>OY757912.1:108142235-108192235 GCA_963585895.1 Sepioteuthis lessoniana | reverse complement strand
GCATTAGATAGGAATACTTAAAACTATACAATTGTGTACAAATTATTAGTATTAAATAGGAATATTTAAAACCATACAACTGTGTGCAAATTATTAGTATTTGATAGGAATATTTAAAACCATACAACTGTATGCAAATTATTAGTATTTGATAGGAATATTTAAAACCATACAACTGTGTGCAAATTATTAGTATTAAATAGGAATATTTAAAACCATACAACTGTGTGCAAATTATTAGTATTAGATAGGAATACTTGATATCATATAACTTTATAAACTTCTCTTAAGAAACACCTCCACAAAGGATGTAAATATAAATGTACAATGTATCCAAACCACCTTGCATAAAATAAGCCAAGACAGGTTGACATGCCATTAAAATCAATTAATCATCGAAAATACATTCCTTTATATAAGAAACTGAGGAAGTGATGAAGCATTTTTATCTTGACCTCATACTAAGACTATAACTGAAAGATATTAAAATGGTAATCTATCTACCATTAAAATCTTTGTCGATTGATCATTTAATATCTTAAATAATAATTTTTTTTCCCCTCTTTACTTTTACCCTGCCCTGTCAGCAGGGCTTAGAATATGTTGACTGTACCTCCAGCAGAGAGGTAAGATCCCCCCACCCCACAAAGTGGGATGTCCTAGGTATGACACTAGACTGCATTTGATGGTGAGACTCCAGTTCTGAAGATCTGTGGAGTGTGGAGTACCCCTTAATTGCCATTACTCCCAGGTCCACTCAAGTGGTGGTACCTATTAGTCCTATCTATGAGTCAAATAGATCTGTTTAAAAATTATTGGTGTTTGATGGAAATGTGTGTGAGAATAAAAAATCGAGAAACAACACTCATAAAAAATGTTAATTTTTATTTATTGCGGACTTTTGTCCTCATCTTGGTAGATTTTTTTTTTTTTTTTAAAATCTACCAAGATAAGGACAAAAGTCTGCAATAAATAAAAATTAATTCTCAGATTAAGAAGCCTCATTTCAAAATGATTCCAATTAAAGACAATTAAAAAATGTTAATATAAACCTACAATGTGATACCTTAACCTCTCAACATAAATAACCTCTGATGGTTTGATATATTGTTAAAATCAATCAATCATTTACTTTCACTTTGCCTCTCAAACATCCACACCAGCAATACTCTAAAAATTATTTTAATTTGTGTTGTGATAAAAAGTTCATTAAGAAACTTAATTATGTACATGTCATATTTATTTGATTGGCTTTTGAAGCATTCTTCTGATACAACAGGTTAAAGTCTATTCTCTTGGGTTTAAGTTCTCTATTCTCTCATCAAGAAAAAAAATCATTGATGATTAGACACTTATTACAATGAGTTCTCCTCTGCTTGTGGCTGCAGCTTTTGATTTTTCATGTGGAAATGTTTTCTCTGATATATCTGTACATTAAACATTGTACAAAGAAGCCATCATGATGAAGTGATATGTAGTTTTATCTGTATTTCATACATTTGTGGACTTAAAAGCCAGACTTGTAACATACAAATATTCCAAGAAGAATTAATATTCCTATTTATGTTCATATCATTTGGGTGTTGCAACTACTCCCTCCACCTCAGGCTAAACAATTTGAACACTGGGACAAAAGTCTGATATACACTTTGGCTTTCTACTGCATACCAGCTGGATGAAAGAAAAAAATCAATCATATTTATGAATGACCACACCCAAGCCAAGTTGTATTTGTTGTTGTTGGTTATCAGCGTAAGTTTAGCACTGTTAAAAAATGCTCTTTTTTTCTTTCTTTTTAAAAATATTTTTTTCTTTTTTTAAAAATTTTTTCTTTTATTTATTTATTTATTTATTTTTTACCATTTCTAAGCATAAAAGCTGTAAATATCGATGTAATTACTAAAATTTTCATTCTGTTTACATGTAATTAAGTTGACTGACTGTCGTCAAGAGTGACCCAAAGGCTCCTTTTTCAATAGCTACTACACTGCTCCACTTACCCTTGATCCATACCTTATAATGCTAAGTACTAAGCAAGAAGGCATCAAGTACCTTTTTTTTTTTTTGAGTCTTTGGTATGACTCAACCTGAGATTGAACCTTGGTCTCCCAGACCATTGGAAAATACTCTCACCCAGTAATTCCCAACATGGGGCATGGTAATATTTTGGTGGGGCTTGTTTAGAGACTAAATTAATGACCTTTTAAGCTTCTTTCACATGACCTGCTGTAAAATTTTGAATATGCAAGAATTAAATATTACAGGAGGGCATAAGAATTTTAGAAATACCTAAGTGGGGCATGGTCCAAAATTGGTTGGGAACCACTGCTGTAATGATTATGCTAATGGAATTGTAATCCAGCAAAAAACAGCACATCATTGCTAGATTGTTGTTTGAGCAATACAATTAAATTTCTCTTAGAGAATAAAGCGAGTTCTAATTTGTAACTGATGGATAATTTCATGCAGTTTGTGTTTTTACTGAATATCACTTTTTTAAAATTATTCAAATTCTTGATATGGAAATAACTATGAAAGTATTAATTAAAATACTTCATACCTTCCTAAATAGATGCATTATTATCATTATGGACTGCTGTTAACTATGTAATGCTAATCAGAATACTTCACTCCTTCCTAAATAGAAACATTGATATCATAGTTAACTGCTGTTAACTATGAAATGCTGATTAGAATTCTTCACTCCTTTGTAAATAGAAGTATCAACATCATCATGGACCACTTTGAATCATGAAATGCTAATTAGAATTCTTCACTCCTTCCTAAACAGAAGCATCAATATCATCATGGATCACTGTTAACTGTTTAATGCTAATTTAGAATACCTTATCTGATTAAATATATTATGAAAGAAAAAAAATTTTAAGATCCAAATAATTATATTTTTATGTTGGATTTTTATTATTTTAAATTTATATTTTAGAATGCATTAAAATTTTCATTGTTCAAAATAAGAATTTTCATCAATACATTTTCAATATGTTATAGTGGGATTTCTTTCAGAACAGATTCTACACTCTGATTCTAGGCAAAAATACCTGGTAGAAATAGTTCGATCCTAGATAGACTGCACAGATTCTATCAATCAAGGTAATATTGACATTTTCTATACTAACCTGTTGGTAGAGCCTAGAATATGCTGACTGTATCCCCTGTCGAGGAGTAAGACCCCCACCATTAGTTAGAGCTGATAAATGACACTTAACTGCATCTAGAGATGAGGTTCTGGGGAGTGTAGTGTACCCTTTCATGGCTATTACTCCTAGATCCACTCTGACCTGGGTTAGTAGTACCAGTTACAGTCCCAGTCACATCTATGAATCAAATAGATCTGTTTGAAAATTATTTGTATTGGATTGGAATGCTTGATATCATATAACTGTGCAAACAAATGATTATTATTGATAGATATTATACTTGAAAGCAGATAATTGTGTATAAATTATTAATATTGATGTAAATACTTAACATATCAGCACATATGTTGGGTAACAATGACCTGCTGAGTAGACCAAGTATAGAGATGAATACAATATGGGAACCGATAATTAAAAAGGTTAGATTAAAAAAAATTTTTTTAATCTGAATATGAGCACAGGTAAAAAAATCATACATAATAGTAGTAATCCTAGTTAAGTAAGAATATTAAGTTTATAAGTCCCAAAAATTCACTCTAAACTGTCCAGCAGGATACATAGTGTAATGGTTATAGGCTGAGTGTCGTCAAGGGGCGTGGGTTCCCAAATTTTCTAAGGAGACAATCATCTGGAGGTTGCAGGTTCAATCCTGACTGCAGGTGAGTAACAATAAAGGAATACTTAACATTTGTACCTGGTTATGGCTGACGGAATCAGGTGACCCCTGTGGATTCAATAAAGGACGTAGTTCAAAGTTCTGTGTAGGTTCCCGAGTTAGACAAACCTGAAGAAGGACATATCAGCCGAAACGTTGTGGAAATAACAATATATCTGAAGACAACAGTCCGAAAACCCTTAATGATAAAAATACTGTGCAAATTTATTTACTGGCTCATTATGTAGTGTTCACCAATGGTCTGGGAGACCTGGGTTCAATCCAAGGTTACGTCATACCAAAGACTTTAAAAATGGTACTTGATACCTCCTTGCTTAACACTCAGCAATATAAGGTATGTATCAAGAGTAAAGTGGAGCAATACAGAGAAAGGAGTAGTGCCCTCCACTGCAAGCCTTTTGGTTGCCCTCGACTACGGTTGTGTGTGTGTATGTATATATATATATATATATATATATATATATATATATATATATATATATATATATATATATTACATAATATATAACTTTTTTATTGTATATGTTGGCTGACCCCTACCCTCTGTTGAAAAATTCCCAGTTGTGCCACCAACAAAGCCTTTAACATATGACAGTAAATTGGAGAACCCCAAGCAGTACCTTATAATATTACTAGACTTAGGGTTTTTTTATCACATAGTGAGAATATCAAATGAATATGTATCCTTGTTGTGTAAACATTTGTTGTATTCACAACTTTCCAGTCACTGTAAATAAGTCTAGGAATGTAGAGTTTATTCAATGATGTTAAATTTGTATTAACTGACAAGATGATGACATCAAGACACTAAATGTGGAATTCGCATGCAAAGTTAGTATGTCTACGTACATGTCTTGGTACACCTCTATCAATTTTTATAAAAAGTTAATTTTCATCTAAAGATAACAGGATTTTATTGTTTCTAATGGAACATCATACAATAAAAATGGATATGATTAGGTATTATTTATTACCAAACTCTATTGGATTAATGATAAAAAATATGAATATGTAACTGTCCAACATAAGTATACGTTTAATGTATTTATGCAATTTTATTTTTGGCTACAAAGCTGTAGAGTTTAGCAATAAATAATGCCTATTAATATGTTTTATTCATATAAAGTTTCATGAGGAATATTAATTGTAGAATCTTTAGTTTAGAAGAAAATTATTTTATTAAAAACTTAAGAGTGTACTTATTGATGGGTGATATATGCACACACACGCAGATTATATAACCTTAATACACTGAATGTAGAATTAACATGCAAAGTGTGTGTATATGTAATATATATACATACATACACACTGTAGACTTCTTGAGGAGCTGAATCACATCTATGATGGTGCTACAGTTACATTCACAAGTTGGTTTTTTGAGGGTGGAGTTGCTTAGTTTTGAATGTAAAGTTTTCTTTCTCATTGACTAGTTGCCTTACCAAAGCTAAAGATCCCAGTTATCCTTAATAACCATTAAACCATGCAGTCTCTCTCTTTATATATGAATAAGTAAAGTAAAGTTGGCGACCGTAATTGAGGGTGACCCGAAAGCTCCCTTTTCAATAGCTACTACACTGAGGTGTAGGGGAGGGCACTACTCCTTTCCCTGGATTGCTCCACTTTACCCTTAAAATGTACCTTATGCTGATTGTTAAGCAAGGAGATATCAAGTACCATTTTTTGAGTTTTGGTATGACTCGACCTGAGATTGAACCCGGTCTCTCGGGCCATTGGCAAACACTCTACCACTAGGCCAATGGGCCGGTTATATGAATATGTATTGAACATAAAAATAAACAATGGTTTAAAAACATTTGATAAATCAGAAAGTGCTCAAATGCTGGTCAGCAGAGCAATATAAGAATGAACAGAAATTAAAATCTCACCTTAGTTATATAGTTACATCACTAGAAGTTTCAGGTATCAAATGAGAGTTACAATCATCAGATAAAAAATGCATGAAAGTTCTAGTTATGAGACTGTAAAAATAAAAAGGTGAGATTTTGATTTCTTTTAGTTTATGCATTCATATGTGTGTGTGTTTGAGTGAAAGAGAGAGAGAGATTATAGAATATTATTGTTTATAATGCTTCTTTGAATTGCCTGTAAAATTCTTCAATCATTCTATCTCTGAAGGAATGATCAGCTTTTGTATCAAGATTTCTGGAAGCTTTAAGCTAGAGAAAAGATGGATTGTCTGTTCTGATTTGTCATCTTAGATTCAGCTTGTGCTTAATACCTTACTGCTTCTACATGATATTAAGGTGGTTAATTCTCAGCCATTGCATCTATTTATTGATACATGTCAGCAGATACCTGAACCGATTCCAAAACAGCTCAAAACCAATATCTCTGTGCTCACTTCTTTTATTTAGTTCCCTTGTTATACCATCTTTTAACTTTTACTGTCTACATATAACTTGTTTTCCTATTTTCTTTACCAATGAGGGAGAAAAAACGAATTGCATATTTTACTGTTATTGAGTAAAACCATTTAGTTATTTAAGATATTTTATCCTCTAAAAAACAATTTCTAGTTTCTCAACTTCAGAAATGTCTTTTATGCTTATAAAACCACTTGCTTACAAGGAACATTATAATAATTGTATTCATCTCTGTATCTTGTAGGCATTGACCAAAATTGACACTGCCTCTAAATTTATGTTGGAAGGGTTACAGGGTCACCCTTACAAGATATAAGTAGATAGCGAATTCAGCTTTTGAAAAGAATCACATCTTATGATTAAGAAAATATCGTGAAACTGATAGTAACTCAAAGAAAGTGTTTGTGTATAAAATCTTTATTTGTATTGGCATTTTTAAATGATATTTTAAGGCTTTTTAAGTGACTCTGTATTTGATATTGAGCCCTGTATCAAAGGAAAGCTAGTTAGTTGTTTTTTCTATTTTATAATTTACATTGAAACATTTTAACTCTCTCTATCTATATATATATATATATATATATATATATGCCCATGGTGTAATAGGTATCATCAGAAAAAGGATATGGCAACCAGAGTTCAAATCCTGGATCAGCCTGTTTGCATTTCATATAGTACTAATACACTTGGTAAAGGTATGAATCCAACTAATCTTCCTCTCACTATGGTTAAATAGTAGGGCAGACTGTGCTCTTTAACCTTGTCTTGGAGAAGGGAAAACTCTGAAATCAAACTTGTTAAACTCTGCTTAAAAATTGACCTTGTGTTGTATCCTGCTTGTTTGGAGAGGTTAATAAATACATATATATAGAATAAAAATCATTTTTCCTAGGTATGAAACTAAATTGCATCTGATGGTGCAGTATCATCTTTTTCTTTTGTCTCTTTCCATAACTTTTTCATTGTCTTCTTCACTTTTTTTTCTGTTTTCCTCATCATTTTTTTTCTTCTGTCTTCCTCATCATTTTTTTTCTTCTGTCTTCCTCATCATTTTTTTTCTTCTGTCTTCCTCATCATTTTTTTTCTTCTGTCTTCCTCATCATTTTTTTTCTTCTGTCTTCCTTGTCACTTTTTTCTTCTGTCTTCATCGTCACTTTTTTTCTTCTGTCTTCATCATCATTTTTTTTCTTCTTGCTTAGGAAAGGATGTCTTTTTTTTTTTTTTTTTTTTTTTTTTTTTTTCCACATTTGTGAGGCTTTACTCCCTCATCACTTTTTTTCTTCTGTCTTCATCGTCACTTTTTTTCTTGTCTTCATCGTCATTTTTTTTCTTCTTGCTAAGGGAAGGATGTATTTTTTTTTTCATTTGTGTGGTTTTACTCCCTCGTCATTTTTTTTCTTCTGTCTTCCTCGTCACTTTTTTTTTTCTGTCTTCCTCGTCACTTTTTTTCTTCCGTCTTCCTCGTCACTTTTTTTCTTCCGTCTTCCTCGTCACTTTTTTTCTTCCGTCTTCCTCGTCACTTTTTTTCTTCCGTCTTCCTCGTCACTTTTTTTCTTCCGTCTTCCTCGTCACTTTTTTTCTTCCGTCTTCCTCGTCACTTTTTTTCTTCCGTCTTCCTCGTCACTTTTTTTCTTCCGTCTTCCTCGTCACTTTTTTTCTTCCGTCTTCCTCGTCACTTTTTTTCTTCCGTCTTCCTCGTCACTTTTTTTCTTCCGTCTTCCTCGTCACTTTTTTTCTTCCGTCTTCCTCGTCACTTTTTTTCTTCCGTCTTCCTCGTCACTTTTTTTCTTCCGTCTTCCTCGTCACTTTTTTTCTTCCGTCTTCCTCGTCACTTTTTTTCTTCCGTCTTCCTCGTCACTTTTTTTCTTCCGTCTTCCTCGTCACTTTTTTTCTTCCGTCTTCCTCGTCACTTTTTTTCTTCCGTCTTCCTCGTCACTTTTTTTCTTCCGTCTTCCTCGTCACTTTTTTTCTTCCGTCTTCCTCGTCACTTTTTTTCTTCCGTCTTCCTCGTCACTTTTTTTCTTCCGTCTTCCTCGTCACTTTTTTTCTTCCGTCTTCCTCGTCACTTTTTTTCTTCCGTCTTCCTCGTCACTTTTTTTCTTCCGTCTTCCTCGTCACTTTTTTTCTTCCGTCTTCCTCGTCACTTTTTTTCTTCCGTCTTCCTCGTCACTTTTTTTCTTCCGTCTTCCTCGTCACTTTTTTTCTTCCGTCTTCCTCGTCACTTTTTTTCTTCCGTCTTCCTCGTCACTTTTTTTCTTCCGTCTTCCTCGTCACTTTTTTTCTTCCGTCTTCCTCGTCATTTTTTTTCTTCTTGCTAAGGAAAGGATGTATTTTTTTTTTTTATTTGTGAGGTTTTACTCCCTCGTCACTTTTTTCTTCTGTCTTCCTCGTCACTTTTTTTCTTCTGTCTTCCTCGTCATTTTTTTTCTTGTCTTCATCATCATTTTTTTTCTTCTTGCTTAGGAAAGGATGTCTTTTTTTTTTTTTTTTTCCATTTTTTTCCATTTTTTTTTTTCCATTTGTGAGGTTTTACTCCCTGCATCAAATTGAGCATAATTAAATTAAACTCTTTGAAGAAGTTCAGATAGAGTTTAAGAACTCATTTCAAAATATCAAAAGAATAATCCCCGTGATATAATGGCTAAAATGCTGGACTACCCTTGGGAAAGGTATGAAACTCCTTATTCCTCCAGCTATGGGTGGAATAATACCACTGTTGTTCTTCTACAAGAATGGCTTTGGCATTAAGTAACTCATGAAGATTGATACGCCATTAAAAACCAAAGAATGAAACTCCAAATATCAAACAATAATGGTTTTAAAATTTGATTAGGAAATCTACTAAATGTTATAAAATTTTGCTGCAATTTATTTCTTGGCCAAGTCTGGTGCAAGACTACATTCATAGAGTGCTTACAAATCATTGACCTTGTTTCAAGAATGGTATTCTTATCATTGCCCTAAGTTTGTATCTATTTTATCACTACAAATAAATATAATTATAAAATTCAATGATCCTAATTGACTTATTGTTTTAATAGTGTTTTTTATAATAACTTTTTCCCTTGTACACAAACATTCCAGACAGATGAATTGCTCTGGGTAAAAATATTTTAGTACTTGTCTCAATTTTTCTGCATCAGTGAATCCTGACAAGAAAAGATGATAATCAGAAAGTGATGTTGTTGAGTACCATGAATTATGGCATTCAACTTTTTAAGTATCTGTATTTATAATGATTTGTTAGACCTAAACCTACTGTATCGGTTGACCACCCTGCTTCCTGGCTGGAATAGGAAAATATAAGTTCATGTCTAAAGTAAAGTGAAACAAAAACAGTCTTGTCCAAAATTTGAACTTGGCTTGCCAAGTCCAATTCTTTGATGATAACTGTTACTACACAAAGCTGATGGAGCACTCAGTGATAATCAAACTATCTATGGTCTACTAGTTTATCTCTGTAACCATTTAGACATGCAGGACATGTATCCATTCCTCAATGTTGAAGTTCAGCAACAACAACATAATTTTCAGTAGGCAAGCAATACATTACGCTAACATGGAAGAAGCTATGATTCACCCTCATACTCCCACATACACACAAATTTTCTTGTCTATCCACCGGTTCACAATTTTTTTTTCCCATTATGAGTGTTCGTATCACTGTTAAAAATAGCCTATCAAGCTTTATCTATATTTATACAGTTATAATGACCCTCATATAGCATAAGTGCTGCATTTCTTTAGGAATTTATATAGAGTATTAACCAAGGTATCACTGTAATTTGAGTAGAAAACTTTGATATATTTTATTTTTCTCCAATTTATCTTCCTTTTTTTTTTTTTTTTTAAATTTTTTTTATTAAAGCATCAAAGATTAGCAAGGGGAAAATTGTTTGATTTTTATGGTTTAGTTTAAGCATCAAACTTTTTGGACAATTTTTAAAAAAATGATTTTAATTTATATTTTTTTTTTGTGTGTGTGTAATATATATAAGATTTAAAATTCTTCTGCTTGCCTGGGTGCCCACCCATGCTTAGAGAGCCCACTTTGCCCTACTGTTTTACACATAGCTAGGGAGATGTAAGAATATATGGATTCATGCCTTTTACAAGGACTTTAGTGCAAAGTAAATGCAAGCAGCTTTGTCTGGAATTTGAACTCTGCTCACCAATTCCACTGTTACACTGTATGTGTATATATATATATATATATATATATATATATATATATATATATATATATATATATATAATGTATTTGTGTGTGTGCATGTATTTGTTTGTGTGTAATTGTATTTCTCTGTGTGTGTATATATATATATATATATATATATATATATATATATAAATAACACACACCCACATGCTTTTGTTGACTATAATAAGGATTTACTTGATGACTTTTAGGAGAATGTTAAGTCATTTTGAAGGCTTTCAAGACTTTCAAACATCTTTCTTAGTTATTTTATTCATGAATCAGTTAATTTTTACGATTAGAAAGTAAAATTACTCTGTTATGAATTATCTTACTAGTATACCTGATTGACTGTTATATCTCAAACATATGTGCAACAAAACCTGACTGAGAATCTCTCTCAAATGAATACTAGTAATTAGAAAAATCAATCTAAAGAAAAGCAAGCTGAAGGATAAAGTCAATTTGCACTTCTAAATTCTCTTATGACTGTAACTATTATTTCCCTGCTTGAGGAATACTTTCCTTTTCAGTTAATTATTAGAAGGAATATTAAATTTCTCTTGTCTTTCAATATCAGTATTAACTTTAGTAGATTTTTTTTTTTAGGAATGAAGTTGTATAAAGTACAGTATTACTTTATCGATTAAAATTTCATGTCTTGAAATTTTTTCCTTTTTATATTTGCTGATAAATGATTTCAGCTTGTTAGGTTTATTTTAGTTTTTGATTTTCTCAATTTCCTAGTTATAATACCATGTCTGATGGTGAGGCTCCAGTTCTGAAACTCTGGAGAGTCTAGAGTCATCTGCTTCATTGTAACCTAAGTTGTTTGTAAGTGTTAGAGTTACATTTATTAGAATTAGGAATTCTTGAAACCATATAGGTTGGCGAGCGTAGTTGAGGGCAACAGAAGGCTCCCTTTTCGATAGCTACTACACCCAGGTGTTGGGGAGGGCGCTACTCATTTCCCTGGATTGCTCCACTTTACCCTTGATATGTACCTTATATTGCCGAGTGTTAAGCAAGGAGATATCAAGTACCATTTTTAAAGTCTTTGGTATGAGGTGATCTGGGATTGGGCCAATGCAAATTATTTGTGTTAAGAGTAGCTATTTGAAGTTATAATTGTTTATAAATGATGTTCATCCTTAGTTACTGGAAATCATATAATTATTTGAAATACTTGAAACCAAATAGAAGTGTGTAAATTAATATTAATTAGAAAGTTTTGAAATCAAGTAACTACAAATTATTTGTATTAAGAATTAAAATTATCACAAATCATTATAAATACAGATACTTAAAAACTTAATTACTTGCAAAGCAAAAGACAAAACAATCAATTTTGGCATTAAATAACCCAGAAAGTGTTGACATGCTTTTAAAGCAACCAACATTTTTCTCAAAAGTTTGTTTTCTAAACATTTTTCCATATTTCAATCTAGGACAAAATTTCCTCCATAATAGTAATAAATATATATCTTCATTTTTAAGCATTATTTTATTAAAGTATTGTTTGGATATATCAAAAGATCTCACTTGTAATTCTAATTTTATGATTGGGTTGTAATGATCAGAATTGTAGATGTGTATTTCAGAAGAAACTTAATCAGCATCCATTGAAGTAATTTGTGGAGTTGAAAGAAAAATAGCTGCTTATCTCCCATGTTATAGAAAAATGGCATCCATTTTGTATGTTAAAAGAAAAAAAAAATTAGATTGTCTACATTTTCTGAAATAATTAATGAAGGGAAAAATTTAATGCTGAAATAAAATTTGACAACCCAATAAATTTGTTTTATTTATTTTTAGAATGAAGATTTGTCCACCATTATGAATAATTTGGACTTGTATTTTCTTTAAGTTGAATTTTTATTTGAATTTTTGGCCCTGTAACTTAGATTTTTAGAGGAAAACTTATATTCAAATGTAATCAATAACTCATTCATTGTATATTGACATAGTATCTGCAAAGCAGTATGGAGATTTAAGAACTTATTTTCAATATTAACTTGCTGATAACAGGTTAGTCAGTTTTTTAATTGGCATACACACACAACCACAATTATCTGTGCATACATTAAATTGGCAATATAGAACCAACCATATACTGGAATTATATAAGATATTTGCATAGTTAGGTGCATCAGTATGCCTAATCTAATGCTGGGAATAAAGTTTTGCATAACAAATAATCTTCCACTTTGTAAAGGCATTCAATTTGGTGATTAATATAAATTGGACAAATTAACCATTATACAGTGGAACTTTCAGATCCAAATTTAATAACTATCTCAGACTACAGACTTATTGATTTACTCTCATATACTGTATATACCCCCCGCCCCCTTCATAAGCAGGATGTGACACAGTCAATTTTAAGCAGAATAGTGCTGGTTTAAATTAAAAGGATATAGTTATCAGTCTTTCCTACAACTTATCCATGGGGGAGAAGAGTTGGATTCGTGTCTTTTCTAATGGTATTCATGTAAAATAAAATACTATCAGCTTCACCCAGGATTTGAACTCTGGTCACTAATTCTATTTCCTCTGACAATAACTGCTATCCTAATTACGCTTCCATACATATGTATTTATGTGCACATAAATATATACCAACTAAGTTGGCTAGGGTTGTAGAATATACCACCTGCATCTCTGCATAGGTGTAAGACCGCCCCTCCCAACTAGTGCCATGAAGAGGATACTAAACCATCTAATAGTGAGGCTCCAGTCCAGGAGCTTTGAGGAATGTAGAACATCTCTTCATTGCCATTACTCTCAGGTTCACTCTGACCTAGAGCGATAGTACCTGTTTGGGTCCTGTTGTATAACAGAATCTAGATTGTATTGGTATACTAATATCAAAATTAGTTGTGCTAAGAATTGGTATATCTTTGATAGTTGGCCTAAAGGTGTCCAAAGGTACAACTGATTGTCTCTCTAGTATTGAGATTCCCTGTCTTTGAAGTATTGCAATTGTCTCCTGCTCTAACTAGTCGGAAATAAGGAGTCATGGACCAGTTTATCTACTAATGAAGAAATGTATGATAGGCTGTTGAATGTTAAATTGAATTATTACTATTAAATAGCAATAGTTGGAACCATCTAACAGTATGCAAATGAATGAATGATGGTGAATAGAATTACTGGTATTAAATTGCAGTACTTGAAACTGTGTGCAAGCAAATCAACTTTTGCTTGTTTAAAAATGTTACCTACAAACTACTTGTTTACAAATCATTCATATATATATATATATATATATATATATATATATATATATATATTTTTTTTTTTTTCTCATCATACAACGTGTGAAAGCACGTGCAATACCCTTACCTCATCAGCCACCAACCAGGGTGATAACACAGTTTTGGTAGCTCAAGGCCGTACTGCCACTCCTGGCGCTACCAAGCAGCTTTTGCCAGCGGATAGGGTATTTAAAAGAAATATATATCTATGTATACACAAGATCAACTAAAAGCAGACATTACATTGGACGTTCGTTCATCTTCATTTTGTGCAGTTTGTGATTTAAAAATGTGTTTACTTACGGCCGTTGATGTCATAGCAACCGTTTCTTGATTTTGCGTAATTACACGAGAAAGGTGGTTCCACGTGTATAACATTCATATTGAAATCCTTTCTATATCCGTTATCTATTCGGTTCGTTTTCTTTCATTTATGCATTACTGGCCAAAAGCACTCGAGACAAACGTCTTATATAATTCTGCTGAAAGATTTTATTTGTTGATCAAGATGGGTGGTGGGTAAAAAGAAAGCTCCTGGTCTAAGTTTGTCCAGGTAGCTATCTGATTACCCTTGGGCCACATATATATATAAA
This sequence comes from Sepioteuthis lessoniana, assembly GCA_963585895.1. Classification (NCBI taxonomy): domain Eukaryota; kingdom Metazoa; phylum Mollusca; class Cephalopoda; order Myopsida; family Loliginidae; genus Sepioteuthis; species Sepioteuthis lessoniana. The sequence goes on along the minus strand of OY757912.1, from coordinate 108,177,966 downwards.
ATAAAAGAGGATTTGGCATTAATCTACAAGGGTTGATAAAACACAACCAACACACACATATACAAAGTGTTATAAAAACGTGTCAATATCTAAAGCTTTAAATTTAAAGTTTAAATAAAGATGTACACTGTGGAAAAACTTATATAATAAATGGAAATGCAAGCAGCTTCATCCAGGACTTGATCTCAGGTCACCAATTCCATTTCCTACAATGATAACCATTATAGAAAATGCATTTCTATATGCATGTATGTGAATTTAAACACACATATGTGGGATTAATTGGTATCAAGACTGAAACTTTGAATTTTTTAGATTTTAAAACTTAAATGTAGACATGTACATAGTTAAAAAACTTATCAGTAAAATAAAGTAAAGTTGGTGACCTTAGTCAAGGGTGATCCAAAGGCTCCGTTTTCAATAGCTACTACACCAAGGTGTTGTGGCGGGCACAATTCTTTTCCCTGGATTGCTCCACTTTACCCTTGATCCTTACCCTATATTTCTGAGTGTTAAGCAAGGAGGCATCAAGTACCATTTTTTGAGTCTTTGGTATGACTCTACCTGGGATTGAACCCAGGTCTCCCAGGCCATTGGCAAACACTAAGTAATGAAGTATAAATGTTGTCTAGATGAGTTGGTGCCATTTTGAAAAGAAATTATGAAATTTTTCTCAAAACACAGGATTTTGCAGATGCAGCATCCCTTTCTATATTTACTTGAACCCCTAGCTCTGTGCAACTTTCCCTCATTCCACAAACTTAAAATTCATCTCAGTATTAAGATTTGAACATGCAGAGAACATTAAGAGAAATATGATGGTGCAGTTTCGCACAATATCAAAAAAAGAATTTCTGAGGTGCTTCAACTAATGAAAAACTCACTAAAATAATTGTTAAATGCCAGGGGGACTATTTCGTAGAAAATTAGTGTTTTATTCGTTGAATATTACTGTCTTGATAAGAACAGTTTTAGGCTGAGTATTTATTGATCATAACTATATGTATATATATATATATATATGCGTGTGTGCGTATAAATATGTGTGCATTTTTATATATATATATATATATATGTGTGTGTGTGTGTGTATATATATTGTATTTATGAACCAAATATAGAATTATTTTTATATAATCAGTGTTTTTGTTTGTTTTTTTTTTTTTTTTTTCCTTCAAGTTTTTTTGGTAATAATGAAAAAATTGGACTCTTACCAAATTTCTACCTCGATTATCTGTTTACATAAAAAGTTTGTCATCAAGTATCTTGAGAGTGTACTTAAACATACTTTAGTATAAGATATTAGAATCTCTTTTAAAGTTACATATAACTTTAAGTCTCATCTGATAATATAAAATTCCTACAAGAATTTATATATTTTATTAGTTTTAGATTAATCATTTATTTGATGCTGGGTTGCTTCAGGAAATGTTTTCAAATTCAGACTTCCAAAGAGGCCTATTAATTTCTGAATGGCGTTTTTCCTTTAATTCTATACCAATAATCTTTGTTGATATAAGGTCCCACCTATAAATAAGTATACCCCTAACAATTTTTTATAGAAAGTTGATTTTCTTTTGAATCAAAGATGCTGGGATTTTATTTTTTCTATTGGAAAATAATAAAAAGAATCTGGGTGAAGAATTGTAGGGATTAGTAATAGAAAATAAAGTTTTTCCTTTTTTTGGGTACCTAAGGCACCCCAAAAGAGGAATGTTAACGGGGTTAAAAATTTTTGCACCTGCTGTGTATGAGTCTCGATTTATGCGCAGTCCGCACCATAAAATGGCCTTGTGCCATATTCTGACATGGTGGGATGTCAGAGAAATCATAATCTTGGCAAGAGGAAAGACTGCTACTGCTTGGAAGGCATCCATTACATGTGGGGAGGGGGAATCACAAAGTTAACTGATATTATTGGGTATTATTTATTACCCAACACTGCAGCATTGAAAATGTTTGGGTTTTTTTTTATGCAGGATGCACATTTGGTATAATGGTTATCTTTATAAGAAATGGAATCAGGAATTGGTCCAAATCTTGGACATGGCTGATAGCATTTCGTTTCATGCTAATGCCCTTGGAAAAACATAAAACTATTTGTACTGCTCCCAGCTCTGAGTAAATACTAAGGTAGATTACGCTCTTACGTCTTGATAAGGCAATCATTCTAGAAAGAAAACTCTTAATACAGCTGAACTCCACTTAAAAATTGACTGTGTGTCTTATCCTGCTTGTGACTAAGATTTTAGGTAAATACATACTTTTTATAGAATTTCATATTGGGGTGTATTTATTTTTGGATTGCTATACATGTTTAGCTTCAGAGTTTTAAAGAAGCTGTTGAGTTTGGTAATATATAGTACCTAATAATATCTGTTTTGATTGCATAATGTTCTACTAGAAACAATACTGTTCCAATATTTGAAATATTAACTTTATTTCCATGTAAATAATTTATATGATTTCTGAAATGAGGAGTTACTTTTACTAGCAGAAAATCTGCCCTACAGGTAGGATACTATACACTGATTCTTTGCTGAAGTGGTAAAGAGCATTACTTTGATCCTAGACAGGATACTCCATTTTGATCCTAGAGTCAAGTGTCAAGGAGAAACGGTATGATACTTGGCAGAATGTACAGGTACTACCTTCTAATCTTAGTGTGAAGTGTCTGGGAACATCAGTGTGATTACTAGGCTGAGTGTACAGATATAACATTCTGATCATAGAGTAAAGTATCAGGATGCAACAGTGTGATTACTAGGCAGAGTGTATAAATACTACATTCTTATCCAAGGGCGAAGTTTCAGGGTGTAACAGTATGATCCTAGTCAAACCAGTTGTAGACTTGGTTTAAATTTCTACCAGGAAAACTTGTAAAAGGGCTTACTCAAAAGCAAATGTTTTAAGCAAATAAAATGTTATATCAGTTTAGTATTGTTTTTACATTTATGTTAACTTGTGTATAATGCACATTCTAAAAAATGTCTATAATTTCATTATAAAAAAAAGTATGAAAATCTCAATTATAAAACAACCACATAATTTACAAAACATAATTTGAAATTGTTATAAAAGCATAGTTAAAATTAAAATCGATACATTTTTGAATGAAACTGACAAAATTCAGAAATTTTCAAATCACTTAGACAACAAGCAATCTAGAAGACTGTGACAAGATTTTTTTATTTTTTTAAAGGAATATCTACAGAAATATCAGAAAGTAACTTTTTTACAGTGTTCATAAAAGTTTCAAGTAGCTCATTTGTGATAGGATGATAGAATGTAATAGATTTTTAATAATTTTCACTTTATTGTGATTACACATTCATAACTGACTTGTGTTAATGACATGATCAAATGATATCTGTAAACTAGGAACAAATTTGAATTGACTCAGTTGACTGAGGCTGCAGAATACACCAACTGCATCCCTGTAGAGAGGTAAGACTTCCTCTAACAAGTGCCTTGGATATGACACTAAACAATCTGATGGTAAGGCCCAGTAATGCTGGAGTTTAGGGGAATGTGGAGTACTATTTTATTACCATCACTCTCTGATCCACTCTGGCCTGGAGTGGTAGCACCTGATAAGTTCTATCTATGGGTTAAATAGAACTAAACAGTGTACTTATGCTAAACTGAATTGCTTGAAATAGAACTGTTTTAACATTTAAACTATGTACTTTTGCTAAGCTGAATTGTTTGAAATAGAACTGTTTATATGTATAAAAATTAATTTGGCATTGAATAACCTTCAATGGTTGATATGCTATAAAACCAAACCAAACCAAATTTGAGTATGCAGATATGTACAAAGAATATTTTAATAAGATATGAAAATGGTAAAGCTGGCACTTTTTACATGACTTTCCTGAAATGGAATGTGAATCTGAAATTACATTACAATGAATTTGATTCTAGAGGTCTGTTGCAAAGTTTTCATTTTGAGTTTTCAAAAGGCTGTTAAAGTTTTGGATGAAAGACTGCAAGTCATTGCTCATTTCCTGCTTGTCCAAACCAAGAAAAAAAACGTCATCAAACAAGGAATTGAAAAGCTCTACTAAAAGAAATTATACTATTAATGAAAAGGCCTACCAAGAAATTTTCTAGTGTCGCAGTTTGCCATTCTGTTAAAGCATACAGATGTTCAAATTCTGGTCAGAAGTACGCCCATGTTGTATCATTTTGGATAGGTACTCTTCTAGTAAATTATACAAGTCTTTGCAGAATGTTCTTTTGGGTTTGAAACAACAAAGCCATATAGGTTCTATTCAAAATCTAATTTTATTACTTGATTGAGTAAAAATCATCATTTTAGAAATTGAACAACTTTTCAATTAAAAAAAAAAGGTCAATCAATTTTTTAAAAAATTATTCATTTTTAATCTTCAAAATTACTTTGAAGTAATTATTGAATACACTATCTGTTAAATAAAATAGATAATAGATGAACAAATTTTTGTTGTTTTTAATTGTGATTTTTGCACCACCTTGTGAAAAAAGAATATTTGCCATTTTGTTTTGCTTTTATCATTACTTGGTTTTAAAGATTATGTGGTTTGAATGGTTGCCTTCACATGTTATATACTCCTGAAGCCTCATCCTGAAGTTCTGCAGTGCTCGCCTTGTCAGTGCCTTTTGTATTGCTGTGAATTCATGACAGATAAAATCTTTCAGTTCATCAGTTTTCTGCAGCCTGCTCTGAAAGACTTGAGCCTTCAGGTATCCCCAGAGGGAGTAATCTCAAGGGGGCAGATCTGATCAGTGAGTTGTTCATGGAATATTACCACATAGTGAGATGAGACACTCTGGAAAAATTTCTCTCAGAATTTCTATAGATATTGCTTCCTTTTCATGATGGCATGTCTGCTGCTGTTCAACGATGTATATCTCTTACTGGTGCTAGCACTTGTGTAGTGGCTATTTTAAATCTAGGGGATCATTTTGACAGACCTTGTTTAAACCTCATAAAATTTGAAAACGATCTAATTATGCTGTATAAGAAATGATTGTAATCATTTTTTTTTTTTTCTTAATTTTTGCTGTTGCGGATCTTCTGAACTAATTTGTTTTTTAAAATCGTTTAAGTATATATTTACCAACCCCTCCGCACAGACAGGATGTGACACAAGATCAATTTTTTAGGCGAAGTTTAACAGTTTTCTTTCTCATAGACTGGTTGCCTAACCAAGGCTAAAGAACCCAGTCTGCTCTCCTATTTGCCCATAGCTGGATGGACAATAATTGGATTCATATCTTTCTCAAGGGTATTTGTACTATGTTAAATGCATTTGGCCTCGTGCAGAATTTGAACATGTGTTGCCATTTCCTCCCCTTTTAAGTATATGATTTTTTTTCTTTTTCTTTTTTTTTAAGAGGAGGATGTGGTAGAGGTAATCAGTGCTGCTTTCAGCTTAAAACTCTCGAAAAATTCATTTTTGGATTGTCAGTTGTTTTCAAGAATATTCATAAACCAGTTAATAAGTTTTCTTCTTTATCATCTTTATATTTTCTTCTAATTGACTCTAAATTGCATTAAACGTTAATTGCATTGCTAATTATATTGTGGGTAGTGACTGTAAATGCTAAAAGAAAACTGAGCCACAAGTTCTGTTTTTATTATAATATTTATTAAGAATAAAAAACAAAAACATTGTTAATTCATTTATACTAACTGCTCTCATTTAATGGAGCCATTTTCTGAGACTTTTTGAGTTCATTGAAAATAAATTCAAAGTGTGAACAAAAAGTATGGACACTGAAACTTGACATTTTTTAATTTAAAAATGTGAAGACATTACAACTTATATAATAAAATGATGATATCTAAACTTTTGTCTTGGCCAGCAAAGTGGTGGTATGCATACCGGTGTTGGTATGCAAGTCATCAACTGCCTGTACTTGGCAAATTTCCAGTTTCTCATTATCATAATATATAACCTGTAAGATATTTATAACATTGATATTATTCTTTTCACATGGTGATACAATACAACAGATGGAAATACTTGGAACTTGTTCATAAATGAAATAATAATATGGCACAAAGATCGTACCAGTCTATAGCTCAGTGGAAAAATATTCTGTTGGTACATCATATCAGATAGGTTGAGAAGCATTGGTCTAAATATCTTGAAAACCATTGAGCACAAATATAAGGGAAGGGGAATAATCAAACCAGTCTTGATACTTTCTGAACCAAGTGTTTTTGATGAAATACACAATTGTGCAATTGCAGCACCCTCCATACTCACCACACATAGTTCTGTGAGTTTTTTCTTGTTTCCTAAACTGGAAAATTCACCTCAAGAGTAAATTTTGAGGATGTGTTTGACATCAAAAGAAATATGACAGTACAGCTTCACACCATATAAGAAAGATTTTTTATTTTTTGTGTGTTGCTAAAAAAAATTTCATTTGTAAAAAAAAAAATCATCAAGTGGCTTCATAATTGTTTTTTCACATTTGCACTGCCTTGTCTAAACATCATCACTGTATTATATGTTGTTTAACTGTGTACATATCTTCATTTAAATTTCTCATGCTGTCAGCAAAGCTTAGAATATGTTGACTGTATCTCCTACAGAGGGATAAAAATCCACCACTACCACCATCAAAAAATAAAGTGGTGTCCAGGGTATGACGATAATGAAATTCCAGTTCTGGAGATCTAGGGAGTATGGCATACTCCTTCATTGTGATTATTCCCAGGTCCACTCTGGTAGTAGCTTTAGAATCTCATAGATCATTAATTTTTGATTGGACTGTGTGAAAGAAAATTCCTTTAAAAAATACATAAATGTAAATATGAACGTGATTCCCTAACCTCTCGGCATCAAATAACTCTAGATGGGTTGACGTGCTGTTAAAATCAATCATCAGTCATTTAGATTTAAAAATTTAGTTTCAGTCTGGATAACTTTTGATTATACCTTATATATTCTGGGTGTAACAAAAGTTATTTACCATTTTAAAAATTGAAACACTTTTGAATTTAAAAAAAATCAATTCATTTTTCTTTTAAATGTATTTATTTCGATGAATGAAAATGACTTTAAACTATGAGGGTCATTGAATAAATAAGATAAAATATTGTCTGGGGAGTTGATAATTGGAATCTTTGCACATTTTCAAGGAAATCAATAGTAATGGGTTTTTTTCAAGTTTCCAACCCAATAGGCTGAGGCTGTAGAATACACTGGCTGCATCTCTGCAGAGGGACAAGTCCTCCACCAATGAGTGTTCTGGATAGGATAGTAAACCATCTGATGGTGAACTTCCAGTCTTGAAGCTCAGTGGAATGTGGAGTACCCCTTTCATTGCCATTACTCTCAGGTCCAACTGGAGTAGTAGTACCTATTAGGGTCCTATCTATGAATCAAATAGAACTATTTAATCATTTACTATACTTAAAATCATTTAACTGTGTGCAAACAAAAAATAATGTTGAATAGAATTAGTGTTCAATAGCAATACTTGAAATATTTTACTAGGGGTTATTATTATCGTAAATAGAATTATTAGTGTTGAATAGCTATACTTAAAACCATTTAACTGTGTGAAAACAATATATAGTAATTTTTGAAACCATTTGACTGAGTGCAAACTAATAAGCTCTGGCTAGTTTTAAAATGTTTCTGATAAACTATTTGCTTACAATACATATATATATATATACCCACTGACCTAGTAGATAGAGTGTTTGCCAATAGCCCTGGAGACCAGAATTCAATCCTAGGTCAAGTCATACCAAAAACTCAAAAAATACCTCCTTGCTTAACACTCAGCATTATAAGTTATGTATCAAGGGTAAAGTGGAGTAATCCAGAGAAAGGAGTAGCGTCCTCCCCTGCACTTTGATGTAGTAACTTTTGAAAAGGGAGCCTTTGGGTCGCCCTCAACTATGGTTGCCAACTTTCCTTTTATATATATATATATATATATATATATATATATATATATATATATATATATAAAAAATAGGACTTGGCATTACATAAACCACAAGGGTTGATATGCCATAAAACACAACCAAACAAACCAATTTCATGTCCCAGAAAATGTCTGCATCACCTTCTTTACTGACCTCTGCACCTGAAACTTTTTCTTTATCAGAAAGTCAATATATTTCCACTCAGGCTCATAGTGGCAAACCTATTTTACTGCCCCGCCTTTTTTTTTTAAATTAATTAAAACATGCTTTTCTGTACACAACACACATTCTTCTATAAATTTTTACATTTGGTGACTGACTTCTGTTCCAGCATGGAACATTCTGTTTGATTTACAACCATTTTGAATAGCTTCAAAACAAATATTTTTGTAAGATTAAAATAATTCTAAACAAAGCAATTATGTTAAAAAAATATTCTGGGGGGAAAAAAATTAATTTGCCTTTTTTGTTTTCTTTTTTTTTTTTCAGAAACATTTCCCTTATTTATTAAATGACTCTTATAGATAAATAGATTCCCTTTACTTATTGATTTAACCTTTATAAATAGATAGATTCTCCTTATTTATCGAATGACTCTAGTATTTGTGAAGTTGGATATCCCTCAAATGCATTCAATTTTCAATTTCACAGAGCTATATTTTTAAATGGTGACTTTTGCCCAGCAGTTAATAAAGTCAGTGTTTCATGTATAGTTAAATTATTCTTACAAACATGGCATTGTGAATAGATATATTTGTAAATCTTGTCTGGGTTCTTGGGTCAGGAAATATAGGGATATATATCAACTCAGTAGAGAAACACAGGAGTTGTGGTGGGGGGACTTCATAATGAAAAATTGACAATTACAAGTTCTGAAATTCCCTAGGAAGAACACCAGACATATCAGATAGGAAATGAGACTGTGTACCACATTGTTCAAAGAAATGGTTTTATTTGAAATTCCTGGAAGGTTACCAAAATAACAGATGCTTGAGGAAAGTTAGGAGATACACTGGTTCAAATATTGTATTAAAAACAACAAAAGATGTGGAAACTAGTCTGCAAAAACCATTGTATAATAATAAAATTAAAGAATATATTATTTGGTTTTTGTGTAGTTCTGGCAGGGGCAAGTTCTGTTAAGCTAGACAAGTCAATAACTAGAGGTTAGGTCAAAATTGGATCTCTGTATAGGAGTCATACTCCTTGTATTTATTTACTGAAAGAAAAGCCAATATGAAGTCCTGCCAAGATAGAAGGATAAAAGATATAATTAATTGCAAATAAATTAGAGGAATCATTCTTTAATTAAAATTAAATAATTATCTCCCTTGAGAAATTATAATGCTAGATGAGTGTGACTACTGACCCAGTATATGATATATGTAGGGTGGTGCTTTTTATGTGTATGATAATATTTTAAGTAATTTTTATTAACTTAGAAATTGGATAGGAAATTTCTTTAGAACATTTTAATGCTGTTGGACTAATAAAAATCTTCCTATAATGTGCTGTTTTCATATCAGATCTTTTGTGATATGAAAAACCAGGAATTTTACAAGAACATTTAATTTGGCTTTCAATTTTACTAAACTTCTATAGTTATTTATTAGACTTAGTTATACCACAAGGCCAGTAGTATGGGGTGTCCAGTATAAATTGAACTCACTAACAATGACCTGCTAATCTAGCTAGCTAACCATTTCACCAAGAAAAATCATATTGCTGTTATAAATTTATCCATTAAAAATTTTCAAAGTTTATTCTTCCTATTATAATAATGTAATTTTTTTATTTTGTTATCATTATAATACTGTTAGTACAGACTCCTTGAAATCTCTCTCGCCATCCTAGCCTAGTCGGCTGGGAAGTAGAATACACTGACAGCATCTCTACAGAACGGTAAGATCTCACCCCAACGAGTGTCCTAAATATGACATTAAACCATCTGATAGCAAGGCTGGAGACTTGGGGAATGTGGAGTACCTCTTCATTGCCATTGCTCCCAGGTTCACCCTGACTTGGAGTGGTAGCATCTAATAGGGTCCTATCTATGGGTCAAATAGAACAAACTGTGTGCAAACAAATGACTGATGTCAAATTGGGACGGTTACATAACAAAACTTAAAACCATTGAACCCTGTGCAAAAAAGAACTCGCTCGTTTAAGAATGTTATCAACAAAATGTGTTTGCAAATCATATATATATTTAATATATATTTATTGGCATTAAATAACCTACAATGGTTGATATGCCATAAAACCAAACCAAACCAATCAAATTTAACAAAACTATTTCCACTCCAATTTAAGACAATATATAGTATGATGAGGAGTCAGCATTTGCTCTTACTCTGATCAGTGTAATTTTTCAAGGGAGATTACTATGAAATGCTAATCATGGACTATGCTATTTATTTGAAATTATTCATAATATAGTTAGTTAGCGACCGTAGTCGTGGGTGACCTGAAGGCTCCTTTTTCAATAGCTACTACACCAAGATGTAGGGGAGGGTGCTACTCCTTTCTCTGTATTGCCCCACTTTACTCTTAATCCATACCTTATAATGCCGAGTATTAAGCAAAGAGGTATCAAATACCATTTTTTGAATCTTTGGTATGACTCAACCTGGGATTGAACACAGGTCTCCCGGACCATTGACGAACACTCTACCCACAATGCCAATGGGCTGGTATTCATAATATAGATTCTATAAATAAAATGTGTGACATTGCTCAAACTCCAGTCGTGTTATGTTCACTTTCAGGCTAATATCTTTGGGGAAAGTATGAACCCCCTTATTCACTATGAGTTAGATATTACCACTACTTTTCTTTTACAAGGATAGCTTTGGCATTGAATCACCCACAAAGCAGTTTAGTTGGCTGGGGCTGTAGAATATACTAACTGCATCTCTGTCAAGAAGTATCCCACATCTGAGTCCTGGATATGATACTAAAACATCTAATGGTGAAGCTCCAGTCCTGGAACTTAAGGGAATATGGAGTACCTCTTCATTACCATTACTCCCAGGTGCACTTTGACCAGGAGTGGTAGTCCCCATTTATGAGTCAAATAGAACTGTTTGACCATTTAACTGTGTGCAAACAAATGATTGATATTAAAAAGAATTATTAGTGTTAGCTAGCTATACTTAAAACCATGTAATTCTCTGGAAACAATTGCAATAATTGTGTGCAAACAAATTACCTCTTACACATTTATGAATAAACTTAACTTAACTTTTCACTTACAAATCATGTATGTATAACCATTTTTGTGCAAACAAATGTCTGTTAAATTAAATTGTTTGTGTTATATAGAAATACTTGAAACCATTTAACTGTGTGCAAACAAATGTCTTAAATTGAATTATTTGTGTTATATAGCAATACTTGTAACCATTTAATTGTGTGCAAACAAATGAGGTCTGGTTCATTTAAAAATGTTATCTACAAAATAAGTATTTACAAATCATATATATTTAATTTATTTAAAAGCAGGATTTAGCATTTAATAACCTATAAGGGATGATATGCTGAAAACCAACCAACCAACCAACAGAGGTTGTCATGTTATTAAACAAAGAAACCATCACTACAAATAAGTTGTTTTTTTTGCAAAAACTAAAAAAAGAATCTGCCTTAAATATTTCCATTTATTTTATTTTAATTTTTTTTTTTTTTTTTTAGCATTAAGAAGGAGGAAAAGAATCTTAATTATTTGCAAATAATTGTGTATATGATTATATAATTATTTGTGTATATGATGGAATATTATTTTGGGGATTTTTCACCTGAAAAGTTAAGGATGCATATTATACATGAGAACTAAATATGACCTTTTTTTCAACCATGTGTGTTGCCATATTTGAGATGGCCAGACCAAAAGTAAATTATATCTATGGTCCAAACTATTCAATTTGTAACAAGCTACTGTTTTACACCAGTACAGTGAAATAGCTACTGGAATGTGTGTTTGTTTACAATTTGTTTCTTCTATTGTGAACTTATTTTTGCTAAACATTTGTTACATTTTTATGTGAACATGTTCTTGCCTTAGCTATAAATACTGTGTAAATTTTGTGTTTTAAAACATTATATAAATTATATAAATTCTTATTTTCAGTTGATACAAACTGGATTAAAAGCTAAATATTAGATTTCTAATAAATTTAGCTGCAACAGTCCATGCGTATTATACACAAGAAATGTTTTTTCGAGACTTGTGTAAATTTTGTGCTTGGAAACATTATACACAAAAGATGTTTTTTTCCAGAATTTCAAAGCTGAAAGTTAGGGGGGATGCATATTATAAATAAATACATGTTATTCAAAACTAATTCCAAAATCCCAAAAATCAATGCGTATTAATCATGAGTTTTTTGGGGGTTTTTTTTTTTCAATAATTTTTTTCCAGAATTTCTTATTTTAAAGTTAGGGATGTGTATTATACTCGACTAATTACAATATTTTTTCCCCTGTTGAACCCTTCTTGATAATTTTTATTAATTACAGCATATTTAACGACAATTAAGCCATACTTTTTTTTTTATTATTCTTTCTCATTTCTTTATCAATATTTCTTTGTTACCCAGTCGAAAATTTGATCTCGACTCTAAAACCTTTTTTGAGAAGAAAAAAATTTTTTTCTTTTTTCTAAGCGATAATCATTGCCTAAAAGTTGAATTGGAATTTACTTTTTAGTTGTTACATCCTAAATATTTTAAAGGCTGATTCTAAAATCTTTTCCCTTCCACACACACACACTCTCACTCTGTATAGGAGTCCCTTGTGGTGGCACACTCTCTAATTAATTGCTTGTATTTGTCATCATAATTCTGTCATGCTTTTGCCTCGGATTTTCAACACTCTCTCAATTTTTTTAGAAAATGTTAAGCAGTCTGTCTTAATTTCAATTGAATTTTGCAAATGCCTTCAGCCCTTCTTTAGCTGCATTCCCTTTAAGCATTTTTATCTTATTTTTATCGGCCATAATGAATAATTCCACCTACCACCCACTACCACCAGTTTTAAAAAAAATATCAGATTTGTCATTTGATAATTTAAAAAAAAAATCAAAACAAGTATGATGCAAGAGAAAGTAAAAAAATAAAAATTAAAAAAGCATTGAGGAATTTAAGATTAACTTAACATTCATTCATGTATGGTGCAATCTTGTTTATCATCTTTTATTTCACACAGTTGTTCATCAAAAAAATCTCCTATTTTTTGCATGTAAAAATTTATATTTTACTAGCTGAAGTACCCATCTATATTGGGTAAAGGGTTCAAAACTTGATTATAATGACATTTAAAAAAAAAAAAACAATTTCGATTAAACTGATAAGAAAAAGAATTGAAGAGAGCATTTTTGGGGACTCAAGGATAAATTACTTCACAAAATTTGATCTGTATATAGATACTGTATTAATAAAATGTTCTATGCAAAGATTTTTTTAAGGGGAACTGTCCAAGAGGGCATTACAAACAAATCATATTAATTAAAACAATTCCTTAGTGATGTTTCTATCAGAGTCAAGTTATATGAAACTTGGATGATCCTAATAAGTTGTATGAATTTAGTGAAAAATTATTGAAAAATCATTTGTTGATAGCATGTTCCAACAATGTATTTATGATATGTTTTTTTTGTCATTCTTCAAGAGCAAGAAACATTGTACTGGTGTTGTTGTGTAGCCACATACATATACAAATATATGCAGAACATAATCAACCGATAATATACGAACTTCAATGAACGAACACACTTCTTTTATAAAAATATAATCTCTCACGCTTTATTCTCGAAAGAGTTGATGTTGGTTGTGTGTGAGAGATGAGCTGGAGACAAGGACAGACTGCTATAGTGACCTCAAGTTCTTCTGACCCTAGCAGCACTTCTTCCTCGTCTTGCTTGGGTTACTCAACCGTGGGTCACTGAGGGCTGCAATCACTCAGTCTGCAAGCTGATTCTCACGCTGGCATCCTATCTCCAACTGACTCCAACTGTCTGTGCCCTGGTTATATTATTGTTTAACGCCCACCTGCTTCCGCTGTTCTTCCGCTTATTTACACTGGTGCATCTCTTGATTGACGACTCGGTCAAGGGTCAATATATAACAGTGTAGTTTAAATATAGAAAGGTGTAGGTTTCAAACAGTCATGCTCATCCAATTTCTCATCCACAATGCTAGACACCAAAACCCTCCAAAGAACACCTGTCACTCTCTCACTGCATATCAATTCTATATGCTTCACTTCTGGTACATCCAGGTGCTTGAAACTTGGCCTGGCAATTTCTGCCCTCATACATCCAGGTGCCTGAACCAAAGCACATGTCCCAAGAGAAAGAAAAGTGAAGTTGAGTGTGAGCAGATATTTTATATGTATTAGACCATGTGGAGGATTGTGGGGCATGATTGAAGTGACGACATATACAAGAGATTAAGAGAGGAGACAGTTGTCACTTTCCTATAAAGGAAGGCAAATGCTAGCTATTTGTGAGCATAGAGAGAAACCATTGGACAGTATAATTTTTTATTGTAAGCTATCGTCAGGGCACAACTGGGTTGCTAAAAACAATGACTTTTTCACAATCTTTAGATTATAAAAAAAGTAAGAGTAAAGTTGGCGACCATAGTTGAGGGTGACCCAAAGGCTTCTTTTCGATAGCTACTACACCAAGGTGTAGGGGAGGGCACTACTCCTTTCTCTGGATTGCTCCATCTTACTCTTGATCCTTACTTTATAATGCTGAGGGTTAAGCAAGGTAGCATCAAGTACCATTTTTAGAGTCTTTGGTATGACTCGACCTGGGATTGAACCCAGGTCTCTCGGGCCACTGACGAACACTCTATTATGCCAATGTCCTGATTATAGTTATGAGCAAATTTGCAGTGCATAGTCTACTGCCTTGCTCTTTTCTTTGGCCACCTTACAAAAGGCTTGCTGTGGTTGCATAGCAAGTATTTGAAATATCATCACATAATCTCATAGATATTTTTTCCTCACAAAATGTGGAAAGGCATACCCATTATTATCTTAAACCTGAAGAAGTCCCCCACCTATATTCAGTCTATATAAAACAATGGTTTAACACTCATTACAGCTTTATATATTTCTACAACCTTCTTTAAAGAACTTTGATTTGTTTACTGTAACTTAACTGGCCATTGGCTTAATGAGTAGAGTGTTTGCCAATGATCCGGGAGACTGAGGTTCAATCTCTGGTCAAGTCATAACAAAGACTCAAAAAATGGTACCTTGCTTAATACTCAGCACTATGAGGTAAGGATCAAGGGTAAGGTGGAGCAATCTAGGGAATGGAGTAGCACCCTTCCCTACACCTCAGTGTAGTAGCTATTGAAAAGAGAGCCTTCAGGTTACTCTCGACTAAGGTCGCCCACTTTTACTTACTGTAACTTAGATCTTGCATATTACTTTTGGCTGAATACATGTTTACTGTAAATTATTATGTAGTATGATCAGTTCCAGAAATGTATGATGAGGTCCTATTGGCCTTTTACAATCCTTTACTGGATCTTTACTCAAGACCTAGGGTGAGAGAAATTAGTGATTATATACATTCTATGTATTTGTTTTTTGCTGCCTCTTTGGGGTGATATTTTTAGGTCACATTGATAGTACTCTCCTAAGGAAATAAGCAGTTCCACAAAGTCCAATTTTTGTATTTCACATTGGCTGGGATTACCAGGTATCTAGTTAAGGTGTCTCTTTCTTGATCATACCCTGGGCTCCTACTATTACTGGCATTACTGATAGTTTTAAGGTGTCACATGTTTTCAATTTCTATTCACAAGCTTTTGTATTTACTTATTTTATTATATTCTTTGACTGATATGTTATTATCTTTTGGCACTGACATATCAATTAGAAGGCGTATTTTTCTTTTATAGTCTTTAACCTTTTTATCTGGTCTTTTTTTTTATTATAATAAGTGAATGCAGCAAATTAGCACAGAAAGAGTACAAGGCTAGACATGACTGGGTGGGCAAGGTGATCCACTGGAAAATGTGCAAGAAATTTAAATTTGACCATGCCAACAAATGGTATATGCACAACCCAGCACCTGTTCTAGAAAATGACACTCACAAATTCCTGTGGGACTTTGATATACAAACGGATCACCTAATCTCGGCCTGAAGACCAGATTTTATAATAATCAACAAAAAAAAGAAAATCTTCAAAATTGTCAACTTTGCTGTCCCAGCAGACCACAGAATAAAACTGAAAGAATGTGAAAAGAGAGATAAGTACCTTGACCTTTTCTAGAGAATTGAAAAAAACTATGGAACATGAAGGTGACAATTATATCAATTGTGATTGGTGCCTTTGGCACAGTAACTAAAGGATTATTAAAGGGCCTGGAATATTTAGAAGTTGGCGACCGAGTGGAGACCATCCAAGCAACAGCATTATTGAAAATGACCAGAATACTGAGAAGAGTCCTGGAAACTTGAGGAGACTTGCTGTCACTCAAACTCCAGTGAAAGACCATCAGCTTACGCTGATGTAAAAACTCTAATGAGTAATAATAATAATACTCATGTTAGTGAGTTTTCCCCACTAATTTTAACAGGTGGTTTTTCACTGAAGTCTGAACGACACCAAATATCCTTAGATCTCCAGGACTCTTCTAAATATTCTAGTTGATTTTAATAGTGCCGTGGTCGAGATGTTCTTGATTTTTCCTTTTGATTTCTACTTCCTCCCCAATCTTTTTACCAAGTCTCTGGGGGACTGTTCCAAGGGCACCCACTACAATTGCTATCACCATCATTTTCATGTTCTACTGCTTTTTCAGCTCTCTGGCAAGGTCTAGGTATTTATTTGTCCTTTTACTTTCTTCTATTTTTACTCTAGGATCTGCTAGAATGGCAAGATGACGTGTTCTTTTTTCTTATTAATTAATTCTAGATCTGGTCTTTTGGCTGGGATTATAGGATCTTTTTATGTGTCAGTCCCAGAAATTTTTATTATTAATTGTACTTATTTGCACTCTTAAAAACTGGATCTTGGGTCATAAATGATTTTAATAATCCTATGATATGCATAATAATTATAACAGTAAGTCATATGGAGAATGAACTCAATGAACCAATTTCAAATTCCTGCCAGAACAGTTAGCATTCAATTTGAATTAATTCTCTTAGGAAAGGCATGAATATATTTCACTCTTATTTATAAGAAAATTGGTAAGGTAGAAGGAAGTTACTTACTGTAGAATAACAATAACACATACCTCTGTAAAGCATCCAGCTAGCAGACAAAATAAAGCAGATCGTAGCTCAGTGCCGTCCTCCTTACAATGCTAAACTGAAGCTGGTTTATATAATAAAATACTTACACTTACTTTCAAATAGCCAATGACGATCTATGCAATGGAATAGTCCACTTGTGCACAATGGGATGCCCCAAGGCACCATAAATAGTTCCCATTCCTCAATCGGGAAGAGAGTTTCCTGTCTTCACGACTGATTGCTCTTTGCTAACTCAATTAATTACTCTTGGCTATCGCAACTAATTGCCCTATGCAACCTGACCAATTCTACACTTACCAAGTAACAGAAACTCACCAAAAAGTGAGCGGATAGAAAACGCTCTTTTAGCCATTCTTATTTCCACCGAGCAGTTTTAATTCCATGCTTGTTTTGGGGTCATCAGGAGAGAATGTGCACTGTTTCGGGGCCTTCCTTGCATATTGTAAAGAGCAATTCATCTTGAGCTTTTGATAATAAGGCTTATTTCTTTCACCTGGTAATGTGTACTTTTTTCATTTTACTCAGAGAAGAGATAGGCATTGCCAAGTCACAAACATTGCTCTGAAAGATGCCATGAAGAGAAAAGAGCTTAACATTACAAAGACCTAACATGTTAAGAAAAACACTTAACCATATCCATTCTAAGTTTTCTTCTGAGAACCTTTATTTTTCTTTCTAAAACAAAAAACCTATTATATTCATTAGTAGGAATCGTCAAACAAACAAAAAAAAGAATTACTTAAATATTGCCTGACATTTCTAAAAAAAAAAAAAAAAAAAAAAATCCTTCTCCAAGTTTGGTTTTGCTTTGTTTAATGGTATATCAACCTTCATTGGTTATTTAATGCCAAAGTCAACCTTTTAGAAGAACAGTATTGGTACTATTTAATTGGTATCTGGAAAGGAATAAGGGACTTTATATTTTTCCATGAATATTTGTCTGAAAGTGAATACAATAGCACAACTGGAGTTTGGACTCATTTACAACAATATTGTAGTCGAATACATTAGCCACTACACCATGGGGATTCTCACTTCTTCAAGTTGCTTTGACTAATATCCTCGTCCTTGATTTTTTTTTTTTTCTTTTTTTTTTTTTTTAACTATATTTTAGCTGATGTTTTGTTCATTACTTAAAATTCTGAGATGTGCCATTATGATTACTTGCAACACTTACTGTTGTAGCCCCGGAAAGGGTCACTAATAAAAACGCAAACACGGATATTAGATAATAGATTATATTACACAAGAAAGATAGTTACATAGAAAAGATAAGAACTCTTGTACTGTTCGGATAACACCAATATTGATCTACCTTCTGGCATCGAAATCTCTCAGTACTCATAACGGTGAGAAGAGTCCATTATGGTGAGAAGGGTAAGGCTCCCACAACACTTACCCAGGTGCCTTGGTTGGTGTAATGGTTTGCAAGCTAGTCTAGCAAACTTTTACAAGTGATTTCAAGTCTCATTGGGTGCCCCGTTCATACAGCCTTGTGCCACATCCACGCAAGAAGCTTAGTAAATTACTAGCAGTACTTACCTATATTACAATATTTTGTGCTAATGCTCTTGAGAAAGGCATGAATCCATCAGTTCTCTCTCTAGCTATGGTTAAGTAACAGGGCAGACTGAGTTCTCTAGCGTTTTTAGGCAACCAATCTAGGAGAAAGAAAACTCTGAATTCAGACCAGCTGTACTCTTCTTAAAAAAAGAATTGACCTTGTATCACATCCTACTTGTTGTGGAGGGGTTGGATAAATACATACCTATATTACATATGGTTATTATTAAGAATAAGTGACATAGTCACTTTTATTAAAGTTTATGATGATTATTCATATTTGTTTTTATTGTTTATTTGCTATGTTAATATTGAGTTTGGTATATAGAAAATGGTTTTGACTTTGTTCATTGATCTCAGATATCTTTAAAAGAAAAAAAAATCTTGAAATTTATAAATATTTTAAATAGATATTTAATTTTATTATCTTCAGACTTGGAGGAGTAGTATTATCTTGATCTTTAAAAAAAAAATTAGTTTCAAAGACATACTCTTTTTTTAGACTGGCCTATCATTGAAAGGAAATGAATTTTGTCTTAGCTCATCACCTGGCTAAAACAGTGAGGTTCTAAGTGCATACAGGGAGGGAAAGTGCTACTTGCCTCTCATAAAGATTACTAAGAGAATGGGTTACTGATGTCAGGTGGACTATAAGACATAGAGTAAGAGACAGATCTTACCTTAAAAACCTGTCTGGCTTAGATCTAGTGCAGTTTAGAATATTTCCAGGCATGACTCTAACAATTCCTGAAAGTTTGTTTGAAATTGGACCCAAAACTAATATCCTTATGGGTTTTCTTATCACATTCTGGCTGGTGACTTCTTTAAAAAAAACTCTACCTAAATGAGGCCAAAGATCATATCACTTGAAACATAGTGATGCTAAGCTGGATCAAATGTTTTGCAATATTCTGGTAACAATTTGACGGCTTTTGTTGAGGTCATGAAGGTTATGAACCATACTGTGAGATGCCGAGCTCACCTGGTATTCTCTGAGTGCTACTCACCAGATTTATTTCTATGTTTTGGGGCACATCTTTTTAATCCATGGTTTTAGGCCTACCTAACCTTGCCTTTGGGTCAATGTTTTTGCAACCCAAGTGAACTATCTAGTTACTGGACTGTGATTAATTATGCATTCACCTTTTATATAGTAAATGTTTTTGATTGCTTCTTCGGTGTTATGGCCCAGTTCAATCTCCTTAAGCATGAGGTTCTGAGTTAGACTACATTGTACATTCATCTGTGCAGTTTTCAAATCACACACAGTGAAACAATACACAACACATCAGTGCACCAACTACCATGATACTACCAGCCATAGTGGCTACCTACCATGGCTTGAACTGCTTCTGTCATGATGTATGCATTGCAAATAAGCACATACCATAATATTGCAAAACTTTTGACTTACTCAAGTAAAAACCCACCGAGGAATTAAATTATAAGTCTTGGAAGATTTGGGGGGGTTAAAAATTCAGTTTCTAAATTCCTCTACTCACTCTTATCAATATTTCTCTTATAAAAGAACATTCCAAAACAAAAGCTTCCCCCACAGTGAATAATTTAAAATTCTGACGATGTGGTTCTAATCAAAATGCATAATAAATGATACTAACATCTATCAGTAAAATGATGCCAAGAAAACTGATTGATTATACATTTTACTAAAGGCTAAAATGTACTGCAGTAACTTGTATGTAGCTGCAAGCATTTTTCTTTTAGGATGTAGATGATACTTATTAGATGATGAAGAAGGAAATTTTCGATAAGAGATTTTTGGTTCGTAAATATTTGATAATTATATTAAACATTTTTATTCATTTAAAAAAAAATTTTTTTTTTTTTTTTTTCATTTAAGCCAAAAGCTTATATTTTAAGAAATTAGAATGCTAATT
The DNA here is from genome assembly GCA_963585895.1 of Sepioteuthis lessoniana. Lineage (NCBI taxonomy): Eukaryota > Metazoa > Mollusca > Cephalopoda > Myopsida > Loliginidae > Sepioteuthis > Sepioteuthis lessoniana. Next base: position 108,157,282 of record OY757912.1, on the reverse strand, counting down.
AGAATCCTTCACACCTTCCTAAATAGAAGCATTAGTATCATCATGGACCATTGTTAAGTATATAATACTAATTCAAATCCTACACTCCTTCCTAAATAGAAGCATCAGTATCATCATGGACTGATGTAACAGTGTGAACTCAATAGATTCATAGGTCATCTAGTAAATATAAAAACATTTAGCCTTTTCTTTTTTTATTTATTGGTTTATTTTTAATTAGAAGTTCTTCATCGATATTTCAAGCTTCTTCGTTCACAGAAGAAAGAGAAAAAAAATGAAAAATTACTACAAGGTTAAATAGATTCAATTTTCAGGCTTTCTGAAATGAGGAGTTAGCATTTATTTGAACTGTCGTCTACATCTTGTCAAAATGTATGGACAGCTCTAGTCTGAATAAATCGGTGTATAAGACTCGGTTATATTTTTCATATGAAACTATTTCAGTCCTAGTTTATGAGTCGGAGAAAAAAAAAAAACTATTGATATTATAATTTTCTAATAAACATTTGATTAATATTCTAAGGAGAATGTTTTCAAAATCAATAACACAAAGGTTTTGTTAAGTAGTCTGCCAACTTGGTGAGCAGGAATATCTTTTGTTTGACTTGTTCTGTTCAATCAATTCTTTGACACTACTTATTTTTTTAGTTGTCGGTGTTTAACTTAAATTTGACACCATCATAAACACAGTAACATTTAACAGTTAAGTGAATTAAAAAACAAAAATATATATAATAGAAAAAAAAAAAAACTTTTCAAAATTTATTTCTCATTTTTGAGATATCAATTATAAATAACAGTTTAACTGTAAAAAGTTATGTTTCAACTAACAACAATAAAGATGAGAACAGTCCAAAAAATCACAACCAGAATAATGCACATCAAGCCTCATCTAAAAAATTCAAACAGATGACGTACAAAATAAAGTTTTAGCATTATAGAGAGAAAATAGATAATAGAGAAGATCCCAAAAGTCACCTTGCCCAGTCGGCTGGGGGTTGTAGAATACGCTAACTGCATCTCTGCAGAGATGTAAGGACCCCACCCCCACCCCACGAGTGTCTTGCATATAACACTAAACAATCTGATGGTGAGGTTCTAGTGATGCTGAAGCTTTAGGGAATATGGAGTACCCCTTCATTGCCATTGCTCCCGGGTTCACTCTGGCCCAGAATGGTAGCATCTGATAGGGCCCTCTAAATAGAACTAAACTGTATACTTATGCTAAAGTGAATTATCTTAAATAAAACTGTTTGACTAAACTGAATAGCTTAAAAAAGAAATGTTTTTGACAATTAAACTGTACTTTCATTTAAACTGTGTGCTTATGCTAAACTGAATTGTTTGAAATGGAATTGTTTTTGACATTGAAACTGTACGTACACTAAACTGAATTGTTATATATAGAACCGTTTTGACATTTAACTGTGTGTAAACAAAATATGTGCTTATACTAAATTGAATTAGAACTGAAATAGAAATATTTTTGACTAACTATGTACTCAAGCTAAACTAAATTGTTTGAAATAGATCTGTTTTGACATTTAAACTATGTGTAAACAAAAAGAAACTGTACTCATGCTAAACTGAATTGTTTGAAATAGAACTGATTATTTGTATAAAAATGGATTTGGCATTAAATAACCTACAAAGTTTGATATGCCATAAAACCCAACCAACTAAAAGTCACCTATGGATTTATAGATTGAATCTTTATAAAAATGAAAAGTGTCTTAAGTATGACATTAAACTGCATCTGATGGTGAGGCTCCAGTTTTGGAGATCTGGAGTTTGTGGAGTATCTCTTCATTGCCATTACTCCCAGGTCTACACTGACCCAGAGTGGTTGTAGCTGTTAGGGTCTCACTTATGGGTCAAATAGATCTGTTTTATAATTATTTGTATTTGATAGGATTGTTTGCAAAACAGAAGAAACAAAAATTACTCAGAAATAACTATGCAAAAAATTTCAGACAGTTCATAAACTATGCAGACCATTTGCAATAAACTACAGACTGAATTTTGCCTTACCTCTAATTAAGTTTCCATTTCTTTTTAGGCTAAGTATTTATTACAAATATCATAAAATATGATATCTCGTAATTCTATACTCTTCTACATGCTGTGTATACATAAATATCATATTTATGAATCATTATTAATTTTTACTTGTATTTTCTTTCATTTTAATAATTTTAGTTGCTTTTTTTTTTTTTTTTTTTGGCACAACTCACTTAGGTCATTATTTCTCTGACCATATTTACCAACCCTTCCGCTCGGGCAGGATATGACACAAGGTCAATTTTTAAGCAGAGTTTAACTGGTTTGAATTCAGAGTTTTCCTTCTCCTAGACTAGTTGCCTCACCAAAGCTGAAGAACCCAGTCTGTCCTACTATTTACCCATAGCTGGAGGGAGAATAATTGGATTCATACCTTTCCCAAGGGTATTAGTGCTTTTATCATTAAGGGTTTTCAGACTATTGTCTTCATCTTCATTGTTATTTCCACAACGTTTTGGCCGATATGTCCTCCGGCCTTCTTCAGGTGTTTGTTGAACTCAGGAACCTTCACGGAACTTCGAACTACGTCCTTTATTGAATCCGTGTAGGTTCCCGAGTTCAACAAACACCTGAAGAAGTCCGGAGGACATATCGGCCGAAACATTGTGTCAATAACAATAAACATGAAGACAATAGTCCGAAAACCCTTAATGATATGAATCAACAAGCTTTGTCTCAGAAATTTAGACAACTGGTATTAGTGCTATGTGAAATGCAATTAGCCTGTTCCAGTATTTGAACTCCCGTCACTGTGTCCATTTCCTATGACGATAACCATTACACCACAGGTACCTCCACAAAACTTTATTTCTCTGACAGTGAAGAACTGTGTATGTATTTACGCAATGTTAACCATTATGCAAACAGCTTTGTTCTGGATTTGAACTTGGGTTGCCAATTCCATTTCAACAATAAATTCATCTTTAAAGAAAGCAAAAAGTAAAAGCGAAGAAAAGCCCCAAATTTGTCTAAGGTTTGATGTTATAACTTAGCTTAGAGATGTAATGGTTATCATCATAGGAAATGGACACTGGGACCCGAGTTCAAATCCTGGACGAGGCTGCATTTCACAATGCAATAATACCCTGGGGAACGGTATACATCCAACTATTCTTTTTCCAGTTATGGTAAGCCCAATCAGCTAGGACTGTAAAATATGCCGACTTCATCTCTGCAGAAGAGTTAGACTCTCCCAATGAGTGTCCTGGATATGATATTAAACAATCTGATTGTAAGGCTTCAGTAATGCTGGGGTTTTTGGGGAATGCAGTGTAGCTTTTCATTGTCATTGCTCCCAGGTCCACTCTGCCCCACAGTGGTAGCATCTAAAAGGGTTCTATCTATGGGTCAAATGGAACTGTTTGACATTTAAACTGAGTGCAAACAAATGACTCATGCTAAATTGAATTATTTGAAATAGAACTGTTTGATCATTTAACTGTGTGTAAACAAATGACTGATGTTTAATTGAATTGTTAGTGATGCATAGAAATACTTGGAACTATTTAACTTTGTTGATTTGTTTACAAATCATATATCTACTATATATAACTAAACCAGATTTGACATTAAATAGCCTACAATGGTTGATGTGTCATAAAGCCAAAAAAACTCAAACCTATCTAGTTATATCTAAAAAGTAAGGCAGACTGAGCTCTTTAACCTTGTTATGCCTACCAGCTTTGGAGAAGGATAACTCTAAATTCAAACCTGATAAACTCTGCCAAAAAAATTGACCTTGTGTCACATCCTGCTCTTTTGGTGTATTTTGTAAATACATATAACTCGCTTAATTAAAAATAACAAACATTTAACCAAGATTAGCTCTTCTGCTGCAGATTAGAGGTAGTAATTGTCTCTGTGGAAATTCTACTGTTATTTAAATCTATTTAATTAGATTTTCACTGGTTCAGGTACTATATAATGATCCTAGACCAGGCAGAGAGAGGCAGAATTCATAAAGACAGAGGTAATATTTATGAATTTTCTCATTTGGTTTCATCCTTCCTATATCCTAGCTTCCTAACGCCTCTGTTCAGTTATTTGCTTCATTGCTATATTATCTCTTAATTACTCTTTCCAACAGCACAAATGTTCTACTCACAACTTAATGAAAATAACTTGATCTCTTTCGATGAACTCCATCTCTCTAGCTCGACCATTTAGACTCATATCTATGTCTCCACTGTTACTATGTTATAAAACTTTATCTATATGTTTGGCATTTACTGTGTCAAGGGACCTCTATATCACAAAGATAACCAAAGGCCGCCTTTCCCTATCTACACCCTGTACTTCAACACTACCAGGTGTAATTCTGTGGGAATACTACCTTTAAATGTTATACGGCCCCTTCCTCTCAATTGTCACTATGTAGAACATCTCAAAATATGCATTCCTTGTTACAATGGGGTCTGGAGGAGGAGGAGGAGGAGGAGATTAAAACATTTTTAGCTCTCTTTTTTTTTTTTTTTAATTTTTTCTCCCTTCTCTCACTTCACTCATTTCAACAGGATGATATCTGTGGCTCTTATTTTAATAATTTCATTTCAAACACTTTAAATAGTTATTAAAAAAACAAAGCAAAATAAGAAAAAAAAAAAAGAAGCTTATATAACTTTTTTACAATCTGGCCAGATTGTAAAAATCAAGGAAAATTTTATTGAATGGTTTTAATAAATTTCTGACTCTAAGAAATTATGAAGATCAAAAAATATCAAGACTGAAATTTTAATTTGATTTAATTTAAAAGTTTAAATCAAGATGTGTGCACAGCTGAGCGGTTGATATGATAAAATAATGATATCAAGATGAGTCAGTGTCAATATAAGAAGTGGAGAAGAAAAAAAAAAGAAAAAATCAAGGTAATCTTTATGTATTAAAAAAAAATTTTTTTTTTTTTTTTGCACAACACATGATTATGCATATTCAACACTCTCCACATTCATCAAACATCTTAAATCTTTATGAGTTTTCTTGTTTCTTGAAAAGAAAATTTATAGTTTTGTTTGGTTTCTTTGTTAAATGGCACATCAATAACTTACCAACAATAGCTCTGTGTGAACATAGGATGTAATCTAGAAAACCTGCCAGGAGCGATGGATGATAGTGACAAATGGAGAGAGAGGATCAGAGAAACCTGTGCTAGCAGAATGACTTGGTTATGATGATATATATATCAAGTTGGTACCATAGTTGAGGTTGACCTGAAGGCTTCCTTTTCAATAGGTACTACACTGAGGTGTAGAGGAGGATGTTACTCCTTTCCCTGAAATGCACCACTTACTCTTGATCATACCTTATAATGCTGAGTGTTAAGTAAAGAGGCATCAAGTACCATTCTTTTTAGTCTTTGGTATGAGTCGACCTGGGATTGAACCTCAATCTCGCAGACCATTGGTGAACACTCTAACCATTACGCCAATTGGCTTGTTGGCATGCTTACTTACTTGGTGGGACGTGTATATATATATATATATATATATATATATATATCCATCCCACGTAGATTTTTCACAGGTATTTGTACCAATCTTAGATTATGTATAATATATCCAAAACATTATTAAGCCCCCCCCATGCCCACTCTTATTTACTTGGAATTGTCTATCTTTAATTTAATAAACATCTCAAGGCTAGTATTTATTAATTTTTTGTAGTTATTGCTTGTACTGTAAATGTAAACAACTATGACTTCTTTTAAGCCTGGATTTTCTATATAAAAAAAAAAAATAAAAAAAAAAAATAAAAAAAAACCAACAAAAAAAACTCCTCATGGCTTTGGTTTCTGGATAGGAAATTTTCAGCTAGATTTTTACTTTATATCTTTAAACAAAAAGGTTTGCATTAGCTAACCTTTTGGATACAAAGTATTGGTCCAGTTTAGTATTATACTTACATTGCCCTTCAAACCACTCATTAAAAACTTACCATATAGTTGTGTATAATATGCACCCCTAACTTTCAGCTACTAAGTTCTGGAAAAAAAACATCTCTCACATATGATACACATTGACTTTTTGGAATTTGTACATTTATTCAACTTTTTATCCAGTTTGTATCGACTAAAAATAAGAATTTATATTATGTTTTAAAACAAAATTTACACTGTATTTTAAGCAAAGGCAAGGATATGTTCACAGGAAAATGTAACAAACTTTCAGCAAAAATAATTTCATTAAAAAAAAAAGACATCATAAACAAATATGCATATCTAGTGACTATTTTTCTGTAGTGATATGTTGATTACACATTATTTAGTTTCATGTCGCGCTGGTAGCATGGATATCCCTGACCCTCTCTCGCCACTCCTCCCTACCGTTCATTGCCCTAGGCAGGTCTTCAGGACAACATCCCGTATCCTCACATAGCTGCTGAATGTATGTTCGTGCTGGTCGTCCTGCTTTTGCACGGCCATGTATGTGGGTCCATAAGAGTACATCTCTTATGAGTTCGTCCCTGCTTCTCCAGCAGTGTCCTGCATGTCTGGTTCATCTAACTTGAATAGTTTTCGTGATAGTGGGCAGGTGGCCGTACAGTTGGTGTCTTGTGGGGTGTTGCCGCCAGGACTTGTTCAAGATTGCACGCAGCATTCTTGTGTAATTGCCATCTAGCTTCTTCTCCAGCCGTTTTGTTAGCGTCCATGTAGTGCACCCATTTAGTTTGGACCATAGATATTACTTACTTTTGGGCATGCCATCCCAAATATGGCAAAACACAGAACCAAAAGAGAAAGGTAATATTTAATTTTCATGTAAAATAAGTAAGTGAAGTTGGCGACCGTAGTTGAGGGTAACCCGAAGGCTCCCTTTTTCGATAGCTACTACATTGAGGTGTAGGGGAGGGCGCTACTCCATTCCCTGGATTGCTCCACTTTACCCTTGATCTTTACCTTATAACACTGAGTGTTAAGCCAAGCAGCATCGAGTACCATTTTTAGAGTCTTTGGTATGACTCGACCTGGGATGGAACCCCGGTCTTCCGGGCAATTGGCAAACACTCTGACTATTATGCCAGTGTCCGGTTGATTCATGTATAATATGCATCCTTAACTTTCAAGTTTAAAAATATGGAGAGAGAAAAAATGCGTATTATACATGAATAATTACGGTTGTTGTGGAGTTTTCATCGATGAATTGGCTAAAAATATACTCCTGGATTCCACTAGTAAGCACAAATGAAGTGATTGATTTTAATGTCATAACAATTTTAATGTCTGGGCTTATTTTATGCTGAGAGGTTAGGGAATCACATTCAATGCACAAATTTACATTTTTTGTGTAGTTGTTTCTTATTTTTTATTTTATTTATTTATTTATTTTTTTCACAGTCCTATCAAACCTGAATATATTTTAAACAGATCTATTTGACTTATTAATGAGGCCTTAAGAAATACTACTACTATAAGTACTCCTTACTCCCTGGATCTCTAGAACTGGAACCTCACCATCAAATGCAGTTTAGTGTCATTCCCAGGACACCCTGAAAGAGATACAGTCAGCATATTCTTAGCCTTACTGTCAGGGCTAAGTAAACACAGAAAATTTGGTGGCTATAACTGTACATGTCTTGGGGATTAAAAAAAAAGTATCAGGTGAATTGTAGTAAGGTGCTAAGTCTTTTAAAAAAATTTTTTTAACAATCTTATTTCAGTACCCCCCTTCTTTTGTCTTCTCTTTATTCCCTGTCTATTTGTAGATGACTTCATATCCTTTGTGCTGATACGGAAGCAGTGCAACTAGCTTGATGGCTCTAACCCGTATCCTGTTCTTATCTTATTCTAACCAATGACTGATCACCACTGACAACTGTAACAGGGCAGGGCCACACCTGCTTATATCAAATTCCCACCTCATAGAAAATTGTACTCTGTCCATAGTCTTTGGAATTTTTTGTATCCAATGACCTCACCTGATTCATTTCCATCTCAGAAATCCAGATAAAGTCAAGATTATTTTCTTGGATTCCGTTCAAGATGGAACGGTTAACTTGATCAACACTGTTTCTTATCACTCACCTCTTTTACTGGCAAAGTGCCATGTTACTTAGTCCTTACTTTTCTGTTCTGTATTTTAATAGTCTTCTAACTCATTCATTCATCTTCCCTCTCTCTCAGTTGATATAATCTATTATAGATTCAGGGTTAGTGTCTCATGAACCTTTCTTTTGAAAAGTGCATTGTTTTGGGGAATCTTCACACTTTACACCCTTTTTGTCCCTTAACGTAAATTACATTAAGTTTAGTTGAATTCAAGTTGCTTTGTTTTTGTGTTTCCTGCCCCACCCCCTCTTTTTGTTTTCTTATTAAAACCCAGAAATTTATTTTTTTTTACTTCCTAATTAGCAATTATGATTCAAAGGTAAAAGCTGCAGAATTATAGCCAAAAAGTTTTGTTTCATTCCAAATATCAGATCAAAAATATTATATTCGTTCATACACATTGCTACTACTGTAATTCAAGAAGATAGGTTATTCAATCTATAAGCTATATTGATTTCATCTCAATAACTAGTTAATTAAACCCTTGTGCTCAGCTGATATGATTAATGAAAAAACAGCTTTAAAATATTTCATAGTTAATTCAATATCACCTATGTCCTATTAATTAATGCTTTAAGATGGTTGATTGGACAGCATGTCAACTGTTTTTGAGTTATTTCATCCCCAAATCATACATTCCTCTTTCTGTAAAAAAAAGTTTTTTTTACATTTTATCTATCATATTGGACAAAAAACAGACAACTGACAAAATTCTTTTATCAACATCAACTTATCTTTGTTGTTGTGATATTGCAGCTTGCTGCTCTAAGAATTTTGTATCTTCAAATTCAGTGGTTTTTCTCTTGCAGACAGCCATATTTTAGATGATAATTTCCAGCTATTAGCAAAGGACTAATCACAAATTAGAATATCAAAATGAAGGAAAAGAAAATTCTATGAAATTTCCTATTTTGTTGTATTTCTGAGTATTTTCTTTTTAGAAAATTGTTATTTTTTTCTATTACTAAGGGGACTTTGACAACAATAATCAAGGAAAATAATCATTTCCAATGTCTGTCTAAGCCATTGAAGTTTGATTAAGATTTGTGGCAATGATAAAAAATTTTGTTTTTTGCTGTCTTTTTTTTTTTGTCCAATATTCTGTGTGTTATTTAAGTACATATATGCAAAAACTGATGCCAATAATATTATTGAGTTAGCTTTTTGCAAAAAGCAACAATTTTGATTTTGAAATAATTTTGGTAAAACTTAACCAGATATATACAGTACAAAAATGTATCTTCACAATCATTTTAAACAGGTAGACACTTGGTTATCTCAAACAGATACAACTACTGTTTGAGTGGACCTGGGAGTAATGGTAATAAAGGAATAACTCTACACTCTCCAAAGCCCCAAAACTTTGCCACTGGATGTAGTTTAGTGTCATACCTAGAACACCCTTGAGTGGAGGCTCTCACCTTTTTGTAGTGAATGCAGTTTGCATATTCTGTACCTTGTTAACAGAGTGAAATATTTTAAGATATACTGTCACAAATATACTAAAGCAATATAAAATACTTGATTTTTAACAATAATTACCAAAGCAAAGTTAAACTGCTAATTGTGTATCAATTGAATTTATTCTTAAAATAAATAAGAATAGATTTTTACTTACCATATTTATTTGTATGCACTATGATCTCTTGTGTAATTGTTCTATTTATCAACGTATATATATAAAATGGAGTCATCTGTCTCCTTATATATATTGTGAGAGGAAGGCCCTGAAATGGTGCAGATTCTCTCCTGATGACCCCAAAACAAGCATGGAGTTAAAACTGCTCGGTAGAAATAAGAATGGCTAAAGAAGCGTTTTCTATCCGCTCACTTTTTGGTGAGTTTCTGTTACTTGGTAAGTAACTTCCTTCTGTGTGCAGCATTTTTCTGTCATTTTATCCAAATTATCCATATAGAGATGCAACTCTTTCAATGGCATAGCAGAAATAAAAATTTGGTAAACTTGATTAAAAAAAAAAAAAAATTATTCACTGGTAAATGGTGATGTATTTGAAATAGAATTTTCAGTTATTTTAACCCATTTGGTGAAGAGAGCATTTTTAGCTGACCCAACATACTTAATGTGTGAGTTTTAGATGCAACTTTAGACCACATTATTTAAGTTTTGGATCTTGTGTGATATAGCCACCCCACGAAAAGGCCCCTTGTTTGATATACTTTGGCCCTAAAGTTAAAAAGAAAATAAGTATCAGTGAATAAAATATTCTCTTGTAACACACTTGTACGATATACTTCTCAACAGCAATAGTGTATTGTAGTATTGAAATTGTTAAATGCCAATAAAATGTTTTATTTGAAAGCTTTTTTATTTTATGGTCAAAAGTGAGTGTTCCAGCCATTAAATTTGTTGCTACACTAAAAGGGTTAAACATGAAAAACAAAACGTCATAGAAAATACAGCACAATGTTTTTGATATATTAACACTTGCAAATCATTCAAATATCACCATAATTTTTATATTATTGGAGTAATAGTTTTTACATAATAAGTTTGGATAGCTTTTATTTTTCTTTATTATGAAGTCCCCATTTTACTATGAATAGAAGATGTGAAAAAATAGTTTATTCAACATATTTACAAGATTCATTCAAAAGAATGGATTGAGATATCTTAGGTTGATTAGATGAGAGTAAAGACTAGAGTTTATACCTAGAGATAATATACATTGGGTTTGTTAGTACTTTACTGAAAAAAGTATAAATAAAATGGCTAAAATATTATATATATAGTGCCCCCTCCCACCAGTTATTTTGGCTTTTGGTTCTAAGACAAATTTCTTGCATTGTACATAAATAAATATGGTATTTTTAGACTTTAAAAGGGTTCATCTAAGTAGTCAGTTTATTACTTGAAAATGGTACAGATATGCATTCTTAGGTGGGTCATGGTTCTTGATTCCATTTTTGAAGCTTTGTGTGATTAACAGTGAATGCTATTCCTGAACATCTAGGATGGTGAGTCTACCCCACCTGAATTGCTTCACAATAGTCTGATTATAATCAATGACCTATCCTTGATCAACACAATTTATAAAACATCATAGTGAATTCACATTCATCTCTCAATACCACTTCCCACACTCTCTTCCCTATATACCCCAGTGCCCTACCTACTTTTCTCAGCATTTCACCTTTTTTACAGCATTTGTGAAATATACTCCTAAACTGTAAGCATCTGTAATGACTACACTCAGATACACAGTCAACTCAAAATTTTCCAAGCCCAGTCAGCTGGGACTGTAGAATACACCAACTGCATCTCTGTGGAGAGGTAAGACCCCCTCCCGCCCCAAACAAGTGTTCCAGATATGACGTTGAACAATCTAATGTTGAGGCTCCTGCCTTGGAAATTAGTGGAAAGTGGAGTGCCCTTTTATTGCCATTGCTTCCAGGTTCACTCTGACCCAGAGTTGAATTGTTTGATCACGTAACTGTGAGTAAACAAATGACTGATGTTTAATTGAAATGTTAGTGATATATAGCAATACTGGGAATCATTTAACTCTCTGCAAATGGATGGGTAATGTTGGATAGAATGATTAGTGCTAAATAGCAATTCTAGAAACTATTTAAATTGAATTATTGGTATTACAAAGCAATACTTGGAACCATTAGCTATGGACAAATGAATGAATAGTGTTGAAATAGAACAACTTGTAATGACTTCACTGTCTGCAAACAAAATTAAAAATTGAATAGAATTATTAGTTTTAGATAGCAATAATTGAAACCGTTTAACAATGTAGAAACAATAGCAATACCAGTGTACAAAAAGTTAGTTCTAACTCATTTTTTTAAAAAATTACCTATAAACTGTGTGTGCAAACAAATGACTAATGTTAAATTGTGACTGTTATATAGCAAAACTTGAAACCATTTAACTATGTGCCAAAAAAGAGCTCAGGCTAATTAAAAAATGTTATCAAAAAAATGTGTTTACATATCAGATATATTTAATATATACTGATAAACATAATTTGGCATTAAATAACCTACTATGGTTGATATACCATCAAACCAAACCAAACCAAATCAATAAAAATTTTTCAAAACTATATTTAACTTAAAAATCCCACTAGCTTTCGCTTTCTTCACTAGATTTAACAACTGTGACCTTCATTGTAAGCATTACCTTTTTTTAAAATCAATTTCTTAATGAAATCCAAAGAATGTATTATATTACAAAGTTAAGAGAAATATTTTATATTGATTTTATGGTATTAGAAAATAATTTTTTTCATAAATTGTTAGTTTGTGTGTGTTTCAACAAACTTTCTGTTGTAAGTTATAAGAAGTTACATATTTGACTTTGAGAAATTATTGGTAAAAAAAATAATACATTTTCATAGATCACATATTAAAAATACGTTTTTAAATGTCTTTCAATTGTATGTAGACGATTTAATTTTAAAGATTTTTAACCACTTTTATCAACATTTGAATATTCAAGAAAACAAGAACCAAAAGAAAAATACACATTCAGAATCTATAAAAACTTAAAATATTGAACTAGTATATTTTGATATGAAAAAAAGAATGATTTCAATTGTACAAAATAATTTTTTATTGTCATGTACCTATATCTAACTAAACTCAATAAAATATTTTAAGTGTGTGTGTATGTGTGTGTGCATATAAATATGTATATATGTGAAGATATATATATACCCAAACCCTCTGCTTGAGCAGGATGTAACAGTAGGTCAATTTTAAGTGGAGTTCAGCAGGTTTTTATTCAGTTTTCCTTCTCCTACACTGGTTGCCATAGCAAAATTAAAGTTCCCAGTCTGCCTTATTATTTTCTCACAGTTGGAGGGAAAATAGTTGGATGTGTACCTTTTCCAAAAGTATTAACGCTATGTGAAATGCAACCTGCATCATCTAGGATTTGAACTCTGGTTGCTATATCCATTTCTTATGATGAAAATAATTACACCATAGGAACCTTCATTTTTATATATATATATATACACACACACATAATTTATATATATATATATATATATATATATATACACACAATAGACATGCAACTATGGACAATACATAAATCAATTCCCCCAGAATACAGTAAAAGTAATAGGGAAATTCGAACGGATCCAAAAGAAAATATGTAGACATAAAATGTCTATTATGTTAAATGAAATTTGCATTAACGAAGAAATGCTGCCTAAATATACATATTTTAAACTTCATGATCCTGCAGCTCATAAATATAACAGCACTTTGGAATACAGACGTGATCTCGTGAAGAGACAAATTACACTCTGTAAAACCTGCAACCGACACTCAATAGACAGTAGTAATATGCTAAAACAAAAGTTACATCACTTTTGTAGTAGATCCTCCCCTGATGATGGCCCAAAGTCGGGCAGAAAGTACTAGGGATACATGCAACTATGGACAATACATAAATCAATTCCCCAGAATACAATAAAAGTAATACGGGAATTCGAACGGATCCAAAAGAAAATATGTAGACATAAATATATATATACACTATATATATATATATATATATATATATATATATATATATATATATATATACACTATATATATATATATATATATATATATATATATATATATATATATATATATATATATATATATATATACTATATATATATATATATATATATATATATATATATATATATATATATATACACTATATATATATATATATATATATACACTATATATATATATATATATATATATATATATACACTATATATATATATATATATATATATATATATATATATACACTATATATATATATATACACTATATATATATATATATATATATATATATATATATATATATATATATATATATATATATATATATATACACTATATATATATATATATATATATATATATATATATATATATATATATATACACTATATATATATATATATATATATATATATATATATATATATATATATATATATACACTATATATATATATATACACTATATATATATATATATACACTATATATATATATATATATATATATACTATATATATATACTATATATATATATATATACACTATATATATATATATATATATATATATACACTATATATATATATATACACTATATATATATATATATATATATATACACTATATATATATATATATATATATATATATATATATATATATATATATATATATATATATATATATATATATATATATATATATATATATATATATATATATATACACTATATATATATATATATATATATATATATATATATATATATATATATATATACTATATATATATATATATATATATATATATATATATATATATATATATATATATATATATATATACTATATATATATATATATATATATATATATATATATATATATATATATATATACTATATATATATATATATATATATATATATATATATATATATATATATATATACACTATATATATATATATATATATATATATATATATATACACTATATATATATATACACTATATATATATATATATATATATACACTATATATATATACACTATATATATATATATATATATATATATATATATATATACACTATATATATATATACTATATATATATATATATATATATATATATATATATACACTATATATATATATACACTATATATATATATATATATATACACTATATATATATATACACTATATATATATATATATATATATACTATATATATAATATATATACACTATATATATATATACTATATATATATACTATATATACTATAATATATTACACTATATATATATATATATACACTATATATATACACTATAATATATATATATATATATATATATATTATATTTATATACACTATA
>OY757912.1:108095491-108137991 GCA_963585895.1 Sepioteuthis lessoniana | reverse complement strand
TCCTCTTATAGTCTTCCTTCCTCACTTAAGGCAGCTGGGGAATAGATCTCCATCTTCTGCAGACTACTACAAATTGTCATCATCATCATTATCATCATTGTAAGGGCACCAGGGCTGGGTCATAAAAAGAAAATTAGGCATAGCAGACAGGCAGCTAAGCAGACATAATAAACAAGCCACCCAGCTCACCAGTTTTTCTTTTCTAATAGGATATTTCTTTAAAAAAAAAAAAAAAAAAGGAGAGAGAGAGAGAAAAAACAGTTATTACTTAAGTGCACTTTAATTCTTTTTTTTTAAATTCTGGAATGGTTACAAAGACCTTTTGACTCTTGAGAACTTCCTATCACCTCCCTTATTGTTATTCTGATGATGATGGTGATGATGCTCCCTTTGATGGATCGGCTAAATCTTTCTTGTTTCCCTTCTGTCTATGCTTCATTGAACAATGAAGTCAGTGCCTGAACTATGTTAAATGGTGAACACTTACTTACTGAAATCATCCCAACTCTTTCTCCTACTGTATGCAGAGGAAGCCACAAACAAAAAAAAAAACAAGTGACTAAAATATATAACTGAAAAGGTAAAAACCCTGTACTTGCCATACTTGTTCTTCTATTCCCCTTGCTTTATGTCTTATTCATTCCTATAACAAACAGTATTTTTTCTTTCGAACCTTGTGTGACTTAAGGTGCAGAAAAGAATGCATGCTTTTTTAAAATTAGTCCCCAAAGAAATAAATACTTGATGGAAAGGTTTCTTTGTAATTTTTAGGGCTTTACCAAATAATTCTCTTTTTTTTAACTAAAATGTTTCAATGAAAGAAAAAACTGATGTCTTATTTTGTCCAGACGACACAAAATGGTGCCTTTCAGAAAGAGAGGGGGCATGAAGATAACAAAAATGCTTGGTATTTGCCTGTTTTTCTCCTTTCTCTTCCTTTTTTCCTTATTTTTCTCAATATTTTATAACTGATAAATCCTGCTGTATCTATATTGAGAAGTTATATACTTACAAGCATATAAAATACATTTTCTTTAAAGATGTTTTTTTCTTATTAAAGTTAACGAGATCTCAATTGCTAACTATCATAAATTCCTTAGGGGTGAAAAGAGTGCATTTTTAAAAGTACTGTTAATTATTCTAAGTTATACATAATTTCTTGTGCTCTCTCTCTCTCTCTCTCTCAAGTTATAATGCTGAAGATAATTATTCTCCAGAACTTAATTTTAAAATGTGTATCTGTCACTTGTTACTTCTAGATTTATAGCTGGGTATTTATAGACTTTTCTACTACTGATACACCAGATGTAACTTCAGGCTAAGTTTCACATGCATGTTTAGGAAATACTGATCTATGTGTGATTTTGTTTTTTTAATTCTTTTTTTTTTTTTCTAAGAATTTGATAAGAATTTTGTGCTGACATCTTTTTTTTCTTTTCTTTTTCTTGGGGTATTATAGTTCCATTAAAAATTTTAATGAAAATGCTGAAATGATTCTTAATGCTCATGTTTGGTTTGCGACTTTTGAAAAAAAAATTCTCTTTTTCTTTATTTTTATTTATTTACTTTTTTTTTTTTTTTAAATAGTTTATTTGAAATGCATTATAAGATTCAATTATTTATTTATGTTGCTCATTGTCCCTGAAAATGAGAGAGAGAGAGAGGGGGGGGAAGAAGGAACATTTTTATCTATCTTGTTGAAATTTGCAGGATTTAGTATTTATCATTTTGTACAAAAATTTATTTTTTTGCACAGAATTTTTGTACAGAAATTTGATTTCTAGTTGTTTCATTATAGTCATATTTAGTATATGAAATTTATAAGCAAAAGTAACAGCTATTATGGAACTGAGGTTATGTGTTAGAAATTGTCTTATTGAATTTTCATGTAAAATAATAATACTACTTCTGTCCCATAATAGTTGTTTAATTTGCCTATTAATTTCAGATACTAAATGTAAATATTATGGGACAGAATTAGTGATAAAATACATTTTTGAACAAAATAATAATGACTCAATCATGCAAATTTTAATAAACTAAGTATATGTAACTATAACAATTATTATGTGACATTGATAGTCTTAAATATTCATCTTTTTTTTTCAGAATCATTTAGAAATAGATGTCAAAATTTCAGTACTTTTATAAAATTGTCCACCCAGAATCTCTCTCATATATATATATATATATATATATATATATATATATATATATCATGGAAACTTTTAAGAATATTTTAAAATGTAAATTATTAATGTATAAAGTTTTTAAGAGTCTAAAATAAGTTAATAAAAAAGTGAATGGATTCCTTTATAGAAGCACCAATTTTTTTTTTGTTGTTTTTTAAAATGCATTCTTGAGCTAACTTGTTGAGTATCCTAAAATTTGATTTTTTTTTTTTCTCCATAATTTTAATGGGTGGCCAAGAACTATCATCTCTTTCAGCCAGATAATTATAAAAACTGCAACCTTAATAAATGATTTAATTTCTTATTTTACTTTAGTATATTAAACACTTTTTGATGTTATCATTTTTGATATTTTTTTTTTGTAGTTTTGGTACCTTTTTTTAATTGTTACTTTTTTTTTTATTCCAGCTTTATCTTAAGAAAATTTATTTTAAGATATCTAAAATATTTTGGGTATTTTTTGAAAAATTTCCATATATATATATATATAAAAACCAGCAAAAATTATGCATCATAGCCAGATTTTTATTGGCACAATATACTTAAAATTCTCCAACTTATAATAAATACAATAAAACAATTTAATAATGATAATTATAATAATAAATAAACAAACTAATTTCCTTTCAGTTTGCAATTGAATGATAATGTTGTAGAGTCATCAATTTCAGAAAATGATCTTTTTTATTAATCCAAATTTGAACCCCACCCACCAAGAAAAAAAACCCAGATAACTATAAAATGCTAATTAAAATTTTTCATTCCTTCCTAAATAAAAGCATCAGTATCATTATGTGGCCCATTGTTACAACAGGAATCCAATGAGTTCACAGGTCATCTCTTTCTTCCAATCATACATAAAAAAAAAAATTACATCACTATTTAATTCTTGTGCAATATTTAGAATGCAGAATTTTTTCATTCTAAAATGTTTGCATACCATTGGGGAAAGTTATAAGCCTCCTTATCCCTCAAGCTCTGGATTAAATAGTATTACTACTGTTTTTCTACATGGATGGTAGATTTGGCATTAAATAACCTATAAAAGTTGATATGTCATTAGATAAAAAAAAACCCAGACCAGACCAGAATGTTTGCTGCTTTCAAAATTGTTGCATCCTATTCTTCAATAACAACTTATAACTAAGTTATCTAATGGCCATTTCTTTAGAAAAACATTTCAACTTAATTCTATTTCCTGTCACTATGAATTAATATGAACACATCAAAATATCCACCATATGGACTGAATTAGATTTCCTCCAAGTTCTTTCTTCACCACTTGTAACTATTATACCTGCCTGCTGCTTCTGCTCTAACCAGGGTATAAATTGATTGTGCTATTGAATTATTATCTCCCTTAAGCCTTAAGACAAGTCTGGAATAGTTTCAATAGCCGATATTGAATTGCCATGACACTAAATAGCATTTTGAACACTGAAATATTTCTTTCTCTCTTATAAGAACTAAATCTTTTCAAAAGTGCATCTTTCTTTAGTTGGATTTGATTATGCTTAAAGCTTTGTACTTTTATACTGAGTTGGGAGTCCCTCAAAGCCACTGTTGTTTTGTGTGTATTTGATTTTTCAAAGCTTCTTAAATATAGAACTGTATAAAAAGATGTGTTTTTAAGAGCGGTGAGTATCTTTGAGCTATATTGGTACATTTGAAACTGTTATTCTTGTTTCATTGTTTTGCACTGACTTGAAAAAGTAAGTACTTAGCATTCTTGAATATGACTGCCCAGTTAGCCTGGGGGAAGTGCTGTAGAATACACTGACTGCATATCTGCTGAGGGGTGAGACTCCTCCAATGAGTGTCCTGATGGCGAGGCTTCGGTCAGTGGAGCTCTGGGGAATATAAAGTACCCTTCAATCACATTGCTCCTAGACTGTTTGACATTGAAACTGTATGCAAACAAATGACTTATACTAAATTGAATTGTTCGAAATAGAACTGGTTGATTTAGAACTGTGTGTAAACAAATGACTGATATTTAATTGAATTGTTCGTAATATATAGCAATATTTGGAACTATTTAACTGTGTGCAAACAAATGATAAATAGTAAATAGAAATATTTGAAACCATTTAACTGTATGTGTACATAAGAATGAGTTTGGGCTCATTTAAAAATGTCTCTACAAAATGAGTTTACAAATCATTTGATATATGTAAAAACAGGATTTGGTATTAAATAACCAACAATGGTTGATATGCCATAAAACCCAACCAAACCTCACACTTGTGTCTTTCCAAAACAGATTTTGACAAAAATGAAATCTTGTTATATGATGAACATTATGATATTTTCTGTTTCTTTATTTGCTTGTAATTTCTTTATCCTGTCAGTGGAGCTTTGAATACATTAACTGTATCCCCTGCAGAGGATTAAGTTCTCCTTAAAAAGAGGTGTCCTTGGTATGAAACTAAACTTCATCTGATTGAAAGGCTATTGTTCTGGAGAATCTAAGGAGTGTGGATTACCTCTTCATTGCCATTTCTCCCAGGTCCACTCTGACCCAGAATGGTAGTACCTGTTAGATCCCACCTATGAGTCAATTGGATCTGTTCAAAAATTATTTCTGTTGAATAGGACTTTGTACAAAAAAAGAAAACACCCCTTAAAAAACAACTACTCAAAAAATTGTAAATTGAATTACTATGACCAGAAAATCTGGCAAACACTTGTGCACCACATATGGAACCACTAGACAATTGTTTCAACCTTATTAGGTCTCATCGGCAGTGTATACTGTGATCTCCTCCACTGCTGGATTTTCTGGTTATGGTAATTCAATTTACAATATAATTCCTCTACTTAAAAAAAAGAAAATGTACATCTATACAAAAAATGTTAATATGAATGGACAATAAATGTAATTTCCTAACCTCTAGGCATAAAATAACCTTAAACAGGTTGACATGCCATCAAAAGCGATCAATATAACTTCTAGTAGAATCAGTGTAATATCTGTGTTCTTTGTCTAAAATCAGTGTTATTTCTTGATATTTATTCGTATAATGGTTTGAGTATTCACAAATAGTCTGGGAGACCAAGGTTCAGTCCCAAGTCAAGTCATACCAAGGACTCAAAAAATGGTACTTGATGCCTCCTTGCTTAACCCTCAGCAATATAAGGAGTATCAAAGGTAAGTGAAGCAATCCAGAGAAAGGAGTAGTGCCCTCCCCTACACCTCAGTGTAGTAGCCATTGAAAAGAGAGCCTTCAGGTTGCCTTCAACTATTGTCGATCAATTTATTTTTATAGTTGCCATAAGAATAGTATTATTTACATATGGATCAATACTTCATACTTGGATCAGTGTTGTATAAGTGGGAGTATTAGTAGTATCTGTGCATTTTTACCTCAGGTTAGAGTATCACTTCCTCAGATCAAGGTATAATATCTGTACCTGGGGAAATTTTTTTATTATTTTGTATTTATTTTTGAGGAATTATTAAGTTTTTTACACTTTAAAATAATAACTATTTTCATGCACATATTTTATATCTTTATGCTTTTAAAATAACTATTGGACTTCCACAGATACATGGACTACACTCTGATCTTTAGCAGAAGTGTCAGTCCATATGTTAATAATCCTGTCATTATTTTATATGTACTATGCAATTTATTATTTACCAGATACCACATTCAACTTAAAAGATTCGAAGAATAGATATTCTTCATCATTTAGTACATTCAGATCAACTTGATATTTTACAGCTCTTGTTAGTATATACATATTTTATATCTTATAGTTTTTAAAATAACTATGGGATTTCCACAGGTACTACACTCTGGTTGGTGTGCTTAGTGTAACCATTATCATCTTAGAAAATAGAATCAGTGATCTTAGTTCAAATCCTGGACAGGGCTGTTTGCATTTCAATTTACATTAATACTCTTGGGAAAGGCATGAATCCATCTGTTATCTCCCCAGCTATTGGTAATATAATTGAGCAGATTAGGTTCTTTAGCCCTGGTTAGGCAATCCATCTTAGAGAAGGAAAACTCTGAATTCAAACTAGCTTTACTCTGTGTGAAGGTAATGGTCAAGGTAGGGGATAGTGTTTGGGTTAAGATCCCTCATGGGCGATGTACAACCCTGTTCAGAAAGGGGACAATCATGGGTGTGTACAGCCCACATTTGGTCCTTGTTGACGGGACACCTCGCCACGTAAAGGATGTTCGTCCATTGCGAGGAGCAGACGCCACTAATTGCAGCGTCACACTCTGTTTAAAAATTGACCTTGTGACTCATCCTGCCCTTTGATCTTTGGCAGAAGTGTCAATCTATGTATGAAGTAATCCTGTCATTTTTATGGGTACTATGCAAGTAAATACAGACTTTACCAGATACCTCATTCGACTTAAAAGATTTGAAGAATGTATACTCTTTGTCATTTTGATACATTCAGGCCAAATTGATAATTTACAGCTCTTTTCTTAGTGTATACATGTTTTATACCTTATTGTTTCACAGAAACATATATTCTATCCCTGGCAGAAGAATTGGAGATTGACACTTTCATACTGGGCAGAATGTGCAGATACTACACTCTGACCTCATGCAGATTTATACTTAACTAAGGTTAGTAGAAAGATGCCCAAGGAATAAAAAGTATAATAGGAAAAAAAAACTTGACAACATGGAGAGGTGAGATAATGGAGTTAGCTGTTAAAATTTAGTGGAGGCTAGCATAATCAAGTTTGTCATAGAAGAAATTGGAAAAGGCCTTTGTCCATCAGTGGACTCAAAATGGCTAATTATGATGCTATTAGGTAAATAATGATAGCTATTTAAATGTAGCACTTAATGCGAAGTTAACTTTCTTTCATTATCTTCATCATAATGGTAGCATTCTCTTTTTCTTTTTTCTTACAATTCCTGCCTCTTACCACAACAGTATGGGGTCAAAGTGTACGCATTCAAAAAGAGTTTTGAAATGTCAAACAGCAATTATTTAGCTCTTGTGGAAATACCTTTGCTTGAGGAGTACTTCTATAAAACCTTAAATCTTGACATTGACTTTTCTTTTCTCTTTTCTTCTTCTTCATAATTTGCTCTTTCCACTGATGGGAATAATTATGAGAGATGTCCAAAAAGTTATGTGCAAACAACATGTTTATTGCTGTACAAATAAAACATTGTGTATATGTTCACCATCAAGATTGAAGCACCTTTCTCATTGGGGCATTAGTACAAAATACTCTCCTTGAAAATCATGTTAAGTCAATTGTTCTTCTATTAATTGCTTTGGGAGCCAACCAGATAACTCTTCTGATATCCCAAGTTCTTGTAAATTGAAGAACAATTGACTTGATACCATATACTTCAATGAGGATATTTATGTACTTGTGCACTAGTCTGATAAGCACATCAATTTTGATGTTGACTTATGAGGGTGAGTAGCATAGTAGTGCTGGTAACATGCACAATGTTTTATCTAAATAGTGAGTATTTAGGCAGCAGATTTTCTTGTCAGTATATTTTATTAAAGATGATAGACAAGGATCTGGAATTGTTTTTTTTTTTTTATTAACTTTTCGTTGTTCACAAGTGAGATGTCACAAATGAAAGTGAAGTCTGGTTAGTAATTGTCCAAAATCTCTGATCTTACAGCTTGATTACATGTGCTTTCCGTCTTCATTGGTCATTATCAAGGGTGAGTGTGTGTTTCTATGTCATGGATTATGTGATGTTTTATGTGATCAATGAATATTTTGATTGAGGGCATTCATTACATCCAGTTAAAATTATATTTGTATGTGCAGTCTGTTGTTTCTGGTTTGAATATGTAGGGTTCGCAGAGTAAGGATCCTATGACCATGAATCGCTAAGGCTATGAGATTTTGTTAAGTGTTGGGGGTGGTCTTTTCTTCTTCTTCTTCTTCTTCCATAAGAATGGCTTCTAGTATTCGATGTATTGATTTTACGGTCTGTAAAATGTTTTATTTGTATAGTAATGAACATGTTGGATTAGTAAAAGTTTCTGCTTTACTTTTTGCACATACCTGTGTAATAAAGTTTTATTTTATTTTTCTTATTAGCAGTAAAGTCAGCTCAAAGTTTGAAATGTATATATTATTAGAAAGATAGTAACCATTTCTTTAAAAAAAAAAAAAAAAAAAATCAAAATGTAAATTTATCCTGCCCTTGACTAAACTTTCAACTGCAAATTAATCATTATTTTTTTATGTACATAAATGTGTTGGTGTTTTCACTTGCTTAAAATTCACATATGAACTTACTTTTTCTTACAATGATTCATAACAGTGAATTTCTAAATATTTTCAACGTAATAAAAAATGATTAAAAAAAAAGAAACTTGGATTTTATTTGTTACAAAATGTGTCTTAATACACTCTATCTCACTTTTGCACATCTAATGTATGTATGTGTACATGTGTCTATATGTATGTATGTAGACATGTGTCTATATGTATGTATGTATGTATGTATACATGTGTCTATATGTATGTATGTATGTGTACATGTGTCTATATGTATGTATGTATGTATGTATGTATGTATGTGTACATGTGTCTATATGTATGTATGTATGTATGTATGTATACATGTGTCTGTATGTATGTGTACATGTGTCTATATGTATGTATGTATGTATGTGTACATGTGTCTATATGTATGTATGTATGTGTACATGTGTCTATATGTATGTATGTGTGTATGTATGTGTACATGTGTCTATATGTATGTATGTGTGTATGTATGTGTACGTGTGTCTATATGTATGTATGTGTGTATGTATGTGTACATGTGTCTATATGTATGTATGTATGTATGTATGTGTACATGTGTCTATATGTATGTATGTGTACATGTGTATGTATGTATGTATGTATGTATGTGAACATGTGTCTATATGTATGTATATATGTGTACATGTGTCTATGTGTATGTATGTATGTATGTGTACATGTGTCTATATGTATGTATGTATGTATGTGTACATGTGTCTATATGTATGTATGTATGTGTACATGTGTCTATATGTATGTATGTATGTATGTATACATGTGTCTATATGTATGTATGTATGTGTACATGTCTATATGTATGTATGTATGTGTACATGTGTCTATATGTATGTATGTGTACATGTGTCTATATGTATGTATGTATGTATATGTGTCTATATGTATGTATGTATGTATGTGTACATGTGTCTATATGTATGCATGTATGTATGTATACATGTGTCTATATGTATGTATGTATGTGTACATGTGTCTGTATGTATGTATGTGTACATGTGTCTATATGTATGTATGTATGTATACATGTGTCTATATGTATGTATGTATGTATGTATGTATGTATGTATGTATACATGTGTCTATATGTATGTATGTATGTATACATGTGTCTATATGTATGTATGTGTACATGTGTCTATATGTATGCATGATATTAATTATTTAGTACATTAATATATCTACATGAGCATCTTGGATAGTGTATGGTTAAACGAGCTAAGTTAACATACCATTATTAGTGAGTTTAATTCCGATTAGTATTTGATAAGTGAATCTATACATATTTCAGACCTGCTCTTGAATATACACTTTGAAATATTTGAAATTAATGGAGAAAGAAAAAAAAAAGTTAAATTTACAGCATAGAAGATTGCTGTCTAAGACAATAAATTTCTTGTTGCTTAGAGGATTTATTTAAAGATTATTTCTAAATAAAACCAAAATTAGTTGTACTATTTAACATTTACATCCCTACTTGGAATGGGAAGTAATGACCAAGGCTAAGAATAATTCCTTAATTTTGAGGCATGGAGTATTTTACGATGACCTGAAACAGTTGTATACTCAGAATAATTTAAAGAGTAACACTTAGAGTATTAATGATAAATCACAAACAATTTTCATCATCTTGAAGCCGTGCTGACAGCATGGGCTCCCCTTGTCTCTATATCGCCATCTGTTCCTATCAGCCATCACACCTGATAGGTGCATGTAAATCTCTGCTGGTCAGCCAACACTGGTGTGTCCATGTGTGGTAGTCCAGCAATGCATTTAATAGTATCACTACTGTTTCTCTATAAGGGTGTCTTTGGCAACAATGAATCCTGGATATGCCATTAAATCATCTGATGGTGAGGTTCCAGTCATGGCACTTTGGGGAATATTGAGTTCTACTTCATTGCCATTACTCAGACTCAGAGTGGTAGTACCTGTTAGGGTCCCATCTATGGGTCAAACAGAACTTCCATCAGTTACTATACATGAAACCATTTAACTGTGTACAAACAAATGATTAATATTCAATTGAATATAATATATAGACACATGTATTGGATATCAATGGTTGAAACCATTTCACTGTGTGCTAACAAATAAACTCAAGCTTTTTTTAAAATGTTACCTACAAACTATTCACTTAAAAATCATATATATGTATAAACAGGATTTGGCATTGAATAGCTATCAAGAGTTGATATACCATTAAAGCAAATAACCTTTCCTAATATTGTATCCAAAAACAATATCAGTGGAGCATCTGCTGAAATCTGTGGCAAATGACTCCAAAGGGGTCAACCTTACTGTCAGCTGGGTTTAGAATATGCTGATTGTATCCCCTGGTGAGAGGTAAGACCTAGAGTGTTCTCTAATGGACTTTAAAAATGGTACTTGATACTTCCTTGCTTAACACTCAGTAATATAAGGTACATATCAAGGGTAAAGTTGAGCAATCCTGGGAAAAGAGTAGTGCCTTCCCCTACACCTCAGTGTAGTAGCTATTGAAAAGGGAGCCTTCTGGTCGCCCTCGACTACGATTGCCAACTTTACTTGTTATTTCTGAAATTATCTAATTTAATCTCGATTTTTTTTTTTTTTAACTATTGCTGTTTTTGGTATGATTAGGCAATTTGTTCGAAAAATATATTTATCTCTAAACAAAAAATTCCAATTGGTTAATAGACTTAGTTTTTGAAATATACCTTGGCAGTAAATATCAAGATTGTGGAAAAAATATTGAAAAAATGTCTATCATGATAAGAAATTCCATTATTTTGCAAGTTTCAATTAGATCGCCTCTCATTATTCTTTCTTGTAAAGCAGTTAATCCTAATTTCTCTAATCTGTCCCTGTAACAAGAACTTTTTTATTTATTAGTTTTGTCTCTCTTTATGTGTCCCCATAAATGTAACATGAAAAGCTGAAAGTTGAAATTCATGGACAAGCTGAAGATCCAAAATCTAAACTATTTTCTGATTTAATCTATTTTGTGTCATTCATTCTCTACTTATCGTTTGTATTATATTTGTGTTTCATAAAATAACTGTGCAGCTAGTTGGTAGTTATCTGCTTCTCTACAAGGGCAGAATGAGACACAGTTTGTAATTGCCTTGGAAGAAAGTAAATAACCCAAGTTTAAGTCAACTAATAAAACCTTACATCAAGTGTATTATGAGTCATACCTCTTAATTGTTTTATCTCCTTTTGAATAAAGGACTTCATACTTTTTTGTCCTCCTTCTACCCTGATAAGTCAGCCTTATTTAGAGTCACTCTTGTTATTCTATATTAGATTTTTCTGTATATTTTTAGTGCTTTTAATAGAAATATTGACATTTTTTTAGCCATTTCTTTGAGCAAAAGTCTGAAATTATTTTACCTGAAGTAAATTTTTGCAGTTCAATCACAGATTAATATTGTCATTACCACTATTCCTCATTGACTGTTACTTCAGTTGTGGTTTTATGTTATGTTAGGTTATTTGACACCAAAGTCAATCTTTTTTTTTTTTTTTTTTTTTGTGGTCAATTATATAGTTTCAAGTAACTAATCTAATAATCATTTGTAAACTATTATAACTTCAAGTAACTATTCTTCATACAAATACTTTGCCCAGTTAAATGGTTTCAATTATTCCTATCTAATATCATAAATTTACTCGCATTTATATAGTTTCAAATGACTGTTCCTATTCAATAATGATAAAATAACCATTTGTTAAAGTAGGAGGGGTTGGGTAAATATATACTGTAGTAATGGTCGGCTATGCTCACTTGATAACCACTATTACACAGTTAAACTGTATTTACTCTTATGGATAGTGTGTTCAAGGGAAGTAACTCAGTATCTATTTTTAAAGATGTCTTCTTTGAAACTTTAATTTTGAACATTTCGACAAGGAATATGCAAATGCAGGTTTTGTTTATTTATTTGTACATTATATCAAATGTTATATCAAAATATTTTTAGTAAAGCTGTTTGAGAACATGTTAAAAATAATATTGATTACAATTTTTAATTTTATGAAAATTTTGCTGCTTCATAAAGATATTCTATACATTTTTATTTTTAATCTCCTTTGCTACTTTCTACAAACAATGTTTCTTTTTGAAATTTTCTCTCGGTATTTTCCATTTAATTTGCAATTGAATAATACTTTTATAAAGTGAGCATCATAAAAAAGACTTTAAAAAACCTCCCTTTTTTTATCATCTAAATTTGCAAGAAAACAGATAATAATGAAATGATAATAGGAATCTTTCATTCCTTTCTAAATAGAAGCATCAGTATCATCATGGACCACAATAAAGTAATTTTCCAATTTAATCTGCAACTGAAGGATAAATTTATGCAATCTTCATTCACACTGAACATCAAGTTTTTAATGATCCAAATCCTTGATATAAAGGAAATAAGTCTGAAATACTAATTAGAATCTTTTAATCCTTTCTAAATAGAAACATCAATATCTTTATGTTGATCACTGTTACATTGCAAACATTACAAACAGGTTCTTAGACCATCTAGTAATTTGTATAATTTATTAAAATGTAGTTAAGATTTTTTTTATAAATCTCCAATGAATTAATATATATTCAACTGGAAATGATACCCTAAACCAGAACATTTAAAATATATGGGTTTATATATGATGCAGTGGAAATACTTTCCACAATTTGAGCCGTGACCTGTGGAATTGAAATAGACTTAGGCAAAGGGTAATGATAGCTCTATCTAACTAATTTCTTTCCTCCTTTCTGTATACAGATAACCTCAGTGATGATCATTTCTTGGACTGGTGCACGTGTTTACTGTTAAAATGTTTTTTAAGAATGGTGAACCTGTAACTGCTACACATTGGGCTTCTTGTTCCTTTCATGTTACATTAGAATGATGCTGTTCTGGATAGAATATTTTACCTATAGCAGTACAAATTTTCTACCTAGGACTGCAATATTCTGACATAATATGGAAAGAACATGAAAAGTTCTGTGTAGCAATTACTGATTCACCAATCTTTAAAAGAAATGTTTCTACAGTACATACATGGTGTGCACTGATCTAAGCCATGATCATATCAAGAAAAAAATATGGTAAGTCATTAGCTAGATGGAGCTACCATTATCACTTGCCTAAGGTGACAGTTTAAAATGTGCCACAACCCTGTAAAACAAAACTATATTTCAAGAGATGCCCACTTTCCAGTAATGTGTGTGTGTCCTCCCCACCCAGCCCTATATTGACAGAATAAAAGTATAAATGCCTATCTACTGAAATTTTTAGTCTTTACAGCAAAAGTTCTATGCAAGCAGAACTGATAAAAAAATGCCTGATGAATGATTTGACAGCAAAATTTTTTTGTTTATTTTATGAATATTTGTGTCTTGTATTATTTTTCAGTACTGAAGGAGGTTGGAATGTGAGGCCAACCAGAAAGCAAGTTAATTCTTTAAAAAAAATTATTTTGCATCAAAAATAAAGAATTTTATTTTTATATATATATATATATATATATATATAAAGCGCTGAAAAAGCAAACATGACAAATTTCTCATATAGACAGAATTTCGCTATAAAAAAAAAAGGTTCCTAAGAATCAAGTTTATTTTTAATAATCTGTTAAAATTGAGACTCTTGAAGTGAATGGTTAAAACTAGTTTGCTGATTTACCTGAAGAATTAGATTGATCATCCAGCATGTTGATGTCTCTTTCCCCCCAACACACCACTTATCTCTCTGTTTGTCTCTCTTTGAGAAGACAGAGTGAGGACAAAGCTATTTTCACGATATCTTGTGCTACAAAATCTATCCCTAACCCTATAAAAATCAATGAAAAATGCTTACTTTTACAATTTTGATTGATTTAAACAGAATTTCTTTTTATATTAAAGATCTATTAATTTTTCTTCTGGTCCCAGGAGGCCTTATCCCAGGCACTACCTGCTTAGCAGGGCTAAGTTTATAGCTTGATACCTAAAGCTCTCCTAAAGGGGGATCCCAAGAGGACCAAGAATTTTTTGTGACAGCCATGCATAAGTCTTTATTTATGCATTAACCCCCCCCCATCAAAATAGCCTTGTGTCAAATCTGACCTGGTTAGAGGTTGGAAAAATTTGTTAATCTTAGTTTTTTATATGAACATTTATTATTAGTATTTATTATTATACTCAGACTAATTTCATCATCTTGATTGTTTTGTTGAGAAAAATGTCACATACTCTTGTCCTGTAGAAGAAACAGACTCAGGACATCATGAAGATGATGTTTGGTTCGGTTTGGTTTATTTGTTTAATAGCATATCAACTCTTTATGGGTTATTTAATGCTGAAATCTTTAAATTGCTCTTTTGTTTCAGTTGTATGATATCAAGTATTTCTATCTAATACTAATAATTTTTGCACTATATAGTTTAAAGTAACTTTTCCTATTTGATAATAAGCCTTAGTTTGCACTGTTGTATATTCTAAAACCAATACTTTGCAAGCAATTATAGCTTCAATTTCCTATTTTTTATACAAATTGTTTGTATCAAATATTCCTATATCATACAAATAATTTTCAAACAGATCTATTTGATCCATTGATAGGATTCTAACAAGTACTCCACACTCTCCAGATCTCCAAAATTGAAGTTTCACCATCAGATACAGTTTAGTATCATACCCAGGATACCCCTTTTGGGGAGCAGGGGTGGGGTCCTTACTCTTTTGCCAGAGATACAGTCAGCATATTCTAAGCCTCACTGACAGCGGTTTTGAGGATGAATTAATTAGTAAGAATTAACTGATATGAGATATTCCACTGCCCTTGCTTATAGGATAAGAACAATCTACCCGAGTGGTTTGAATAAAGAGTATTACCAGAGGTTGCTTAATATAATAGACATCTGAAGAAAGCCAGATAGAATGTACAATAATTGAAATATTTGAACTATATGTATTCCCCTAGCATCTCTGCACAAACAGGATGAGACACAAGGTCTATTTTTTGACTAGAGCTTAATTCAGAGTTTTCCTTCTGGACCAGATGCCATATCAAAGTTATAGAGCCTAGCCTGCCCTACTATTTACCCATAGCTAAAGAGAGAATAGTTGGATGCATACCTTTCTCAAGGGTGCTAGTACTGTGTGAAATGCAAGTAGCTTCATTCACTAAACCTGGGTCACCATGAGCCCAGTCAGCTGGGGCTGTAGAATACACTGACTGCATCTCTGCAGAGTAGTAACTCCCCTCATCCGCAGCAAGTGTCCTGGATATGACATGAAACAATCTGATGGTGAGGCTCCAGTAATTCTGGGCTTTGGGGAATGGGGAGTACCTATTCATTGCCTTTGCTCCCAGGGCCACTCTGGCCTGAAGTGCTAGCACCTAATAAGGTCCTATCTATGGGTCAAAGAGAACTGTTTGACATTTAAACTGAGTGCAAACAAATGACTTAGGCTAAATTGAATTGTTAAAAATAGAACTGTTTGATCATCTAATTTTGTGTAAGCAAATGACTGATGTTAGTGATGCATAGTAATACTTGGAACCATTCAACTTTGTTGACTTATGTTTACCAATCATCTATATCTAATATATATGAATAAACCAAATTTGGCATTAAATAAACTACTATGGTTAATATGCCATAAAACCATACCAAACTAATTACCATTCCACCACAATTGCCTTCTATATTGGAAACATTGGAATGACAGGAACCAAAATGAGAATATTTAGTTTAAATACATCAACTGTGCCCATCAGTCTAGTGGGTAGAGTGTTCACCAATGGCCTGGGAAACCTAGGTTTAATCCCAAGTCACATCATACCAAAGACTTTAAAAATGGTACTTGATACCTCCTTGCTTAACATTCAGCAATATAAGGTATGTATCAAGAGTAGAGTGGAGCAATCCAGGGGTAGCAGTTGCGCCCTCCCTACACCTCAATATAGTAGCTAATGAAAAGGGAGCCTTTGGGTCACCCTCGACTACGATTGCCAACTTTACTTTGCTGGCTCATTGGCCTAGTGGGTAGAGTGTTCATCGATGGCATGGGAGATCTTGGTTCAATCCCAGGTCATGTCATACCAAAGACTTTAAAAATGGTACTTGATACCTCCTTGCTTAACACTCAGCAATATAAGGTATGTATCAAGGGTAAAGTGGAGCAATTCAGGGGAAGTGTAGTGCCCTCCCCAACACCTCAGTGTAGTAGCTATTGAAAAAGGAGCCTTCTGGTCGCCCTCAACTATGGTTGCCAACTTTACTTACTACATCAATTTAATATATAATACCTAACTATTAATAGATTCATTTAATATGTAGAACATACTGTCTTTTTTTGTTCAAAAGTATTTTGTTAGTGGCTACTACATCTATTTTGGTTCATCCATATTACTTTCCCTAGCCCCACATACACACACTTATACATACGAACAAGTAACTCAGAACAAAAAAAAAAATCACTCTATCGCCAGGGCCTATAATATGCTGACTACATTCTCTACAGAGAAGTAAGACCCTCCCTTCCTCCTCCACCAAAAACAAAGTGGGGGGTCCTATGTGTGACATCAAATTGCATCTGGTGATGAGACTCATTATGGGGTGTGGAAAGTATCCCTTCGTTGCCATTACTCCCAGGTCCATTCTGACCTGAAGTGGTAGTATCTGTTAGGATCTCATAGATAGGACATATCAAAACCAGCCTATGAGTTGCATCAAGCCTGTGACAAGATTTTATCCATCCTGCAGCATCTTTAAATATTTCTCCCAACCCGACAGTTAATGTGAGCATTTCTGTCCCCCTGAAGAACTCAGTGTGTCTAAATTTTATCTGCTACAAAGAAGTTCACATATGTTCTGGAGCAATTTCAAAACTTGAATCTCAATAACTGTTGGCAGCAGTTATGCTTTATTGAATTTTGACGACCAAATATAATAGCTTTGAAGCAGACAACGCTGCAATATTTGAAGTTCAAATGTTGAACATTGATTGAATAGTCATTTTGTTCTGTGTAAGTAACAAATTGTGACAGTGGTTTTAAACCACTAAAAGGCAAGACTATAAAACCGCACTTTGTTTCAATTCTCTATCGACCCATATTCCGACCCTTAAATAATTGTAGAATATATGATGTTGCCCTTAGACTGAAAAGTTTGGAGACTCTTTAACTTGTTTTATTTATAATATTTCAATTTCTGTAACCCCCAGACTTCTTCAGTTATCCTTTTTTTTTTTGTTTTGTTTTTTTTTTTAATAAAGGGTAACTTTCACGGAATTTTAAATGAAACTCTTTATTTGATTCACAGAATTAGATGGTTCTCATTCTACTGTCCGTATCTTCAATTAATTTACCTTCTTGTTTGGCTTTTTTAATGTCTAAGTCCTTGGATTAAGTAAAAGATTTGATTTGAATTTCCAGCCCTCTAATTCTGCAATACTCATGGCTTCAGCATTTTAGATAAATTGTTTTATTTTTTAATCTGATTCTCTACAAGACCAGAATGTGATACAATGTCAGTTTAATGTAAGGTGCTCTGCAGGAAGCAAGCGTCTCATGGAGTGATTTTTTAGAAAATTGCTTAGATTCCATCAGCATTCCCTTTCAAAGGCACCTCAGGCAATAAACCCAGCTACTTTTAGGCAAGTGGGCAAATGCTGCCTAAAGGGAAGGCTCCTCTGGAACTAAACTGTTTATTAATTGATTTTTCCTCTGGTAAACCAGTAATATCTTAGGTAAAGTGATTTTACATTTCAAAGTATGAAGATTATATACCAATAGGTTTAACCACAAGTCAACTATGATTGGTCAATAGCCCAGCACCACAATTTCTTTGCTAATGAGTCAACAAGGACTATAGTCTGAGATACAAAAATAATAAGTATTGTTTGTAATCTCACATCTTTAATGTTAAGTTTGAAAACATTGAATTTTAAAATCAATAAAAACATTTGAGAAACCTAAGGAGAGGAGCAATGTCAACATTGGCAAGAATTGAAATGATTGGTTGTTCTATTCAAAAAAAATAAATGGTAATGTGAGATTAAGAACCAGGTGTTAATTCTTCACACTGGATCTTTAATGATCCAGGCCACTGCTTAAAAGTGGTTCATATTAATCCCTGATGAATAAAAATTTTAACAGAGTAAATAAAAGTATAAGAGTCCACAGGGAGTGAATTTACTAGTCTTGCATTTATAAATCCCTTTATAACAGGAGAACAAAAATTGCTTGATCATGTAGACTAGTTGCCAGAATAATACACCTGATTGGGTATGATAGTCACTAGTGATATCATTCATATTAAAGTCCTTTCAATGAACAAATGATATGTCTCTGACTGAAAAGATCTGGATCATTTTGGTGTTCTTAACAATGTCTATAATCATATTTTTACAAAAGAAAACATTTAAAAACAATTATATTTTAAATGAATTATTAATAAATAATATTAGATTCTAAAATGTTCCTTTTTATAATTAGCTATGAGATGTCTTTAGAAAGAAAGATTATCATTTGATGATAAGAATAAAAATATAGATTTTAAAAAGAGAAAGAAAAATAATAAAAAAGTTAAATTAAAATACAGTGCCTGAAATTTTAATTCTAATCCATGGTAAAAGATTTTTAATGAATAAAATTAAGATTAAATTATTATCATTAATGAAAAAACCCCACTCTCACTGAAGTGATCTAGGACTTCACTTGTTAAGTCAGTTTTGGTGTTTCTGGGTATTTGTTGGTCTGTGTGTGTTATTATGATTCAATATTCCATTTACAATAACTTTTCTGTATTCTGAAATAATTTTAGTCTTGAAACTGAAAACATTAAAAAATATCATCCTCTTTCATCATGACATCTAATGAGATGAAGACTGTTTGCAATATGCAATTAATTTATATGGTGGTAAATGGAAATTAAAATTTTGTAACAAGAAGAGCATCAAGCAAAAAGTTTGATTAGAAAATAATTCTCTGCCCGCCTCACTTTCATCAGCCTTTCACTAGATCTACTATAGGACTCAGGTTTTCCCCTATAGTCTTTAATTTAGGATAATGCGTCTTACCTTGCAATGCTGACACTTGATGTGTTAGATAGCTATACTTGAAACCATTTAACTGTGTGCAAACAAATAAGCTCTAACATGTTTAAAGATAAAGTTACCGATAAACTATTTCCTTAAAAATCATATGTATAAACAGTATTTGGCATTAAATAGCAATCAAGGGTTGATATGCCATTAAACCAAATAAACTAACCTAACCTTGATGTCTTTGGAGAAGGTTTGCCCCAGTAGAGCTGAGGGTCTAACCTGCCCTTATATATTTATCCAAATCTATGGGGAAGGAGAAATAATGTATTCTTTTCCCATGGGCATTAGGGCAAAGTGAATGCAAGTAACCGTAACTGAATTTGAACTTTGCTTATTGATTTATTTTTCCATAACTGTTATACTATCTGAACAAAATCATACTTTGAAAGAATAGCTCTGACCCCCCCCCCCCACTTCACTTATGAGTGGGTGGGGTCAAGGATATTCCCTGATGCCCATAGCAAAGCTAAAGAGAAAAAAAGTTTTTACTCTCTTTTCTTAAATACACTTAGTCTCATACTAAAATAAAAAATAAAGAAGGCCCTGTGCGTTATAAAATCAATATGGGATGTTTCTTTATTCCCTACATGGATGTTATTGTATGAGAAAATCATTTATAATTTTTTTCAGGTTAAAAGAATCGTAAGAGTAACCTGAAACCAAACTTTATTTTCCCGATGCAGGTATCATTGGGGAATGAGAAATTTTTTTGTAAATGGGCCAAAGTATAACCAAAACTTTTCTCATTCCCCAATGATACCTGCATTGGGAAAATAAGGTCTGAAAACATTTGGCTTCAGGTTACCCCTTTGCTGCACTTTTAACCTGGACTAAATATAAATTTGTGTAAAATCTGAGCTCTCAAATTTTGGCTTTTAAAAATATGTGATTTCCTTTTAAATCACATATAAAGATCCATCTCTCCCTTTCTCTCATAATTCAGGTCATCATATGAAGCTAGGGAGGCATCTTGGGTAAATATATATATTTAAAGAACAACATATGAATATCTGAGTTAAGATACAGTATTATTCTGTGTGCTAATATCATATTAATAAATTAATATGCAATGTGATCTAATATATTTCCCCAGTATTTCTGCTAATTTTATAATTTACACATAAATTTTGTTCTCCTAAAAGTAATACCCATGTAATTGTTAACTCACTAAAGTAGAGCTCATCAAACTTTTTAGACCAACTTTTTCATGAAACTTTTGATTTCTCATCAACCTTCTGGTGGGTACAGTTTTCATGTGCATTAAGGGGGGGGGAACTGTATCCCAAACCCTACTAGATTGTTTGTTCAATACCCTCTCTTCCTGGTGAAGAGTCATTGTAGTGTAGTGGCTAGATTTCAATATTGTAGTGAGTTCAAACTTCAGACACACTATTACTTTCACTTTCAGATTAATGCCCTTGGGAAAGGTATGAACTCTCTTATACCCCCACCCCCAGCTATGGGTTAAATATTACCACTATTGTTCTTCGACAAGGATGGCTTTAGCATTAAATAACCCCCAAAGGTTGATATACCATTCAAAGAAGATATCAAACCACACTAAATAAGGGAGCAGGCAGTCCCCATGGTATAGTGGTTAACGTGCTGGACTGTGACACCGTAGTGAGTTCAAACTCTAGTCGCACTATTACATTCACTTTTGGACTTATACTTTTGGGAAAGGTATGAACCCCCTTGTCCCCCAGCTAAGGCTTAAATAGTACCACTACAGCCTTTCTGTTAGGATGGCCTTGGAATTGAATAACCCACAAAGTTTGGTATGCCAGTAAACAAAGAACCCTTATTTTTTTTATCATTAATGGTTTTCGGACTATTGTCTTCATCTTTATTGTTATTTCCACAACATTTTGGCCGATATATCCTCCGGCCTTCTTCAGGTGTTTGTCGAACTCGGAAACCTTCATGGAACTTCAAACTACATCCTTTATTGAATCCACGGGGGTTGCCTGTTCTGATTCTGTTAGCCATAATCGGGTACAAGTGTTAAGTATTCCTGTATTGGAACTTGCCTGCAGTCAGGATTGAACCTGCAACCTTCAGATGATTGTCTCCTTAGGGAACCAATGCCTATAACCGTTATGCTATGTGTCCTGCTGAAGAAGGCCAGAGGACATATCGGCTGAAACATGGAAATAGCAATAAAGATGAAGACAATAGTCCGAAAACCCTTAATAATAAAAATCATCAAGCTTCGTCTCAGAAATTTAGACAACTAAAGAACCCATACTCTCTATTTCCATGAATATTAACCTTAAAGTATAGAGACAAAAATGGTGGTGGGTACTGTCCAGTTTTATTAGGGGTATCATGAGATGTATGAAATATTGAACATAATTGTGGAATTCAGTATAAAACCGTTCCACTTTAATTGAACTACAACATGATAAATGAATATGTTGGATGAGATATTGGGAAAAACTCCAAAAGTATTTGTTTGCCAGCATAGATAAAGAAAGCAGGTTAATTTTTATTCATGTCAGCTGTAAACCCCTACAACTCAGCTTTTGACTTACCCACCACATTCATTGAGCCCCTTCTGACCTCCAGGCATTTATTGGCCCCATGAGTTTGCTAATCAACCACTTAGCTGATCCCTGGTATTAAAGAATGTTTTTTTTTTAAAAATCCCAAAATAACAAAACTTCTGAGTGTATATGATGTATTTTTATAAGAGAGTAATCAAAAACAGGAGCTATCAATCTAGTGAAAATAAAAGAAGAGTATTGGTCAGTCAAAATCCATTGTAACTTAGATTGCTATAGTAGCTGCTATACTTGACAAAATATGGATAATATCAGACAGTCATGTGTTAATGTTTAGTTGGTTAGTCAGGGATAGTTCATTGATTTGTTTGACTACTTTATTCTGAATGTGGTTGAGAATGAGTGGCTTCTCTATTTGTAGAAGCTGAGCACTGTCTGTAGCTGTCCTGATGGAGAATTTTCAGGATGAGATGATCAACGAGGTTTTGAGTACTTTTAGATTCTTGATATGAACTTGTTTCTATGTGCAGTACTTGGTTATATTTTTAAATATTAGCTTAATAAATTAATTTTTTAGGCAAAATAATGTTAAGCTTATAGACTAAATAGAAATAGATATGAGTGCTGCTTTATTGAATTTGCCAAGTTATTTGTAGTGTGTAGAAACCGAATAGTTGTGCTTTAATATGCTGGGTGATTAAAAGGCCTTGTTTATTGATTAATGAATTGGGATTGATCCTAAAGGAGTGGAATGCTTTAAAAGCAGAAGTAGAGTGTTTTATTTATTTTTATCTTTGTTGCAATTCAGTTCCTTGTTACAATCATATGACTAAAGTATGGTATGTCTTCTGTATTCTCTCATTTATCTACACTTTATTGGCAGGGTTTAGAATTCACTGACTGTATCATCTGCAGAGGGCAGCCCTGTTAATGATACTAAACTGTATCTGGTGATAAGGGTCCAGTTTGGAAGAGTGTGGAGTACCCCTACATTGCCTTTACTCTCAGGTCTACTCTGACCCAGAGTGGTAGTACCAGTTATGGCACTAAATATAGATCAAATAGATCTGTCTGAAAATTATTCATATTTGATTTGACTGCATGTGTTTAAAAAAATTAAAGGAAAAAAAGAAAGAAACAACTACACAAAAAATGTAAATATAGATATATAATGAATTTAATTCTCTAACGTCTTAGGCATAAAATAACCCTGGGTGGGTTTGCATGCTATTAAAATGAATCAATCTATATGACTTTTAAGACTAAACAAGTTTTAATCTAAATTATGTTACTAGAATTGATTTGATAGAAAACTCTGGTAATCCTTTTTCTTTTTCCCTTTTTTCTTTCTTTTTTCTCAAATAGTCAAAATGGGTGATCTGTATCAGCTATCTTTTTTATCATACACTAATCTATGTATTTATCCAACTCTTCCATTGTGAGTAGACTGCAGCACAAGATCAATTTTTTAGTGGAGTACAACTGGTTTGAATTCAGTTTTCCTTCTCCTAGACCAGTTGCCACACCAAAGTTAAAGAGCCCAGTCTACCCTACTATTTACCCATAGATAGAGGAATAATTGCTGGATTCAAAGCTTTCCCAGTAGGATTAATGCAATGCATGCAAACAACCTCACCCAGAACTTGGTCTGCTGATTCTATTGCCATTATGCTACAAGTGTCTCCTCAAAGCTAATGTACCCAGATTTGTGTCAGTATCTTTGCTGTTATAGTCATGTTTTAGTTGCTTCTTTCAGTGTCTCTTATAATTAGTAACCTTTTGAGAATTTCAAACCAAACCCTTTATTCAATTCACAGTATAATTGTTCTCTTTCAATGCTTTTATGATATTTCATAACATTTAATTCTTCTGGGTTAATTAATCTTAGGGATTAGTTTTCAACTAGCAATAACCATGCCTCAGAAAATCCTCATTAGCTTTGGTATTGCCTCCATTTGACCATGTTTCCTGTTGGACAATCTGGTGGTGGTAACTAAAGGCTTTTAAACCTGATATGTTTACTTCTTCAAGGAGGTGTCCTCGTGATGTAATGGTTAAAGCAATGGACTGTGGAATTGTAGTACGTGAGGTCGTATTCCAGTCATGCTATTACATTCACTTTCGGGCAAATACCCTTGGGAAAGGTATGAACCCCCTTATCCTCCCAACTATGGGTTAAATAGTACCACTACTGTTCTTCTACTAGGAGAATGGCTTTGGCATTAAATAACCTACAAAGGTTCATATGCCATTAAACAAAGAAACCAAACCAAACCTTACTTCTTCAACTGAACCACAGTAGTAAAACCAATCTGAGAACACTAGTCTGACGACTGATCAATACTTAATACTGATAATTCTTCATCTCAATCTCTCACAAAATTTAGCTTTTACATTTTAGGAGCTAAGATTTCAAAATTTCTCTAGGTTTTTTGCTGTTAGTATGAAAATTTGATTTTTATGTGTTATCCAATATAAATATGCTGCATAAGTTGGTTGGTTGGATTTTATGGCATATCAACCTTTGTAGGTTATTTAACACCAAATCCATTTTTATACGAATAGTCAGTTCTATTTCAAACATTTCAGTTTAGCATGAGTACACAGTATATCAAAAACACTTCCGTTTCAAGCTATTCAATTTAGTCAAACAGTTCAGTTCAGCATAAGTATGCAGTTAGTTCTATTTAACCCATAGATAGGGCCCTATCAGGTGCTACCATTCCAGGCCAGAGTGGACCTGGGAGCAATAGCAATGAAGGGGTTCTCTGCATTCCCCAAAGCTCCAGCATCACTGGAACCTCACCATCAGATTGTTTAGTGTCATCATCAGGACACTCATTGGGGAGGGGTCTTACCCGTCTGCAGAGGTGCAGTTGGTGTATTCTACACCCCTAGCCAATTGGGCAATGTTGCATAAGATATGGGAGAAAGACACAGAATGGAGTATCTGTTGGCTATCATTCAGCATAGATAAAGTAATCAGGTTATTTTTATTCCTTCATGTCAACTTTAAAACCTCCACCCCATCTATTGAGCTCCTTGGATTGACCAATCATCCATTTTACTGAATGATGTGAGTGCTTTCTTCATTGATTAATTAATATGGATTATAATTTGTAGGAGTGTAAAGTTTACGGTTTTTTTTTTGTTCTACACTAATATAATCCAACTAGTGTCCTTATGGTATTCATGTAAAAGTTTAGCTCTCAAATTTTGGCTTTAAAAAATATGTAATTTCCATTTAAATCATATCAAGATCCATCTTCCCTCACTCACTCTCCGATAACACATAAAGGTACAGAGGCATTTCTTGGGTAAATATATTATTAAAGAACAACATATAAGCGAAATAGCAGTTGGGGATAGTTTTATCTTGGTTGGAAAAGTATACATATCCAATTGTTTCTCAAATATTTATATTTTCATTTAAAAAAAAAAAAAAGAAAAGCATCATGGATATGATACTTAACTGCATTTGATGGTGAGGTTCCAGTTCTGGATATCCTTCTAAACAGGTAGGCATGCTGTTAAAATGTTAAAACCAGTCAATCAATCAAAAAAAGAAAAAGTTTTAAGGATTTAACTTGGTCATAAATATTTATATTTATAGAGGGTGTCCTCGTGGTGTAATGGTTAAAGCAATGAACTGCGGAATCGCAGTACGCGAGTTCGTACTCCAGTCGCGCTATTACGTTCACTTTCGGGCAAATACCCTTGGGAAAGGTATGAACCCCCTTATTCTCCCTCCAGCTATGGGTAAATAGTAGGACGGACTAGGTTCTTCAGCCTTGGTGAGGCAACTAGTCTAGGAGAAGGAAAACTCTGAATTCAAACCTGTTAAACTCCGCTTAAAAACTGACCTTGTGTCATATCCTGCCCGAGCGGAGGGGTTGGTAAATAGTAACTTGGTCATAAATATTTACTAAGTTTATCTTAGTTCAATATGGGGGTGAATCCTTGTAGTGTCGGGGTTAATGTGCTGGACCACAACATCACATGACTCTAGTCATGGTATTAGATTCACTTTTAGACTAATACCCTTTGGAAAGTTATGAACCCTCCTTATCCTCACCCTTAATTATGGGTTAAATAATACCACTACTGTTCTTCTTTGGTGTTAAATAACCCATGAAGGTTGATATGCCATTGAACAAACCTTACTTGAAAACGGGGCTACATAGTGAAGAGAAAGGTTGTATTGGACCAAACCTCCAAGTATCAAGGATTTGCTTACTACCTTGAAAATAAGCATACAAAATTTAAATATCAACTAGTGAAAAATACGCAAATATTTTAATCACCGAGCAGACTAAATTGAGCCACAATTATCTAAAGTCCCATTTTTGTTTTGTTTTGTTTTTTTTTTGGGGGGGGGATTAAAATATCAAATTAGTATTAAAATATCACGCCAACAAATTTTACTACTTTGAATGTTTTATTTTTTTTGTTTTGTTTTGTTTTGTTTTTTTTTTTCTTTTCATAGATTAATTTATAGTAATCTTAAAAGCTATTTACGTTTTTGCATAGCAGGTGTTCCTTGAAGTTATTACTCTATTATAGAAAACGATTGAAATGTCAATAACAAAAGACTTTTTCATTTTGTTTCACAGCTTTAAATTTTAAATTGAATTTGTACCTTACAGTAAATTTTTTTACCCAATAGAGCTTTTTCTTTAATAAAAATACATATGTAAAAATGAAAAATTCCTGTGCTTAGATTTAAACCATCCTCATATTCATACATACATTTTAAATATTCATTGAATTTTTAGCTGAGTCTGGCTCAAGGACAAATCAATGGTACTCCTAAGTGTGCTTAGTATAGGAAATGAAATTGGCAACCAGAGTTCAAATCCAGGATGAGGCTATTTGCATTTTACTTTATGATAATGTCATTAGGAGAGATATAAATCTGTTCTCCTTCTGGCTATGGAAAAATAGCAGGGGCAAACTTGCTTCTTTAGCTTTAGGCAACCAACCTTGGAAAATGCAAACTAAATTCAAACAATCTTTACTCCACTTGAAAAAATTGATCTATAACAGAGGGTGTTAGGTAAATACATTTTTTAAAACACATCTTAAAATCTCTAATCTTGATATCTAAATACATCCTATTCATGGAATTTATTTTATAATCAATTGCAAATATACTAAGTACTCTATAATAAACATTTTGAGTTATCTCCCTTGAAAAATTATAATAAAGGTTAATGCATCATTGACTCACAGAATTATTATTAGTTCTTTGAACCTAAATGCCTAAAATCCTACAATACCTCCAAGCTATGGGAAAGTACCAGAATTGTGGTACCTTTGTGTTCTAAGGGTTAAGCTGCAAATTGGATTGGAAATTAATTTATTCTTTAAGTTGGTAGATTTTAATTTTATTACCTGAGCAAAATTTCTGTTATAATGTGCCATCTTTGCTATGTCACAATAACTTTAAAACCTGCAAGAATTGGATCCTTATATCAATATAGATTTTGTTGAACTAATCTTCCAAGTAGAGAGAATGTGGAAATCAGTTTCAAAATCTTGGCTTTTTACCATGATTCAAGCATCATCCAAGCCAAAATGTAATGGTGTATATGATACATATACCATCTTTACTAAGATATGGGATGTGCTATGAATTTAGCATGAAATCTAAAAAATAAATGTTGGAAGAAATTTTCTGGTCCCCATGGAGTAAGATTTGTAGATCCCTATCTTGTTCTTCACTTTTGGAGTTGGGCTTATGATGTACATACATATTATATATATATATAGACACACACACACACACACCCCTGCCAACATATGGACTAGGGTGGCAAGGTAAAATTCATTACTTCCTATGTCTCTCAAATCTTGGCGAGGGCAGTGAGAAATAGACTGAGAAGATGGGGAACATATAGAGTCAGACAGAAGTAATACAGGACAATGACAATAGAAAGTAAATATTAAAACAAGAAAACTATGACTTAAAATTGTTAATATTATTAACTATTCTATTACTTTTTTCCCACCCTCTGTGTGTGTGTGTATATATATATATATATATATATATATATATATATATATAATTCAGAAAGTCTAAATCCTCACCTAGAAAGAATCAGAAGTGTCTTAGAAATGTTAACCCTTTTCAGCTTGTGGTCTAGTGTCAGCACTCATGGAACCCATCATACAGACAGCTTGCTCACCCCACAAACGTCAGTTTGACTCTTCATTCTGGGCGAAGCCTAAAACCTTTTGAATGATCTTTGTGTGTATATAGTATTCAATCCAGTAAATCCAGAGTAGGGAACAATTCTGTCAGGACAATTAAATTATTCAAAATTTGAATATTTAAATATTCCTGGTAAAGAGCTTAATATAAATAATTTCACAGAGCAAATATTATTGCAAGGAAAAAACAAAATTTGGTCACATTAGGATTATAATTTTATTTGCATCCTGTTAAGAGCAATTTTTTTTTTGAGTTGTTGATTCATATCAATTATCATAAAAATTAACAGGATGGAAATAAATTTATAATCCTGATGTGACCGAATTTTGTTTATTTTCTTGAAAAAATATATATATGTATATTAAATACTGCCTCTGAAACTAAGTTTTGTGCAGTATTTAGCATTGTGAACATTTAATATCTTTGATTTTAAATCAGCCCTGCTTAATAAGACCATCAAGCATTTAAAAAAAGCAATTTCTTATATATTTTGAGCAATCACTTATCCAAGATATTTGCCATATGTCTGAGAACAGTATAACCAATATTCTCTGATAAAATTGCAATAAAAAAAGTAAAAGTAATGAAATTACATATTCTGCTTTTAGTTAGAGTAAATAGTCTCTAAAACCAAATATTGTACAAGTTTATCAAAAGGAAGAAGAAAATTTATTTTAAAAAGAAAAGGGAACTATTTTGGAACTAAAAATATTTTGTATGTTTTTAAAAAGTTGGAGAACAAATTAAATCCATTTTGATAGCTGACTAAATAAACAATTGAAATGGTTTTGTTTGTTCAAAAAAAAAAAATTATAAATCTTTCTTCATGAAACCTTTAGAATTTGTAATTTTGAATTACATTAAACTGGCCATTACTAAAGTCCAAAAAAGAAAAGGTTTAAAAATTGATCTGCATTATTGGCTGTAGAAGTTGGTCTATAAATGTGTCCTTTTTGGTCTGAATCTATTTTTATATCTTACAAATAATAACTGATTTTTGAACCCCAAGTTAAGCTTCCTGGATTGTTAAAATTATACTGGCTAATCTATTTGAGGAGTGTATTGATGTGAGTGATACTCCTGATTTTTTATACGTATACTGTTAGCCATTTTAATTGTGATTTGGAACATTTTTTTTATTTTATCTTCTAAGATGTTTAAAAGAATTTTAAAAAGTATTTTAGTGGGTTTTATTTAAATAATTTTTTTTCTTTTAAAATGTTTATTAGAATGACTGATATAATATACAACCTCTGTCCCATAATCTATATATTACTAAAATCTATGGAGATTTTTTTATGAAAGCAATATATTTTAAATGTCTTGCTTTAAAAAAAAGATTTAAGCAAGTTCAAGTCCAATTTGCAACTGAATGATGTTTTTCGGTGAGTTGGGGTGATCATGCTGAATGTTATTTTTTAATTTTGATGTAATGAAGATAACTATGAAATACTAA
The DNA here is from genome assembly GCA_963585895.1 of Sepioteuthis lessoniana. NCBI lineage: Eukaryota > Metazoa > Mollusca > Cephalopoda > Myopsida > Loliginidae > Sepioteuthis > Sepioteuthis lessoniana. The sequence goes on along the minus strand of OY757912.1, from coordinate 108,108,264 downwards.
TTATAATTCTTCACTCTATTCTAAACAAAAACATCAATATTATCAAAGATGGCTATTATAATGGAAGCCAAATAGCTTCATGGGTTGTCGAGTATCTGTTATATTTGTTTATAAATTTCATACACTAAATACGACAGTTATTATGAGACAGAATCACTTTAAAAAAATTTTGTAGTTGAGGGGTGGGGGATTTTATTTTTTTAATCTGTTTATTGGATTGAAATGTGATTATTTAAACAAAAATTTTGTATTAGTAAAATTCTTTTTTATTAATTGTTAATTTTGTTCCTATAATTCTAAATTTCTTAAATTTCATATTTAGCAAAAAATTTGTCATATATTTTTCTTTTTAGAAGTTTGCAATCGCATCCAATAACTTTTTTTTTTCATTTCTTTATCCAACTTAAGTTTTCTTTTAATATCGATTTTTACATTTTTTACATATAATTTATTTCTTACATTTTAATATGAACATCAGGTCTTATAATACAGTTGATATTTTACACACACACACACACATATATATATATATATATATATATATACTTTTTCATAGATAAAATAAATGCTCATTACTGGGTAGTAGTGCAGGATAAAACTTACAATGATAAATGTTTACTCTCCCCTCTATGGCAGTCCCATTACTGCCAGTTTCTTGTACTTTTAAAAATACAATAATCTGATGATGATTTTAGGTTTTAAGTGTGTGTGTGTATATATATATATATATATAACCATTATTCTACAAAACTTCATTTTATAAGTTTTTGTTATGAAAATGTAAGTTTTAAATGTTCAGATATAATATTAATGAAAACTTAGTTTTTCAGAATGTGGCTACTTTGTTGCATTCTTTTAGAATAGACTGTAATATTTATTCGATTGAGGAATAATAATTTTAGATTCAGACTGCGATAATCTAAAAGTAAATATCACTTTTGACGAGTTCTGTTTACATAATTATATTATGTTAATATTCTCTTGATGATATTTGTTTTTTAGTTCCTGCATGGTTATTATTACCTCACTGCAAGTAGGAACTCTATGATTCAAATTACTGTAAAAGGGTTTTATTGGTTGCTAGCATCACACTCTGAAGGTCAGTTTATTGATTTTACTTCACTCTATTATTGCTACTGTGTTGTCATGATGGAACAGAGTGAGACGAGTTGTACAGTTACAAAAACGGTCACTGCTGCAAAATTATGCCAGTCATGGTTCAACTACTTTTTAAGTAAAACCTGCAAGAACCTGCAAAAAAAAGACCAAATTCTTAATGCAAGGTATCAGTCTTATTTCAATTTCTCTTTCGCTTGTATACAATTTCCTTCCTTCATCTTGCCTTCTCTCTTCTCTGATCTGCCTCATTGGAAAAACGGATTTTTTTTTTCTTTTCCTCCCTTAGAATAGCCAGTAAGTCCTGAATGAATCACACAAGTGGCTGTTATTTACTACTTTCTGAGCTGGGGTGTCTGTATAAAAGGGGTCAGCTATAAGCCTCAGTTTTATTACTAGAGAAATTAAAACTATTCTGCTACTATGGTTATTTCTTACTTGTTCTGTTGTCTCTACTGGATGGTGCATTGCTGTCTACATCTGTTGTATAAGTAAGCAGGCTATTCACAGCTGATCTTTACCATTTGATTTATCAATAATTTTTTATGTCTGGGTTGTAAAAAAAAAACAATTGAACTTTATAAGAATTTACTTTTATTTCAAAATTTGATTTAAAAAAAAAAATCGTTCAATTTTATCTTTCAATTATTCATTCTTTTTTTTTTTTTTTTTTATCTCTCTTATCATTTACATTCTGATAAACAAGTAAAGTCCCTCATTTATTTTCCTAACAAAAAAGAAAAAGTTGCCTAAAGAAACAAGTAAGGTAAATATTTTATTTAAAAAAAAAAAGACAAAGAAAGTTAAGATTCTTCAAGCAAACCTGTTGATTGCAGTTTAGAGTCTCTTTTTGTATCTTTGTCCCACACGATAATTCAGCCTAGCCTTTCTTAGAAAAAATTAATTATTTACTTACTGCATAGACATTTGTTTTATCACTTGCTGGTATCTTTTATTCTTTTTTGAATTAAAACTTTTATGTATTTACCATTGTTAAAATTCTAGTCTGTCTTTAATAAATATTTACAAGCATCTCCACTGGATGACTTGTGTTACTAACTTAATTTTCATTGTTTAACTTAAGATTTTTTTCCCCTTTGTTTTGAACTGATTACATTTAGGAAAATCATTAATATTCATGTTAGAGGATTTTATACAAACTAGTCATATACTTGATTTATTTCTTATCTGTTGCAATTTACCTTGTATAAATCATGACTAGTTGCTTGTTTTATTTATTTATTTTTTGTTATGAACAATGGCAGACACTTGTGTGGGTGAGTTATTTATTAGTCATTCTAGATGAGACACCCAGGACACTAAGTGTTCCCAATATTTTTCAGCTACAGGTGCGTTTATCCCACCACAACTACATACATGCTAATCAACTCATCTTTGTTTTCTTGCTTATACCAACTCTTTCTTTGTTTTAGAACAATAGAATAAAGATCCGAATTTTTCTTTAAAAATCAAGTTTGTTTCTTTTTTGAAGGTTTTCTCTATCAAAAATGAAATTTAAAAAAAGATAAATAAAAGTTATCCAAATTAAGTTTTTGTTGGTTGAAATATTTTAAGGAATTTGGTTAATTTATTTATGATAATTTTTAATCTTGCAGTCTCTTTTTTTATCAGTTAATTTAAGCTTTTAGTTTCTTATCTAAAAGTTCATGTAAATTCCTTTCCTATTTTTTTTTGTATAATTTGTTTTTCCTTAAATGTTATGGTTTGCCAATATGTTGTCTAAAAAAAAATTATTTTCATTTAAGTTCTCAGAATTCTTTACAAAATATCAATTTTGTCAGAGAACCAATTCCTGTTATAAAAGATAGATTTTTTTTATTTTATTTTTTGACAATACTAATAATAATAATCAATATAGATACCATGTTGAATTTGGTAATGTCTACTAAACAGTTTTCGGACTGAAAATGAAATAAAACAGCTTCTGTATTCAGGTTAAGTTAATGAAAAAGAACAATCCCATTATATTTTTTTTTTTATAGTTTTTTTTTTTTTTTTGTTCTTTACATTTTAAAGGTTTTTTTTATTTTTTAGATATTCTATTGGTTGTTAACATCAATTATCTCAGCCCAGTTGGCCGGGGCAGTAAAATACACCAACTGTATCTCTGTAGAGGGGTAAGACCCTCACCCAAGGAGGGGTCTTGGATTTAATATTAAAACATCTGATGGCAAGGCTCCAGTCCAGGAACTTTGGGGAATGTGGAGTACCACTTCACTGCCATTACTCCCAGGTCCACTCTGACTTGGAGTGGTAGTACCTGTTAGACTCCTATCTATTGGTTAAATAGAACTATTTAATCATTTATTATACTTAACCATTTAACTGTGTGTAAACAAATGACTGATGATTAATTGAATTGCTATTATCCAGTAATACTTGGAATCATTTAACTATATGCAAACGAATAAATTATATTAAACAGAAATATTGATGTTGGATAACAATACTTAAAACCATTGAACTGTGTGTAAAATGATGAGCTCTGGCTCATTAAAATAATGTTAACTACAAAACTATTTACTGATTTATATATCCAATATATCTATGTATAAACAGAATTTATCATTAAATAACCTACAAAGGTTGATATGCCATAAAGCCAAACCAAACCAAATTATATATATATTCAATATATATGTATAAAAATGGATTTGGCATTAAATAACCTACAAAGGTTGGTATGCCATAAAACATAACCAATTAACCATTGATTATCATCTGATTATTGCAAAAGGTTTGAATTTTAATATCAAAAGTAGCATACCATATTTCCCCTTCTTTGAACATCTCCAGGATTGTAATTGTTTGTAGATTAGGCTTGCAGACTATTGTTAATGAGTTTGATTCTCACTGGGTGCCCATACTTCTGACTTTGTGACAAACTAAGCTAAGTTTAGTAAATTATTTATTTCTTATGCTTTTTCTCTCCTTTTGTCAGTAGAAATAAAACCTTTTTGGCTACTTCCCAGACTTTGAAGAAAGAGGAGTAAAGAATATATTTGTTTACCATTCATTCTATCTATAGCTTTTCTGTTCAATTAGAGGTAGGGCATCCCTGTGGTGTTATAAATTAGTGTTGTACAGCAATCTTGAAGTGAGTGAGTGAGTTCAAACTCCAGTTGTTCACTTTCAGACTAGTACACTTTGGGGAAAGGCATGAACCTCATTTCTCTCTAGTAACACTATTGTACTTCAACAAAAATGGAGGTTGATATACCAGGGAACAAAGAAACTCAACCAATCCTTTCAACTATTATAAAATGCCATGTGCATTTGTACATTTATTTTAGTCCGTGACACTTAAAGAGAGATAACTATTAAATACTAATTCTAGAGTTGTCTCCCTTCATTTATACTTATGCATAAAAGGTGACCAAAAGGTTCTTGTCTTATTTGATTTGAGAAATAATTTGTTATTACATTTTCTTGATGACATGCTACTGGGCCTCAATTGGACAACTTTTTTGATAAATTGTCATCATAATATTATTACACTTTGCAATTTTTCACACAAGTAGTAACTGGTTGTTTTCACTTAAATCCAAGTGACAGCAAGTCTCCTCAGGTCTCCAGGACTCTTCTCAGTATTCTAGCTGATTTCAGCAGTGCTGTTGTTTGGACTGGATAGTATCAAACTCTTTCCCAGATTTCCAATTCTCCCCATCTCTTCCGTTTTTTTAGTGGGTAGAGGGGTTGTTCCAAGGGCTCAAACTATGATTGCTATTACTGTCCCCATCATTTTTCTCTACTTTTTTTTTTTTTAACTCTCTGACAAGGTCTAGGTATTTTTTTAACCTCACATAACTTTGATGTGCTGGAAATGGAAACTTCTTTTCTTTTTGTTAACTAAACTTGGATCTGCCCTGAATTGGTTGATCTGTTTGGATCTCCGAGTCCCAGAGAATTTTCTCTCATTTTTTAAGATAAAAAAAAAAAGTATCTGTAAAAACCAGAAGTTTTTACAGATACTCCCCCCCCCGGCTCATTGGCCTAGTGGGTAGAGTGTTTGCCAATGGTCCGGGAGACCCGGGTTCAATCCCTGGTCGTGTCATACCAAAGACTTTAAAAATGGTATTTGATACCTTCTTGCTTAACACTCAGCAATATAAAGTACGTATCAAGGGTAAAGTGGAGCAATCCAGGAAAAGGAGTAGTGCCCGCCGCTACACCTCGGTGTAGTAGCTATTGAAAAGGGAGCCTTCTGGTCGCCCTCGACTACAGTCGCCAACTTTACTTTTACTTACTAGGTATATGGGTGTCAAATGTACTCCCACAAGCAAGTGTGCAGACTGAAAAAAAAAACATACACTACATCCTGAGCATAATAGAACATTGGAAACAGTTCCAGTAATACTGGAGCTTTGGGTAATACAGAGTATCCCTTCATTGCCATTGCTCTAGGGTCCACTCTGGCTCAAAGTGGTAGCACTTGATAGGGTCCTACATTTGGTCAAATAGAACTAAACTGTGTACTTTTGCTAAACTGAATTGTTTGCAATGGAACTTTTTTGTATGCTAAACTGAATTATTTAAAGTAGAACTTTTTTTGACATCAAAACTAAACTTAGGCCAAACTGAATTATTCAAATTAGAACTGTTTCACTAAACTGAATTGCTTGAAATAGAAATGTTTTTATAACTAAACTGTGTACTTATGCTAAACTGAATTGTTTGAAATAGAACTGTTTATTTGTATAAAAATGGATTTGCCATTAAATAATCTTCAATGGTTGATATGCCTTAAAACCCAAACAAACAAATGATACTTCAGATTAGGATTAATACAGCCAGAGTTTCATTCAGGAAAGGTAGAGCAGGCCTCTTTCTTACTGATTTTTTTCATCAATATATGTGAAAGCAAGTATATATGGGATTACTAGGTAAAAAGTTAACAACCTTTTCATGATGATTTAGATTTTCTCCTGATTTTATTTTTCTACTCTAATAATCTACTCTAATAATTTTTACCAATGTTAATTTTCTATTGGGTTGAAATTAGTAAATCAACTATCACTCAACTGGACGAGGCTGAGTGCATTTCACATAGCACTAATACCTTTGGGAAAGGTATGAATCCAATTATTCTCCCTCCAGCTATGGTTAAATAGTAGGGCAGACTGGATTCTTCAGCCTTGGTGAGGCAACTAGTCAAGGAGAAGGAAAACTCTGAATTCAAACCTGTTAAACTCCGCTTAAAAATTGACCCTGTGTCATATCCTGTCCGAGCGGAGGGGTTGGGTAAATAGGATCACTCAACTTGACTTATTAGAAGGCTAAAAACTCCCTACAATCACTAGTTATTATTAATTGATCAAATATATCAAACATTGTAATATATTTAATTATATTCGGTTGTTATTTTATTTGTATTGGTAAAACTGTAAGTTGGCCAGAAACTTCAAGTGTATGTTGCATGCGAAGGGCATATGCGTGCATGTGTTGCAGGATGAGTTGACAATCGGCCTGTCATAATAAGAGTTTTGTTTTTGAAATTGTAGGTTAAAAAGCTGGATATTGGAAAAATAAACAAATTGAGTACTGCTGATTTAGCTGTCAGGTTTATGGAAATTTTTTTTAATGATACATGTTATTATCATGATTTGCTGATGAAATAATCAAGATATATTATATAAAAGATATCTTTTAAGTCAGGCTGAAGTTAGGAGTTTGCAGTTAGGTCATTTCAGAGCTGAGAGAAATTCAGTGGAGTTCTGCACCCTTTGGTGAAAAGGGCAAAGGAATTGGGGGTCAGGTGTTTCTTTCATCTGCCGCCCATGTGTCAGAAAGCAGTTCTATGACAAAACAGTATATCTCTTATTCTCTCTCTCACATGTTTTGATGACTCCTGTATGAGATGTATACTGTCAGAATAAAACTCTTTGTATTTTGAAGCAGCATGTCCATCTTGTATTTGATGAGTTTGGTTTCTTTGTTTTAATGGCATATCAACCTTTGTGGGTTATTGTTATGGTACCTACCTTACGGACTATAATGAACTCTTCCTATTACTATGAATACCGGGAAAATATTCATCTCAGTGTTAAGTTAACTCTAGCCTAACACTTTGGCAGTCAGACTGATGTTCGACACTCTTTTACCAATGTTGTATTTATACTTTCATTTAATATACTTGTTTCACGTAATCCAGAATTTGTGTCTTTCTTCCGGAACTTTTACTGGTCCAGTTATTTACAGTTATTTAATGCCAAAGCTATCTTTCTAGAACAACAGTGATGCTATTTAACCCATAGCTGGGAGGATAAGGGGATTCATACCTTTCCCAAGGATATTTGTCCAAAAGTGAATGTAATAGCGCGACTGGAGTTCAAACTCACTTACTACAATTCCACAGTCCAGCGCTTTAACCATTACACCACAAGGACACTTCTTGTATTTGATGAGTGTGACACTTATTTATATTTGAGATGGTGCCAGGTTGGTGAGGTAACTGTACACTCGTTTATCTGGTCCCTCTAGTGTTACACATTTTCTATCTGGTACCATGGTGTTACACACTTCTATTTGGTCCTGTAATATTCTGCTTGGGTGCTTCTACGGTACATGTTATGGTTTTAAAACTTAAGGTTTACATTATTGTTTGAGATATAATTATCAAAAAATAATGTAAAAATTGTTCATATATTTTTTGAGCTTTTCTTTTTGGCTATAATATCATCCAGTTGTGTCTGTATGTACAATATATAATTTTCATTTTCATAACTATTTCTGGCTCAGTCAACTGGGGCTGTAGAATACACCGACTGCACCTCTGCAGAAGGGTAAGGACCCCGCCCCCTGCGTGTTCTAGATATGACACTAAACAATCTGATGGCTAGGTTTCAGTGATGTTGGAGCTTTGAGGAATACGGTACACCCCTTTATTGCCATTGCTCCCAGGTCCACTCTAGCCTGGAGTGATAGCACCTGATAGGGCCCTATCTATGGGTTATATAGAATTAAACTGCATACTTATGCTAAACTGAATTGTTTGAAATAGAACTGTTTTTGACATTGAAACTATACTTATACTAAACTGAATAGTTTAAATTAGAACTATTTGACTAAACTGAATAGCTTTAAATAGAAATGTTTGTGACAAACTGTGTACTCATGCTAAACTGGTTTGTTTGAAGTAGAACTGACCGGGACATTGGCCCAGCGGTTAGAGTGTTCGCCAATGGCCCGGGAGACCTGGGTTCAATCCCAGGTCGAGTCATACCAAAGACTTTAAAAATGGAACTTGGTACCACCTTGCTTAACACTCAGCATTATAAGGTACGGTTCAAGGGTAAAGTGGAGCAATCCTGGAATGGAGTAGCGCCCTCCCTACACCTTGGTGTAGTAGCTATCGAAAAGGGTGCCTTCGGGTCACCCTCGACTATGGTCGCTAACTTTACTTACTTACTTTACTTATTTGTATAAAAACGGATTTGGCATTAAATAACCTGCAAAGGTTGATATAAAACCCAAACAACCAACCAACCATAAATATTTCTTTAACACTGGCAGCATGAAAAAAACAAAACAAAAAAAAAAAACAGATGATGCAATTTGTAAATAAAAAATATGTCCCAAGCCAATATCTGTAAAAAAAATAACATTATTAAAAAAGAAAAGACTAAAACTATCTGTACTGCTTGAAAATAATTAACCAGTACCACAATGTCTAGCCAAAAGAAATAATACAACAGAGGTATCTAAGCTAATATGTAAAAGTGCTCAATATATTAAGTAGAGCAAAACTAGAATACCTAAAAGAGCAAGAAACTACCTACCTAGGTTTCACCTAATTGACTCAGTCAGAATTATACTGAAGATCCATTAAGTAAAACCTGGGTAGGTAGTTTTTAGCTCTTTTTGGTTATATTTATATATAGTAGTTAATAATAGTAATTTTTTTATTAAAAAAAAAAAAAAAAAAAAAAAACAAGTTGAAAAGTGTTTAATGCCTTTTAGAGCGAAGCTGGTTTTAAAAAATCAAATTTTAAAATTACATATTCATAATACTCCTCATGTTTTTTGGGGTGTGATGTGTCACCATAATCATCGGACAAAAAGTGGAGCATCCAGAATTTTGCTTACCATATTTATTTATGCAAAAAGGGATCAATTTTGAAATAGATATGGAAGACACGCCACTGGAGATTCTATTTTTGCAATATATATATATATATATATATATATATATATATATATATATATATATATATATATATATATATATAAAGAGTGCTCATTACCAGGGATATAATAAAGTAAGGATAGTATAGACATAGTCAACTACTCAGTTGTAATTTACTAAGCATTTTACTTAGATGTGGCACAAGGCCATACGAAAGGGGCACCCAATGAGACTCAAACTCACTCGTGTAGGTTTGCTAGTTGAGCTTGCTAACCATTACACCACCAGAGGCACCTTCCTCTTCAACTACTCAGTTTCTCACCTATGCAGTCATGAGACCAACATATATATATATATATATATATATATATAGGAATAAAGCTTTTACCCACGTTCTCATATCTAAAATGAATGAAATATTTTTAAATAATTCTTAGAAAGGGATCCTTTATTTTGATTATATCTCTTCAGAGACTTGTGTCTGTAATACTTGCATTAATATATGAGGAATTCAAAGTTTGGGTTATGACCAATAGAAATGCAAAGAGGAGGGAAGGACACACACACACACATATATATATATATATATATATATATATATATATATCTTTGTCAGTTACATTGAGCTCTTTACCAGGAAAATTTAAATGTTCATAGTTGAATGATTTTTTGTCCTGACGGAATTATTCCCGACTCCTGTTTAACTGGACTGAATTATACACATATATATATATATATATATATATATATATATATATATATATTTCACTGTTCTGGCTATTTTTCTCTGCTACATGCTGGTTTATCAGTTTTATATATTTTTTTTTTTTTCAAGACTATAATTGCTACAGTGAAAGTTTGAGCCTTACAATATAGAATATGTGTTAGAGTTAATTTAAAATTGATTTATTGTAATTCCTGTTTTTATTTATGATACACAAAGAGAACATGTATTGGGTATGCCAAATGTCATGTAATTTTAGATTCTGATATTGTTTTTAGTAAAAAAAAATTCTATTTTCTTTTGAGATCTTATTCATTATTTATTTTTGATTTTTGATACATTAAAGGAAGGCTTAAAAGATATAAACACCTGAGTTATATGGGTTTAACTAGATTCACTTACGGTTCCACGCTGTGAATGATTATTCAGTAAGTTTGAAGTTTTCATAACTTACTTTTTAAGTTCTAGAAAAACGGAAAATCAGCAGTTATTAAAAAAAAAATTAATTTTTTATTTTTTTTTTATTCAGGAATTTTAATGAATCCAGCACCCCTTTCATTTGTTTTTTATGTGACAAGAACATTATGCAGTTCAAAAGAAATATCACTTGTGTCATTGTTTCAAAGTTAGCACAAAATTATCTCAAACGTAATTTTATACTATATTTGGATCTGTTTTTGAGAAAATAAGAACCTTGACCAATACCAGAAAGAAGTGATTCCAGCCGTTATTTCTCCCAAACCAACCCCAAATTCTTTTCTGTAACTACCAGATGGTGTAGTATGATTCATCATTCAAGAGAATAAATTTTTTTCAAGTTCCTTTGTGGCAGGCCTTGCTCTACAGTGACAGTTTGGAAAGAGGGTTTTGTGCATTCATGAATCTGTAAAAGCCATTTCATAAAGCTATTCGTTTTTAAAATAGAAAAATATTCCAACCTAGAATGATTTAAGAAAAGTATTTGGTAAAATTCTACACATGCCAATTTTTCAAGTTCACCAAGGAAAAATTTTTTTCTTTTTTACTTTTTTTTTTGTGATTTGGTGAGTGTCTAATATATATATATATATATATATATATATATATATATATATATATATATGTGTGTGTGTGTGTGTGTGTTTTATTTACTTGTGTGATTTGAATAATGAAAAAATTCTCAATTCTGAGTGTCTAATTAGACCCTCAAACTTAAAACTATTTGAAAAAAAAATAAAAGGGAACAATAACAATTATTTTACATTTTATAAGAGGATTCATGTTCACATTTTAGTTCAATGTAGAATAATTACTCATTTCTGGAACAGTTAGCATTGGGAAAGACAAATAACCAGGCAGGTCAGTTAAATTATTACATTCACTTTTACTTTTGTGGGGCGGGAAAGGTATGAACTCCTCCCCATCTCCTCCAGCTATGGTTTAAATAGTACCTCTACTATTCTTCTACAAGGATGGATTTGGCATTAAATAACCCATAAAGGTTGATATACTATTAAACAAAGAATCAAAACCAAACCTTATACCCCCAAGCTATGGTTTAAATAGTACCACTACTGTTCTTCTACAAGGGTGCCTTTTGGCATTAAATAACTGACAAAGAACCTAAAACAAACCAGCCATGTTGAATTATTTTAATTTTTTTTTTCTTTAACTTTGGGGAGATGGGGTCTTTTTTATTTCTTTTTTTAAATGCTTGTTCAAAAAAAAAAAAGAGTGATCATTATACATTGAATGTGAAAGTGAACCACCCTAATAAAATGTAAAATGATTTTTTTTATTCAAAAAATAAAATTATAGTCAGTTTGAGGGCTCAAATCAGAAAAGCAAAAATTAGTAAAAAAGATTTTTTTTACTTGTGAACTTGAACGGATGAATGTAAAATAATACAAAATATTCATAATTTTGTTTATTTTTAGTTTTAAGTTTTTATTTATTTATTTATTTATTTTATTGGATGTTTTGGGTTTTTTTTTTTTTCATCTTATTGCTTGTTCTCTGAATTTTCTAGTTTGATTACTCTCTCATCATTAAAGTCAGAATTGCTTTTGGTTTGAACTCCTACACAGTAATTCAGAAGCTTGTCTTTTATAAATCATGTCTTAACCACTTGAACTACCGAAGTCTAAATCTGAAACCACATTACTACCTCATTAACTACTTTGTAAATGTTTTGAATCACTTGAATTCTAAAATAAGATATTTTCAATATTCATTTTTCTAGACTTATTCCATAACTTAGTTTGGTCTGGGAGGAGGCAGTATTCATGTAGCATTTCTTGGGCAGGAATAGTTTGGCAGAGTTTACCTCTCTCAAGGTCTGGTTTTGAATTCAAAGTTTTCCTTCTCCTAGATTGGTTGCCATAGCAAGGTTAAAGAACCCAATCTGCGTTGCTATTTGCCCATTGCTGGATAGAGAATAGTTGGATTTATACCTTTCTCAAGGATATTAGTGCTATGTGAAATCCAAACTGCATCATTCAGGATTTGAACTTAGCCGAATCCACTTCCTATAATGATAACTATTATGATACAAGCACTGCCAAATTTTTTATAACTCTTCCTCAAACTTAAATCAGTCCAGACTGCATATCTACTGACGGGTACATACTCTCACACACACACACAGTGTCCTGGATATGACACTAAATAATCTGATGGTAAAGCTACAGCAATGCTGGAGCTTTTCATTCCATTACTCCCAGGAACACTCTGGCTCGGAGTGCTAGCATCTGATAGGGTCCTATCTATGGGTCAAATAGAACTGTTTGACATTTAAACTGAGTGCAA
>OY757912.1:108085491-108090491 GCA_963585895.1 Sepioteuthis lessoniana | reverse complement strand
TTAGTCATAAGGTGAAAAACTGTTTCATATATTAAAAAGGTAAAATATTTTTTTAATGTTATATGTATTATTATCATTATTATTATTATTATTATTATTTTACTCCTTGTGAGTTTTTCACACCAGAGTTAGTTGGTGGGCTTTCACTGGAGTTTGAATGAATGTAAGTCTCCTTATGTCTCCAGGACTCTTCTCAGTATTCTGGCCAACCTCAACAATACTGTGGTTAGGATGGTCTAGACTCATCCTCTGATTTCTAACTCCACCAGCCCCCTTACTTATCCTTTGGGTATTGTTCCAAGTGCACCAATTATAATTGGTATCACAATCACCTTCATATTCCATAGCTTTTTTAGTTTCTCTGACAAGGTCCAAGTATTTGTCTCTCTTTTCATTTTCTTTGATTTTCATTCTGTGGTTGCCCAGGACAGCAAAATTTACTATTCAGCAGATTCTATTTTTTTTTTTACCTCATTATCACTAGGTCTGGTCTTCTGGCTGTGATTAGGTGATCTGTTTGTATCTCAAAATCCCAGAGAATTTTGTGTGTCTTGTTCTCCAGGATGGATTCTGGTTTATGCATATACCATTTTGGTGGTATGATCAAATTTCAATTTCTTGCACAATTCCCAGTGGATCACATTCCCCACCCAATTATGTCTAGTCTTACACTCTTTTTGCACTAGTTTTCTGCATTTGCTTATTATGTGATTAATGGTTTCTTCTCTGTCACCAAATAATCTACACTTGCTATTCTGTTGCATATTATCTATTTGCATTTTAACATAGTTGGTCCTTATGGCATTGTTTTATGCTACTATTAGAAGGGATTCAGTTTCTTTCTTAAAGTTTCCCCTTCTTAGCCATGTTCAGGTCATCTCATATGAGATTTCATCTGTTTGTCACTTGAAATATCCGTACAGTTGTTTCTCTTCCCATTTCTGTTTCCTAGTTATTGTTTTTCTGTTGATCTCTGTTGTTTCTGGTGGTTGTTATTATTATTATTATTATTATTGTTGGCTCTATAGTATTTTTGTATTGAGCACTATTTTGTTTGCTACTGTTAGCATTGTTATTTTAATTTTTAAGCCGGTATTATAGTTTTTGAATGAATGGTAATTTTATTCATTTTAAGTAATAAATATATATGTGTGTGTGTGCGTGTATCTGTTTTTGTATTTGCGCAAGTGTATTTTTGTGAAAATATATGCACATATGTGTATGTGGCAATGAGTGTGTGTTCTTGTAAGTGTGTGTGTGATTTGCTCAACAGTTCACTTCTTAAACTTTTGTGGGTGGTGACCAAAAATCTTACCTTTGGCTAAAATGGTCCAATCTTGAAATTTTGTATCATTTAAAAAAGAAGAAATTTCCCAGCCTAGACAAATTCGTGTGTGTATTTTTTTATCAATTGACTGTTTTAAAATGTTTAAGAGTTCTGGATGAACTCTGATGCAAGAATCAAAAGAAAAAAAATCAATCCTGGTCATTTAAAAGTTTTCAAGAGTATTATTCATATCATTTTACTTTTTATAAAGATTTAGATTATTTATTTATCTATTTTAGCAAAACTGCACCAAAATTCTTATAACCAGCCATAGTTGTAATTAAGCTAGACTTTTTATATCCTAAGGAAAATCATAAACCTAGCCTAAGCTTGGTCTGGGCCCAGTCGCAGTTCTGTAATTCAAAATCTATTATTCATGATTCACTCTATATTTAGCAATTGTTAATATTAAATACTTATAACAAATTTCTTGGAAGTGAAAAAAAAAATAAAACCTATTCAAAAAGATTTGATTTAATTATCCCCCAAAACATATCCATATTTAAAGTTTATTGTGACTAAGGTTTATACCTCTAGAAAGTGTAGTTATGTCCCTTTAGTAAATGCCAAACAGAATCAATGTCATTATCATTTTCCAATTTATTACAAATATTTTGAATTATTTGCTTTTTCATGATACAAAATAAATAAATCTCCCTAAATGGCATTTTCTAATTTATGGATTTTATGAAAATATATTGAGAAATAAATCTTTCGGATTTTTGTAATTTTTCCTCTATTAAATCCTTAATAAAAACTCATATATATATATAGTATCCCTTTCAGTAATATTTTCCTTAATTTCTATATACATTATGTATTTTTGTAGTAAAATAATTTGTGATGCTTTTATATCAATATCCCTATTCTATTAATAATGTTTGAATTCTTGACTACCAACAATCTTTTCTTTTTTTTTTTTCAGATTCGCAATACATTAATATAGTAAAACCATTAGCAATATATTTACATTATGCATATAATAGTTTTTATCTATCAATAAAACTGGCCCTAATTCCTGACTATTGGTGGTTCCCTTCTGATTTTTAATGCATTGATTGAATGCTAAAATTTATAGATTTACAGCACCTGTTTCTTTTCCACTTTAAGTAAATCTACTATCAATGCAGAATGAAGGAAAATCATCTGCCTGATCTTTATTGATTATTCTAATTCTTTTGTACAACTTGTTTATATATAATTGGAAAAGGACTTGTTTTTGACTGATCCCCATTTAATGAAGAAAACCAAAAAAGAAGAAAAGGAGAAGAATTAAAGGTTGGTTTTGAGCACATAATTGACCAAGTGACATTTGAAGGTGACTCTCTATTGTAGACCTGACCTGTTTTCTTTATTCTGTGTGTGTGTATGTGTATAGAAATGTGTGTGTGTGTGTGTACATATATATATATATATATATATATATATATATATATATATATATATATATATATATTAATGGGGAAGAGTTTTATGACCATTAGTTGACAGGCTAATGTCTCATATTAGAAGAGGAATGTTTAAAGCATCTCCTTTACTGTGCGAACTATTTTTCTAAGGTTTCCCATATTTTCACTATCCCTCTATAACAAGATGTCTGACAAAAAACTTTTGGTTCATGCCTTTTTTCCTTTCTTTTTTTTTTTTTTTTTTTTAAATAAAAATTTTTTTTTTTTTTTTTCTTGCATCTGATAAGAATATTTCTCTTTTTTTTTTTCTAACTACCTATACTGTGTTTATGGATTAAATCCAATCTTATTTTAAATGCTAATTGACTATGTTTTACATAGTCAGAGAGAAAGAAATAGAGAAATTATTTGCCTAATATGTTTTAATTTTCTTATTCTTTTAGAGAGCCCAATATGCCGTTGGAAAATAAGCCACTTCCAAAAGAACCAGACAGTAAAGAGGAGAAGAAAAAATTAAAAGTTCCAAAAGGTATGCACTATGAAAAATATTGTTTTTTAAGTCAGTAATTATTTACAGATTACATTTAAGTGTTTTTTTATTCATCTCGTAAGTAAGACTTGTTATTCATTTTTACACCAATTATTTACAACTTTATGCAAACATCTTTTCAGATGGATTCAATCTTCAATTTCATCTCAACATATTAAAAAATTTTCTAAGATATCTGTCCCAGTCTCTTAAGGACTTTGGAAATGTAAACAGGTGGAATATTTTAAAACTGTAGTATACCATTACTATTGTTGTGTTTGTTACTAATACTACTTACTTACTTTAAAAGAAATAATCAATATTTGAATAATTTTAATCTTAAAATTTTATCTAAAAGATAACATTACTGAAAATGATGTGCTATGTTGTAAAGGAAGCAGGTAATATCTGTATAATTTGGTTTTTCAGTTATCTGTTGGATAATTTTTTTTTTTTAGAAATATTTCACATCTAATAGATTTACCCAAAATAATACTGTAAGTCACTTAATTGCTGTTATATTTAGTGTGTGAAATTTATATTCAAACATAACACCTCTTATGGGACAGAGGTAGTAATAAAAAGAAAACAAATTTATGTAAGTGTTTTGAAAACATTTTAAAGGAAAAAGAAGTTCAATCATCCTTAGATAACTCAAAAAAATTACCTAGGATTAATTTTTAAAAAGTAAATAAAGTTGCTGTTTATAAAACAACAGGTATTAATACTATATAAATATTAGAGCCACGTAGAATTCATATCTTCAGTATATTTATGCATGTAGTATTTATTTATTTATTTATTTATTTATTTTTCTTTTTTTGCAACTATTAGATTAATATTCTTCTAAAATACTCTTCAAAATAGAACAAATAAAATAATAATATCACTTACCTTAGGAGGCAAAATTCTTTATCGTTTTCAAAAACTTTGTCTCCTATTTCACTTCTGTTGTGAAAGACTTGGGTGGCTTCATTTTCAATGAAGCCAGATTTATTCTCCTTGGCATCTATGTACCCTGACTCCCGCTCCACCCTCTTTTGCCTCTGCCACTGCTTCCGCCTTCTACTCTTCTCTCTTCTCATCATCCTCATGTTTATTATATTCCAGTCATTGTAATCTATCCAACTGAAACTGATGAAATCCAATTCACTGATATTGTAATATTTCTAATAGTTAAATCAGAACTGTGTGTTTTAGTCATTGCAACTTGTTTCTCACAAAACATTTGACTTTATTGTGATGTAGGCAAGGTTTTTTAAGTTAGTAAAATTGTTTGCATTAAAAAAGGTCAATATAATAACTGAAGTGAATTTTGATGTTTTCTCTTCCTCTCTTTCAATGTGGACTACATGTCACTTATAATGTCACTTGCTGTTACACCATCCATGACCTTGTGCTAATAGCTCAATGGCTTCCATAGGATGTGACTCACTCTGGTACTTGCTTTTTTGGTGTTGCTTACAGTAATTAGGCTGACCAGGAAATACTACAAACTGTTCTTGGTATTACTTTTGAGTTTAAGAGTCCAGATTTACTGACACTTTAGTTCAGTTATTTTATATAGGCATAGGGTATATGTACACATACTTGCATACAATTACTTTTTTTTCTTAGTCTTAAAGTAAATACACAACAACAACAACAAAAAAGTCACACACACACACACGTACACACACAGAGAAAAAGAAAAACCCCAAACAAACTGAGATTTACTTTGTTCAAACTTTTGATG
>OY757912.1:107700491-108082991 GCA_963585895.1 Sepioteuthis lessoniana | reverse complement strand
TCTCCAGAGGAGTAAGACCCTCTCCCCCAACGAGTGTTCTGGATATGACACTAAACAATCTGATGGTGAGGTTCCAGTAATGCTGAAGCTTTGGGAAATGCAGAGTACTCCTTCATTGCCATCACTCCCAAGTCCACTCTGGCCCAGAGTGGTAGCACCTGACGGGATCCTATCTATGGGTCAAATAGAACTAAACTGCATTCTTATGCTAAGCTGAATTGTTTGAAATAGGACTGTTTCTTTATGTAAAAATGGATTTAGCATTAAATAACCTACAAAGGTTGATATGCCATACCCCCCCCCCCGAAAAAAAAAAAAAAAAAAACAATTCATGTAGAATCAGGGAGTGGGGATAATCAAAATCTGATAATGAGCAGAGAGTTCTTATAATCTCTACATGGTAAAATACTATCATCGTTAGTTTAAAAGGAAGAGAAGTAGAAAATGTAAGATTAGAAAAAGAAAAAAATGTTGATGTCAAATCAGATATAAGATATTTAAAGTATCGTCTAAATTTATATTTCAAGAGATTGTATGCAATTTCTTATTTCTTTGTAAGATTTTTCATTCATCTAGTTATTTTTTAAAATGAAGTTTGTTTTTTTTTGTTTTTTTTTTAGGGGAGAGGGTTACAGAGGGTGTAATTTGTATGTCCTTCTTTTTTCTAGGTTTTACTTTTTAAAAAAAATATCATCATATCGCGCTGGTAGCACGGATATCCCTGACCCTCTCTCGCCACTCCTCCCTATCGTTCATCGCCCTAGGTAGGTCTTCAGGACAACATCCTGTATCCTCACATAGCTGCTGAATGTACGTTCGAGCTGGTCGTCCTGCTTTTGCGCGGCCATGTGTGGGGATCCATAAGAGTACATCTCTTATGAGTTCATCTCTGCTTCTCCAGCAGTGTCCTGCATGTCTGGTTCTTCTAACTTGAATAGTTTTCGTGATGGGGGCAGGTGGTCGTACAGTTGGTGTCTTGTGGGGTGTTGCTGCCAGGACTTGTTCAGGATTGCACGCAGCATTCTTGTGTAATTGCCATCTAGCTTCTTCTCCAGTCAAGCAGTGTTACAATAAGTTTCAATTATATTTCATTGTAAATGGTCTGTTTTTATATATCTTTCTCTTACTAGAAGCTACCACAATAACATAAACTTTTCGTTCTATCAGTGGGTCTCTTCTTTGCTACATTTTTGTCAATATTTAAAAAAAAAACTTATTTGAAGCTACATTTATAAAAATAAATTTCTAAACTAAAGAAACTAGGATTTTATTATTTCTAGTGAACATTATATAATCAAAACAGATATTATTAGGTATTTGTTACCAAACTCTACAGACTATTTCAATGTCTTCACAAACAAAACCAAAAGATTTTCATATAAATTGAACTTTATTATGTTTATTTTAGGTAAAAATTCAAATTACAAAATTATTTAAAAAAAAAAAATATACATAAAATTTAGTTTTATTCACATTGTGAGAATCTTTTTACCTATATTTGATTTTCACTGAGAACTCTATACTTCTGGCCTCGTACCAAACTGGATATAGTTTAGCAAATTATATTTCTGCCATATGAAGCTAGAAAAAAAATTTCCATGACTTCAAATATTTTTATATCAATCAAAAATAATCACATCAGATTTTATGTATAGAATTTTAAAAAATTCAAATTATAGAATTAAATATATGAAACTCATGAATACATGAGTCAGCTGAAAAGTTCATAGTCTGACCAAGATACTTTCATGGAATGTGAACAAATGAGGTTTATTTTTCAACATCATCCCTTTTGCAGTCCAGACACTTCTTCCATCATTGTTGCAATGCTTGGATCCCATTGGTCCAAAAGTCGTTGACAGCAGATATGACATTGTCATATGTAATTTTTAGCTCATCTTCATCTAGCACTCAAAAAATAAGTTTGTCCTTTATATATATTTATGCAATTTTATTTTTGGTTGCAGAGATGTAGCAATTTTATTTATCTATTTATAGTTAACTATTTATTAAAAAATTGTTTGGGATGTATTTTTTTATAGGTGACACTGTATGTATCCAAAGGGCAAAGAACCCTATTAACTTGTACTTTATTCCCTTTTTAGAGATATTACAAACTTATTAGTGACTCTCAGCTGTGCTCACCAAACACTTCACCCCTAGATAGTAATATAGAATAAATCTCATGATTCTGAGAGTAACGTTTTTAGAAAAAAAATCTTTTTTAAGTCTGACTGTTCTACAGGCACCAATAATTTCTGCTCTTTTTAAAATTCCATTTGTTCTATATGAACTATACCAAGTGCAACAATGTGACACTAACAGAACTAATCTAGTTCTTCACTACTTATGGCTGCATTACAATCTATCTAAAGACTCTTCTAGCATACAATCATGTGACAGAAATGGCTGTCTCAGGAAACAGGGATTCCTAGTATCAAGGGCCTTGAAGTACTTCAACCCAACCTTGCTCCTTACCCTTTTGACAAAGGCACAGGTCAGATGGGCTTATGATAGAGTTCTCTTCTCCCTCCTTTACCTATCTGTTTAAGCAATGATGAGTTGTAGCCTCCAGAACAACACACTAGTCTTTTTTTCTTTTCTTTTTTTTTCCTCACAGGGTCTATCCTCATTATCTAGTGGAACCATTCTCCCTCTGAAGAAGTAAAAAAAAAAATTCAAATATCATCTCTCTTTCCTCTGATGTTAATGATTATTCTTCTCTGTTTCCCTGACAAACCCACAATTTATAAACTTGTCTCAGTGTGTTTTGGTTTCTCTCTCTCTCTCTCTCTCTCTGACAAGAAAATCAAGAATATACAAAATGTTAAAAAAATATGCTGGTTATTACAAACAGTTTGATATTTACTACCCCCCCCCAAAGGGTCTTCTTAGCTCAACTGTTAATAGAATCTCCTTATAATTTAAAATATTATCACACACACACACACTCATATATATATATATATATATATAAAGTAAAGTTGGCAACCATAGTCAAGGGTGACCAGAAGGCTCCCTTTTCAATAGCTACTACACCGAAGTGTAGGGGAGGGCACTACTCCTTTCCCAGGATTGCTCCACTTTACCCTTGATATGTACCTTATATTGCTGAGTGTTAAGCAAGTAGGTATCAAGTACCATTTTTAAAGTCTTTGGTATGACATGACCTGGGATTGAACCCAGGTCTCCCGGATCATTGGTGAACACTCTACCCACTTGGCCAATGAGCCAGTTATAATACATATAATAAAATTTTTATTTTTATACCTATTCTATAACTCAGGCTGTTCGGAAAAAAAACCCCAAAAAAAACAATATAATTTGTAAATAAAAAAAATATTACACAAACTGATATCTGGGGGAAAAAATTCAATTAAAAAAAAAAGACTAAAAACATTCATACTGCTTGAAAGTAATTAACCAGCACTGCAATATGTACTCAAAAAAAAAAATAACACAGAATTACCTAAGCTGAAACATGAAAGTGCTCAATACACTAGAGTGATCTGGCGGGTGAAACCAAGGTAGATTACTTCTGATTCTTTAAGTATTATATATCTTAATCACTACTCTTTTGAGCCATCAGCATCAAACAATAATAATGAGGAAACTACTCTTCATAAATAATAAAGAATGAAATTGACATGCCCTATGAGATTTAATTTTAAAAAAAAAAAAAGCATCTAAAAATTAAAGTAAAAAATTATACTCATTGTTATTCGGAGGTACTCCTGGTGTACCAATCATCCTTATAAGAAATGGAAAAACCACAAGTAATCCTCCAGTTAAACAAACTCCACAAGACGAAAACACATCCCAGCACTTACCTGGGAAGAATTCACACTATCCTCTTACACCATCCTGACCATCAATATATATTTACGGATGGCTCCTAGGATAACAATAAAACCATTCACAAGAAAGCCCTTCCAATGAAAAGCTCCACCTTCACTGCAGAAGTATGTGCCATTGACCTTGCCCTCAACATCATTTCTAGGGATAAACATAACTAATTTATCATATTCTCTGATTTGCTCTCTGTATTAACATCACTGAAAAATAAAAAGCTGGAGAACCCATTAATTGTTAAACTGCTCAGTAGACTAGGCTCAATGTCTAGTCGTAAAAAAAATAATTTTGTGTTGGATTCCAAGCCACATCTGAGTTAGCAGAAACGAAAGAGCTGACTCGGCAGCCAAATCGGCTTTAGATCTAAGCCCTGAAGTTATCTCCATTCCGTATACCAATTTGAAACCGACAATCAGTAAATTCCTTCACACAAAATGGCGACAACGATGGGACATTAACATCCATAATGAACTCTTTCAAATTCAGACCAGCTTTTAGAAAATCAAGAAGAGAACAAGTTGTTATATCCCGTTTGCGCATTGGTCATACAAGGCTTACTCACTCTTTCATACTGAAACAGGAAACACGACTACAGTGTTTGACCTGTCAGACAACTTGCATGGTTAAACACATTCTTATAGAATGCAGGGCTTTTGCTGTCATCAGAAAGTGATTTTTCAAAGTGAATAGTTTAACTGATTTGTTCAAAAACATCAAAATAGATGAGTCTTGAGAGGGACAAGGTTGTACGAAAAAATATGACGAATTAAAACTGGTTAATCATGTGCAAACAAATAAAATCCTGCTTATAGAAAATTTTACCTGCTAAGTATTTGTTCAGAGATCTTTGGTTGAATGAATATACATATAGACATAATTTGGCATTAAATAACCTACAAAGGTTGATATGCCATAAAACCCAAGCAACCAACCAACCTTATAAGAAATGGACATGGTGACCTGAGTTCAAATCTTGTATGAGGTTGTTTGCATTTCACATAAAGGTAATACCCTTAGGAAAGGTATCAATCCAACCATTCTCCCTTCATTTATTTATTATAGGGCAGACTGGGCTCTTTAACCTTTGTGTTGCAACCAGTTTTGGAGAAGAAAACACTTTAAATTCAAAACTGTTAAACGCTGCTTTAAAATTGACTTAGTATCACATCCTGCTCATGGTGGAGGGGTTGAGTAAATACATACTCATCAAAATTTTGTCATTTTGTGGATTTTGTCCCTCCAGCAGACCACAGTGTGAAAATAAAAGAAAGCAAAAAGATAGAAAAATATCTAGATTTTGGCAGAAAAGATATTGAACGTGAAGTTGATTGTGATACCAATTGTAGTTTGGGCCCTGGAAAAGTGAATGCAAAATGGAGATCAGAGGAATAATCAAAACCATTCAGACCACAGCACTGCACTGCTAAAATCAGCTTGAATACCTAGAAGAGTCTTGGAGATCTGAAGAAACCTGCTGTCACTTCAACTCCACTGGAAAACCATCAATTAAAACTGGTGTGAAAAATCCTCAATGAGTAAAATAATAACAATTTGCCAAAGAGTCTGTAGGAAATACAGATCCAGTGAAGGATTATAACCATCTAGACTTCTGAATTGTTAGAATACTGAGAAAAGTCCTGGAGATTTTCTGCCACTTGGACTTCAGTGAAGGTCACCAGTACTAGTCCAAAAACTTGCATTAAGTAAATGGAGATAACGGCAATGATTGACAATACCTCATCTAAAAGAGAAGATGCCATAAGATATGTTTTGTCTTTTAATTTGTTTTATTAAATGCTATTTCTGGCTCATAATAGTACATGAAATATATATGCAAATGGAATAACTATTGTAGGGCAGAGATAGTTATACAAATTCTCATTCTTTTCTTTCTAAAACAGATGAAACAGATTCATTACTAAAACAAAGTATCTTCCAAAAAGGTTTTTTCTTTGTGCAAAATGAAAAAAGAATGAAAATCTCCTGTGATGTGCTTTATAAATCACAAACTATATTACTTGTGGGAGCTGAAAAGTTCTGGATCTAACTAAGAAGAATATGGCCTTTTTGAATTTTCTTTCTCAGACTGAGATAGAGAGATATGATTAGACTGAGAGAGTGAGGGGGGTATGAAAGGACTGAGATAGAGAGATATGATGAGATTCAGAGAGAGAGAGAGAGAGGTGTATGAATGGTAGAGATATGATTAGATTGAGAGATTGAATGAACTGAGATAGAGAGATATGATTAGAATGAGAGAGAGAGATGAATGGGCTGAAATAGAGAGATATTATTAGATTGAGAGAGAAAAAGAGGTGTATGAATGGACAGAGAAAGAGATATGATTAGATTGAGAGATTAGATTAACTGAGATAAGGAGATATGATTAGAATGAGAGAAGGAGAGAGATGAATGGATTAAGATAGAGATATAGTATTAGAGAGAGACAGAGAGAGAGAGAGTTATATGAATGGACTGAAATAGAGATATGAATAGACCAAGATAGAGAGATATGATTAGACTGAGAGAGAGGAAATGGATAGAAATAGAGAGATATGATTAGATTGAGAGAGAGGAAATGGATAGAAATAGAGAGATATGATTAGACTGAGAGAGAGGAAATGGATAGAAATAGAGAGATATGATTAGACTGAGAGAGAGGAAATGGATAGAAATAGAGAGATATGATTAGACTGAGAGAGAGGAAATGGATAGAAATAGAGAGATATGATTAGATTGAGAGAGAGGAAATGGATAGAAATAGAGAGAGATATGATTAGATTGAGAGAGAGGAAATGGATAGAAATAGAGAGATATGATTAGACCGAGAGAGAGGAAATGGATAGAAATAGAGAGATATGATTAGACTGAGAGAGAGGAAATGGATAGAAATAGAGAGATATGATTAGACTGAGAGAGAGGAAATGGATAGAAATAGAGAGATATGATTAGATTGAGAGAGAGATAAATATAGAAGCCAACAATAAATGTAGAATCCATTTTCCCCTGCAAGAACTATAGCTTTTTAAAAAAAAATGTCACTAACCTCATTGCATGTAAATTCATTTTCTATTGCTTTTGTTCTTTGTTTAAATCTTCAAAGAAACTTGAGAAACAATATGTTAAATGTTTTGAACTTTAAAGAAATATATGAAATAACATGTACATTTCATAGTTCTAGGTCATTCCCTTGTTGGTTAAACAAAGAACCTATGAGTAACCTCCTTATTATTGATGAGATAATGATATGTGCGACATCAAAATATCTTCAAACATTTGTCTTGTTATCCCTTTTAGTTAAGGGAATTCTTGTTTGAATTTTAGCTATTTTTCATTTATAGAAATATATAAGATTTCAAGTTTTAAACCTGCTTTGCTAATGATAGGATTGAACATGTTTTATACACTTTTCTTATTTGTACTTTATCCAACATAAATCAGACCTGTCCGATAAAATAAAATGCATTTTTTTCCAAGCAGTGGTCATGTCAATACTACTATATGGATGCACCATGTGGACGCTGACTAAGCATATGGAGAATAAAGCTTGATGGCAAATACACAAGCTGTATTGAACAAATCCTGGAGGCAACATCACACAAAACAAAAGCTTCTATCACTCAGGCTGTCATTAAAAATGTATCTCATATTCTTGTAAACTTTATTCGTGTACTGACTTAGTTCTCATAATTTTTAACAGGATTATTTATATAGGATCAACATTTCTACTTGGGATCAGACTGTAGTATGTATTTACCCAACACCTCCATCATAGGCAGTATGTGACACTAGGTAAATTTTTTAAGCAAGGTACTGCTGATTTGAATTCAGTTTTTTTTTTTAGGGGGGGGTACTCCTGTACTGATTGCCTAAAAAAGCTAAAGAACCAAATCTGCCCTTTGCTAAGTAGAGAGAACAGATGGATTTATGCCTTTCCTCACAGAAATTAGCATGAAGTCAAACACAAACAGCTTTGTCCAGGAATTGAACTCTGACTGCCGATTCCATTTTCTATGATGATAGATGTTACACTAAAAGGTGTCCTAAGTATGACACTAAACTTCATCCAGTGGTGAGGCTCCACTTCTAAAGCTTTGGAGAGTGTGGCATTACCCCTTTATGTGATTACTTCCAGGTCCACTTGGAATCAGAATGGTAGCACTTGTTAGGGTCTTCTCTATAAGTCAAATAGATCTGTTTGAGATTATGTTTAAAATCATTTTGAATTACTAATACATCATTTCTTAAATTATTGATGTCATAATGAAGTACACAGTGTTAAGTGTTTGAAATAACTCTTAACTACAATTAACTGCTTGCAAATTATTATTATTACATAGGAAGACTTTAAACCATGTGCAAACTAATTGTAAATTATCTATATGAAGAATATGTGCTTGAAGCTGTAATTGTTTACTAAGAGTTGTTTTTAGTTACTTGAAACCATAGAATTGTTTGAAAAAAGACTGGTTTTGACATTAAATAACCTATCAAGGGTTGGCATGCCCATAAAACAAGCTAATCATCATTACAAGTTCTGTCAGGCTTCACTATTTGGTCTGTATGAATTTTGAGATGGTTTATAAACATATGGTAGATTTTTATGAGCTAGATGCTCTTGATGCACAACCCTCCTATGAAGGGTCTTTTTTCAAATTCAGTTTTCCTTCAAGACTATTTTTTTACCATGACTAGAGAGCCCAATTTGCCTTATTATCTTTAGCTGGGAGTGGAAATCAATAGGTTTATATGTTTCCTTTGTACAAAGGAATATACTAACAGCTTACTATTGACTTACAAAAACCTACCTGCTTTGTAGGGCCAAGTTTATCGCTTAGTGTCCAAGGCTCCTCTAAAGGGGAATGCCAAGGGGATCAAGTTTTATTTTATTTTATTTTATTTTTTGTGACATGATGTTTGTCTGGTGCTCCACAAACACCAAAGTTTAGCACAAGGCTTTTTTTAAATATGGGAACCAGGTGCAGGGCCATAGCCTGTAGCACTATGTGGGTAGGCTGCCAAAGCAGACGATTCAATTGTCTGTTTTGGCGCGAAACCAGACAAAGGATTCTTGGACATGAAATCTCGCCGTACCCGGAAGTGGTACGGGGAGGCGAATGAGAGTTGACGACGCGACCCAGAGAGAGGCAGTTGGTGGCTGGAGCTCAGGAGAGACAGTTGGTAGTTGGACAGGAGCAGAGGCAGTTGGTGGCTGGAGCCCAGGAGAGGCAGTTGATGGCAGGAGACCAAGAAAAGTAGTTGGTGGCAGGAGAGAGAGAGACAGTTGGTAGTTGGACAGGAGCAGAGGCAGTTGAGACTGGACAAGAGAGAGGCGAACAGAGAGGTTGGCGTGGATCCACGGAGGGGCAGTCAACACCAGACACCAGAACAGAGAGGCGAGGAGACAAGATAGGGTCCAGTGAAGAAGAGTCTCAAGATGTCTGATTCCAGTACCATTGTGGAATTTTCGCTAGTAACCCACGCTAGCGTTAGTCCATATCTACTATCAGGAATGCACATGCATGTAGTGTTGCATACCTCCCTCTGCTCTTGGTAACCCCAAGTTTGTTCGTGTTTGTTCGTTTGTCTTTCTATTTTCTCCTGTCTCCCTCGATCGTATTCTTGTGTGGTGGCAAGAAATGTGCGTTACCCCCTCAGCCACTAGTTGATCACCGGCCGGCTAAGAAGAAGGAATGGTTAGAAGACTGAGAGAGATAATGTTGGGGGGGGTGAGGGGGTAACGTTTCACAGCCCACACACACTTGGGAGTACCAAAAAATGCCTTGAGTCCTATCAACATTCCCCTAAAAAGGGGTGCTTCAAGCACCAGGCGATAAATGTAGCCCCTCTAGAGAGGGTTAGAGCCTGGGGAACAGCCTCCTCAGGCTCAAAGAGTGCTGGGCTTAGCACATGTGACATAAATGCCAGCCTCCCAGAATCCCTGTCAAGGGTCCACAACCAACTGCCACCAAAGCCAAGGCACCTTTGACCTGATCTGTGTGCCCAGAAACACGGCCAGTTGAATTGTGTCCCAGCCCAGCAATGCCCAGACTGGTCTTGATTCATGTGTGCCCTCTCACATTAAAATGATCTTGTATCAAATCTGGCCTGGTGGGAGTCCATTTCTTATGAGAATTACCATTTTATCATCTCCAGGATTCACATCCAGTCAGTACCAAAATACAACTCTGATTATTGTTTGATTTTCACCCCAATACAGTACAACCAGAATTTTCAATATCATGTTTTGTCTATATTATGATAATCTAATTTTTATATCTATTCATGAATAATTTTTTGTTTTTTAAAACCAAGTTATAAATAATTCCCATTTTTTTAAAATGCAAGTTGTAACTATGCATTTCAAACTTTCAATGTTTTAAATGCAACTGAAAATTACCTGATTAAAAATTGACTTTGTTGGTCAATCTTATTTAAGTAATGAAAGAATGTGCAACATAATTTAATCTATGATCTCGCACCCCAAAAATAGAGGAACTCAAAATGCATATTTGATATGTAATGTTGTGGAAGTTTAAAAATAACAAAAATGCTAGTGAAACATCTAAGAAAATTTGTAGTGTTTATGATCAAGGTATTTTAATTGACTGCCAGTTCCTAAACTGGTTTTCAAAGTTTTGTTCTGGCTATACATCATTAAGAGATAAACCCAGACCAGAATGCTTATCTGACCTCGATTGAAGATGCTTTCAGAGAATTGGTGGAATGCAATCCATGCAAAGGTACCTGAGAATTAGTACTTGACCTTTACACATCCTAATCCGCAATCTACCACCACTTGTAAAAGATAGGAAAAGTGAGCAAGCTGGGCATTTGGGTTTCTCATACACTTAGTGAGAAGAATAAGGAAGATCACATATCCATATCAACAACTCTTTTTTCAAGGCAACAAAATGACCTGTTTCCCAAGAATATTATTACAGATGATGAAAGGATCGGTCTTTTATGAAAATGTTCAATATAAAAGGCAGTGGATTGACAAGGATAAACCTCTGCAGCCTACTCCTTAGGCAGAACTTCATAGCAGAAAAGTTATGCTGTGTGTATGTTGGGATAGCGACAGTATTATTCATTCTGAGTTTTTAAACTGTAATCAAAAACTAAATGCAGACTTATACTCTCAAGGGCTGCAATATGTGTTTGTGAAAATCTTCAAAAATGTCCCACACTCATTAATAGGAGAAATGTTGTGCTTCTCCTTGATAACACAAGGCTCAGCGAGAATCACACAGAAAAAAAATACTGGATTTAGGCTGGTCTGTTCTACCCCATTCTACCACATTGACCAGATCTTGCACCAAGAGACTTCTATCTTTTTCATTCTCTACAAAATGTTCTGAATGACAAAATTTTCTCAAAAAAAATCAGGTGAAAACATGTGGAAAACCTTTCAAGCTTAAAACCAGCTGAATTTTACTTGAGAGAAATCAGTTGGCTGCCTGATAAAGAGCAAGATTTGATTCAAAATGATGGCAAATATACTTTTGATTGAAATTTATTCATTGTTGAATTATTCATGAATAGATTATATTTTACTAAAACAGAAATTATTTATGACTCAACCCAATATATACATATATATATATATATATATAGAGAGAGAGAGAAGTAATGACAAAATGGAAAAAAAATTTTGGTAAAAGATGTTATTTTTTACCAAACATGTTTCGCTATATTGCATAGCATTTTCAATGGCAAATATGAAAAGGAATATTTTTATGTTATGTTGTTAGTAAAAATGTAGCATTTGTTTTTTATTTAATGTAATTGTTTTGTTCCATGATGATCAATTGAGCCAAAATTGGAGATAGTTGATATTTTCCAGATCTTAGTTTTATCGTTTCTATGAGAAGAATGACTGCTCATTCTTTAGCTAATCATTTCTTTTTATTGGGCATATGTTTTATAATTTTTTCTCCTTTTAGATCAAAATTATGTTTTTCTATATATCTGTGTAAGACGAGGGCATAGCTTGTGTTTTTTGTTTTTAAGAGAGCTTATTTGTGTTCATAAATCCTCTTTTTGAGAGGTCTGGATGTTTCTCCAGTATAAGGTTTAATACAAACTGCACATCTGATTGAATAAACTGCTTCTGGAGTGTAATTTTTATTTTCTTTTACTTTTTTATTTATTATATGATTTTATATATATATATATAAGTGGAGATTTTTTTTTTTTAATGGAAGTACCCTTGATACACTCTGATAATTATTCAATAAATTCTATTTACAATACCACAGCATGCATAAACCCTTAGATTGATTGTATTTTTTTCTTTGTGCATTTTTTTATCAATTCAAACATAAACATTTCATGACTGACAGCTATTGATTTCTTGTCTACTCTTATGTTTTTGTGAGCTCCCTAATTAATATTGACTTTTTTATTTCTTGTTGCATATTCATAATTCATACCTTATTTTCAAAAAGATGATTAAAGCCAAGCAGGAAAGTAGCAGTAATGTCAGTGGGCTGCAATCAATAATAGTTGAAATTGTTTGCCATATCATCATCATCATCATGTCGCAACTATTAGCACGGATATTCCTGACCCTTTCTCACCACACCTCTCTATCATCCATTGCTTTCAGCAGATCCCCTGGGCTACATCCCATATCGGCACAGAGCTACTGTATGTAGGTACAAACTGGACGTCCTGCCTTTGCTCGTCCATGTGAAGGGGTCCACAGGAGTATATCACTCACAAGTTCGTCCCTACTTCTCCGCTCTTATGCTGTCACCATTAAAAATACAACTATGATTCCTTTTTTTTAACTTTTTTTTTTTTTTTTTTTTTTTTTTTTTTTTTTTTTTTTGTCTATGGACAAAATTTTCTTGCTATTTATTCATTTCATATTCAGATTGAATGAAATATTTGACATACCTATACATTACAAAACAAAAAGTAATTACATGGTTTCAAATAACTAATAATAATAATTTGTAAACAAGTATATCTTTCAATAACTATTCTTAATAGAAATAATTTGCACACAGTTATTTGGTTTCAAGTATTTCTATCTAATACAAAAAATTTATCCAATGGTTTTAAGTACTTCAAGCAATTATAAGGTTTCAGGTCACTAATTCTTAATATGCAGATTTTTATGAGAGCAATCCACTTAATCACCCTGTTGATATGGTGAAGAAAATACCAACTGTACATCCCTTAGAAAAGTGTAAGAAATGTGCATCCTGGGTAAAACATTAAACTAAACCCAGTGGTTAAGCTCCTGTTCAGGAGTGTATGGTATCACTCCTTCATTTCCATTACTTCCAAATTTACTCAGACTCAGATTCAAATAGATCTCTTTGAAAATAATTAATATTAGATAAGAATACTTGAAACCAAATATGTAAAAATTATTTGTATTAACAATAGTTACTTAAAGCTATAATTATTAAGAAAGGATTATAATTATTATTATTAGTCACTTGAAACCACATAATTTTGTATAAATTATTAGTATGTGATAGGAATACTTTTAACTATATAGCTGTTAACAAATTATTTGTATTAGTCACTTGACACTGTAATTGTTCACAAATTATTTTCAACTATTTGAAACAATATGATTGCTTGTAGAAAAAAAGCTTTGGCTTTAAATAACCCAATAAGGGTTGACATGTCATAAAACCAAACAAAATAGCAATAAATCTAAAATAATAGTGTATCTGTTATGGTGAGATATGTAATCACCACCGGAACAGTTTAAATAAGGAACCATGTCACCGGTCACCGGAACACGGAGAGACACCCTGGACAGAACACGTAAAGAACTACACACACACTCTCTCTCTGTAATTATTACAATAAACTTCTTCTTTATATATTCAAACCTATAGTACATATTATTTCCTTTCACGAAATACTATTTCTTGATTATCCTTATATTATTGCCACCTCGGGATATATCAGTATCAATCCTTGTTAATTTATTTTATGCTGAAGTCAGTTTAACAACCATGGTCACCAGTTATATAAAGTAAAAAAAATGTATCTTAAGCAAGTAAACATTTTTGATTAATTGCAATATCAATGCTTTGATATAGTACAAAATTATTTTGCAATATCAATGTATTGATATAGTACAAAATTATTTTGCAATATCAATGCTTTAAATATCAATGTATTGATATAGTACAAAATTATTTTGCAATATCAATGCTTTAAATATCAATGTATTGATATAGTACAAAATTATTTTGCAATATCAATGCTTTAAATATCAATGTATTGATATAGTACAAAATTATTTTAACCATTGTTTCAAACAGATCTATTTGACTGATTGATAACAACTCCAGTTCAGATTGAACCTGAAAGTTATAGCAATAAAGAAGTAACTCTATATGCTCCAGAACCGGAGCCTCATCATAATGTTGCAGTTTATTGTCACATCAAGGACACCACTTTTATTTTGGGGTGTGTGAGTAGAGCTTACACCTCTGCAGAGTATGTAGTAAGCATTCAAAAGAAGAAAAATAATGAATTACTTGTCTTGCTAAATTAATTTAAATTACATTTAATTAAACTTTATTAATTGTCTTAATGGGTAATTCTTCTAACTAGAGATATAAAATAATTGCTTAGTTAGGACTAACAATCTGGAGATGTGAAATAATGGCATAGCATCATTGCTTAGTTAGGACTAGCAATCTGGAGATGTGAAATAATGGCATAGCATGATTGCTTAATTAGGTCTAACAATCTGGACTAAAACAAAAATGTTTAAACTGTCACTTAATTTAAAAAAAAAAAAAAAAAATTGGACAAAGCTTTGAAATGTGCATTTGTTTATAATTGTTTTCCTAATGTGAGCTTCTTTTCACCACAAACTTGTTGCATTATATTGAAAATTGTAGTAATATTTGACGGTGGTTGTATGTAATTTGTATATGTAGGAAAGGGATATATATACAATCATTCTACTTGGAGAAAGAAGGGTTTATACAAAAAGAGAATATTTAACAACAGACTTGAAACAGAATGATTTACTTGGAAACATAAAAATAATCTTTTTATGTTGAAAATAAAGTCCTAACTAAGCAATGCTATATAATCATTTTATGGATTGACCTTGAAGAACAAACTAATAAACCTAATTAGTAATGCTTAATTAAATTTGAATAATTATTTTAGTAACTTGCTAGAAAAAAAGTAAATGAATTGTCTGCTTTACTAAGTAAGACAAATAATTCATTAATTTTTTTCTTCTGAAATTAAATTTGAATATTGTATGATTAATTACATCTTAATGCAACATAGCTTCTTGCTGGTTATTATTAGAGACCCTCTCTGAATGAGAGTCTCTCACCCTTTTCCCTATGAGAAACAAAACATTTTTATATGAGAACTATCACCTGGGTCCTATAAGTATGTTCTATCTATCCATTAGGTCATCCACAGAGGAAAAACAAACAAACAAACAAACCTCTTCCCAATTATTGATACACCCTGTTGGCAGTGATTAGAAATACACTGACTGTCCTACAAAGGGGTAGGACGCTTCTCCCCCCCAAAAAGGGAGTGTCCTAACTATGACTCTTAACTACATTTGGTTGTGAGGCTTGAGTTTTAGTGTATAGTCTCTCCTTCTTTACCGCTACTCTTCAGTTGAATCTGACCCAGAGTGGTAGTACTTTTTAGGGTCTCAATTAAGGTCAAATAAAAAAGAAAAAAAAAGAAAAGTTAGCGACCTTAGTCGAGGGTGACCCGAAGGCTCCCTTTTCAATAGCTACTACACCAAGGTGTAGGGGAGAGTGCTAATCCATTCCCTGGATTACTCCACTTTACCCTTGATCCTTACCTGATAATGCTGAGTGTTAAGCAAGGTGGCATCAAGTACCATTTTTTGAGTCTTTGGTATGATTTGACCAGGGATTGAGCCCCAGTCTTCCAGAACATTGGCAAACACTTTACTCATTAGCCCAATGGCCTGGTATCTAGTTAAAATTATTTGTATTGGATAGGAATAATTGGAACCATAATTGTTTATTATTATTAGTGACTTGAAACTTTATAATTGCTTGAAGTACTTAAATCCATTGGATAAATTTTTTGTATTAGATAGAAATACTTGAAACCAAATAACTGTGTGCAAATTATTTCTATTAAGAATAGTCATTTGAAGATATAATTGTTTGCAAATTATTATTATTATTAGTTATTTGAAACTATGTAATTACTTGCAAAAAAATGTGTTTGGTATTAGATAATCCAACATGGGTTGACATGATATAAAACCAACCAATAATATAGATTTTTTTTATTTGCAAATAATTATAAATTTATAAATACTAGGACGAATCAAAAGTTTTGCAATATTTTGGCAGTACAAGGCACAATTAGGCAGATCTGTATGCTTTTGCAAAAGGTTGGGAAGGTGATGAATGATGGTGGACTGTGGGATACCAAGCTCACCTTATATTCCCTGAGTGCACCTCTATGGCTTAGAGCACTGTCACAGAATCCATGGTTTTAGCTCTATTTGACTTTACCTGATTATCAAGTTTCTTCCAAACTGAGTGATATTTCTTTGACGATATGATTACTGTACTATGAGGTGCCCATGGTGTAATGGTTATCGTCGTTGGAAATGGACACGGCAACATGAGTTCAAATCCTTGACGAGACTGATTGCGTTTCACATAGCATAGGAAAGATATGAATCCAATTATTCTCTCTCCTGCTATGGGTAAATAGTAGGGCAGCCTTGGTGAGGCAACTAGTCTAGGAGAAGGAAAACTCTGAATTCAAACCTGTCAAATTCCACTTAAAAATTGACCTTGTGTCATATCCTGCCCAAGCGGAGGGGTTGGTAAATATAGATTTCTGTACTATGTTATGGCCTAGTTTGAACTTGTACAGCAGAAGTTCTCAAGTTAGAATATGTTGCTTGTTCATCTGTACGGCTTTCAAATCACACACAAAGTGAAACTATGTACTATACTACCAATCATAATGGGTACCTAATACTGCTTCTTAAGTTATCTCATATAAAAGCTACAAACTAGCATCTATCAAAATATTGCAAAACTTTGAATTCACTCTTGTTGGATATAAGCAGGTTTTAATCTTTTGCCCTAAGGATGTTTAGAATCAAATTAAATACTGATTAACAGATAAGATAAGATTAAAATAGTTTTAGTTAATTTAATGGGTAAATATCAAAGAATTACTATTAGTAATATTTTTGTTTATAGCCGTTATTAATGAAATGAGTTATTTGTTAAAATATATATTGCCTTTAGCTTAAGACATAATCAGCTTTCAAATACATTCAAATGTTAGTATTACCTACAAATATAGATTTAAATTGTGTTTTTGTTATGTTTTTAATACAGTTAACATACTTTAAAAAGCTAAGAGGAGTCTGTAGTGTAATGGTTATCATCATAGGAAATGGACCTGACAACATGAGTTCAAATCCTGGACAAAGCTGATTGCATTTAATATAGCACTAATAACTTTGGGAAAAATATAAATTTAATCATTTTCCCTCCAGCTGTGGGTAAATAGTAGAGCAGACTGATTTCTTTAGCCTTGGTTAAGCAACCAGTCTAGGAGAAGGAAAACTCTGAATTAACACCTGTAAAATTCTGCTTTGCATTCAGTTGTATGGTTTCAAGTATTCCTATCTAATACTAATAATTCATACACAATTATACTGTTTCAAATAATCATTTTTATTTGATAATAATCATTTATCACACATGGTTTCAAGTAACTAATAATAATCCTTATTAAACAATTATAGTTTCAAGAAACCATTTTCTTTGATACTGAGATGGGATTCTAAACTGCAATTTGAAAATGAATGTAATGGAACTTGGAAAATATAATTATGGTTACATTAAAATATTTAGAAATGATCAAATTTTGGCATTAAATAACCCACAAGTGGTTGATATTAAATGAACCAAACCAAACCATTCTCTCTCATCTTTTCTTTTTATTCACTTTTCTTCCTCTTTGTCCTCTTCTTTCCTTCTTTTATTATAATCAGACATTTACAAATGAATCAAATTCCAGCATCAAATAACCCATCATCATCATCATCATCATGTCATGCCGCCAGCACAGATATCCCTGACCCTCTCTCGCCACTTCTCCCTATCATTCATCGCCTCTGGCAGGTCTTCAGGGCTACATCCCGTATCCTCACATAGCTGCTGTATGTATGTTCGAACTGGTCATCCTGCTTTTGCTCGGCCATATGTGGGGGTCCATAGGAATACATCACTTATGAGCTTGTCCCTGCTTCTCTGGCAGTGTCCTGCGTGTCTGGTTCGTCTAACTTGGATAGTTTTCGTGACGGGAGGCAGGTGGCCGTATAGTTGTTGCTTTGCGGGGTTGATATGCTGTTAAACAAATAAACAAAACCTCTCTATATATATATATTATAATCAAGCATTTATACATGAATCAAATGTATTTGCATTAAATAACCTAAATAAATAAGTTGATAAATAAAGGAGTTGACATGACATCAAACAAATACACCAAATCAAATCAAACCTTTCTCTCTGTCCTCTCCTCTCTTTACTTTCTTTCCCTTTCTTCTTCTCTATGATAGTCAAACATTTCAAACTTAATCAAATTTCTGCATTAGATAACCCATAAGGAGTTGACATGATGCTAAACAAATAAAACAAACTAAACCAAAAATTGTTTAAGCAAATGGCAAACATTTGATATAATAGGAAAATAAAATTAAGAGAACAGTTGTTTGTTCTTGGCTTATAATGAATGTCTTTTATTATGTGTCATATGGACATTACTGGTCTTTGTTGAAACTAATGCTTTGAAGGTTACTGTGAGAATATTATAGTTATAATCTAGAAATAGATTATCACAATGTCTGTCTGTCTGTCTCTCTCTCTCTCTTCCACAAAATATTAGCCTCAAAAAGACTTTCATAATTTTTTTTTCTTTTTAGCAGCTGGCATCTATAATTTTGTTGATAACCAAAAATACTTATGTATATTAAGTACTAAAAGTTCTTGGTCCAACTAAGAAGAAATAACATCGAGCAGGAATGGGGAACCTTTTCATGTTTAAGTGCAGCATTGAAACTTATTATCAGCTTCTAAGACCACTCTCAGTAACTTTTTAGTATGTTCAAATAAAATTTTTAAACTGTCTGCTAATAACTTCAAAATATATTGCTTCGAAAGGGCAGTTCATATGGTGTGATGGTTAGCAAGCTAGCTTAACAGACTATTGTTAGTGAGTTCATTTCACACTAGGTGTCCCAAACTTTGTGCTGCAACAAAGCTAAGCTGAGTAAACAAGTATATTACTTAAAAGAAATTAAAAAATTTAAGAGTAGTCCCTGTGGCATGGTGGCTAAAATATTGGACTGCAGCCTTGAAGTAAGCAAGTTTGAACTCCAGTCATGATATTTGTCAATTCCTCCCACCAGACTGGACTTGACACAAGGTCTATGACCCAAAGGTCGATTATAGTGGGGGTTTAGGGGAGAGGAAGGTCAGGCATGAGCCAAGGCTTGAACCCTGCTGGACTGTAATACAGCTTGCCCACTTGAAGGTAGCCCAGCTGAAGCTGGGGGGCCTTATGGCCTCGAGTCTGCCTTTGTTGGACTGTGCCCGTACCAGTGAACTCCACTCACTATTAAGTTCACTTTCAGACTAAAATCCTTGGAAAAGGTATGAACCTCTTTATCCTCCCAGCTGTAGATTAAATATTATTGCCTCCATTCTAAGATGGTTTTGATATTAAATAAACCATGAAGATTGATATGCCATTAAAACGAAGAAACCAAATCAAAAACTTTATTATTGATGAATTTTTTTCAAGAAATGATTGTGATATTTGTCGTTAAAGTAAAGATGTGCAGTTTTACTTGTTCTTTTGACATGGCCATAGAATGCCACTCTTGATGGTTTAGAAGGACATAGATTTCCCACCAGTGACCTTGAAACAGGAAACATGGACTCCATTCCATAGAGTCAATCTGAAGTTTAACACTTTTGGCCCATGATTTAAAAAGTCATTCCCTTCTTGGTTAGGCCAAGTGCTTTTTGGTACCCTCATTGTATAATATTTTACATTCAATGAAATGAAGTCTACTGCTGTATCAGTACTACTGTATGATTGCACCACCTGGACTCTAACAAAATACTTAGAGAAAAAGTTAGAGGGGAACTATGCAAGAATACTGCATGCTGTTTTGTGTTAATCCTAGAAGCAGCAGCCCACAAAATAACAACTATACAGCCACTTGACTCCAGTCTCACAAACCATCCTAATGCGATAAACAAGACATGCTGGGCACTGCTGGTGAAGTAGGGAAGAATTCATAAATGGTGTTCATCTATGGACTCCTACACATGGACACACCAGTGTTAGTTGACTTGCAATTAGCTCTGTGCAGACACTGGATGCATGGTAAAGGACCAACAAAAAAAATGGCTCATAGGAACAAGGGAATCCATGCTACCGGCATAAGACATGTGTTACACTTTTTTTTTAAACTGCCCCTTTGCCCCATAAAAGTTTAACCAAGCACTTCCATCCCCAGTTTCCCGCAGAGGAAGTCTCGTGGTGTAATTTCTAAAGTGCCAGATTGCAGTTGCAAAGTAAGAAAGTTCAAAATACAGTATTGCTTTTATGTTAACTTACATACTAATACCCTTGGTTAAGCTATGAACCTCTTTATTCCACCATCTATGTGATAGTACCTCTGGCATTAAGTAATCCATTAAAGTTGATATGCCATTAAACAAAGAAATCAAACATTTTCCCCATACAGATGCATTCAATAAACAGACATCTCCTTTTTTTGATGCCTTCCTAGAACTTTGGCCCTTGCCAACATAAAAATGCAATGATCACCAATCTCTATGGAGTTGGTGGTGGGGGTCTAAGGATAGTGTCCACTTTGGTAATGATCAATTTAGCCATTGGTTTGTAAGACACAAAGAAGTATGTTTATCTTTCTTGTTTTCATCATAGCATTTCAGCCAATACATTCTCTGGCCTTCACCACTTGCATGTTGCATTGTTCTTTTTCTAGAGGATTAAGAAAATGTCTGCTTTGGGAAAAGCATGAATCCATCTGTTCTTCCTCCAGCTCTGGATAAATAGTAGTTGGGAGAACTGGATTCTTTTTATGCCACTAAATAGAACTACATCTTATGCCAATTGTAGAGGGGTGCTTATGGTAACAGTTTTCATAGTACGAAATAGAATCAGCAACCCAGGTTCAATTCCTGCTCCAGTTCATTTGTAATTCACTTTGTACAGGCATGAATCCAATCATTCTCCCTCCAGCTATAGGTAAATAGTAAGGCAGACTGGTTTCTTTAGCCTTGCTTAGGCAACCAGTCTAGGAGAAAGATAATTCTGAATTCAAACTGCTTAAAAATTGAACTTGTGTTGTATCCTACCTGTTTGTTGAGGAGTTGGGTAAATATAAACGCAGTCAAAATGTTATGATATATAATGCTTTTCTCAAGAATTGAACACTCTGGTAGCCAATAATGCATATGTAAAAAAGATATATGTAAAAAAAATTTCTTCACTTATGTTGAGACTCTGGTGTAAGATATCTGACTGATGTAAAGTCAGCTGGGTTTCAATCTCAGCTTGATACAGCTTGCAGGTCTAGTCACACTGAAGAGTTGTAATACAACAAAACAATCTGTCTGTGGATGACAGTATATTAATATTGTTATGATTAAAATCTAATGTTAAATGTGTTTTTAATCATGAACTTTTTTATAGTACTCTATACTCAACTATATCACAATATTTTCAGTTATAAAATTGAATAATAAGAACAGCAAGTTAAAAACTTGGGATTCTGAGTTTTATTTTGATGATCTTCTTTTGAGCTAGTATTGACAGAGTATAAATATATATTGTAATTATTCACATATAATATAGTTGGATTATCTTTGGGTATAAGTTGTTCAGAGGATCGTCATTCCTACTTATGAACTTTCCCACCATCAGCAGGCTTGCCCAATCGGCTGAGGCTGTAGAATACACCAACAGCATCTCTGTTGAGGAGTAAAACTCCCCCAATGAGTGTCCTAGATATGACACTAAATAATCTGATGGTGAGGTTCAAGTAATACTAGAGTTTTGGGGAATGCAGAGTACCCCTTCATTGCCATTGCTCCCAGGTCCACTCTGGCCTGGAGTGGTAGCACCTGATAGGATCCTATCTATGGGTCAAATAAAACTAAATTATGCACTTATGCAAAACTTAAATTGTTTGAAATGGAACACTTTTTGACATTGAAACTGTTCTTAGGCTAAACTGAATTGTCTGAATTAGAACTGTTTGACTAAACTGAATGGCTTGAAATAGAAATGTT
Organism: Sepioteuthis lessoniana; assembly: GCA_963585895.1. NCBI lineage: Eukaryota > Metazoa > Mollusca > Cephalopoda > Myopsida > Loliginidae > Sepioteuthis > Sepioteuthis lessoniana. The sequence continues at coordinate 108,060,768 of OY757912.1, read as the reverse complement.
TTTGGCAATTAAACTGTGTACTCATGTTATACTGAATTGTTTGAAATAGAATCAATTATTTGTATAAAAATGGATTTAGTGTTAAATAACCTACAAATGTTGATATACCATAAAACCGAAACAAACAACCAACCAACCAACCAACCAACTGCTGGCACTTCAGGTTAAAATTAGCCAATCAAAGGTGAGGATTGAAAGCATTCAAAATCTGTTGCAACTATCCTCAAATACTCAGATATTCAATTTCTGGTTACAGTTTCTACCAGAAAGACGTATCTTTTGGATTACCAACACTATATTCTTGGAGCAAAAGATCAAAATGCCTACAAGAATTCTAACAAATACCTCCCCCTAATTTTTAAGCCTAAAAGCTAGAGGTGCATATTATATATTAGACCTAAATATTACTCTCCCTTGACTATGTTAGCCCAGTCGCCTGGGGCAGCAGAATACACTAATTACATATTTGCAGAGGGGTAAGACCCCCCCCCACACACACACACACTGGGTGTCCTGGATATGACACTAAACAATCTGATGGTGAGGCTTCAGTAATGCTAGAGCTTTGGAGAATGCAGAGTACCCTTTGATTACCATTGCTCCCAGATCCACTCTAGCCTGGAGTGGTAGCACCAAATAGAGTCCTATCAATGGGTCAAATAGAACTTTTTGACATTCAAACTGAGTGCAAACAAATGACTTTTGCTAAACTGAATTGCTTGAAATAGAACTGTTTAATAATCTAGATGTGTGTAAACAAATGATTGAAGTTTAATTGAATTGTTAGTGATACATAGCAATAATTGAAAACATTTAACTGTGTGCAAACAAATGATTAATAGTAAATAGAATTATTCATATTAGATAGAAATAAATGTTATCTACAAAATGTGGTTAGAAATCATGTATCTAATATATATGTATAAAAAGGGTTTGGCGTTAAATAACCTACAAAGATTATTCTATAAAACCAAACCTTGGCTGTGTGCATTATCATATTTGAAATGACACTACCAAAAGTAAGTTATGTGTCTGGTCCAAAATAACTAGTGTATAACAAACATGCCTGTTTTTTACCACTACAAAGAAATAGCCACTGGAATGTGTATTTGTTTATAATTTGTTTCTTCTAAGGTGAACATATTTTCACTGAAAGTTTGTTTTTATGTGAACCTGTCCTTGCTTTTACTTTAATTACTGTATAAATTTTGTATTTTGAATCATTATATAACCTTCTATTAGAGAATAAAGCAATTTCCAGCCCATGACTGAATGATTATTTTGTGGTGTCTGCAATTATGCTGCATGTAATGTTTTAATCATCCAAGTTCTCAATATAACGGGAGGAGAGTCCTTGTGCCATAGTGGCTAGCCTGCTGAACCATGCCGTCTAAGTAAGTGAGTTCAAAGTCCAGTCACACTGTTACATTTACTTTCAGACTAATACTCTTGGGAAAGGTATAAATCCTCTTTATTCCCTTAGTTATAGGTTAAATAGTATCACTACTATTCTTATACAAGGATGGCTTTGGCTTTAAATAACCCACTAAAAAGTTTCCAACCAAATCATGGACTATTGTTGTATAGCCATGATACCAATATAAGCAAAGATAATGATGAACGAAACAAACTTGTTTATAAAAATATGTATCTCTCACAACTTATTCTCAAAAAGGTTGATGTTTCTGTGGTGTGTGAGAGATGAGTGGAGACAGGGACAGACTGCTATATTGACCAACTTCTTCTCTTGACCATGGCACGCTGTGTTATCTTCAAGAACCCACTTACCACTTCTTCCGCATCTTAGCTGGAGTTGCTCAACCGGGGATCGCTGAGGGCCACAACCCTCAGTCTGTAAGCTGGTTCTCACTCTGGTCTTCCTGTCACCAACTAACTCAACGGCCGCCGGCATCTGCCTATATTCTTTCATAACGCCCACTTGCTTCTGCTTCTTCACACTGCTGCATCTCTGATTGACAGTTTGGTCAAGTGTCAATATACAACACTATTTGACTTTCTTATCAAACCTGACTGAGGATTACTTTTATTTCTGTTCTCATCTTAGCTCTTGATAGTGTGTTCTGTTTCATTCTGCTGTCATACTGAGTTCAAATAATGCTTGGCACCATTTGTATACAGCATATATTAGAAAGATCTTCCTCACCTTTGTTTAGTCATGGTCAAAAATTTGCTGTTAGAGGCTTGGAAAATCAGAAAATATCATTTTTCATGGATTTCTACAATGAATAGCTTATATAGTGCCACCAATAGGTGTATGAGTTTAAGGTTTGATAGTAAGAAATTAATGATTAAGGAAGGTGTTAGATTATTGACAGCATTTTCCTTATGAGAGATGTCCCAAATAGAATGAAGGAATCCCTATGATATAATGGTTAATGTGCTGGACTGCAGCCTCAAAGTAAAAGAGTTCAAACTCCAGTTGTGCTATTACATTCACTTTTGGACTAATAACCTTCAGAAAAGTATGGATCCTCTTATCCCTCTAGCTATGAGTGAAATAGTACCTCTACTGATCTTCTACAAAGATGACATCGACATAAAATAACCCAGGAAGATTGTTATGCCATTAAAAACAAAGAAATCAAACCGAACAAAATTGGGCAATTTTCTGAAATACATATGTTGCCTGGCATATAGTTAGTTAACATTTCTGTTCTTTTCTTTATGCAAAATCAATGATTTCTAGTATTACCTATTTACCATCCACCTCGTGTTTATTTCAATCTCCAGTTCTTTGTATTTAGATAGTTACTTAACATTTACAGAGGTATTTCTCTCAGATGGTATGGCTATGTCAATTAGCATGCACTTGTCTTTCATGTCTGTGATGATGATGATGATGATTCTTCTGTGCTTGTTTTCACTCCAGTAGTAATGGGTAGCCTTCACTGAAGTCTCCTCCGCTCTCTAGGACTCTTCTTAGTATTATAGCTGATCTCGGCAGTGCTGTAGTCTGAACAGTCTTGATTCTTCTTCAGATTCCTGTCAGCCCAGACAACTGGGGCTGTAGAATACAGACTGCATCTCTATAGAGGAGTAAGACCCATCCCCAATAAGTGTTCTGGATATGACTTTAAACTATCTGATGGTGTGGCTCTAGCCTTGAAGATTTGGGGAATGTGGAATACTCATTCATTGCCATTGCTCCCATGTCTACTCTGACCTGGAGTGCTAGCACCTGATAGGGTCCTATCTATGGGTCAAATAGAACAAACTGTGTGCAAACAAATGACTGATGTTAAATTGTAACTGTTATATAGCAATACTTGAAACCATTAAACTGTATGCAAAATAGAGCCCAGGCTTATTTAAAAATGTCATCTACAAAATGTGTTTACAAATCATATATATATTTAATATATATGTATAAACAGAATTTGGAATTTAATAACCTACAATGGTTGATATGCCATAAAATCCAAACAACCCAATCCAGTTCCTGTTGTTTATTTTTCAGGTTCTTTGGGATTGTTCCAAGTGTTCCAACTATGATTGGTATCACTGTCACCTTCATGTTCCATATCTTTTTTCACTTTCTGGCAAGTTACTGGTTTTGATTGAAATGGGATGAAATGAATACAAATGAGGATCTGAGAAAAGTTGGTACATCCCTTATTTTGGTACTTATTGATATGTGATCATTCCCTGTTTTTCAAACTATCCAAGTAAAGTAAACAAGATATGCTGGGCATTGCTGGAAAAGTAAGGACCATCTCATAAGCAACATTCTATGTATGATACAACAGCCTGCTGCAACTCCATGCACCTTTTCCATTCTGCCCTGGAATGGTAGCAACTGAAAGGGTCCTATTCATGGATCAAATTGAACTGTTTCACATCTAAACAGTGTACAAACAAATGACTTATGTTAAAGTGAATTGTTTGAAATAGAACTGTTTGACCATTTAACTGTGCGTAAACAAATGACTGATGGTTAATTTAATTTTAGTGATATATAGCAATACTTGGAACCATTTAACTAAGTTCTAACAATGATAATACTCATGTGCAAACCAATTGTATGCAAACGAATAAGCTTTGGCTCATTTTAAAATGTTATCTACAAACTATGCATTTTCAAATCCTATATAAAATATATAAAGAGGGTTTGGCATTGAATAACCTACAAGGGTTGATATACCATAAAACCCAACTAATCCAAACCAAATGTATATTGTTTTTTGTTTGTTTTTTTGTTTTTTTCTTCATTGTGCTACTGCTCTCTGGCTGGGAACCATCATTGTTAATATTCTGCAGTTGCAAATCAAAGCTGCACAAAGCCATAGCAGTGTCACAAGGATACAGAAAAGAACAAAGAACAAAAACAATTTTAAGGCATCTTTCTCAAGAGTGAGCAACACATGTAACTCTTTGAAATAGTTTTGAGGTTGCAGCTCCTGGTAGTATGGACAGCCTATTCTATGCCTAACTCTGATCTGTTGCAGTGAGCTAAGAGGATGGTGGTGTTACTTAAGGCTCTCTCATTCTTTCCCCAACTGCTATATCAACTGTTCTCATCGCTGCTACTCCTAATTATCTCTGATCTCAACTCTTACTGGCCTTGGTTTCTATTCTTACTGGCATATATGGAGCACTTGTCCCCCCTCTCTCACTCATGTACACAGACCACCAGCACTGTTGCTTAACTGGTTAATCTCTTTTAACTACTGGTTAGTACCATAATGTCATGTCCAACAAAGGAAATAAAATTGAATCTTGAACATATCTATATCATCTGGCCTACTCTTATATGGACATATATATATATATATATATACCTACATCTGACCATATCTGCTAACATACCTAAGGTCCATAGTATCACTCACTTATGGCTTTTTTACTCAGACAAACCAATGTTAACTAACCAGCAAAAACTTACATTCATTAGCTCTGTGCAGACACTAAATGCCATCTAGAGGACTAGATAATTAATATTGGGACAGATGGCGAGAGAAAGTTAACGAGAATAGATGTTGTCAACATAACTTGATAAGGTGGACTGTAATCTGGCAGTATAATCTTGAATAAATTTAAACATATGGTACATATTGCAATTTTATTTTTCTGTCAGTGGATATTACTGTAAAAAGTATCTAAATCAGTTCAAAAAATATTGGGATACTTACAGCTCTTCAGATCTTTCAACCCTTTCACCAAAGCTAGAACAAGCTGGGTCTGTAGAAGATGCTGACTGAACCTCAGCAGAAGGGTAAGACCTCCCTCCCTCCATGAACATCCTGGATAATGATACTAATCTATCTGATGGGGTGGTTTCAGTCTTAAAGCTTTGGAGAATGTGTAGTACCCCTTCATTGCCATTACTCCCAGGTCCACTGTGACCCAAAGTGGTAGTATCTGTTTGGGTCTATCTATGGGTCAAATAGAACTTGTGTCCTAAGTATGACACTAAACTGCATCTGCTGGCTTCAGTTCTGGAGCTTTGGAGAATGTGGAGTACCCCTTTATTGCCATTACTCCCAGGCCCACTCTGACCTAGAGTAATAGTCCCATTTGTCGGTCAAATAACCATTTAAATGTGTGCAAACAAATTATTGATATCAAATTAGTGTTACATAGCAATACTTGAAACCATTTAACTATGTGCAAATAGAACTATTAGTGTTAAATAACAATACCTGAAATTATTTAACTGTGTGCAAACAAATGAGCTGGAGCTCATTTAAAAATGTTGTGTGTGTGTGTATGATTTGTCATTAAATAACCCACGAGTTAATATGCCATAAAACACAACCAAACCAACGCTAGATAATGTCTTTTATTCAAAATTATAAGTTACTTATAAAGTTGACCATTAAGCTATATGTTTGAATGAACTGGGAGCTTCTGGTGGTGTAATGGTTAACAAGCTGGAGTAGCAAACCTTTATGAGTGATTGTGCCACATCTCAGCAAAATGCTTCATAAATTACTATATGTATGAATGAATGAGAGAAATAGAAAATTACAAAGAATACATGTTAATATTATATGGGTGAATGTAGCTATAAAAAAAAATGAGGCAAATTTAATCTTGGTTTTCTGTAAAAGAAAATACTTACATATTTAGTTTAGTGATTATTTACTATGTTTTCTATGACTGTTGCTCATGTTTAGATAAATTTAGAGACCTTCATGTTAAATATGTTGAATATAATTGTTCCGTAAAATTACAAAGTGATGTAATAATTATAAAAAACATAACTGGTGAACACTAACAGGGTTCAAATTCTGACTTGAGGATGTCTATATTCATTTCATACAAATGCCTATAGAAAAGACATGAATACACTCTTCTCTGCTCTCTTCATGTACCAGATATTTTGCTAGATACCTCATCACTGACATTTTACGATAATTGAAGAAAAATGGGTAGGAAATTGGATTTATCATTCAACTATGATAAACTTACCTGCTCATTTTTTTCAAAAGATTGTCAAGCCCAGTTGGCTGGGGCTGTAGAATACGCTGATCGCATTTCTGCAGAGGAGTAAGACTCCCCCAATCAGTCTGCCCTACCATTTACTCATAGCTTTTATTTCTTGTCATGATAACAGTTACTTCTCGTTATTCTGTTGTTAATTACAACTAACAGTGATTATCAGCATAAAGAAGAAGATTAACACACATTGAAGTCTTGTTTTGATTATTGTCCTTCAACAGGAATGCACATGATTGTAACGCCTAAATGCTGCAATAACAACACTGGTTCATTCTAGACATTCAAAAACTTAATACAATTTTCTCTTTTTCCTCTTAAGTGATTCCCATCTGAGGTTTTCTGTGTAATTTTTTTAATGACTATATTTTTTATTCAATAATTAAATAATTCATGGATAGCAGTATATATTGTATGTAATATACTTACATCCCCTATTATGTGCAGAATGTGACACAAGATTAATTATTTATGCTGTTTTGAATTCAGTTTTTTCCTTCTTCTAGAGTAGTTGTCATATCAAGGTTGAGGAACTCAGTCTGCCTTATTGTTTGCCCATAGCTGGAGAGAGAATAGTTGGATTCATACCTTTCTCAAAAGTTTTATTTTAGTGCTATGTGAAATACAAACAGCTTTGTCCAGGATTTGAATTTGGAACTGTTTCCATTTCTCACTATGATATCTGTTACACCATGTGAGCACCTCTTATTTTTTGGAGAGTATGAACATTGCCATTACTCTCAGGTCCACTCTGTTAGGGTCACATCTATGGGTCAAATAGATCTGTTTAAAAATTATTTCTATTCAGTTGGACTTTGTGCCAAGAAAAAAAACCTAAGAAATAACTATTCAAAAAAATATAGATATGAATGTAAAACGAATGTGATTGTCAAACCTCTTAACATAAAATAACCCTAGACGGGTTGACATGCCATTAAAATCAATAATTATGAACTAGGCAATATTTGTATGATGCTAGGAATTCAAATGTTATTTCACATTGTGGTAAAAGGATTCTGATTGATTTTAGAATGCAACTAATAAAATAAAAACATTTTAAAGTATTAAAAGCTTCATTTTGCTAAAATGGGAATAAAAAACATTCTTATCAGTACTTAAATTATTTTTAAAATGGTCATTATTTTTTACAAAAGACTCCTTTTTTTTCTCTCTCTCTCTTTTTTTCTGCTTAATAATGGATTTTGAAATCCCATTATCACAAAAGTTTTCTAAATCTCTTCAACAAAAACAACTTTAACTTCTTGGTATTGTCCTCCTCACTACTTGAAATTTTTCATTCCACTTAGAGGACTCTTCCTGAAAAACAAACTAATACTCTCCTATCACAAACTTACAGAAGAAAAACAAGCAAGCTTAAAATAATCTTTGTTGCCAGTACAGCTGTTAATAATAGGATGTTTTGTTGGATATATTAAGTAGATGAAAAATATAGGTTGCTATTTATTTAATATGGAACAGAAAAACATAGGATGGTGAAATATTTTAATGCATCCTATTTGGTTAAAAAAAAATTTGGGATATTTCAACGTGAAACTTAATTTTAATAAAAGACATTTTCTTTTTGAAAACTTAACATTTTTCTTGTGTTTTAAATCAGCATGAAATGTAACATTGCAATTCTTCTCTTAACCCTTTTTGTGCAGTCTATTTGGCAATAAATTTAATGCCTGGAATTCACTTTTGACCATGAAATAAAGTTTGCAAATAAAAAAAATGATTGTAGTTTCTTTATTACAATACTACAATACATTATTGCTGTTAGTGGGTATCTCACACAAGTGTGTTTATGAAAGAATTGTTTATTCACTGATACTTCCAAAGATGACTGTTTTAGTTGTCTAAATTTCTGAGACAAAGCTTGTAGGCGTTGGTTCCCTAAGCTTCTCGGGGGACAATCATCTAGAGGTTGCAGGTTCAATCCTGACTGCAGGCGAGTAACAATACAGGAATACTTAACACTTGTAGCTGGTTATGGCCAATGGAATCCGAACAGGGGACCCCCGTGGATTCAATAAAGGATGTAGTTTGAAGTTCCATTAAGGTTCCCGAGTTCGACAAACACCTGAAGAAGGCCGGAGGACATATCGGCCGAAACGTTGTTGAAATAAAGATAAAGACAATAGTCCGAAAACCCTTATTGATAAAAATGGCTGTTTTGCTAAAATTTTAGAAGTAACCCTATTGTTTTTGTTTGTTTGTTTTTTTTTTCAGGGGTCAGAGTATATGAAAACAGTTGCATCTTGCCCTAATGCATTTAGTAAATTTGGATGACTCATTGCTTTTTGCACCATAAGGCTTAAGGAGCAGATAAAGATATCTGCAATATGTTTTTGACTGAATTTAAAGTTCAGTTTTCTGGTGGTCACTTATTAACTTAAGAGGGATTATATTTAGATTAACATGATTTATCTATACTCTCTTGCACATTCTCGTAAAAGTAAGTAAAGTTGGCAACCATAGTCGAGGACAACCCGAAGGCTCCTTTTCAATACCTACTACACCAAGATGTAGGGGAGGGTACTACTCCTTTCTCTGGATTGCTCCACCTTGATACATACTTTATAATACTGAGTGTTATGCAAGGAGGTATCAAGTACCATTTTTTGAGTTTTTGGTGTGACTCAACCTGGGATTGAACCCCAGTCTCCCAGGCTATTGGTGAACACTCTATCCTAAAGGCCAATCGGCTCTCCTTGATATGACACTAAACTGCATCCAGTGATAAGGCTCCAGTTCAGGACCTCTGGAGATTATGAAGTCACTCCTTTATTGCCATTACTCCCAGATCCACTCTGACCGTAAGCGGTAATATCTGCTTGACTTGCCCAGTCGGCTGGGGCTGTAGAATACACCGACTGCTTCTCTGCAGAGGGGTAAAACCACCCCCCAACGAGTGTCCTGGATATGACACTAAACAATCTGATGGTGAGGTTCCAGCAATGCTGGAGGTTTGGGGAATGCGGAGTACCCCTTCATTGCCATCACTCCCAGGTCCACTCTGGCCCGGAGTGGTAGCACCTGATAGGGCCCTATCTATGGGTTAAATAGAACTAACAGTATACTTATGCAAAAATGAATTGAGTAAACTGAATAGCTTAAAATAGAAATGTTTTTGAAAATTAAACCGTACTTACACTTAAACTGCGTGCCTATGCTTAACTGAATTATTTCAAATAGAACTGTTTTTTCAACATTAAAACTGTATTTACACTTAACTGAATTATTACATATAACTGCTTGAATAGTTTGAAATGGAAATTAAACTGTGTACTTATGCTAAACTGTGTACTTATGCTAAACTGAACTGTTTTCAATAGAACAGATTATTTACATAAAAATGGATTTGGCGTTAAATAACCTACAAAGGTTGATATGCCATAAAACCCACCAAACCATCTGCTTGGGCCTCATCTATACCTTTGGAGGTGCCCGTGGTGTAGTCGTTATCGTCGTAGGAAATGGACACGGCGACACGAGTTCAAATCCTGGACGATACTGATTGCATTTCACATAGCACTAATACCCTTGGGAAAGGTATGAATCCAATTATTCTCCCTCCAGCTATGGGTGAATAGTAGGACAGACTAGGTTCTTCAGCCTTGGTTAGGCAACTAATCTAGGAGAAGGAAAACTCTGAATTCAAACCTGTTAAACTCCACTTAACAATTGACCTTGTGTCATATCCTGCCCGAGAGGAGGGGTTGGTAAATAGTATCTATACCTTAAATAGATCAGTTTGAAATAATGTTTAAAATGATCATGAACTATCTTAATACATTGCCTCTTAAAGCATTGATAGTGTAATCAAGTATAAAGTATTTAACAGTTTAAAAGGATTGTGATGACAGTTGTTAAATGGGCTTCAACTTAAAATAACCCTACAATGGTTGACATGCAGTAAAAGCCTCCAGAATTCTCTCTCTCCTTCTGTTTCTGTATAATCTACATATATCTGTAACAGAGTAGAGAGAAATTTTATTTTCATGTTAAGCAAAAAAAGGAATAATTAGGTAGACTACACTATTCTTTCACATTCTATTTTCTATCTCTCACTATAACTCTCTATATTTCAATCTTCTCCTTTTGGCATCACTTTCTCTCTTTACCCATTTTTCTTTCCCTCCTCCTTATTTTGCAAGGAGTCCATATGGCGTAGTAACAATTGTGCTAGACTATGACATCACAGTAAATAAGTTCAAGCTCTACACTATTGCATCTTCATTTTGCCCTTGGGAAATGTACGAACCCACTTATTCCCCCAGGTATAATTTGAATAGTATCACTATTGACCTTCAGCAAGGGTGGCTTTGGCATTAAATAACTCATAAAGGTTGATATACCATTAAACATAGAAACCTAATTTGTAAAAACACATTCTGGGTTGGGGGTCCTTATGGCATAGTGGCTAATGTGCTGGACTGTGAAATCGTATTAAGCGAGTTCAGACTCCAGTCACACTGTTACATTCACTTTTGGACTAATACCCATGGAAAAGATATGAATTCCCTTAATACCCCACCCCCAGCTATGGGTTACATAGAACCACTACTGCTCTTCTACAAGGATGGCTTTGACCTTAAATAACCTTTGAAGGTTGATATGCCATTAAAAAAAGAAACCAGGCTTACTTCTCTCTTTCGAAAGGATATCAGTCAACCAATGCTCCTGAGTAAACTTGCTAACATAACTTATCATCATCATCATGTTGTGCGGCTAGCACGGATATCCCAGACCCTCTCTCTCCACGTCTCCCTATCATTCATTACCTCTGACAGGTCTTCAGGGTTACATACCGTATCATCACATAGCTGCTGTATGAATATTCGAGCTGGTCATCCTGCTTTTGATTGGCCATATGCGGAGGTCCACAGGAGTACATCACTTATGATCTCGTCCTTGCTTCTTCAGCAGTGTCCGGCATGTCTGGTTCGTCTAGCTTGTATAGTTTTCATGATAGGTGGTAGGTGACCGTATAGTTGGCCCCTTGTGGGGTGTTGCTGCCAGGACTTGTTCAATATTGCTCGCAACATTCTTGTATAATTGCTGTCTAGCTTCTTCTCCAACCGTTTAGTCAGCGTCCAAGTAGTGCATCCATATAGCAGTATCGACACGACCACAGCCTGGAAGAAACTGCGTTTCATTTTATCGGTCAGATTTGATTTCCATATGATCAAAAGCTTATCGATAGCTGTCCATGCCTTCGTTAGCCGTGTGTCGATGTCTTTTTCGGTTGATGAAACGCTACTTCCTAGGTAGGTGAATTTGTCAACCAGTTTCAGGGAGATTCCGTCTAGTGTGGGGATGTCGCCTTTCTGATTAAAGCACATAAATTCAGTTTTGTGTGCATTAACATGGAGTCCAATGCCTGCAGCGGCTCATTCCAAACTATGCAGTAGTGTTTCGGCTTAATTGGGTGTATTGGCTAGTAGCGCTATGTCGTCGGCGTAGTCGGCGTCTGTAATTGTTTTTGCGGGGCACCTTCTGCTCCTTTTCTTTGTCAGCATGAAGCCGTTTTCCCTAATGTTATCGATCAATGTCCTAAGTACATAGTCTAGACTGACGATAAAGAGGTATGGGGCAAACGTGTCCCCTTATAGTACTCCTGCTACAATGTCGAAGTAATCTGTGTCTCCATCCGGTGAACGTACTTTCACTTTCGTGTTTCTGTAGAGAATCATTATTGCTGCAACAGTTTCTTCTGGTAGGCCATATGCTAGTAGGATTTGTTCCATCTTCCCTCTGTGAATAGAATCGAAGGCCTTGGTAAAATCAACAAATAGTAATGTCGCCTGTAAGTTTTTTGCCCTCATGCCTTCTAGGATTCTACGGATGGTAGCCAAGAACTATCGAGGTATAACACTCACATCCATAGCAGCCAAAATCTACAATGCCCTACTACAAAACCGCATAGTATCCCAAATCGACAAAATCCTGAGGAAAAACCAAAATGGCTTCAGAAGAAACAGGTCCACGGCCTCACAAATATTGACCAACATAACTTATACCACTATCATAAATCTATAAATAAGCAAAACTTCTAATCTATTCATCAATTTATTGTGGTGTAACAGTTACCATCATAGGAAATGGACACAGCGACATGAGTTCAAATCTTAGACGAGGCTGTTTGCATATCACATAGCACTAATACACTTGGGAAAGGTATGAATCCAACTATTCTCCCTCCCGCTATGAGTAAATAGTAGGACAATGGATTCTTTAACCTTGATATGGCAACTAGTCTAGGAAAAAAAAAACCTGAATTCAAACCTGTTAAACTCTGCTTAAAAAATTGACCTTTGGTCATATCCTGCTTGTGCACAGGGATTGATAAATACATATAAATAATTCTTTCATTTATAATTGAGATGATACCAAGTTAAATTTCTTTAACCTTTAGAAATCTTAGCCTCACATATTCATGAGTTTCTTCACCCTGGAGTCCTGGGTGAAAAATTGCCCAAAATTATTTTACAGCTTTTCTGGTTGTTAACATTACATTCAATAGGCAAAAGTGGTATAGAAATGAGGCTTCTCCTGCTAGGATTCAGGCCACTCTTATATCTGTACTCCTAAGAAAGTGGCATGAATACAAGCTATATGGGCTCTAAGGGTGAAAGAATCACATATATTAGAATCATTAGGAACATTCTATGGGTTAATGAATTATTATCATCATCATCATGTTGTGCCACTAGCATAGATTTCCCTTATTCTCTCTCACCATTTGTCTCTATCGTCCATCGCTTCTGGCTGGTCTTTTAGACTACATCCTGTGTCTGTACATAACTGTAGATAAGTTCTAGCTAGTCATCCAACACTTGCTCATCTGATTGCAGAGGTCCATAGGAGAACGCCACTTATGAGTTCGTCCTTAATTCTCCAGCAGTGTCCTGCATGTCTTGTTCATCTAATTTGGTTGATTTTTGAGATGGGAGGTTGGTGGTCATACAGCTGCTTTTTTGTGGGGTGTTACTTCCAGGATTTGTTCAGTATAGCTCGTAGCATTCTTGTGCAATTGTCATCTAGCTTTTTCTTTATATGCTTAGTCAGGATTCATATGGTGCATCCATATAGTAGTATGGACACAACTGCTGCTTGAAAAAAATTGTTTTATTTTATCAGATTGGTCTGACTTCCATATGACTGATATCTTATTGAGAGCTATCCATGCCTTCGCTAGTTACGTATTGATGTCATTTTCTGTAGTTGAGACACTGCTTCCATGGTAGGTAAACTTGTCCACTAGTTTCAGAGAACCACTATTCAGTGTGGAGATGTCACCTCTTCATGACTCTCAAACCATTAATAAATTATACATCTCGACAGTTATCTTTTTTTTTGTTGTTGTCATTAGTTCTATTACAATCCCTTTTTATCCTGATTGACTTAAAATAGAACCTGTGATATTATACTGAACTTTTCTCTTATTTTAACTCTTAAAGCTCTAGATATATAAATGTTCCTTAGTGTCATTGTGCTAGCCCCTACCAATCTCTTCTTCTTTACTGTTGCCTTAGGGGGGATATCATCGTGGTGTAATGGTTAAAGCCCAGGACTGCAGAATCGTTGTAAGCAAGTTCAAACTCCAGTCACACTATTACATTCACTTTCGGGCAATTACCTTTGGAAAAGGTATGAACCTCCTTATCCTCCCAGCTATGGGTTAAATGGTACCGCTACTGTTCTTCTAGAATGATGGATTTGGCATAATAACCCAATAAGTTTGATATGCCATTAAACAACAAAAACAAACTATTGCTTTAGATCTTTGAATTCCTCTCAAATGGGTGGTACTGCCCACTTTGAGGATTTTAGAATGATAATACCGTAAAGTGGTTTTTACCTGTAATTCTTCAGTAAAAGAAAAAATAATGAATAAAACTTACTCTTAACTGGATGATGGCTATAGTTATTACATTTCTATATAATTTTTTATTGCTGACATTTCCTCAGTGAGATATTCTGGACAAGTATCTTGTTTTTTTTAGTTTTTTAATAGTTATAGTAATTTTTTCATCCTGATTGACTTAAAAGAGAACCTATAGAATCATACTGAACTTTTCAGGTATTATAACCCTTAAAAATTTGAACCTCTCACACCTTGTATTCCCTACCCAACCTGGTCTCCAGTCTGAAAAATTGCTGAAAATGTAAAATGTTATAAACTATTATTTAACTCCAGATTACATCATTTTGTAGGCAACAGCAATGTAGAAATGAGGATTCCTTGGTTGGAACTGAAGCTATCGTGGTATATTTATTTTGAGATAGTTGCAGAAATACTTGTTGCTTGAATTCTAAGGGTTAAATATGATCTATATTTTTAAAAATTGTCTCTTATTTATTTTTTTTTCCAGTCAAACAATGGTTTAAAAACAAAACCAAATGCTGTCATTATGCAGAAATGTATGATCAATTATTAAATTTGAGTCATCTTCTCATTTGTTTGAGTAAAAATATATTTCCTTAATGTATATGCTCATGAAATATTTACAAATTTAATTTTACCTTTCTGTATTTGTATGTAATTGATGTGGTCAAGATGAAAGAAATCTCCTGTAGTATTAATTCTGATGGCTCTGTGTTGCAAAACAAGAATATTTCTATGTCTGAGATGAAGAATATTTTATGATTCACCAAAAGTTGGTCTATCTATACTGCTAAGAAGCTGCATTATTTGGTCTGATTTCAACAAGTGTCTTAAATATGACAGTACACCATCTAATGGTGTGGCTCCAGTCCTTTGGCAGCACAGTCAATACGGACTGTAGAATACACTGACCGCATTTCTGCCAATTAGTGTCCTGGTTATGACATTAAACTATCTGATGGTGGGCTACAACCTTGGAGATTTAGGGAATGTGGAGTACCCCTTCATTGCCATTGCTCCCAGGTCCACTCTGATCTGGAGTGGTAGCACCTGATAGGGTCCTGTCTATGGGTCAAATAGAACAAACTATGTGTGCTTACAAAAGACTGATGGTAAATTGTGACTGTTATATAGTAATACTTAAAACCATTTAACAGTGTGCAACAAAAAAAGCTCAGACTTGTTTAAGAATGTTACCTAAAAAATATGTTTACAAATCATATATATATATTTGATATATGTGTGTGAACAGGATTTGGCATTAAATAACCTACAAGGGTTGATATACCATAAAACCAAATCAAACCAAACCTGGAGCTTTGGCAAATGTGAAGTACCCCTTCATTGCCATTACACCCAGGTCCACCCAGACCCAAAGTGGTAGTACTTATTTGGATCCTATCTATGGATCAGATAGAACTAGTGTCCTGAGTATGACACTTAACTTCATCTGATGATGAGGCTTCAGTGAATGTGGAGTACCCCTTCATTGCCATTGCTCCCAGGTCTACTCTGATCTGTTAGGGTCCCATCTATGGGTAAAAAAGAACTGTTTAACCATTTAACTGTGTACAAACAAATAACTGATATTAGATTGAATTGTTAATGTTAAATAGCAATATTTGGAAACATTTAACTATGTGCAAACAAAAAATTAATATTGAGTAGAATTATTAGTGTTAAATAGCAATACTTGGAAACATCTAACTGTGTGCAAACAAAAAATTAATATTGAGTAGAATTATTAGTGTTAAATAGCAATACCTGAAGCCATTTAACTGTGTGCAACAAATAATTAATACTAAAAAGAATTATTAGTCTTCCATAGCAATACTTGAAACTATTTGACTGTGTGCAAACAAATAATCTCTAGCTTGTTTAAAAATGTTACCTACAAACTATTTGTTTATAAATCATATATATTCATAAGATAACCTATTAGGGTTGATAAGCCATAAAATCCAATCAATTTATTTCACATTTCTTTGTTCATCTTTGTGCTTCAATATAACTTATACATTTTGGCTTTTCTATAGCTGATCTCCTTATCTGAGACATGTTCTTGATAATGGCTGACAAAGTTAAAAGTGTAGTGATCCAACACATCTTTATTTCATAGTTAGCATTTTCTACATACTCTTCCTATATAGGGATGGGATATTTTAAAAAAATTTTTTTATAGTGGTTTACTAATCTATACGTGAACATGTCATAAGTAGATTTTTTATAGGTGGAGTTGCTTGCCCTAGATCTCCTGGTTTTGAGTTCAGGGTTTTTCTTACCCCCCAACACTGGTTTGCCAACTTCCAAGGTACATTTAGTATAATCATTATTGTTGCAGGAAATGGAATCAGTGACCCGAGTTCAAATTCTCATCGAGGTAGTCTGTATTTCACTTCCCACTAATGCCTTTGTTAACAGCTTGATTGGTTGCACTGCCATATTTGCACATCATTTGATTTTCCAAGAACTAAATTCAGACTTTTTGCAGGTGTAAATTCTCGGCTTACCAGTTGGCCAACTATTTACACTCACAAAGTTTATATTTTATGCATGATATAACCCTTTAGTATTAAGCTGAAATTTTGAAGTCAAGAGTTGTGTGATATGCAAGAGTATATAAAAGATAATCTATATTTGGAAATATACTGTATTTCTATGAGTTAAGGTTAGTGAACTTTTCATTAATTTTTCTCAATGTATTTATGAAAGTTCTCTGGGTAGGTTATTCTACATAAACATCAAAATAAGTCTTTAAAAAAAAATTAATTTTTATATTTTCATTTTGACTTCAAAATATTTTTGAACTGAAGACTGTTGTTTACTGTGTAATCTTGTTTTGATTCAACCAGATTCACATTTTCTTATGTGTGTCTCCTTTTGAATTCTGTGCATCTTTTCTTTTCATCTGACTCAGATATTTAATCTTTTTCACGTTTTTGCATCAAAGTTAATGTCTAATCACATAGTTTAGTCATCTTACTCCAATTGTTTGTTCACTAAAGACTTAGTTGGATTACTTTATGTATGTGTGTGTGTGCATGTATGACAAATTCTCATGGTATCTGAAATTAATAGTTTAATTGTATTCCCTCTCCCCTCTCTGCATATCTCCTTTTTTCTTTTCTTCTGTCCTGACATCTGCTCATCTTTTGAACAGCCTTTCTTCAGTGTGTCACAATCTGCTGAGGTTTTTTGTTGTTTTAGTTTTTTTCAAACTTGTTCTTATCTTCTTTTTGTTCTTTGTTAATTGAAATAGCCCCTAAGTTTGCTTGACCAAAAAAAAATTAGCTGCTAATATTTGGCTTTCTACTAGGTCAACAATTAGGATATTTATAAAATCATTTTAAATATAAAATGCAATATGACTTGTATGTGTGACTGTATGATATACTCATGCACATTGATTGAATGATTGATTTTAATGGCATGTTAACCTGCCTAGGGTTATTTTATGCCTAGATGTTAGAGAATTACTTTCATTTTACTTTTATAGTTTTTTGTGTTTCCTAAGGATTTTTTGCACAGTTATATGACATCAAGTATTCTTATCTGATACAAATAATTTGCATGCAATTGTGTGGTTTCAAGAATTCTTATTTAATATTAATTTTTTTGCACACAATTATATGGTTTCATTGGCATAAGAAATTTTATCATGGTAATATAAGGCATTTTAGAATTATATTTTTCCCTGGTAATAACTTGATAGACTACACTACTTAATTTGTCTTTCACTCTTCTTTCTTTGCTCACTATAACTTTCTATGCTTTAGTTTTCTGCCGTCTCTTTGTTTTTTTTTCTCTCTCTTTTTCAATTTCTGAGTTATTCTTTCTTTGTATTTTTTCCTCTCTTTTTTCCTCCTTTCTTTTCTTCTTCTGCTTGCTTAAACTCATGAACAATCCATACAGGAAAAAACCCCCTTGACATCATAAGCAAGTTTGAACTCTAATCATGCTCTTTCATTCAAAGTCAGACAAATATCCTTGGAAAGACATGAACTCCTTTATTACCACAGCTATGGGTTAAAGAGTACCACTCTTATTCTTCTTCAAGGATGGCCTTGACATTAAATAACCTACATAAGTTGATATGCCATTAAACAAAGAAACCATAATTGCAATAGTGAGAACACTTGGTAAGGATTAAACTGGCTATCATAGTAAATTTGTCTGTTAAATTAGCTCGCTTATTACTCTGCACTGAGTGAAGAGGTAAGATTTTCTGAATATCATCAATATCCCCGAGGGAATCTGTTTGTTCATTGGGGCAGGGGTGGACAGATAGTAGAGGGTAATAACATTTTGTTCTCTCTAGGGGAAAATGTGAGTGGGGTTATTGTCAGTGATGTGCGTGGGAGTTTCATTGCTCAGATATAAATGATATGATATGAAAACATACACTACTCTGCACCCATAATTTCTTTTATTTTTCTTTTGATTTTTTTTTTTTATCAAATCAGTTAATTTAAAATCCTAGAAAATAGTTGAACATTATGCCTTATAATTATAAAAATTACAGACCAGACCCTTTTTTATGTGACACATGTTTAAACGGAAAATATTTTATATAATTCATCTCAGTAGTAAGAGTTGTGTAAAATTCACCTCTATTGTTGGAATTGTGTAGAATTTATCTCAACAGTAAAAAGTGCATAGAATTTCTCCATTATAATAAATGTCTGCGATTCATCTCCATAGTAAGAATTGTGTAGAATTCATGTCAGTAGTGAGGATTTTGTAGAATTCATGTCAGTAGTGAGGATTGTGTCGAATTCATGTCTGTAGTGAGGATTGTGTAGAATTCATGTCAGTAGTGAGGATTGTGTAGAGTTCATGTCTGTAGTGAGAATCGTGTAGAATTCACCTCAATAGTAAGAATTGCTTATAATTCATCTCAATAATCATCAAGTCACTGACAGCATGGATTTCTCTTGCTCTCTTTCTCTCTCCATCCATCCCTATCATCTATTGCTCCAAGCAGGTGCCCGTGGTGTAATGGTTATCGTCGTAGGAAATGGACACGAAAACACAAGTTCAAATCCTGGACGAGACTGATTGCATTCACATAGCACTAATATCCTTGGGAAAGGTATGAATCCAATTATTCTCCCTCCAGCTCTGGGTAAATAGTAGGACAGACTGGGTTCTTCAGTCTTGGTGAGGCAACTAGTCTAGGAGAAGGAAAACTCTGAATTCAAACCTGTTAAACTCCGCTTAAAAGAATTGACCTTGTGTCATATCCTGCCCGAGCGGAGGGGTTGGTAAATAGGATTGCTTCCAGCAGATCCTCCAAAACTGCATCCAGTTTGCACAGAGCTGGTGTTATCTCTTTGCTGGTTGGCCAACACTGGCACATCCATGTGTAGGTGCCCATTAAAGAACGTTGTATACAAAAACAGATACTACCATAGTAAGTAAGTAAATTACCACTATTGTGGTAATGGATAGGCATTTGTCTTGGCATCTACATGGAAAAACTCTGTCAATACAATCATAAGAGATGTAGGAATAAATAAGTAAGTAAAGTTGGTGACCGTTATTGAGGGCAACCCAAAGGCTCTTCTTTCAATAGCTAGTATACTGAGGTGTAGGAGAGGGTACTACTCCATTCCCTGGATTGCTCCACTTTACCCTTGATCCTTACCTTATAATGCTGAGTGCTAAGCAAGGTGGCATCAAGTACCATTTTTTGAGTCTTTGGTATGACTCAACCTGAGATTGAACCTTAGTCTCCTGGACCATTGGCAAACACTCTATCCATTATACCAATGGCCTGGTAGAAATACTTGTGCCTTAAAATCATTAAATATTATTGAGAGAATCCAACCAAGAATGATGTGTGTTTCATTTACTGGCAACCCCTACACAACTATCATGTCTTGCTGTACCATAGCCATACATGTATATGGGAAATGTACATAGTGTTCATAACATATATATATATATATATAGAACATAGGAATCCCGAAACACGAAAAACACTTACGACTTCTTAGTTCAGATTCAAAACTTTTTATTACCTTTGAGTTAAAGGTTTCAACATAAGGAAGAGAGATGTACAATCTTTCTATGCTGGCTTTTCCATCTGACCCCCCCCCCCCAACACGTGTGGCGCCCATAGCGCACAAATTCGTCTGGCCTAAGCAAGCCCCGAAAGTCTACCCTTCCCGTTCGAAATGCCTCGGGCATTATATTACATTGCTACAGTCCCACCAATGCCAGTGATGAAATGGCACCACCTTCTATAATAAACTAAATTCTTTTATCCTGCACGAAGTTCTGATCATTGGTAGCAACATGAATGCTTGTATAGGCAAAAAGAGAAATAATAAAATCTGCTCACAATCTCAATAGTTAGAATTGTGTATTATTCATCTTAGTAGTAAGAACGACTTGTAATTCATTTCAATAGTTAGAATTGCATAGAATTCATCTCATTAATAAGAATTGTATAATTTGTATACAATCATAAAGGTATCTTGTAATGCTCCAAGTTTCTGTTTATTTATTCAACTAAGGCTCCATGACTTTTTGCCAGATTTCAACCAAATATTCAAGAGTAGTGTGGGTCATCTTTGAAAAGGTTTTAAATTATATTTGGCCAATATTATTTTGTATTTTTTCTCTCCAAAATGAAACTACTTCTTTATACTAATAAAATATTAAGTAATCCCAAAAGATAAAGCTCCAGAGAATGTTGAGTACTCCTTCGTTGCCATTACTCCAAGGTCCACTCTTATCCACATTGATAATGCCTTTTAGAGTCCTAAATAGATTCATTTGAAAATTTGATATTGGATAGAAATATGTGAAGCTATAATGATGTGCAAATTATTTGTATTGAATAGAAATACTTTATATCATAATACTGTGTATAAACAACTGATTATTATCGATAAAAAGTGCGATTTAAAAAAAAAATTGCAATCGAAAATATGATTATGACTATAATCAAACGTTTACCATTAGATAACCCATAAGGGATTGATGTGCCATTAAACAAATATGCTAATCCTAAACCCAACATCATAATTTGCAATTAGATGCCTGGCATTCAAAAACAAATGTTATTTCCAAAACTCTATGCAATTATTTCTTTAATCTTATAACTAGGATTTGGTTTGGTTTCTTTGTTTAATGGCATATCAACCTTCATTGGTTATTTAATGCCAAAGAGCAGCAGTGATACTATTTAACCTGTAGCTGGGAAGATAAGAGGGTTCAGGCCTTTCCCAATGGTATTAATCCAAAATTGAACATAATATTACAACTAGAGTGCAAATTTATCCAGCATTTTAGCAGATACTCCATGAGGACTCCTCTACAACTGGGAGTACTTATCCATATTGCATACAAGTTTTAAAATAGTTCTTTGTGCTAACATCTTTTATTTATGCGTACTTTTTGAAGGTAAAATACATATTAGGCATAGATAAATAAAAGATTTTAACCCAAAATATTTTATGAACATGAGTGACCATCTTAAAAACCTGTACTGAACACAGGGTTAGTACTGCATGTTTTATATAATTCATCTCAAATAGTTATGCGATTGTTATTCTTAAGATGAATTATATAAAATATCTTTCTAACTGCAAATAAATAATTATACAATTGTTACTTCTATTTAGAATTAAAAAGATATTTTTATTTTTGAAGAATAGACAAAAAAAAGCATTAGAGTTACAGTAATGAAAACAATTTTAAACTTTTCTGTACCCAAAACACAGAATATTGAAAGCATAAATTTTTAATGTACTGTAAATAATAATGTATAAGAAATACTATTTTTCCTTTCCCAGACACATTCCTAAACATATTCAGGATGGGATGACCAAAAATTAGTAAAATTTATAGTTCAAATTACGTTTGATGCTGTTACAGAGAAACATCAACTGGAATATGTTTGTTTATTATTTTGTTTCTCTTAATGGGAGTTTATTTTTGCTGCAAGTTGGTTGCATTTTTGCATTAAAATGCCCATGTATTTGTCCTAAAGTCTATGGAAATTTTATATTTCCAAACATAATGTAAACTATACAAATTCTTAATTTTAATCCGTATGAACCACTAAAAAGTTGAACTTATGCTAAATTTTGATTGAATTTAACTGTTACAATTTCTAAAAAGTTAATGTGTATTATACACAAATTTTTTTCCCAGAATTTTGTTGCTCAAAGCTGTGAGAGAAGTGTTGGACATGGATGCATGCTATACACAAATGATTATTATAATAATTACTAGACTCTTTGACACTTGTTTGTGTTGATACTTCAAACCAAATAGAAATTAATTCTGAACTCTGTTTTAACAGAGGAGTGTTATTCTTACTAATCTTAGGTTGAATTCTGCTAATCCTCTTCATTCTCATTTAATGTTGGATTTATAATGACCAGTTTTTGTCTGAGTAACATCTAGTCTCAGTAATTATTTACTTATATATAAAACCTGATATGATTTGTATATATCAACCACATGGCCTATTTTGATTACTGAGTAATGAGAAATGTTATAGATGAAACATTAAAATATATACATTTTTTTTTCATGAGTAACAACTCTGTGTGTGTATATATATATATATATATATATATACTCCCCTACCTTCGTAGGGTTGAGTTCTTTAGCGAATGAAGTAATCACATTGCCATTAGCGTTTATTGCAAAGCTCTTCATATATATGAATTGAGCTCTCAGTAGCCGTTAAGCGGATGTATGTAAACAATAGTAATTGTGATTTATAACCGTTTAAAATTTACTTCACTGCCACTTGTTCCTCATGGATGTAGGGTAGAGTCTCGAATTGGCGTTTGAGTCAACTAGGTTTCGATCCCAGCTATGGGAAGCTAGTATGTCTAGCCACACTGATGAGTTCTGATAAAGTGAAACAGATCTGTCTGTGGATGACTATATATATATATATATATATATATATATATATATATATATATATATATATATATATATATATATATATATAGTTGGGGCAGCCTAACGAACAAAAGTATAGAGTTGCTCCCCTTCAAATTGTGAAGGGGCATTACTTTCTTTGACAGTTACTTTTTCTTGCGACAACACCAGAAAAAGATTGACAGCGATAGCAGATGCAGTGAAGACATATTGACATCATTTGGTCATAACAAGACCTGAGCTAAGTGACTGTTTTGGGGTAGAAGCATTTCTCTACCCTACTTTAAATAAACCCTCAAAGTCAAATGGGAAATATGTGTCTGTAAAACTGTACAACCATCCTGTTTGTTTGCAAATAGATATTGCCTCAGACATAACCCTCATCTCACAGAGTCTGTGGAAAACCATAGAACCAGCCTCCACTAACGTCTACAAAGCATGTAGCGATTCAGGGGATTGTGTTCATATCACAGGTGAATTGCCAACTATAATTAAGATTGAGGATAAGAAAGCATCTGGAAAAATATATGTTGCAGATTCGAGACAATCTTTTGGGACTTGATTTTATTGAGTCACTGGGTCTCCTTGACATCCCACTCAATTTTATCTGTAATGCAATATCCAGATCCTCAACTCAAAGTGCCATTACGGACCAAACCAAAGAAATACTAAAGCGTTTTTCTCCAGTTTTAACAAGTAATCTAGGACACTACACTCAAGCCAAAACCACACTGGCACTTAAACCTTCTACCAAACCTGTTTTCGACCCAAAAGACTGGTACCATATGTGGGACTGCCACTAGTAGACAGGGAACTAAAATGCCTGAAGGAAATGGTCATCACACCAGTAACATTCACAGTGGGCAGTTAAAAAAGCCGATGTTATGTGCTGATTTTTCAACTGGTCTCAAAACAGCACTGGAAGATTACCAATACCCACTGCTGATTAGAGAGGATATCTTCACCATACTCAATGGTGACACCTGTTTTGCTAAGCTAGACCTCACTGAGGCCTATTTACAAGTCAAGGTTTCTGTAGCCCCCAAGGAACTGGTGATAATAAACACACACTGAAGTTTATTTCAATACACATGGTTATCCTTTGGCATAAAAACAGCACCCATTATATTCCAGCAAATCATGGACACTATGTTAACTGGAGTAGAGGGTGCAGCTGCATGCCTAGATGATATCATTGTTGTTTGTCAATCAAAACAGGATTTGACAGAACAGACCAACAAAGTTCTGACACACATTCAAGACTTTGGTTTCCAGCTTCGACCAGAAAAATGTCATTTTCACTTACAGGCAATTAAATACCTGGGATTCATTTTCAACCGCTATGGTCGCTGTCCAGATCCAGCTAATGAGGCAGCTATTCAACACATACCACCCTCATCAGACATAAGCAGTTTACACTCATTTCTTGGATTGATGAGCCACTAAGGAAATTTCCTACCTTCACTACACCAAAGTAAGGTTCCACTCAACAAACTATTAACCAAAAACATCAAATGAACCTGGCCTATAGATTGTCAACAATCTTTAGAAAAGATTAAAGCATCACTCAATTCAGATCTGCTACTCACATATTTTGCCCCAACTCAGAAAATTGTAGTAGCAGCTGATACCTCAAGTTATGGTGTGGGAGCAGTGATTTTACATATTTTTGCTGACAAATCAGAAAAGGCTATCATGCAGGCAACCAAATCCCTGATGCCCTCTGAACACAACTACAGCCAAGTAAAAAAGGAAGCACTAGCACTGATTTTTGCTGTGAAGAAATTTTACAAGCTGTTATTCGGGCGCCGCTTCACACTTTTGACAGACCACAAGCAATTACTGTCAATATTTGGCTCAAAAAAAGAAATTCAAGTGTACTCAGCTAGTTGATTACAATGCTGGGCAATCATCTTATTGGGATACAATTTTGTCATACAGTACCACAAGACTACAGAATTTGGTTAGGCTGATGCTTTGTCATGCCTCATCAGTTTGCAATCAGTCCCAGATGATGACACTGTCATTGCTGCCATCAACATAGAGGACGATTTTCAGTGCGCATTCATTGATTGTATCCAAACAATTCCTGTGACAAGAGTGGAGATTATTGAGAAACTCAGCGTGACCCAATGATACAAAAAGTCCACAAATTTCTCAGACATTCATGGCCTCCTGATCTCACAGGAGACCTTCAACAGTTTAAGTGGTACTGTGATTTTTTGTCCATCATCGATGACTGTCTGATGGTTGTAGATTGTATTGTGGTTCCCACAAAACTCGGGAAAGCTGTTCTTAAACAACGACACACAGGATATCCTGGTATCAACCGAATGAAAGCTATAGCTTGCAGTGTAGTGTACTGGCCCAATGTGGACTCTGATATCAAAAAGACAGTCAAGCACAGATAAATTGACCTCAGATTGTAGACTTACACTGGACATACCCAGAACAACCATGGTCCCAGATACATGTGGATTTTGTAGGCCCTATTAATAACATGAGTTTTCTGGTTGTTGTGAATGCCTATTGCAAATGGCCAGAGATTTTCCCAATGAAAAATACAGATACCCATTCAAACATTACCATTCTTAAACTGCTATTCAGTCAACATGGCCTGCCTGAGACATTAGTCTCAGACAATGGAACACAATTTACATCTGAGTCGTTCCACCATTTCTGCAGGTCAAGTTGCGTAACACATGTTCGTGCTCCACCCTACCACCCACAATGGTCGAGCAGAACGTTTTGTGGACACATTTAAACCTACTCTGCTTAACGTAGGGGGGGGGGCAACAATGGAAGCGATACTACAAGCATTTTTCCTCTCGTATCAGACAACACCAAATAGTGCAGTAAAGAATGGCATGTCACCGGCAGAGACACTCATGGGACAAAAGCTTCACACCACGCTGGACGCTTTATGTCCACATAAACAACAAAGGTAAGACACTTGCGATAACAAAGGACAAACTTTCACAATAGGCACACCAGTTTTTGTGAGAAACTTCAGGCCTGAACAGCCAAACTGGGCACCAGGTACCATCTCCAAAAGAAAAGGAAAGTTTATAATGTTCAAGTTGGAGGGCAACTTTGGGCACAGCATAAAAACCAATTACATCCCAGATACTCCAGGAATGATAACATGCCTACTATTGTAAAATACAGCTTGGCTGACAATATGGGACAAGGTAAAAATCCCACCATGCCATCACAAAGTGATGCACCGGAAGAGAGTGACCTGTGAACTGCATGACAGTTATTTCTGCTCGATGATGATCACACATGCCATTCCAAAGACGGCAGAAGTGACACATTCCGATGGCCAGTTATGGGAAGAAATCGCGGGGACGTGGAAGTGTGTCCATATCTCCGCGTGGGAGTTTGATGGTAATATAAGGCCAACAAATTGAACGGAAGACAGTGAAAAATTCTGCTGTTCACGCAAGCTTGTCCCGTTGTTGCCCCGTGTGCGTTTTCTCAGCCATCGTTTACTTACATTGAAGAGTCCAGGCCTCATAGACGAACTATTCTAATACCTCTCCAGATTGCTCCTACTTCACACAAGCGTCCGTTGAGAAAATAAATATATATTGTTATATATATTACATGTTGTCGTTTGTTTGGCCAGAGCAGAACATATACTATTCCACTGGATTTGCTAATGGGAACATTTGACCTACCATCTCTCTCACCTCTTGTGCAGACAAAGGCAAATGAGAGAAGAGCAGGACCTTGCAGGAAATGACCAAAGCAAAATTGCATAAAGATGCAGCACCTGCAAATTAACCCCAAGTATGCTCACTATTGTTAATTATTCAAAAAAGAGAGCTGTTAGGGGCAGCCTGATGAACAAAAATATAGAGATGCTCCCCTTTAAATTGTGAGGGAACAGTTACTTTTACTAGGGACAACACCAGAAAAGAATTGGCAGCCATGACAGATGCGGTGAAGACACATTAACATCATTTGGTCATAACAAAACTTGTGCTAAGTGACTGTTTTGGGGTAGAAGCATTTCTCCACCCTACTTTAAAAAACCCTCATTAAATTCCTAGCACCTGAGTCCCTTGTTTTCATTCCATGTTCTTCAATTATTTGTACATAAAAATGTAAAAGTAGTGACAAAGGATTTGAGATTTAACAACACACGTAGAAAATTTTCACTACGAGGATTTCAACTAGAGAAAATGACAACATAGGATTTCTCTCAGAACACACACAAGAGGATTCAGACTTGGGTTTTTAGACGTCGGTTTCATGGACACACAAAATACATGTAGCCAAGTGACTGTTTTTGTGTAGAAGCATTTTTCTACCCTACTTTAAATGAACTCTTGTTAAATTCGTAGGGTCTGTGTTTACATTCAGTGTTCTTGAATTATTTGATCATAAAAACATAACATACATACATATTTATGTATGTTATATCCTTATATGATCCAATGCCAAGTCAGCCAATGGTGTGAACAATTCTATTTTTAGATTTTCTATCTACAATATCCATGTAATTTAAAAAAAACCCAAATGAGAGCTCAATGTAAAATAATAATAAAATAAATTGCAGACCAAATAATTCCATATAAAAGAAAAACCTTTAAAAATTACTCATATTTTTTGTAATAATATTTATTTCAGCAGATCTTATATTTCAAACAATCTGCATCTTTAGACAAAGAAATAATTAGAAATTTCTAATGAAGATTTTGAAAAACCCATAAAATTTAGATCACCCTATCTCCCTAATCTAAATTTCATTTGCTTTTTTTTATATATATATATATATATATTTTATTAAGTAAAGACCAGACCATTTTTTTTCCTGTCTGGTTGATAAATATATAAGGATTTGGCATTAAATAACCATCAAGGGTTGATGTGCCATAAAACACAACCAAACCAAACTATCATTTCTGATCTGCACTGTTCCTCATTCCCATAGATTTATGGCTCATGACTCACTCTTGCAAACAAACACACAAACCCTAAAAATTGTGATCAAGGCAAATATTAGACAAAATTAATGGTTCCATCCAATGATAAATAAAGGATGCTACATATTATTACTTGTGTAAAAATAGCAATATGACAGCAAGTTATACCAAAAATAAAGTCTAGGTTGAATTTAAAAGGTTAGATTTGAACTTTTGCAGAACGGCAGTTATTTATATTTCAGTTGGTGTATTTAACCAGACTTACCCAAGACAAAAATGAGTTCAAATCTTACCAAAAAAAAATGTTATACTTTATTATTTTTTACCTTCACTGAATCTATGTTGTCTTGTATTGATTGCAATTAATAAATAAAAAATATCCAAGAAAATACTTATCAAAATTAATAGTTGATTACTGATATTCTTTTTTTAACTTAAATGATTTAAGGTTTAATTTTCACAAATTCACATTATTTTGACTGCGTTAACATCCAATAAAATAAAACACAATTTCTTCCAAGCGGCGATTGTATCAATTCTACTATATGGATACACCACATGGACATTGACTAAGTGTATAGAGAAAAAGTTTGATGGGAACTGCACAAGAATGTTTTGAGCTATATTGAACAAATCCTGAAAGCAACATTCTGTGAAACAGCGGCTGTATGGCCACTTACCTCCCATGTCTAAAACCATCCAAATAAGACAGACAAGATATGTGGGACACTGCTGGAAAAGCAAGGACAAACTCTTAAGTGACATTTTTCTATAGACCCCTTCACAGGGACGTGCAAGTATTGGCCAACGAACAAGAACTTATCGATAGTAGCTCTGTACAAACACAGGATGTAGTTTGGAGGACCTGCTGGAAGCAATGGATGATGGAGACAAATGGCGAAAGAGAGGGAAAACTGTTCTAGTAGTGCAACATGTTGACAATGCAATCAAGATTATTAAAAGATAGCTGTACCTATAATTGCACAAATTTAAACTAAGAATAATCTTCTGAGATAAAACTTTGTTGATTTCTGTTTTAAGATTTGAGAAATTAATGATAATAATAGATATACCTAAAAGAAATAAATGATATATAGACACAGACTTATCTTGTAACCTGATTTGGTTGGGAGGCGGCTGCTACTTTATAACATGTCACTTTATAAGAGAATAGCCAGACTGCATTCCTCTCCAGGTCTGGTTTGAATTCAGAGTTTTCCTTCGTCCAGACCAGTTGCTATACCCAGGTTAAAGAGCCCAATCTGTCCTACTATTTACCCATAGCTGGAAGGAGAAGTTTGATTGGTACCTTTCCCAGGGGGTATTAACACTATACAAAATGCAAACTGCCTCATCCAAGAATTGAACTAGTCGCTGACTCCATTTCTTATAACGATAACTGTTGTATCAAAATCTTTGTTGATTTCTATTTTAGAATTTGGAAAACTAATAATTATGAATATGGGGGGGGTCCCTGTAGTGTCGTGACTGGCTTGTTGGACTGTGACCTTGAGGTAAGTGAGTTCAAACTCCAGTCATGCTATTATGTTCACTTTCTGACTAATACCCTTGAGAAAGATATGAACCCACTGATCCTCCCAGCTCTGAGTTAAATAGTATTACTGCTGTTCTTCTACAAGGATAGCTTTGGCATTAAATAACCCATAATGGTTGGTATGCCATTAATAACAAAGAAACCAAACAAAATAATAAATAAATGAGATATAAACTTACAATATTTTTTTTTAAATTGGAAAAGTTGATGATTTTGTAAATAAATATATTCGTCTGTATCTTTTTAGAGAAGAATTTAGTAAATATTTTTTGTGTGTGGATCAATTTACAATAAGATCAACTATGTTGGTTTACAAAAAAATAAAAAATAATAATAGCACTGTCACAACTGAGAATAAACAAACTAAAAAAACAATTGTCTATAAAAGAATAAGATAGAAAATGAATCATAAAATATAGTTATTTGTTTTCAATCTTTTTCTTTCAAAAAATAAATCTTCTTTTTTTAAATAAGCAATTTTAGTAGAAAATATGCAAATTAGTTAAAGATGGCAAGTTTTTTCAACTTATATAGCAGGCTACACGAGGCACTCATCATTGTAGAAAATGGAATTGGCTACCCAAGTTGAAATCTGGACTCAGACTGGGCTCTTTAACTTTGGTATGGCAACCAGTCTAAGAGAAGGAAAACTGAATTTAAACCAGTTGTAAACTTGATGAGGGATGGGTTTTGCCTGGCTATTCCTACTTAAGACATACTATGTAGTGCCTCTATGATCAAACCAGGTTACAGGACCAATGAAGATAGCAGAGATGGAAAGAAGTGGTTGTTTTGGCAACACAATTTTTTTGTGAAACCAATTAAAACAAACAACTTTTGCATGTGTTCATATATGTGTATATATATATATATATATATATATATATATATATATATATATATATATAAAGTTGTAATGAGAGATGAAATTTTTCCCTCTCACAAATATGTTTTTTTTTGGGGGGTCACATATATAAAAAAAAAAAAATTAATTCAACTTTTTTGTTTGATACATTACTCTTTCAGTTAGCTTTCTATTTTGTTTTTTGTTTTTTTATTGGCAGTATTTATAATTATATTAACCTTATTTTTGTCTTATATTCATGATTTATCACAGGACCCAGTCACCTCCTAATATCAGTTTGGTCAGTTCAGCTAAACAGCTCTCCCTTATAATCTCACTCCCCAATTTTATATATGTGGGGGAGGGAAATGATTGCATCTTTTTAACCTTTTCCTTCAGAAATCAAATATTTTTAAGGTGTAAGGGAAAGATGGAATCTTAGTCTACATTACTAAAATTTTAGATCTTGTGCAATATACCCCCTGAAAGTACTTCGTGTTTGCTATACTCTAATCTTAAAATTGAAAAATTCTAAGGGAATTCCTCATAGCATTATGGTTAAAATGCTGGACTGGAGCCTCAGAGTAAGCAAGTTCAAACTTCAGTTGTGCTATTACATTCACTTTCAAACTATTACCTCTTGGAAAGCATATTGACTGAATGTAAAAATCTTGCCCGTACTGGATGAGCTTTCTACAATGAAAAAAAAACATTAAAGATCTATTCGAAACAACAGATCTTAATAACATAATCAACTTCCTGAAAAAAAAAGGGCCTCTAATCAAGGATATGAATCCATAAACCTCTCCCACAAAAAGATGTCCACAAAAACCTTTGAATATCCCAACTATCAACAGAAACATTGACTTGAGCAGATAACAACCAAACCCTTCCAACAATACCCAATGGACAAAGGAATAAAATATAAAATGTCTTCAGCATAAAGTAGTAATTTACGAAACTATTTGCTTTGATGTGGCACAAGACCGAATGAATAGGGCACCCAATGAGACTCAAACTCACTCTTGTAGATTTGCTAGTCTAGCTTGCTAACCATTACACCACCAGAAGTACCCTTCAGCACAAAGTAACCAAGGGTTAATTTGCCATAAAATCCAACCAACCAGCCAACTCTTGGAAATATATGAAACCCCTTATTCCCCCAGCTATGGGTTAAATAGTGTCACTGCTGTTCCACATGAATAGCTTTGGCATTAAATAACTTACAAAGGTTGATATGCCACTAAAAAAATAAACTGAACCAAACCCAGAAATACTTTATTTCTTCTAAAATTTTAGTAAAACAGTCATTTTTAGTGGACAAAAAAATTATCCTATAAATTCACTTGTGTAATATACTCACCAATGTCAATAGTTTATTGTAATTGTGAAACTCTTATGAATTTTTATATTTGTAATTTTTTTTTATTTCAAATGTTCATCCCAACTATTAAATTTGTTGCACCAAAAGAGTTAAAGAATTTTTTTTTATTTACTATCCTAAGAATATGCGTTTAGCCTATTGATTTTTTAAGCAAATGCAAAGAAATTCAGTTGGCCACATTTTACTTGCAAGGAGAAACCTTTTCTTGAATGCGGTTGATTCTTTTTTTTTCAAATGATCTTTTTTTTATTTCTTTCAGGCAATAAAATAGCCAAAATAAAAGAAAATGAGAAACCTGTCATTTCTCCACCATCAAACTTTGAACACACAGTCCATGTGGGGTTCGATCCACACACAGGAGAGTTTACTGTAAGTATTTCTTATGTTTTTATATTCATATTTTTACCTATATTCTACAGTTACTGTTTCTGTGTATATTTTTCTTTTAATTACAATTCATTATTAAGATATAGTTCACATGTTTCTTTTTTTTTTTTTTTTTTCTTTTTTTTTTTTTTAACATAATTATAATGGATAAGACAATGATTTGAAGATATCCTCTCCATCCATGAACAAAAGTTTCTGACTCAAATCCTTAAGAATTCAAGAGAATCAAGCCGTGCCAAATATAGAAATTGCAAAGTGGAATATGACAGCATTCAGCATTGATTGATTAATTGCCAATAAAGTAATTCTAAGAAATTAGACATTTTTTTCAGTGCATATGATATGAAAGATCTATTTGTCCTTCTTGAAAAATTTTTTAAAATATTCAAAAAATTATAAACGCAAACATGATCACTACTATTACAAAGTAATTTTTCAACGTGTTCTCTGAACTACATATGAGAAAACAAATCTCAAATGATGTTGATATATTGTTTTTAAAAAAATCTATACAAAATAAATGTAAATATAAACATGCAATGTACATAAAATAACCCCTGACAGATTGACATGTCATTAAAATCAGTCAGTGTAAGAAATTAGTGCTGAATAAAGATCTTAACTTTGAAAAAAGTTGAAAGAAACCAGTGCAGGACTTTAGCTAAATAAGCTATAATTTAGAGCCACACACCCTTGTGAGTTGGTTTTTAAAAATATATTCCTATTTTATCTTCAGTTTTTATTGAAAAATTGGGTTGAGTTATACAGGGTGTCTCAAAATAGATGCAACCCATTAATATGATAATTCATACTGCATCCAGTCATGTTTCATCTGAGTCTTGAAAAACAATCATATCACTTCAGAAAGGTCAAACCAGATGACAAGGACAGAAATTGATTGTCTTTTTCCTACAGTGCATGTGAAAGACCAAGTTCTTGGGAACATTTTTAGAGGGACTTTTTCAGGTTCCTTCCAACATTGTCAGGACATCTTGCAATCAACTTCCTGCCAGATGTGGGATTTTCTGCCTTCTAGTTGAAGTTGTTTACTGACCCTGTGGCTTGAAATTTATATACCCAATCATAAATTTGGCTTTTCTGAGGCTAACTTAAGTTAAACTTTCTGTGAAATTTTGCTTGCACAGTTTTGAATGATTTTGTTTCCAAATAAGTCATGACACAAAATATTTTTTCCTCTATTGTCCAAGGCATTATGATCACGGATTAATAGTCATTATAGTATACTGTTTTCAAATCTGAAACAAAAAAGAGTACAGCATTATTATTAGAAGAGTTATTAGCAGTCACATGGGTCCCATGTATATTGAGACACCCTATAAATAATTTTCATTTTTTAAAAGCAACTTTGTAACTATTCATTTCAACATTCTAACGTTTTAAACACAACAGGAAATTACTTCATCAAAGCATGCCTTTATTGGTCATTCTTATTTCAGTAGTGAAGGAGTATGCATTATAATTTAATCTGTGATCTCACACCCCTGAAATAGAGTGCATATTTGTCAATAATAAAAGCACTAGATAAACAGATAAGAAAATTTGTAGTATTTATTACCAAGTATCATTATTGACCACCAACTTCAAAACTGATTTTCAAAGTTTCAATCTGGTAATACATCATTGATAAATAAACCTAAACGAAGATGCTCTTCAGACATTCATCAAGGTATTTCAAGAAAATTGGTAGAATGCCGTCTGCACAAAGATACTTGAGAATTATCTCTTGACTTCAACAAATCCCAGTCCAATGTCTGTTTCCACTTGAAAATGATAGGAAAAGTGAGCAAGCTAAACATTTGTGTTTCTTTTAATTTTAGAGAGAAGAATTAAGAAACTCATATGTCCATAGCGAGAAGTCTTCCTCCAAAGCAGAGAAATGACCTGTTTCTCCAGAATATTCTTACAGGTGTCCAAAAAATGGGTCTTTTATGACAATGTTCAATGCATAAGACAGTGAACTAACAAGGATGTATCTCCACAGCCTTCCCCCAAAAGCAGAGCTTCATGAAAGAAAATTTATGCTGTGTGTATGATGGTATCATTACCATATTGTTCATTTTGAGTTTTTAAATTGCAATGAGACACTCAATGCAGACTTACACTCTTAACTATGTGCATATGAAAATCTTCAAAGAAAATGCTGCACACTTGTCAACAGGAGAAACATGGTTCTCCATTATAACACAAGGCCATTTTCAGCTAAAATCATGCAAGAAAAAATTTGGCATTTAGGCTGGTCTGTTCCACCTCATCCACCATATTGATAAGACTTTGCACAAAGTGATTTCCATCTTTTTTGTTTTCTTCAAAATACTCTGAATGATAAAAAAATTTTTCAAGACGATCAAGTGAAAACATTATGGAAAACTTTTTTATGCTCAAAACCAGCTGAAATTTATTCAAGAGTTATCAACAAACTACCAGAAAAATGGAAATAAGCAATTCAAAATAACAGCGAATATACTATTAATTAAAATTGATTCATTGTTAAATTCATGAATAAATTATATTTTACTAAGACAGAAATTATTTACAACTTAACCCAATATCTTATTTTTCTTTAACATTAATATAAAGAAATAATCCTTTTCTTAATACTTAATTTTTTGTTTCTAGAGATAAGCCATATAGCTTAGGATCTCAGTAGATGAAAGTCTAACTCTAAAAGGTACCCTGGATAAAATATTATAAGGAAAACAGTAAATATGAAACTGGTTTAAAGAAATAAATGTACCATAGGAGCAACATTTTATCTCAGAAATTCAGATAAAAATGTTTTTGAATGTATTACTATTCAGTCAGTCTTATATCTGTTACATAATTTTTTAATATTTTTCATTGTTTATATATATATCTCACTGATCACAGTTGAATCGAGGACAATGATTAAGGAGATTTACCCCTCCCTTTCTAGTCAACTTGCATTTTTTTTCCTCCTCTACATTACACAGTCCCTGCCCCTTGTCCTTCTTGATCATTATCCTCAATTCAACTGTGACCAGTGAGGACCAAAACCAGTTAGCTGATTTTATTTTTAAAAAATGATTAAAATTGGTCTCCTTGTGATTGTAATAAAGTTTTGTACCCCCTGTAAAATATATAAATTTTTAGAGTTGAAAAAACACAAAGGTCTTCCAAGGATAATTTGATTTGTAGAAATATTTACCAATGTTGAACATTTCTGTTTTTAAACCTTCATCAGTGTGTGTAAGTTATCAGAAGTTATTTAAAGTCTAAGTTATATTATTTTGATAACTTACATGCCCTGATAAAGGTTTAAAAACAAATGTTCAACATTGGTAAATATTTCTACAAATAAAATCATCCTCAGAAGACCTTTGTGTTGTTTCATCTCTATACATTTTCATATTGTCGAATTTATTTCCAGTTTTTCCATAGATTTAATAGTGTATATAAAAAAAAACTTTTTAAAAAATGTAGCAGCCATTAAGCTTAGTACTGAGTCATCCTATTTATATAATTTATATTATAGTTAATTATAAATAAATAAATAGAAATGCATTATAATTAGTATTTAATTTTCCTTGAGAAATTAGGACTAGTATGAGTGCATATGCAGACTCCCACACTGTTATCATTAAATTGGGAATCACTTTATTCTCTAAGTTAATGCTGTTTAATGCTGCTATTACAATAAAAAAAAAAAAAAAAACTTACAACAACAAAGTACCATTATTGTTGTGTAATGTAGCATACATAACAAAATCAGATCAATATAAAATAGACATATACTTTTAAAAAATGATTTATAGGTAGCAGAAGACCAACAGAACTACTTACAATAATATGATTCTACTATCTAATCCATATTCTCCCCATAGACAACAATGAAAATAAATATAGGTTTGAAAAGGGGATGCTATATATATATATATATATATATATATATATATATATATATATATATATATATAGCATCCCCTTTTCAAACCTATATTTATTTTCATTGTTATATTTATTTATTTATTTATTTATTTATTTTATTTATTTTTTTTTTTTTTCATTCAGGAAAATTCAAGTTTTTTTTATTTATCTGTTTATTTTTTTTTCTAAGAGTTCAAAAGAGTTTGTTTTTTTAATTTGTAAAAATAAATATTTGGATTTGACTAAATAGAATTATTTCTGTAAACATCCTTTAAAATAATATAAAAAATTGATATTGTACTAATGCTAATATCAATTTGTACTTTGATTTGTTAAACTTAAAATCATTTAGATATATAAATTATATCAAATATTTTCATCTAAAGATGGTTGAGCTCTATAATTTTTTTTTTGTTTAGTTAGTTAGGATTCATTGATTGCAGTCTAATCACAGTTTAACAGTGTTATAAACATTCATTTTTTAATTATTATATAAAAGCCAAATGTGAGGGATTTTAAAATGTGTGTTGATGTTGATTTCAGTGTATAAACTACAAAATAATGATGGAAAATCAATGGCTTATACTTCTCATTCTCACTGGAATCATATTCTTTCTTCTCAGGAAACTATTTCAAGTAACTTGAAAGTTTTGTTTGATCTACTGATGTCAGGAATTATTTATTCATAAAATTAACTAAGCTTTAGTCGGGCACACTACCTCAAATTGTCCTATCGTACCTGCTGTTCTTAAGTGACCAACCATCTAAGTGTCTAATGAACAGATTATTTGCTCTCCAATTTTGGTGATCTATCAGGTGCTTAAATCTTTTTAGCACTGAGCTCAAATTTGCCCTCTAAAAGTTCCTACCTTTCTAAAGGGTATTAGCTCAAAAGTGAATGCAGTAGCATTACAAAATATAACTACAATGTCATGTCATAATCCAACAAATTAGCCTCGAAGCCACAAGGACTTTTCCTGTGAAGAGATAAATTCATACCATTCCTAAAGACAAGAATATAATGAAATACAAATGACCTAGTATTGAATTTGAACCTTGCCAAGTCTTTTT
The DNA here is from genome assembly GCA_963585895.1 of Sepioteuthis lessoniana. Classification (NCBI taxonomy): domain Eukaryota; kingdom Metazoa; phylum Mollusca; class Cephalopoda; order Myopsida; family Loliginidae; genus Sepioteuthis; species Sepioteuthis lessoniana. The sequence goes on along the minus strand of OY757912.1, from coordinate 108,023,421 downwards.
AAGCAACCCACATTTCTACTAGTGTGTAAAAGCAACAGCAACCATGGTGTCAACAAGATCTGACCTGATATATTGGATGAACCATAGATATAATTTAAACTTCGGTTATAACAGTCGCTCTCATTTGTATCAATAACCAGGTTTTGCTGTTAAAAAGAGATGGGAGTTCAAGTCTCACTAAAGGTGTATCCTTAATCATTGCCTAGATAAGTAAAACAAATATACATTATCATCAACAAGAGAAAACCTTGAATTTTGATGACCAGCTTTTCATTTGAAAATGCTGACAATAGACACCAATTATTTCATGACTGCTGCCAATGTAAGAAAGGGGATCAGGTTTCAAATGACAAATGTTCTAATCTAAAACATTGGAAATGTCTTTTTCTGTATGTGTGGCTCAAATGTTTGGAGATAATATTGGAATCTGGCATCACCTTTTGGCTCATGTGAGATTAACTTACAGGAAAAAGATAAAACTGATACTACAATGTGGAGTAAGATAAAAAGTACCTTTGGTAAACCACACTCAAGGGGCTAAGTATGACTTTATCATCAGTCACTATACTTTATTCATTGTTTGACAATAAATAGAATTGGTTGACAATGGCCCCTGATTAACAAAATTATAAAATTATCTTTGTTACATGAAATGGAGGTACCCGTGGTGTAATTGTTATCGTCGTAGGAAATGGACACGGCGACACGAGTTCAAATCCTGGACGAGGCTGATTGCATTTCACATAGCACTAATACCCTTGGGAAAGGTATGAATCCAATTATTCTCCCTCCAGCTATGGGTAAATAGTAGGACAGACTGGGTTCTTCAGCCTTGGTGAGGCAACTAGTCTAGGAGAAGGAAAACTCTGAATTAAAACCTGTTAAACTCCGCTTAAAAATTGACCTTGTGTCATATCCTGCCCGAGCGGAGGGGTTGGTAAATAGGATCTTTGTTACATGAAATGAAATAAACAGTGTAATGAACAGTGAAATCATACACGACTTAATTAAAATGTTCCTAGACATTTTTTTATATTTGATATAAGTTTCATCTGTGAGTTTGTGTTTGTTACTATATTTGCCAGTGAAATATGTTTGTATCTGCTCCATGGATAACAAAATAATTTGTTTATTAGTGATCAGGAACAATTCAAATCCACCAGGGCATTATGCTTCACTCCATCAAAGGTTATATGTTTGATTTTTTTTAACTGTTTCAATTAACATCCCCTCACATTTTTGACCAATGATACTGATTTAACATTTTCATGTCTCTTGATTTCTGACTTAGGATCTAGATACGTTTTCATTGATATATTATTACTATTTGGTTTTAAATTTTCCAGAAGGTCAATAATTATAAGATAGGAGGCGCTTGTGGTGTAATGGCTATCATTGTAGGAAATGGACACGGCAACCAGAGTTCAAATCCTCAATGAGACTGTTTGCATTTCACATAGTGAAAGGTATGAATCCAACTATTCTCCATTCAACTATGGTTAACTAGTGGGACAGACTAGGCTCTTTAACCTTGGAATGGCAATTAATCCAGGAGAAGGAACACTCTTGAATTCAAACTCCACTTGAAAATTGGCCTTGTATTGTATCCTGGCATGGAAACCCACACTTAATGGTTTGAAAGGTCAGATGTGGTTCCTCTCTCTCTCTCTCTCACACACACGCATATATATATATATATATATATATATATATGTGTGTATGTATGTATGTATTTTTTTTTCCAATTCTCTTTTCTACAGCTGTGACTTTCTTTTAGTTTCTATACATTCTTTCATTCATGTGTTTGTTTGTAGCTTTAATAGAATTGGCTTGTTGACAATTTTTGATTATATATTTTTTCTTTGTTTGTTGTAGGGCATGCCAGAGTCATGGGCAAAGCTGCTGCAGAACTCCAATATTTCTAAATCTGAACAGAAGAAAAATCCCCAGGCTGTCCTTGATGTGCTCAATTACTATGACAATTCTACTAAAGAAAAAAAAGAATCAAAATATATGCATATTAAACAGTCGAGTAGTAGTAAGTATCTTATGCGTGTGCACCCCAGCATTTGGCCTTTACCCACCCCATTTTTATCTATCTATATATATATATATATATATATATATATGTAAAGAGAGAGATAGTGAGAGAAATAAAATTATGTTTAGATTGATATATAATTATTTTTGGAAAAAGTTAAATGGACAAAAGATATATATATTTGGTGTAGTTGATAATATATTAATTTATATTATTTCTGCCAATGCATTTTAACTTCAAAATTTACCTGCACACAAAAGCATGTTGGCAGAAATAAAATAAATAAATATATCATCAACTACACCAAGTATATATATCTTTTATCCATTTACTTTTTTTCCACATATATTCTGTCCAATTCATTTCATTCCTTCTCACGTAATTATTTTTGTGTGCGTGTGTGTGTGTATATATATATATATATATATATATATATATATAATAAAGAATAGCTAGATATCAAATTATAAATATATATATATATATATATATATATATATATAAGAGAGACAGAGTGAAAAAAAATTCGGAGATATAAAATCATATATGTAGATTGATATTTATAATTATTTGTGTGTGTTTTGATTCAGTATTTTCTTTTCTCCAAAATTTGTTGGCTAATATTTGTGTGTGTGTCTATATAAACACACACACACACACACACACACACACACACACACACACACACACACACACACACACACACAAATATTAGCCAACTAATCTTGGAGTTAAGAAAATTCTAAATTAAAAAATTTAGAATTTTTTGTTTAAATCTGTGGCACATTAGTGTTCTGTTCTTCTGTTATCAGCTGTTCCAAAAAGTTTTGCTGGTTCTGCACAGGCTTTTACTCCTGTGATTAAAACACCTGTGTAGGTTGTCCAACAGTTCATATTTTTAGCCAGACTGTTAAGTTTTTGTTAAAGATCAGTTCACCTCTATTGCACATCATTTTTCTTTTCCTCTCTGCATACTGCCTCTTTTAAGCAGGTAATCACCCACCCTCACATGCAAATTAGCACTGCCTGTAAAAAGCAAAATATTGCACATGCACCATAAAGGAATTGCAAATGGCTGCTTGGCAAGTAAGACAGTGTGAACATTTGGAGTTTGATGAGTGCAAATATTCTTGTCATAGCCTTCATAAGTGTCAAGATGAACAAGAAAGTCCATCAAATATCTATCTATACAGAGAGAGATTAATGGACTTGAATTAGTCTGGCATAAGACCACAATCAATAAAAGATGCCTAATTAGGATAAAATTCTTATACTAATTAGAAAATTGTCTGTGAAATTAGCTTTTAACTATCACACTTCAGCAAGTTTTCATCTAATCTACTTAAATATAAAATACCATGTGACTATCCAATCATCACACAGCATGGTCTTACAATAGAGTAATAAGAAATTTCTTTATTTGTGAATTTTGAAGGGCAGAAGATTTTTTTTTTTTCTTCAACTGAAAAATCAACTGATATATAAATGAAAAACATTGTGTTAAAGGAACTCTTAAATTGTAATTGGTCTTGTTAATAAGTAGACTTTCAAAGTTAGAAATGTGTTTAAATATAGATATATATTAAAAATCAATTTCCTTGTTATAATTGTTTCATTTATTACAAAGGGATAAGGCATAGGACTGTTATTGCGTCTTAATTTTACACTTAGTTGTATATTCTGGAAGTATTAAACATAAAATTGCAGAGAAATACAGGATGCGGCAGAAATACCTCCTTTATTTTAAACTGTCACCTTTGTGGAGCAATTAAATTTAGGCAACTGGTAATGGTAGCTCTATCTAGCTAATGTTTTACAATTCTTGGACCTGTACAGCCTATGCATTTGTTGTTAAAACATTTTTGAAGAGAAGTGAATTTGTTATTGCTGAAATAGCTTTTGTGCTCGTTTTATGTTACATTGTAATGATGCTGTTCCAGACAGAAAATTGATACTACTATGGACTGAAAATTTTCAAACCACAAATTAATTGATTAAAAGAAAGCTGCCTGGAAAAAATTGAAATGCTCAAACTCCAGAAAATGTCTGGACTATAAGACAGTCTGTTGTGCAATCTCCTACATGGGTCATTTTGTCACTCTTTAAACACATAAAATAAATCACTATAAATCACATCCTATTCATTTTGTCTCTCTTTAAACACATAGCAGGTCCAAGCCATATTATATCATAACTGATGATATCTAAAAAAAGGAAGTAGTAAGATATTACCTAGATGGAGCTACTATTGCCACTTGCCTAAAATCATTCACATCACATAAATAACAGTTTAAAATATGGGAGGTATTTCTGCTACTCTATATAAAGTTTGTGATTTTATAAGTACAATGTAATTGCAAAATTACTCAGATATTGCCATATTTTGACAGAATGGCTACATTAGCCTTTACTACTATTTCTCTCTTTCTCTCTCTCAGCCTTTTTCTATTTCTCTTTTGCTATTACTCTCTTTCTCTCTCACTCTCTCTCTCTCAGCCTTTTTCTATTTCTCTTTTGCTATTACTCTCTTTCTCTCTCTCTCTCTCTCTCTCGGCCTTTTTCTGTCTCTCTACTGCTATTTCTCTCTCTCTCTCCTCTGCTATTACTCTGTCTCTCCTCTATTACTCTCTTTCTCTCTCTCTCAGCCTTTTTCTGTCTCTCCTCTACTATTACTCTCTCTCTCTCTCTCTCAGCCTTTTTCTGTCTCTCCTCTGCTATTACTCTCTCTCTCTCTCTCTTTCAGCCTTTTTCTGTCTCTCCTCTACTATTACTCTCTCTCTCAGCCTTTTTCTGTCTCTCCTCTGCTATTACTCACTCTCTTTCAGCCTTTTTCTTTCTCTTCTCTACTATTTCTCTCTCTCTCTTCGCCTTTTTCTGTCCCTTATTTCTCTCTCTCTCTCATTAAAACACTAATTCCCACTTTCCCTTCCCTTTTTGATTTTTTTTTTTAAACCCCTCATAGACGATGCATACTTATTGATTTATTTCTTAATTTTGCATCCTCAGGTTCGAGCTCCAGTTCTGTTCGACCAAGTCTTTCTGATAAAACTGGTGCCAGTCTTGTGATGTCTGTAAGTGGAAGATTTTTTGGATTCTATTTTTAGAGTTTATTACAGTTTTGACATCTCCCTCCAAAACTTTCGATTTATGTTTCATCTAACTGCAAAGTCTGATAGTCATCAGTGTCTGGGTAAATATTAATTTACCCGATTTCTTAACTTTGAATATGAGAACTGGAAGATTTTGTTTTTTGTTGATTTGATAATTTTCAGTTTATTTTTGAAGAAATAGCAAATAAATGAAAATCATGGTGACCAGGATTGATGGAATACAAAACTTCATCATTCGGAATGATAATTCAAATTTTTATCTGAATAAGACATGTGTATGGGGTCTGAGTACTGTTGATAGACCCCTTATTTTGGAACCTGTATTGATCTGTACATGAGATCATGTATTGTAATTTACTTTTATTACCTCTATGTTTACTTTTGATTTGATTCAAACATATACCCAAGGCATTACATTTTCTGTTAGAGTATTTATATATTTATTAATATACTTTAATGTTCACATCATACTTGTTGGTTATTATTGCAAACTGAATGTCAGTATGTCTCTTCAGAGTGTACCAAAATAAATGAATAAACAATGATTATCATCATCAATTGATTCATTTTAATGATTAAAAAGCAGTATTTAATTTTTTTTTCCAATACTAGTTAAAATTTGCAGAAAAATCAGCGGATAATATGAAGTAGTTTTGATAACTTGTAAGATTTTGAGATGGCGCAGTATTATTCCAAGAGTTTTTCAGACGATTAAACTTGTTCTCATAAAAATGAAAATGCTGACAAATACAGATATTGATATTTTATAAGTACAATCTAAGTGTAGAATTAAAATAAGTAAGTTGGCCAACCATAGTCAAGGGTGACCCAAAGACTCCCTTTTCTATAGCTACTACACTGAGGTGTAAGGGAGAACACTACTTTCCTTAGATTGCTCCACTTACCCTTGATCAATTTCTTATGTTGTTGAATATTAAGCAGGGAGGCATCAAGTACCATTTTTTGAGTCTTTGGTATGACTTGACCTGGGAATTAACTCTGGTCTCTTGGACCATTGGCAAACACTCTTAACCATTATGCTAATGAACCAGTACAGAATTACTCATATATTAACATATTTTGACAGTATGCATACATTAGCATGTCATTTGTGTGTAGTCTGCTATATTTAAGGAGTGCTCCATATCATTGACAGAGCATATATATATATATATATATATATATATATATATATATGCAAAATAGAAAAATTGAAATAAATACAACAGTATGTAATTATAAAAAAGAAAATTTTCAAAGGATTTATTTTTTATTTATAATACCCCCCCCCCCGATTATTTTTATTTATTTTTTTTTAACCATCTTCAAGGTGATTCATAACATGTTGAAATGCTTCATTCGAAAGATATTTTCAAATGAAATGTTAAAATGGAATGCTGTTAACAATAATAGAATGCTTAAAACTTTCTTGTTTCATTTTTTTTCATTTGAAAATATTTTTCACGTGAAACATTTTAACATCACACTTAATCACCTGAAAGATGGTTTAATAAAAAAAAAAAAAAATATTGGCATTTTATCATGTATAAGAATACATCTTGAATATTTTATTTTTTCATGTTTATATATATATATAGTCAGTGTCAGTTGCACTTATTTGATTTTAACTAATAATTTTATTGTTGATTAATTGTAGCCTTTTAAACAGAGGTCTGCAAACTTTTCAGTATAAGGGTCACATTGGATATATTATACATTTTCATTGACCAAGGGAAAAAATTAGTTTTATATATTTATCTATAAAACTTAATGAATAAATAATTTTTATTTAGATCTTTTTTTTTTTGTAATCGACAAGTTACAGCTGAGAACAAGAGAAATGTAACAATTATAAAGAACCCCTGTTGTGTTTACACCGAGTCATAATATAATGCTCTTGACAAAAAGAATATAATGCTCTAACAAAAATCAGTTATTACAGAGATGAAGAAGGTTATGTACATCTTTAAATGTGTTGACTAATGAGATATCAAAGATTGTAAACTGATTCCATTCTTCAAAATTCAGAGACAATGAATATCTCAAAATTTACCTTTTAAAATACTTTTACTTTAGCATGAATGCTAAAATCTGATGCCAGAGGAAAATGTTCTGCTGTGATAATCATAGAAGTAGTTTCAGTTGATAGAGAGAGATGCATTAAAAAACAATGACCTTATATACAAGATATAATGACCATTAGTAAAACTGTGACTACATAAAAGCTTATTGCAAATGGATGTGGTATCACTGCTTTTAAAAGTACTGAGTGTCTCTCTATCAAATGACTAGAAAGATCTGTACATTTTTTTTGTTTTATTAATACTGACCTTTGCGGGTTTTTTTCCACACTGTAAAATTATAATTGAAGTTTTTCCTTTTTAGGTTCATTATCAAGGTTTTTTTGTCTTTTCTTTTCTATTTACATTTTTGGATAATTACTTTGCCAAATGTATTGAAATAATTATAACTATACATATAGTCATGAATTTCATCTTCCATTAAAAACTATTTTGTGGCTTGTACAAAATTTGAATATTGTTTATAAACCAGAATTGTGTATCCCAAAACAATTTCACACACCATTACTTTTTGACAACTCCATTGGACCACGTGAAGAAAACATTATTACCTGTGCCAACTCTTCTGGCTTACAGTAATTTTTTTTTTAAATCAGTTTTCTTCCCCACCTCCAAGCTTTTTCAATGGACACTATCTTATGTTTGCTTCCTCCAATATAAACTTTATTGTCACTGACATAATTCTCTGAAGAGAAGTAACTGCAACAAAGGGTCCCCTTTTTTAGGATCTTAAGATATTTTAATCATTTTCAAAATATCTTATTATGCAAACGCTTTTAAAAACAATATTTAAAAACTATTTTTCTCTACTGCAGTTTAATATAAAATGCTTTTTTCCTTTCTTTCTAAATTTATTAGCAGCATTGAAATTACTGTAAATTGTTGTATATTATTCAAACTTTGACCTCTGGTTGACCACTCTGTGCAAAAGATTTAGATTTTAACCCTGCCATATAAGTCAGCCCCCTGTTTTGTAGAGATTTTTTTTTAGCTTAAAAAGTTAATTTGCACGTACTGTGCAAATTAACTTTTTAAGCTAGAAAAAAATCTCTTACAGTATTTACAGTACTCATGTATTTACAGTACTCATGGATCTATTGTACATTTAAAAATATATGATTCAAAATATCTTACAGTATTTACAGTACTCAGTATTTACAGTACTCATGGATCTATTGTACATTTAAAAATATATGATTCAAAATCATCTTTGATATTATGTCTTATAAAAAATTGTCATATCATTTGACTTCTCAAATACACTAATTTCTCATCAGTTTAATCTTCTCTTATGATAATGTTCATTTGTACTTTTTTTAATTATTTAGTCATAGTTTAATGGAATTCATATTTAAAATGTCTTACTAGATTTTATCATTGTTTTTAATTAGAAGTTTACCTAACTTTCAGTCTGTTTTCTACTGAACCTTTTATCAATTCATTCAGTTAATAACTTTGGTTTTATAAGAATATCACTAAATTTGTTGTACTGGTCATTTCAGACAAAAATTGAAAGTTCTGCACCAACAACTCCTGAAGAAGAAGAAGAATTACCTCCTCCTCCAATTGCAACCAGACCTGATAAAACAAAATCAATTGTGAGTATTTTATATAATATTCATTATTATAATGTAACATTAAAATAGATTAATCAGCACATATTTTATGACATATTTTAATGGTGAAATTACCATGACAACTATTGTAAGTCATGAATCTCATCAAAACAAGCAAGAAAGAAATAATTCAGTTTAAAAAAAAATGATTATCTTAACAGAGCCTTTTCAGATTATTCTGAGGTCAGCTGTGGTTTTGGGGCCAAAGCATATATTTACCTCTTATCACAGAGTGGCCTTGAAGTACCTTACAATAAGCCCATACTCCATTGGACTAACGTCACATCGTAGAAATACCTAATGTACCCAGAAGTGATGTGTTAATTCAGTGATACAGGTTTCGAATTTACTAACACGACATCAACATCAACACTCTGAGCTTGTATGTTAAGAAAAATAAATATCACAATAAATATACATAAATACACACACACATACACACTGAGGTAAGAAACCCAATGAAAAGACTAAACTAATTAAAGAAAATTTTTAAACAAGCTTTTTTCTGTCTTCGTTATTAATCTGATAAATATTTATAGCTAGAAAAGAGTCAGACTTCTATTTCATTTTTCTTACCTTTTCCTTACTTCTTCTTTTGCTTTCTCATATGTTTTTTTATGTCCATGATATCTGGCAATAATGTTTTGATTAATATTCAGTACATTTTTAATATCTCATATTTTTATACACACAAACACCACAATTATCATGTTCTACTATTGATTTCTTTCCTTTTATCAAAAAATGTCCTCAAACAGATTTTGACATATCGTTAAAAGATAAATAAACTCCTGAAAAACTACACAAAAATGTAAATATATAAAATTTATGTGATTCTCTAACCTCTTGGCATTTCAACCAACTCTTTGGCCTAATAGGTAGAGTGTTCGTCAATGGCCTGGGAGACTGGGGTTCAGTTCCAGGTTGAGTTATACCAAAGACTCAAAAAATGGTACTTGGTGCCTCCTTGCTTAACACTCAGTATTATAAGGTACAGATCAAGAGTAAAGTGGAGCAATCCAGGGAAAAGAGTAGCGCCCTCTCTACATCTCGGTGTAGTAGCTATTGAAAAGGGAGCCTTCGGGTCACCAACAATCAGACATTAGCAAGAAGAAATCATTTGTATCATGTGCTATTAAAATGTACAGAAAAGTTGTAAATCAGGATTTTATATTCGGTTACATAATGGAAAAGTTGATGCCAAAGAAAAAGTTCCTTTCAAATGTCTTACTCCTTCAAATTGTCTCAACATAGATAAATTTTTTGTTAAAAAACTTCAATGGCAAAGTGACTGAAGTTGAAATAAGACAAGGAGAAAAACCTGAAGTTAAAATTAAGAGTGCACCAATTGTATATACCAGCAGTTCAAAAAGAGTTAATTCCCATACGATTTCCTTAAAACATCCTGTGGAAGAATTAAGTGGAAAAGAGAAGACAGCTTATCCCCTATGGCAAAATGAGCACAGATTGAATCGTACATCCAAGAGAGAGAAAAAAGAGAGGGGAAACATGGCCACCCTAACTCCTCAGTTTAAAAATAAAACATGTTCTCAAGCAATGAGAATTTCCAGCAGTGATTTATGCAGATTTTTTTTTTTTTTCAAAGCAAGCATGAAAAACGCCTCTCACAGGAGGAAGATGAATCAAGTGACAATGTTGCTTTTGTTTGTCATAGATGGGTAGCCTGAATTTGGTAACTTTTGTTAGTAATCACTGGAATCAATTTCCAACCAATTCAAACACACATCCCAACTGAGCAATACTTCAATAATATGCCATTACAAAAATAAGTTAAAATAAACAAAGATTCAATGGCTACTCATATAAATTGCAATCTTGGATTGAATATTCAGAACAAGATGATCATATTAACTTGTTTTCTCTGTTCTGGATTTTGTAAGATACTAAATTTTGATTTTAAAAACTGGGCTTATTCAGAATTATTGCAAAGTCAGTCAAAATTGGAATATTACATAGAATTTTAATACCGGACATTGGCCTAGGGGTTAGAGTGTTCGCCAATGGCCCGGGAGACCTGGGTTCAATCCAGGTCGCGTCATACCAAAGACTCAAAAAATGGTACTTGATGCCTCCTTGCTTAACACTCAGCATTATAAGGTACGGATCAAGGGTAAAGTAGAGCAATCCAGGGAAGGAGTAGCGCCCTCCCCTACACATTGGTGTAGTAGCTATCGAAAAGGGAGCCTTCGGGTTACCCTCGACTATGGTCGCCAACTTTACTTTACTTACATAGAATGTAGACTAGGCCATTGGCCTAATGAGTAGATTATTCGCTAATGGTCCAGGAGACCAGGGTTCAATCCCAGGTCGAGTCATACACAAGACTCAAAAAATGGTACTTAATGCCGCTTTGTTTAACACTCAGCATTATAAGGTAAGGATCAAGGATAAAGTGGAGCAATCCAGGGAATGGAGTAGCGCCTTCCGTACACCTCAGTGTAGTAGCTATTGAAAAGGGGGCCTTTGAGTCACCCTTGACTATGATCGCCAACTTTACTTACTTTTTTACATAGAATGTATAGTAAAGTGACTTAATCATAATTATTGCAAAACAAGGAATTGCAACTCTTTATTTAATGGACTCTGTTAAAAGAAAATCGAAAAATATGACTTTTTGAAGGAAATCATCAAAACTTACTCTATTGTGTGATGAAAACTTTGAAAGGTTTCTTAACAATCCCATATGATTGACAAATAGTTATATGTGGTGAAATCTTGGCTTAGTTGTGTGCATTATTTATGAAGCCAATAGAGAAGTATTTTGAACATAGAACATGGTGATTTGCAGTTCAAACTCAAAAACCTCCTACCTGATATTCATGATCTCCTCAGCGTCTACCAAACCCATCCTTTCTATTAAAAAATTATTCAAGAATCAAAAGTACATTTGCACTTATAGTCTGCTGATTATTTTCTCATGCAAGCTGTATTAAATACTGGCAAATTATTTAATTTATTGGGGTGGGGATTAAATTTCGTTTCTAGATGTGCCTCAAGCATAAAGCTTGAGAAACCCTGGTTTAGGCAGTTCAAATAATTAGAGATTTTTAATCCAGAATCTGTATCATCTTTAAATGATGAAAATGAAATGGACAGTGACTTGTTTGTTTATAGTTATTTTATTGTTTTCAAAGCCTAAGTCAGTTAAAGACTATCTTAAAAGCTCATGAGCAACATTCAGGACTTTCTGTTGTATAGAAAACAAAACAGATCATAAAACTGATCTCAACCAGCTAATCCATTTGATTGCCACTGCAAAAATTTTGTTTGTTTGTTTGTTCTTTTTTTTTTATTTCTTTTTTTTTATTTCTTTTTTTTCTTTTGTAAGTTTTTAAGTTAAAGAGAAAATTATGATCACCACTCCACCAAATTTGTACAGATTGAAAACTTTCATACGATTTCAGTTCCAATATTTTTGATGATTCATGCTAATTTATGCTTGTATAGTATAGCCTCCACTCCAACAAACGGCTCATTGGTCTAGTGGATGGAGTGTTCGCCAATGGCCCAGGAGACCTGGGTTTAATCCCGGGTCGCGTCATACCAAAGACTTTAAAAATGGTACTTGATACCTCCTTGCTTAACACTCAGCAATATAAGGTACATATCAAGGGTAAAGTGGAGCAATTTAGGGAAAGGAGTAACGCCTACCCTTACACCTCAGTGTAGTAGCTATTGAAAAAGGAGCCTTCTGGTTGTCCTTGACTATATATATATATATATATGTAATTACATTCACCATCCTAATAAGAGTAATTTTCAGTCATTTGCTACATTTCTTTTACTGAACAGTCAAGTTCCAAAATTATGTCTTCAAATTGCTACAATTCAGCCATTGACCATATCTCTTTATGTTGGAACCTAACAAAATGAGAAACAACCAAAACAGAGCTTGGAAATGAAATGGGAATCTTTATAAAATTAATAAAATCCAATACTCACCAGCAGCATGGAGAAAGTAAACCACTGCTCGTGGTGACTACTTAGTCAGCATATTTACCCCCACCCCTCACAATAGTGTCCAACATATTTATGAGGAATGGAACATACCCATTAATGTTCATAGGTAGTGTATATAACACTTTAAATGACTAAGAAGTTCTTGACTTATGGCACTTAACCAATATATATGTATTTACCAACCTCTCCATACAAACAGGATGTGACACAAGGTCAACTTTTAAATGAAGTTTTACTAGTTTGAATTCAGAATTTTCCTTCTTTTAGACCAGTTGCCATGATAAGTTAGAAGAGCATAGTCTGACCTACTATTTAGCTATAGCTGGAGGTGGAATAGTTAGATTCCTACCTTTCCCAAGGGTATTAGCATTATGTAAATTGCAAACAATCTCATCGAGGATTCAGATTTGGGTCACCATGCTCATTTCCTGCAATGATAACCATTAACCCCAAGCAATTCCTTTAACCAATAAATAATTTTGGAAAGTTAACTGTTCTCTAAAAGAAAAAAAAAAAAAATTTAATAAATAACTGGAACTTTCTTTTATTTGGAAGTAGAATATTTCTGTATAATTCATTTGCTCATTTAAATAAAATTAGCATGAATTTTCAGGGTCAGTGTAGTACTATTCTGTACAAACTCCCTGATTTTAATTGAATCATAATAATTGACCTTGTGTCATATCCTGCCCAAGCGGAGGGGTTGGGTAAATAGAGTAATAGCACAAATTAGTTGTAAAAAAAGATTTGTAATAATGTTAAAACATTAAAAATATTAATTAATCTAAATAAATAAATGTAAACAAATATATAAAAAAATATGTTCCAGGTGATTTTTTTTTTTCCTCCACAATAAATATAAATACTATTTTTTTTTTTTCCAAAGAAAAAATAGTTTGCACCGACTTTTTTGTAATTATATATCGACTAAGTGCCAATTAGAAAGAACATACTCTCTGAATGAGCTGTTTTTTTTTTTTTCTCACTCCATTGCATGAATATACATTAATTAGATCCAATTTTCTCTGTTTTATAAATCCCAACTATTGCTCTTTCTTTCCATCTATTTAGATTAAAACTGTCATCTCAAATTTGAATATGAACATCACATGACATCATTTGTAACAATCCCATGATATCAAGCATTACCGATACTTAATTTTTTTTTGTGAGGAAAGGCAGTGCACTGAGTCAATCCTGCTCTCCAAACTTCAACAAGATGAATCCAAAAAAAAGAACCAGTGTACATCATTGGATATTATTGTCGTTGCAGGTTTTATATCAGATTGTTCTTCTCTTAGATTGATTCTTTAACAAAAACTTGTGGTTTAATACTCACTAGTTTTATATCAGAGAGTCTTTCTCCAATATAGATAATTTTTAAATTCATCCACCTTTTGATTGGTCTTTTCTTTTTCTTTTTTTTATCCTGCCCAGTGTCTAGCCTCCCTCCTCACCAGATAAGCAATGGTGATCACTCAACCATATGGTTGGGATACTTGGTACCAGTAGCACTCCTCAAAAAATATATAGCATAAACAATAACCTGAAATAGTTTTTTAAGAAAATTATCCCAAATGTTTTTTAATGCTGTTCTTAATTATTATGCTGTTTTTTTTGTTTTTTTTTTTCAATCCAGTACACCAAACCGATTGAACCTGATGAGAAGGCAAATGGTGCTACACCTGGTCAGAAAGAAAAGCCGAAGAAAAAGAAAATGACAGATGAAGAAATATTAGAGAAGCTACGCACCATTGTAACTATAGGCGACCCAAATCGAAAATATACCAAGATGGAAAAAATTGGCCAAGGGTGAGTTTTTACAACAACAAACCAAAAAAATGAAAGATCGTATGAGGAAATTTTGTATCAACTTTATTGTATAGGGTTGATCAAAAGTTCCTTGTACCATCTTTTTCTGCACATTTTGGGGGAAGTCTTAGAAGTACCTTTTTGAAGTTGACTCAGCTGTTTGATATTTGTGCATGAATTCTTTGTTGAAAACAGCTAATTTGCTCTCTGTGTGTGGGTGTGTGTATGTATATATATATATATATATTATATAGTTGGTTATGTGTGTGTACATAAAATTGTGTTGTCAAAATAAGTTGTTTATGTCAGTGAGTTATTTTTGAGATTACTTATTTATGCATAGAAATGTACCTCATATAGTGGCCAACTTAGCAGTTCTTGTTCAATGGTGTTAATTAATTTGTATATTCAGTTTTAAAAATCAAATTCTAACAAATGATTATTATTCATTATCAATTTCCAATCTAGTATTTTTATTCACTTTTTTTAGCTTGATTTCAACCCAACTTTCAGGAATTGTTAGAGTCAGTCCTGGAAACGTTTTAAATTCTATTAAATCCTTGCCCTGTCGGCTGGATCTACAAGGTGCTGACTGTATTCCCTGCGCAAGGATAAGACCTTCCCCTACAAAAAATAAAATAAAAGGGAAATGTCTTGGGTATGACACTTAACTGCATATAGGCTCCAGTTTTCGAGAGTGTTGGTTACCCTTTCATTACCATTACTCACAAGTTCACTCTGACCTGGACTGGTAGTACCCAATAGGGTCCTATTGATGGGTCAAATAGAACTGTTTGACATTTAAACTTAGTGCAAACAAATGACTTATGCTCAATTGAGTTATTAGAAATAGAACTGTTTGATCATTTAACTGTGTGTAAATAAATGACTGATGTTTAATTGAATTGTTAGTGATACATAGCAATACTTGGAACCATTTAACTTTGTTGTCTTATGTTTACAAATCATACATATCTAATATATCAATGAGTCAAATCTGTTTAAAAATTATTTGTATTTGATAGTTATACTTGATATGATATAACTGTGAAAATTATTTGTATTAAAAATAATTACTTAAAACCATATAACTGTGCAAACAAATGACTATTATCAAATCAATATAGTTGCTTGAAACTATAATTATTAGTATTAGATAAGAATACTTGAAACTATACAACTGTGTGCAAGTTATTTGTATTAGATAGGAATACTTGGTATCATAACTGTGTGAAACAACTACAAAAAGATATTAATAGAAATATACAATGAATGTGATTCCTTAACCTCTAGGCATAAAATAACCTTAAACAGGTTGAAATACTGTTAAAATCAATCAATTATTCTATTAGAACTGTCTTAGGCTGGTTTTGAGATGAGATGTGTCTCTCACGTTTTTTTTTTATATCCTACTGTCCACCTCACTGTAAATGGATGTTCATCTCATACCCAGTGTCCCAATAAACCACTCACAAGGTAATTGTTACAAGAGGCAAATGTCTCTTTCCTGCCCAACCTCTCTATGCACTTAGAATGTCTCTGTGGTGGCCAAATTCTTAAGTCTCTCAAAAGTTGGTCATTCTACTTTTAAAAAGAAAAAAAGAACTTTGTTTTTTTAAATTTAGGTTAATACTCTTCCATTAAATCTGGAAAATTATAAAATCAAATCTTAATTAATTTTTAGTGGGGCTCTAAGACATTTGAGATCTCTGAAGGAACCTGAAGTTATCTTGGTACCGACTATACAGTGACTCATACTAAAAAAAAATTAAAACAGATAAGATATCGTTTAGATATGAATAATCATCATAAACTTTAATAAATGTTACTCTTTGTACTTAATCTTTAATAATGACCATCTTACAACTCAAATGTAATATAGGAAAGTATTACTTGTTTTTATAAATGAGCAATTGTTTTGTTAGTAGCTTTTATAATTAAACTACTCAGTTATTCAAATGAGCCTATTTTCTGCCCTAAAGCAGCTAATTACTCTTTTTTTTTTTTCTTTTTTTTTTTTAATAAATGACAGTATTATTCTAAAGGGGACTAAGTAACAATTAAGAATTTATTTATGACTATATTTTCAAAATTTTTCAATGAAATTTCATTTCTGAAATATTCAGTTTAAATATTGTTCCTGAAAATAATCTAAGCTATTTGATTTGTTTTGCATTATAATAGATTTGTTTATTTATCATCATTACTAGCAATACTTACCCGTACAACATATGGGTTGTAAGATGATCATTATCAAAAATAAAGGACATAGTCATTTTTATTAATGTTTATGATAATTGTTTGGATTTAAAGAGATCAAACAAGCAGTATTTATCATATTATGTATCGGGTGTTACTTTTATAAAAGTTTACAATAACTATTCATATTTAACTCTTTTGTAGGCAGAAAAATGATAAAAAAATATTGCTCTGCTTGTGTACTGTTGTTGACAAAAATGTCACTCTGGTTGCAAAAAGGTTTTTAAAAAAGTCACAAAGGACTAGTTGTAAAGATTGCTTTAATCTCTGACAATGTTTCATGTTTTATTTTTAAAGCTTCTTGCAAGTCTAATAAGGCTTTGTTCATCTATTTTAGATCAATTCTTGATATTTAAAATCTGAAGTTTTGTTCTTTATATTTATTTAGTCTTACCCTTGTATAGCTCGAGGACAAAAGGGAAGAAAATAAAGGCAAGAAGACTGCACTGCACCAATCTTGTATCTTTCAGCTAGCTTTTTTTTTTTTACTAAGCCAGTGAATTTTTCTACAGATTGACTGAATTTTTTTTTAATCTCTGATATGAGGAATTATGCTGACTAGTAGCACTTAACCATTATATATATGGGTTGTAAGATGTTCATTATTAGAAATAAAAGACTTATAGTCACTTTTATTAAAGTTTAGGATATTAATTCATATTTAAAGGAGTCAAACTTGTATTTAGCCATATTACGTATTTATTAAAGTTTAGGATAATTATTTTTATCTAAAGAAGTCAAACTAGAAATACTAACCTCTATTAGATAGAATTATAAGATGGTCATTATCAAAAATAAAGAATCAAGAGTCCCTTTTTATTTTTTTTTTTTTTTTTTTTAGAGTTTACTGTATACTGTAATTATTCATTTTCAAAGGAGTCAAACTAGCAGTACTTACCTATATTAAATATGGGTTGAAAGATAGTATTTGAAAATAAAGGACATAGTCGCTTTTATTAAAATTTAAGATGATAATTCATTTTTAAAGTGGGGTTTTTTGGGGGGTTTTTTTAATCTTTTGAAAATAAATTTTTCTTTGCACAAATTATTACATTTTGAGATTTTTATAGGGGAAACAACTTTTTAAATTGAAATTTTTAAAATTATTTTTTTTAATATTTTCATTAACACAATTTTTTATGTTAAATTTTTCTCCATCTTCTTACCAATGGCATATGACAATAAAATAAGATTTTTACAAATTAGGATATTTTCATCAACACATTATTGTTGTGTTGTTTTGTTTTTTTTTGTTTTTTTTATAGAAAGTCTATGGAAGTCCTCATATTTTTCACAATTTTTGGTGTGCCCAGTCAGACCTGATGTTGCCACTGTCAATGTTCTTGGTCAAATATCCTTTGACAGTTACCACTGGCAGCAGGGCTTAAAATAGGCTGACTGTACCTCCAGCAGGGGAGTAAGGACCACCCCCAAAAGGGTTGTCTTGTGCATATGACACTAATGACACATCAGCTAATGGTGTGACTCCAGTTCTGATGAGTGTAGAGTATTCCTTCATTGGTATTACTTCTAGGTCCACTGACCTGAAGTAGTAGTACCTGTGAGGGTTCCCTCTATGGGTCAAATAAATCTCCAGTAGTTCTGGAGCCTTGGGGAATGCGGAGTATTCCTTCATTGCCATCCTATCTAGGTCCACTCTGGCTTGGAGTGGTAGTACCTGATAAGGTCCTATCTATGGGTCAAATAGAACTCTTTGACATTTGAACTAAATGCAAACAAAAGACTTACACTAAATTGAATTGCTTGAAATAGAACTGTTTGGTCATTTACTGTATATAAACAAATGTCTGATGTTTAATTGTTAGTGGTACATAGCAATACTTGGAACCATTTAACTTTGTTGACTTATGTTTACAAATCATATATATCTAATATATATGAATAAACTGGATCTGGCATTAAATAACCTACAATGGTTGATATGCCATAAAACCAAACCAAACCAAACCTTGATATCATGTAACTGTACAAAAAATTCTTAATGAACAACTTCACATAAAATATAAATATAAACATACAATGTATGTAATTCCCTAACCTCTAGGTATAAAATAACCTTAGACAAGTTGACATGCCATTAAAAAAAAACGAGATAAACTCTGAGAAAATTTGAATTAGCATATGTTATGTCCTGAGAAAGCTAATTAGATTTTGATAATGAAATACTTTGTCTAAAAATTCAGCTTATTTCAAACTACTGTTTTCTTATTTATTTATTTTTTATTCTTCTTTCAGAGCATCAGGAACTGTGTTCATAGCCATCGAAATTGCAACTGGGCGGGAAGTTGCTATTAAAACTATGAATCTGTCACAACAGCCGAAGAAAGAATTGATCATTAATGAAATTTTGGTCATGAGGGAAAACCAAAACGCAAACATCGTAAATTATTTGGATAGTTATTTGGTTGGTGAAGAGCTTTGGGTAAGTCTGTAAATTGAATTTGTTTGCTTCATGACATAATTATTTGTTTTGAATTTTCACTTACCCCCAGGGGTGCCCAATTCATTGATCACAAAGGTAGTGTGTGTAGATCACGTCATTAAAAAAAAAAAATTAATTTCAAATGTTAGCCTATCCTCTATTCTCCCTTGAATAAACTAGTGACCATAATATATTTGCAGCCCAGTTGGCTGGGGCTGTAGAATATACCAGCTGTATCTCTGCAGAGAGGTAAGACTTCCCCCAACAAGTGTCCTGGATATGACATTAAACAATCTGATGGTGAGGCTCTAGTAATACTGGAGCACCCCTTCATTGCCATCATTCCTAAGTCCACTCTGGCCCAGAATGGTAGCACCTGACAGGGTCCTATGGGTCAAATAGAACTGTTTAACATATCAACTGAGTGCAAACAGAAGATTTATGCTAAATTGAATTGTTTGAAATAGAACCATTTGACATTTAACTGTATCTACACAAATGATTGATGCTTAATTGAATTGTTAGTGATACATAGCAATACTTGAAACCATTTAACTTTTTTGATTTATGCTAAATTGAATTGTTAGAAATAGAACTGTTTGATCATTTAATTGTGTGTGTGTAAAAACAGGATTTGGCATTAAATAACCAACAATGTTTGATATGCCATAAAACCAAAACCAAACCATAATGTATTCCAATTGTATTGTGCCATAAGGATTTGTGAAGGGATGTAAGGTATGCAAAAATATATTGTATTTATAAAGTATACTCTCTACATATATAAATGAATATATTTAGCATTTTCAATACAGGTAAATCCTTTTGACCTGGTCATTTTAGAGAACGTTTGCAAGCCAAAAAAAGTGCTGGACACTTTGGTTTACAAAAAGATTTTTTTTAAAAGAATGAAAGGAACTTTTTAAATCTTTGGTATATTTTGTATTTGTCTAGATAAAAATACTTTTATACCAAATATTATTGAGTTTCTTCTTTTTTTTGGTGGGGGGTCATTGAAAGATACAAAATATTGGATAAATTCATTTTTTTTTTTAATCTAATTAATTTTGGGCCATTTTCAGTTAAATCAGCCATAGCAAATGTATAATTTTTTTTACAATTAATACAAATTATCAATTAAGAAGTATACCAATATAAATCTGTTTGAAATTTAAGTTTCAGTTATCTTATATACTTCTGTATAAGTCCACCCTGTCAGTTGGTCTTAGAATATGTTAACTGTATTCTATATCATATATATAATGTGCACACACACATATATTGTTTAAAAAATAAGAAATCTAGAAATAGTATTCGATAATAGAGTTTGGTTACTTTTTTCTGTTAACCACCGGAGATATATTTCACATTATATTGTGTTGTAATCTATTATACTTAAAAAAATTAATGGCTATGAAATTTTTATCTTCATTTACGGTTTTTGTGTTATTAATTTTGTTTATTTCATATTAGTAACCTGATTTCAGGTTTGAGTATTATTTGAAAACCATATAATTTTAATTTAATTGGAAAACAATTTTACAATTTCAAATAAATATTTTTTGAAAGATATTAGTAATTTTTCAACGTATTCACTTGTTTACTTGTTTCAAAGAACTATTCATCTCTCTTTATATTTATATTTTAGTGGTATTGAAGCTCTGTTCAACGTTTTTTATCATTTGTTTTGGTTCTGTATATAAAAATCATTTTTTTGTTATAATTATTAATTTCAATTTTTTAATTTTATTTAAGGAAAGAAGTTTTTAATTATGTTATTATTCAGAACTTCGTGTATAGCTAAAGTGTAAGAGAATTTATCCAGATAATTAGCTTAGTTAAAATATATAAACTATACCTTTATTTTTTCATTATCTGTATCAGTATTATAGAAATTATTATAAATTGCTTAAACATGATTTTAATATAAGAATTATTTGATATCATATTAGGTATTTATTCTTATGTCTACATTTACCTATAAATTCTTTTCTTTCATTCAATAAATTAATAGTATCTTTATATTATACAATACTAATTTTTTTCATCTCAGCATAAATTACACCTACCTTGTAAACTATTTGTTGTAGATGACTTTTTTCAAAATTTTCCAATTTCTTATTGGGGTTAACCCCTAGTCCTTTATTTTTCAGTAGAATTTTGATAAGGTAGTTTGATTTTTTAGTAAGGGGTTATTAAATGATTGTTTATGGTTATAATACCTAAGCTTCTTGTTTAATGATGAAATTAATATGTAAGCTTTGCTATTTAGTTTACCTTCTTTAGTAGAAATGTTGGCTTGGTAAACAATATTCTCTATATTAATGCACAAACACACACATATACATAATAAATAAATATATATATATATATATATATAATTACCAATCAATTACAATCAATATTTTTGTATTCACCAGTCTATAGCATAATTATTTTAATAAATGGGGGGGTTCCATTATTATAAATGGAAGTGTATTCTTTCATGTAATTTCATTTGATATGGCATTTGTTATCTTTTCCAGAACTCTCTACTATTGTTTATTTTATTTTTATTTTTTAATCTTAATTTTTATTTTTATTTATTTATTTATTTTTTTTTTTTTCTCATTAGAATTTGTTTTCATGTCTACATTTTGATATTATAGGTAATAAATTATTATTATCATTATTAATGATATAGCATTTTTAGTTCATTTTATCTGAACACTTCCAGATTTGAAAGAAAAAAAATGTATTTATTTATTTTTTCTAATCTTTTTTAGGTGGTTATGGAATATCTTGCAGGAGGTTCATTAACTGATGTAGTTACAGAAACATGTATGGATGAAGGGCAAATTGCAGCAGTAGGACGAGAGGTATGATAAAGATAAATTTTTCACAATTATTTTTCTCTGCATCCTAATTCTAAGCAAATATCATTCAATAAATTGATATTTCTTTATAAGGAATGTTTTTTAAAAAAATATGAAAAGTTTTTGTGTGTGTGTGTGTATATATATATATATATATATAACCATGATATAGAATGTATATCTATGTTTGATGAATGCATGAGAAGAAACTGGCTGTTACTAAGTTCCATTGACTATATCGACTCTATCCTAAGTAGAAAAATGTTTATCATCTTGTCAGATTCACCACAATCTACCATTTATATATATATAATATAAGACTTGTCTGTCTGTAGACTTTATCAACTTTTCCTGTTCATTGATGACTCCAAGACCTACAATGATTATGTATCACCATTTCTTACATAGATTCTAGAAAAAACAATCCAGACTTACTGAATTTATTTACCCATCCCACCCCCACCATAAGTAGAATGCAGCACAAGGTCAATTTTGAATTCTGAGTTTTCTCCTAGATTAGTTGCCATACCAAGGTTAAAGAACCCAGTCTGCCCTAAAAGGGAGAATAGTTAGATTCCTTTCTTTCCCAAGGGTATTAATAGTATACAAAAGGAAAACTGCCCTGTCCAAGGTTTGAACTTAGGTCACTAAGTCCCTTTTCTACAAATTCAATTTTCAGTCTATATACACTGAACCCTCAGCCACTGTCCAATCAACAGTAAGGGAGATAATTCCCTCTTTACTCGAATTTTTTCATCTTTAACAAACACTTTCATTATTTTCTTATAAAGCTTTATAAAAAATACTTTGTTTAATTTGATAATAGTGAAAAAAAAAATTAGGTAAAACCTAAACAAACATACTTATGCGCATATACACTATTTGCTATTCATAAAATAAACTCTCCGAAATATCTGTAAACTATCTCCTACAAATTTACAATGATATATGGAATTGCGGTGACATCTTATTAATTTGGAAGCAAGCCACCATGATCCCCATACCCAAACTATCAAAAGATGCATCCAACCCAACCAATTACCACCCTATCTCACTCACTAGCTGCATTTGCAAAATCTTGGAAAGGATGGTCAACGACCAACTAAAATGGTACCTCAAACCGAACAATCTAATCTCCCAATATCAATCTGGATTTAGGAACTAAAGAAACCTCATGGACCACCTGATCCAACTAAAATCATTTATCAGAGAGGCCTTTATTAAAAAGGAACATTTTATAGTATTGTTCCTTAATATCTAAAAAGCTTGATACATTTTGAAGTTGGGGAGTGGTTGGAGATCTCAAGGAGCTGTGACTAAAAGGTAGATTGCCAAACTTCATGAAAAATTTCATAAACAATAGAAAGTCCAATTTGGAGACACTTTATCAATTGAAAAGAAATAAGAAATAGGGGTACCCCAAGGAAATATCTTATCTGTCACACTATTGAACTTAAGAATAAACAATATCACAAAAAAATGACTTATTAATCTACTATAGATAAAAACATATTTACACAATTGAAGGCATCTCCATCTCTGCCGAAGAAAAAGAAAAATAAACAAATAGGCCACAGAAAACAGGTTCAAATTTTCTAAAGAAAAAACAATGTATACATTTCTGTCAATTACAAAAAATATACCTCAATCCAACTCTAAAACTGGATAACATTTAAATCCCTATTATAGACAAATATAGATACTTGGGAATGATATTAGACAAAAAAATTTTCATTCATACCCCATGTAAAATACATCAAATCAAAGCCATGAAACTTCTCACAGTTCTAGTGTACATAAATGAAGCAGCAAGACCATCATATTTAAAAGAATTACATACCATTCATCATCAAGATGCTAAGACTAGCCCTAGGTGTCTTCAAAACCTCCCCAGTGAAAAGTCTCTATTCAGAGGTAAATGAACCTCTTCTAGAAATGAGACAAAAAGCTTGCTCTGCAATATTGTCTCAATCTCTCATCCTGCCCCTCAAACCCACATACAAATGCACATTTTTCCAACAACATACACCTCCATTTAACGAAAATGAAGATAGCATTAAACCATATAGTCTCTGAATGAAGTATCTACTTTCAGAGGCCCAGATACACACAGAACAAATTCATAAATCCATCAGGACAAATTCTCCACCATGGCCGATGGAACAACATGTACTACTGGAATTGAAAAAATACCCCAAGACCAAAACTCATCCCACAAAATTCCAAGAAGAATTCCACACCATAAAAATCAAATATAATGATTACTTACTAATATACACAGATGGATGTGCCACCATACATAAAAAAATAAAAAACTGAAGAAAAGACTCCCAGATGGGGCTTCCATATACAGTGTGGAACTATCAGCTTTTGATTTAGCCCTCAACATTATAACATTAAACAACCATAAAAAATGTAACATCTACTGAGATTCTCAATCAACTCTTAGATCACTAAAAAAAAACCCAAAGAACAACACACTAACAACTTAATTTGCCAGACAAAATATACAAACACATCTTGATAGAATGTGGTGGCTTTGCCTTCACCAGATAATGATTCTACCACAATGTAAAAAGTATAAAAGAGCTATTTGAGAAAGTGAAAATTGATAACATTATAGTCTTTCTGAAAAAAATACATTTATACCAGAAAATATAGTGAATTATACATGCCAACTGCAAGAAAACAAATTCCAAAACCTTTATATATGAGTATATAACAAAAGAATACCTATGCTATCTGCACCTAGTGCTCCATACATAGAACCAAATATCTATGTGAGGGAGAGAAGACTAAATATTGTAGACACATTTGTGGACTTGGGTAGCACAGTCTCCAGAAATGGCTCTTTGGATGCGGGGATATGTCTTCACATTCAGAGGGCCAGTACGACATTTGGAGCACTAGAAAAGCGGCTGTAGTGTGATCGTGGGATCTCTGCCAAAACCAAGATTAGTGTTTACTTGACCTGTGTGCTTTCTGTTTTACTTTATTCATCAGAGTGCTGGACAACACAGCGTCGGCACTTAAGGCAGCTTGAGAGATTCCATCAGAAATGCCTCAGGTGAGTTCTGAATGTAACATAGCAGTCACTGACACCTGACACGGACATTCTCAAGAAAGCTGAGTGTTTGAGCATTGTAGCGATGGTGATGAGGAACTGGTTGCGCTGGGCAGGTCATGTTGTTCGGATGGAGGACGTGAGGCTGCCTAAGCAGTTGTTTTACGTCGAGCTTAAGACTGGGAAACATCCTCAGCATGGTCCAAAGAGGTGTTTCAAGGATTGCATAAAAGACGATTTTAAAGCCTTCAAGATTCCTATTCAGAACTGGGAATCCCTGGCAAAATGCCGGCCCAAATGGAGTAGGCTAGTTAGAGGTGGATCTGAAATTTTTGAAAGGAAAAGAATCAACTTTGTCTGCCATATGTGTGGCAGATTGTGTAAGTCAAATGCCGGCCTGAAGAGTCACCTTCAGGCCCACGGATGTGGTTTGGGTGTCACTGACGATTCATCCAGCAACTGTGGTGAGGGTGGTGATGAGCATTGATATGGCTATCATCTGTTAAGACAAAGCAATTGACATATATATATATATATATATATATATATATATATATATATATATATATATATATATATATAATTAGCAAATAATTATAATAATCCTGACTGTGCTGATTAAAGGAAACATCTATTATTCTTTTGTGGACTATTTCTGGAAGAAGAAGAAAAATGACGCTTGGGAAAAAGAGGAACAGGTGACCTATTATATATATATATATATATATATATATATATATAAGCACATTCTTAAGGAGACCAAAACAAGACAGGAAATGTAATAGCATGGGTTGACAACAAAAAGGCCAATAATAAGGTCTCACACACCTGGATAATAGAATTCAGAAAATGTACAAAATATCTGACATAAACATGGAAGCCATGAAAAAGTAGAATTAACTACAGTGGGAGAAAAAAACTTCAGCAGATGTGAAAATCCTGAAAATCATATTCCAAAGAGAAAACCTAGACCTGGCTTCAAAAGGGAATCCTCAAGAAAAAAAAAAACTGTATCTCTTCTAGTAGCAGCACAAAACAACTCCATACGGACCAATTAAATTGAAAATTGATTATACGCAATCGAATAGCAAATGTAAATTATGCAAAGAAAAAGATGAAATGGTTAATCACTTAATAAGTGGATGTAGTAAACTTGCACAAAAGAGTAGAAAACAAGGCATGACTGGGTAGGAAAGGTGATCCACTAGAAATTGGGCAAGAGATTGAAATTTGACCATACTACCATATAGAATATGCACAAACCAGAATCTGTCTGAGAAAGAGATTATAAAATTCTCTGGGATTTCGAGATACAGATGGATCATCTAATCCCACCCAAAAGACCAGACAGCAGAAAAATATTTCAGTATTAATTAATTTTAAAAAACGAATTTGCCATCTTGAGGATTTTGCCATTCCAGAAGAGTACAAAATGAAATAAAAGAAAAATGAAAAGATAGACAAATACTTGGACCTTGCCTGAGAACTGAAAAAGTTATGGAACATGAGGGTCATGGTAATATTAATTGTAGTTGGGGCATTCAGAATGGTCCCCAACAGCTTAGACAAGCGACTGGAGGAATCAATGGGAGAATCAAAACCATCATCCAAACTACAGCATTGCTAAGATCAGCTAGAATTCTCAGAAGAGTCTTAGAGACCTGTGATGATTTGCTCTAACTCATACTTCAGTGAAAAACCACCAGGTAATGTTGGTGTTAAAAACTCACAAAGAGTGAAATAAATTAGGATAAAAATAACTCATGACTCCAGAATTTTGTAATCTGTTGGTAAGATAGTTTTCAACACTATTTCATCTGAGGATCAACCAAGTGAAACTCTGAGTTGTGATTTTTTTTTTTTAATCCAGTTTTCTTATCCAATTTTATGCTTGTAAAATATTGGGATATTGCTCTGCATTTTTATGCATTGAGATTTTACAGATTACACTTTTAACATTAAATTTTAATCTTAATTGTGTGTGTGTGTGTGTATATCATCATCATCATCATATCGTGCTGGCAGCACGGATATCCCTGACCCTCTCTCGCCACTCCTCCCTATCGTTCATCGCCCTAGGTAGGTCTTCAGGACAACAACCTGTATCCTCACATAGTTGCTGAATGTACGTTCGTGCTGGTCGTCCTGCTTTTGCGCGGCCGTGTGTGGGGATCCATAAGAGTACATCTCTTATGAGTTCATCTCTGCTTCTCCAGCAATGTCCTGCATGTCTGGTTCGCCTAACTTGAATAGATTTCGTGATAGGGGGCAGGTGGCCGTACAGTTGGTGTCTTGTGGGGTGTTGCTGCCAGGACTTGTTGAGGATTGCACGCAGCATTCTTGTGTAATTGCCATCTAGTTTCTTCTCCAGCCGTTTTGTTAGCGTCCATGTAGTGCATCCATATAGCAGTATCGATGTGACCGCTGCCTGGAAGAAACTGCGTTTCATTTTATCGGTTAGGTCTGATTTCCATATAGTCGATAGCCTATTGATAGCTGTCCATGCTTTCGTTAACCTCGTTTCGATGTCCTTTTCGGTTGATTCGACGCTGCTTCCTAGGTACGTGAATTTGTCTACTAGTTTAAGAGGGGTTCCTTCTAGAGTGGAGATGTCCCCTGTTTGGTTATAGCACATATATTCCGTTTTGTGTGCATTAACATGGAGGCCTATGCTTGCTGCTGCTCGTTCCAGGCTATGCAGAAGTGTTTCGGCTTGGTCAGGTGTATTTGCCAGTATCGCTATGTCATCGGCGTAGTCGGCGTCGGTAATTGTTGTTGCGGGATATCTTCTGCTTCTTTTCTTCGTCAGTTCGAAGCCATTCTCTTTGATTTTGTCAATCGATGTTCTAAGTACGTAGTCTAGACAAATGATAAAGAGATACGGAGCCAGCGTGTCCCCTTGTAGTACTCCTGCTACAATGTCGAAGTATTCTGTGTCTCCATCTGGTGATCGTACTTTTACTTTAGTGTTTCTATAGAGAATCGTTATTGCCGCTACGGTTTCTTTAGGTATGCCGTACGCTAGTAGGATTTGTTCCATCTTTCCTCTGTGAATGGAGTCGAAAGCCTTGGTAAAGTCGACAAATATTAATGTAGCTTGTAGGTTCTTTGCCCGTACACCCTCAAGGATTCTGCGGATGGTTAGTATTTGTGAGGTCGTAGATCTATTTCTTCGGAAGCCATTTTGGTTTTTTCTAAGTATGTTGTCGATTTTGGGTTCTATGCGGTTTCGTAGTAGGGCATTGTAGATTTTGGCAGCTATGGATGTAAGTGTTATGCCTCGGTAGTTTTTGGCTAATCCGAGGTCTCCCTTTTTAGGGAAGGGGAGTATGCATCCCTTCGTCCATCTATCTATCGGATTTTGATTGTATACTGCGTTGCAGTGTCGGAGCAGTATGTCGTCGAATTGTCTGGTCTTCCATACTTCCGGGGGAATTTCGTCCAGTCCTGCAGCTTTCCTATTTTTAATTTTTCTAAGAACCGAGTCGAGTTCTCCTTGTGTGAACGGTCCAAGTTTAATGTCTAATTGTTTGCTAATTATTCTGGTGATTGGTTCATGCGTTATTTTTGGTGGGTTTCCAAGTAAGTTTTCGAAGTGCTGTTTCCACAGTTTTATTCTTTCTTGTTGGTTTGCTGCTTTAAGTTTTGCTTTGGTTGTGTTCTTTCTTCTGCTCACTTCGTTTATTGTTTGCCAGGCAATTCTAGATTGTCTATCTTCTACCGAGTCCAGTATTTAATCCAGTAAATATGGAGTTGGGAACAATTCCAAACAGGACAATTAAAATATTCAAAAATAGAATATGAAGTAATCCCAGTCAAGAGCTCAATGCAAATAAAATCCACAGACCAAATTATTTAAAAAATGACGATCAGTTACAAAACAGTAAATATAGTTTGTAATATATTGAAGTAAGCAGATACCAAAATTTCCAAAGTACATTTAATAAGGGAACACTTTTTTTTCCTCTCATACGAACCTTCCAAGATCAGCCTGGTACACAACTGCTAAGTTGGTGATAAAATATCATTTTTATTTCGATATGTATATACCTAGCCCATTGGCATAATGGTTAGAGTGGGTTCAATCTGGGGTTCAATCTCAGGTCAAGTCATATCAAAGACTCAAAATATTGTACTTGTTACCTCTTTGCCTAACACTCAGCATTATGAAAAGTGGAGCAATCCAGGGAAATGAGTAGCACCCTTTGTATAACTCAGTGTAGTAGCTATTGAAAAGGGAGCCCTCAGTTTGCCCTTAACTACAGCCAGCCAATCCTAGAACATGGTCATAACCTCCTCTGTTGTAATCCTTTGCTAGACTAGCTACCTAACCATTTCTCTATTGTAAAGAGCTCCTCATCTCCACACACAGATTTTTTTTTTTTTCTTGTGAGAAGTCAGAAATGATGAATGAATTTTATTTTTGTAAACTTTCTAAAATAATGTTTTCTTCCTTTTCTTGTTTTAATGAATTATTTATTTTCTATATTTTCAGTGTTTGCAAGCCTTAGAATTTTTACATGAAAATCAAGTGATTCATAGGGACATTAAAAGTGATAATATTTTACTTGGTATGGATGGTAGCGTGAAGTTGAGTAAGTATCATTTTTATTTCTTTATCAAATTATATATGTATATTATTTATTACTGTATATACTCAAATAATGAATGACCCCTAGTTTTTTGCCTCACAGAAAAAGATCTTTTTGACATATATTACCTATAATGAACATCACCTCATCCCCCACTATGCTTGCGTACAAAAATATTTCTTTAACATTTAATGACATAAAAAGAAAGTATTCAAACACTTACACTTTTAAAACTACTGTAATACATTCAAAATCAATACAATACGGAAAATAAACAATGTAGTCTAGACCTTGATGTAGTTTACCGTATTTACTTGGATATTTCAAACATACTAAAACTCCACTGCTGGTTGTTCAGTTGGCTGGGGCTGTAGGATACACCAACTGTGCCTTTGCAGAGGGGTAAGACCCCTCTAATTAGTGTCCTGGATATGACACTAAACAATCTGATGGTGAGGTTCCAGTGACACTGGAGCTTTGAGGAATGCGGAGCACCCCTTCATTGCCATTGCTCCCAGGTCCACTCTGGCCTGGAATGGTAGCACCTGATAGGGCCCTATCTGTGGCTTAAATAGAATTAACTGCATACTTATGCTAAACTGAATTTTTTGAATTAGAACTGTTTGACTAGACTGAATAGCTTGAAATAGAAATGTTTTTGACAATTAAACTGTACTTACATTTAAACTGCATGCTTATGCTAAACTGAATTGTTTCAAATGGAACTGTTTTTGACATTGAAACTGTACTCACACTAAATGGAATTGTTGAATACAGAACTGTTTTGATATTTAACTGTGTGTGAACAAGATCTGTACTCATACTAAACTGAATTAGCTCTGTTTGACTAAACTGAATAGTTTGAAATAGAAATGTTTTTGACAATTAAACTGTGTACTCCTGCTAAATTGAATTGTTTGAAATAGAACTATTTGCATAAAAATGGATTTGGTATTAAATAACCTACAAAGGTTGATATGCCATAAAACCCAACCAACCAACCTACCACTGATGCCCAATAGCATTGATAATATAATAATATTAAATAAAAACTTCATTATCTTAAATAATAGCCTCTGTATATGTTTATATTGATAGTCCAATGAAAGAAAAATGCCCTCAGGGTGTCTGTAGCTGGGAGGGAGAATATATCACCCATCATACTTGCTCATACGGTAACAATTTGGATATGTATCCGGCTACATGTGATTGCGGCAGAAAATTCAACAGCTTGCAAGGATCACAAATCCACAAGGTGCGCTGGTGCAAACAACATAATTCTCCTGCCGGAGAATGTAAATCGAATGATAGGCCTATGAATCAGGTTTACCCCCACAGTATTCACGAGCCCATTGCTGAGCATCAGCTTCCTGGAGACATTCCTTGCAAGCCAAGAATATAGTGGTCCAAGGGTAATCAGATAGCTACCTGGACAAACTTAGACCAGGAGCTTTCTTTTTACTCACCACCCAACTTGAGGGCTCCATTGATCAACAAATAACATCTTTCAGCAGAATTATATATGACGTTTGTTTTGAGTGCTTTTGTGCAGTAACGCATAAAAAAGATAAAGCTGAAGGCAAACGAACCGAATAAATCACGGATATAGAAAGGATTTCAACATGAATGATATGCACATCTGATTACGCAAAATCAAGAAACGGTTGCTATAACATCAATGGCCGAAAGTAAACGCGTTTTTAAATCACAAAATGCACTAAAATGAAGATGAACGAACGTCCAATGTAATGTCTGCTTTTAGTTGATCTGGTATATATATAGATATATATTTCTTTTAAATACCCTGTCTGGTGGCAAAAGCTGCTTGGTAGCGCCAGGAGTGGCAGTACCGCCTTGAGCTACCGAAACTGTGTTATCACTCTGGTTGGTGGCTGATGAGGACAGAATATCGCATGTGCTTTCACACGTATGAGGAAAATTTTAAAAAGCTATAGAGTGACATTTTGGATGAAGTTTAGGCGAAGAAACAAGCTAAGTAAGTCTTCAAAAACATTTCATATAATAAACGACCCCTTGTTTTTGAGGTGAAAAATTGCTATTAAAAAGTCCTTCATTACATGAGTATATATGGTATATATATATATATATATATATATATATATATAGTGACTGCCACTTTACAGAAGAAGGCCATCTCCTGCAAAGAGTACTTTTGGGAGTGCACATGTGACTCCTCATGCCAAGTATATCCTTGCAGGGCCCTCTTGCATATTTGACAAATGAGTTAGCTGTCTTTTCCATTGACATTGCTTTCATCCCCATTCATATACTGCAGACCCACATACTTTGTCTCAGAATTGACATGTGTTTTGGTTGCTGCCTGCTAAAAGACTTTTGTAAAGCAACTCTTTGAGAGAATTCTATCATGAGATTTCATATGACCAGCAAGTCCAGTTTTAGACAAATAGACCCTACTGCAGGCAGATATCATATATTCAGACTATGTACAAACACACACAGGCACTATATATATATATATATATATATATATATAATGAGTAAGAATCCATTAAAAGAATATTTTTATGATTTTTTTCTCTTCATTATGTGATGGCTATCTGAAAAGGTTGGTTTCTCATCTGAAGTAACCAGTTGAAATAGATTTATAATAGCCAAATGACAGTCTATTGAGTTTTTCTTCCTATTATATAAGGATGCTAAAAAGTTCCCAAAAAACAAGGTTTTTCTTTTTGTTTTATATTATCAAATTAATGTTATCTTTTATATAAATTTTTTTTCTTGATCTGAAAATTTCATCTCTTTAATATCAACACATTTTTATTTGATGAAAATTTGGGCCTGAAATAATTTTTTTTAAAACTGACTTTTATTTATTTTTATTATATATAAATGCTTCAAGTTTGTTATTGTGTTTCTTGAAGATTCTGTATTCATTAGATTTTAGATATTGTTATTTAAGAAGTGGAACTCTTCAAATAATGGTATTATTGAAATCAGTAAGAATTTTGTGGAAAATGTTGGAGTTTTTCAAGAGTTACTGTTACTTGATCTCTAAGAAAAACCAGGCCCTGTTGACCAGGTTTAGAATATGCTGACTGTATCCCCCTGTAGAGGGGTAAGAGCCCCTGGCAGAAAAAAAAAACAGGGTGGATGTCCAGAGTATGACACTAAACTACATCTGATGGTTAGGCTTCACTTCTGGGGAGTGTGGAGTACCCTTTCATTGTCATTCCTCCTCTCTGACCTTGAGTGGTAGTACTTGTTAGAGTTCCATTTATGGGTCAAATAGGTCTGTTTATAAATTATCCGTATTTGATTGGACTATTTGCAAAAAAAAACATCACTTGAACTGTTGAGAAAAAACTACACCAAAAATGTCAATAAAAATGTACATCATACACCATTACCTAAACACTTGGCATAAAATTATCTTCAACAGGTTGACTTGCCATTAAAATCAATCAATAAAATTCAAGAATAGCTACTAGATATGAATCTTTCAAAGAGTTCTATGCCTGGTTTTGAATTTAGCATTGTTTTCATATACTGGTTGCCAACTAAGACTAGTAAACCCACTCTGCTCTGTATCAATTATTACTTCTGTGAAAATTCATATTATTAAATACTAGGAGAAATACTATCACTTGATCCAGAGAATGATGTAAAAATTCTTCATATCTGAGTTTTTTTACTAGGAGTGAGTCTTGCGAGAGAATAAGTGACGACATGTCTTCTCATTACTTTAGTATTTTCCTCTGTATCCTTGCTAATTTTGATAGAATGTTGTCTTTTGGATTATTATTGTTGTGTATTTTTACTGAATTTTGTTATGAATATTTTTACCCTTATTTCATCATGTAAATTTAATATTTACTCATCAAAATGAGTTGAAGAATTGAAAGTATTATTTAATAATGCATGTCTTTTCCATTTACAGCTGATTTTGGGTTTTGTGCACAATTATCTCCTGAACAAAGTAAACGATCAACTATGGTGGGAACCCCATATTGGATGGCTCCTGAAGTAGTTACAAGGTCAGTTGTTTATTTAAGCAACAACAACAACAAAAAAAAAAAAAAAAAGTGACTTTCATGATTTTCACTTGTTCATTTTTGTGCATCAGCTGTTTCAAACAAATATGCACCATGTCATTTTCAGTTGTTAAATGTTAAATTATTTGATTCTTTCGTCAACTTTAAAATAAGGATACTGAAGAAAGTGCCGAAGATTTGTTTCAAAATTGATCTTACTCAAAGTGGTAGTATCTGTTAGGCTCCAATCTATGGGTGAAATAAATCTGTTTGAAAATTATTTGTATTAGATAGAAATACTTGATAGAGAAAGAAATCATTTATTTTTAACCTGTTTTTCAAATTATAATGAAAAATTCTTTTTCCTGAATTCTATTTTTAATTAAATTTTACTGACTACTATTAAAAAATTGAGTACATGATTAACTTCTAGCAAAATTCAAAAACATCTAATAATTAAAAACATTCATTCTTTTCCTTTAAAAAAGAAAATCGAAGAGTTACATGATGTAAAATTTTCAAAATTAAAAGATAGTGGCAAAAAGACTAGGACCAAGGTGTGGGCTTCAAAATGAATTCTATATATTAACTGCTTAGTCAGTTCAGCTTACAATATGCTAACTATAATTAGGAATACTTGAAACCATATAAATTTGTGCAAATTATTAGTATTACATATGAATACTTGAGACCACATAACTCTATGCAAATTATTAGTGTTAGATAAGAATACTTGAAACCATATAAAACTATGTAAATGTGCAAGTATTATTTCAAACCATATAATTGCTTGAACAAAAATGACTTCAGTATTAAATAACCCATTAAAGGTTGACATATTGTTGAACCAACCAACATCCATAAATTCCATGGCCATAAATTAAGAGTCAAACTCGAGATTTACGAAAATGGACTGACTGAAGTTAGTATACAGGTTTAACTAATATTAGCTTAAAACTTCTGAAATCTAATTAAAACTTTTTTTCTTTTTGTCCATAATATATGGATAACAACTACTGAAAAACAGAAAATAATTTGACTTTTTCACTCAGATCTTTGAAAAAGCTGGAATTGAGGGAGTCAAGAAGGACAAAAGGTGTAGAACACTTTGTGAATTGGGATCTGTAAAAAAATCTCCTCAGCAATCTCTCACTGAAACAAATATTTTAAAGTATCAATATTGGCCAAAGAAATACATGAAGATTGACTTTTAAAAAATAATTTTCATGTAAGAATCTCAAGTGACATTTGATAGACCTGATGGATGGACCAAATGATAGATTTTACTAAGTAAGATATGCCTGTAGCTAAAAGGAGGTAGTAGTGTATGATATGGACTGGAATTGTTGACCAAACCATTATTGACCGATTCAAAGTTGATGAAGGAGTTAAATTAAACAGTGATAACTATTGTGATTTTATGGGCAAGGCTTTCTTTGCATAGTATTAGTCTCGGTCTTGTAGTTTCAATGTATGTATTTGTGCACAAAAATGTTCCTTCAAATGTATCTAAGCTTACTCTTAAATTCTTTGAGCATAAAAGATTTACTGGAGAGAAGATAATGGAATAGTCACTATCAAGTGCTGATCTGAATCTATGGTCAATTGTGAAGATGAAATTATATGTAAGTGGCAAACAATACAACAGCAAAGCAGACCTATAGGAAGCAATTAAAACTACCATGTCAGAAATTGAACCTGCTGAAGTAAAAAAAAGAAATTAACAAAATCATTGGATAATAGATTACAGACTGTTATTGAGTTATGATAAAATGTAAAAGATTTAAAGACTTGTGTGTTTGTTCTTTGTTCTGTTATAGTTGTTGATTAATTTTTGACGATTTTATTACTTTTTTATTGAAGTAAAATGTGATTATTTGGTTTTGCCTAATAACTTCAGATGGCAGTTTATTTATTCATTTTTTTAGAATACATTAAATAACTTCAATAAAACATTGATACTACTTAAAATTTTAATTGAGGCTTTGTTTTGACATCTAAATTAATTGTTTAACTTTGAGAATTTTTTCCAAACCCAATTTGAATTGAAGTTTGTGATTTACTTAATAACTTCAAACAAGTTGTGGATTTGAATTGTCTCACCTGCCTGTATTGAATAGTTGCATAATTTTTACCAGTGATAAGTGTGAAAGTCTAAGTAATAGTCAGGATTTTGATTGCTCCTCTTCAAATTGGCACATCAGTCTTTGAACTCTCATCTTTATACTGTTCTCAGTTAATTTTAGTAAATATACTTTATACTGTTCTCAGTTAATTTTAGTAAATATAGTTTATATCTGATTTCTTATTATATGGACAAAAATAGACAAGTATTTAAAATATGCACATTTGTTTAAGCATGTGAGCTACATCTATGTGCCAACTATATAACTGTAAAAAAATTATTAGTATTGCTTGAAACTATATAATTGCTTTAAAAAAAGACTTTGGCTTTAAATAATCCAGTAAAGGTTGACATGTCATAAAACCCATCACCATCCATAAATTCCATGGCCATAAATCAAGAGCCAACCTCTATTCTTATTGAATGTAATTTTAGTCAAAATTTCATCAAATTAACATAAATATTCTTTCAGAAAGAAGACCAAATTAGATTTAAAACATTTTCATATATCTACATAAATTACTTTTCAATTAAAAAAAGATTATTACCAAAAATGGTTTCTGTTGAAAAGCATGTTATTAATTTTAATGTTCAATCTAAATCAAACAATTTTTTTACTACAAAATCTTTTATAATGTAATCCATTGTTTTGTTTTGTTTTTTTTTAAATTTTACAATTCACAGGAAACAGTATGGTCCAAAAGTTGATATTTGGAGTTTAGGAATTATGGCAATTGAAATGATTGAAGGAGAACCTCCTTATTTAAATGAAAATCCTCTGAGGGTAAGTCATAAGTATTCTATTTTATATGGAGAATAAAACATGTTTCGAACCCTGTCACTAGGGCCTAGATTATGCTACCTGCATCCCCTGCAGAATGGTAAGAGTCCCCTCTCCCATATACACACTCTAAAAAAGAGGGTATTGTAGGTTGGACTCTAAACTACATCAAATCCAGTGGTGAGAATATGACAACAGGTCTAGGAAAAGGAAAATTGCAGATTCAAATCTATTAAACTCCACTTAAAAATTGACCTTGGATCACATCCTGCTTGTTCGGAAGGGTTGGGTAAATACATACATCTGATAATGACGTCCTAATTCTGGAGAGTGTAGAGTCACTCTTTCATTGCCATTATTCCCTGGTCCACTCTGACTTAGATTGTAATCTCTATTATGACAGATGCCATGCCTTAATATCCCACGCTACAAACAGCTACTCCAACAAAAACAAGAGCACCTGGTGGTGTAATGGTTAGTAAACCTACACAAGTGGGTTTGAGTTTCATCGGGTGCTCCTTTCATGTGACCTTGTGCCACATCTAAGCAAAAAGCTTTGTAAATTCCAACAAAAACAAGGCATGGGTTGTGTGTAATGGTTATAGGATTTATATAAATTTATATAAATTGTGTAATGGTTATAGGAAATAAAATCAGTGACCTGAGTTCAAATCCTGGAAGAGGCTGTTAGTGTGTCTCTTCATGATAATGTCTTTGGGAAAAGCATGAATCCATTTATTCTCACACCTTCTATGGGTGAATAATAGAGCAAACTAGGTTCTTCTGCCTTGGTAAGGCAACCAGTCTAGGAGAAAGAAAACTAAATTCAAACCAACTTTACTCTGCTTAACAAAATTACCTTGTGTCACATTCTGTTTATGGTAACATCATTGGGTAAATACCTACTATAACAAAAGCAAAAAAACTGCTACTATTTTTTATTGTTTCTTTTAAGAAATATCCACCTATTAAACTATATTACACTCAACTCCATTACAATTTTGTGCTATCTTGTAGTTTTATGGGTTTACTTTACTTTTTTTTTTATTGGCAAGGGCAATGCTCATCCTGTTTTTTTTTTCCATAGTAAAATCAAAAAGCCTGGGGGAAGGGGTCCCCATGGCATAATGGCTAAAGTGCTGGACTGTGACCCCAAAGTGAGTTCAAATTTCAGTCTCATTATTATGTTCACTTTCAGACTTACACCTTTGGGAAAGATAATTTAGGGTTAAATCGTATCATGACTATTCTTCAATAAGGGTGGCTTCAGCATTAAATAACCCACAAAGGTTGATATACCTTTGAAAAAAGAAACCAAACCAAACCAAAATTTTTGTGCACAACAAAAGTTGGCTGAGAATATTCTTATTCTTTTGATGATTGTGTTTTTTTTTGTTTTTTTTTAATTTAGGTTTATGAAACAAAGGTTACAGCAAGAGTAATATAACAATTACTTATTCAGCCTTATATTTTTTATTATTGTACTATTTCTTATTTAAAAAGCCACATGGCTATATTAAATAGTGGAGATGTTATCTCTGACCCTTACAGGGAACAGTAAAGCCACATGGCTATATTACCCACACTTTTCAAGTAATTTTTTTTTTTGTTTTTTTTTTTTTGTATTTTGTACCCCCTTCTATATACTGCTTGTTCATGAAAGAATATGTATATAATTCTACCATGGTGCTTGTTTGTGTATTCTTTCCCTGTGATACCACTGGTATGTATGTTCTTGTATATACAAATACTTTGATTTTCTTGTCCTTTTCATTCTGTTCAATATTAGTTAGTATATCATGGATATATTAATGTTGGTCCTTAGGGAGTGGCAACTTGACTAGATATCATCCCTTCCACCAAGCATTTCAATAAATCAAAATTTTAAACTTTGTTTTTTTTTATGCAAAGCTTAGAGAGAACACTAGCCAAGAACATCTTCCCTTTTCCTTCCCTCATTTTTTCTTTTTATTTTTCTACAAGTACAAAAGAAAAAAGTGAGAATGTTTTAATGTTTTTTTTTGTTTTTTTCTTCTATAGGCATTGTACTTAATAGCAACAAATGGAAAACCAGAAATTAAAGAGAAGGATAAATTGTCTCCAGTCTTCCAGGATTTCTTAGACAAATGTTTAGAGGTTGATGTTGATAAGAGAGCTTCTGCATCTGATTTATTGAAGGTATGTAAAGTGGTCTTTTTTTACCGTGTTTTTGATTGGTTAATTACTGGGTCTTGTAACCAATAATTTCTTATTTCTATTTTGTTGTAAAGATTTATTACTTCATGTTTTTTTGGGGTGGGGAGGTATTTTTTCTTTTGTACACTGATATGATCGCAGAATGAAATGGTAGTTTTAAATTGGATCTAGCAGTACCCACAAAAATTCTATTTTCTATGTTTGTTTGTTTTTTTTTGCTTATTTTGATACATAAATTTACACAGAAAATTTTAATTTTTTTTCAAATGCTTCCTTCAACTTATGTATGTTTGTATCATGGTTTTTGTATAAATCATTCTAGAGATTACCATTATTATTTCTTAATACTTGCTTCCTTTCAAATAAATTGATAAATAAAGGTAATTAAACCAGTTCAGATTTAATGTTCTGTTTATTTTCATCTATTAATGTATAAGTGCCAAAATTTTTGCTTAGATTGAAGAATTTGACTTTCAGAAGATTTTATTATGACAAGTGTTTTTCTTTTGCATTTTTTTGATAAACTTTCAAAATAAGCATTCTTTTTCTTTATTTTGATACATAAATTTGCTCAAAAAACGCAATTAGATTTTAAAAAATCACATCTTGAAATTACATATACTTTTATCAGAATTTTTGTGTAAATCATTTTATAGAGTACTATTATTACTTATTACCCACTTTCTTGCAAATGAATAAGGGTTATTAGACCAGTTTGTTGATTTATGTGCAAAGTCTCATCTCAATAATGAATCAATTTAATGATGTAAGATTTGAATTAACTGATTAGATCATATCTAAATGTTAACTTTTAATATGATGATCACAGCTTATCTCAGTTATTGCCCTATTGACAGGGCTTAGAATATACTGACTGCATCTCCTGCTGAGGAGTGACACCCCCCCCCCAATAAAAGGGTGTCCTAAATGTAACACTAAACTGCATTTGATGGTGAGGCTCCAGTTCTGATGGGGCTGTAGAATACACTGACTGCACTTCTGTAGAGGGGTAAGGCCTCCTCCTCATCTTTCCAATGACGCTAAACTGCATCTGATAGTAAGGCTCCAACCCTGGAGCTCTGGAGAATGTAGAGTACCCCTTCATTACCATTACTCCCTGGTCCACTCTGACCTGGAGTTATATTGCCTGTTAGGGTCCTATCTATGGGTCAAATAAATCTATTTAAAAATCATTTGTATTCAATAAGATCTTTATTAAATTTTTTATTTGTTAAAGAATTTTTATTATTACACACCAAGTAGGATTTTTTTTCCTAAATCAAGACCTGTTAAAGGTCAGATGAATTTCTAAAAGTTGAACCAAGCCAGTCTTGAGGCATCCCCATGACATAGTAGCTACTGTGCCAGACTGTGAGATTGTAGTGAGTTCAAACTCCAGTCTTGTTGCTACATTTACTTTCAAATACTCTTGGGACAGCTATGAGCCTTCTTATTCAACCCCCTCAGCTATGGGCTAAATAATACCACTAGTATTTTTCTACAAGGATGGCTTTGGCATTAAATAACCCATAAAGGTTGATATGCCATTGAAAACAAAGAAACCTAACCAAGCAAATCCAACTGACTGACAAGTTAAGTTTGGTTTGGTTTAATTGGCATATCAACCATTGTAAGTTATTTTATGCCAAATCCTGTTTATGCATATATATATTAGATATATATGATTTGTAAACACATCTTGTAGATGACTTTATTAATTGTGCCTGAGCTCTTGTTTGGAAACAGTTAAATGATTTCAAGTATTGCTCTATAACAGTCACAATTTAACATCAGTTATTTGCACACAGTTTGTTCTAGTTGACCCATAGATAGCACTCTACCAGAGTGGACCAGGGATCAATAGGAATAAAGAGGTACTCCACATTGCCAAAATCTCCAAGGCTGAAACCTCACCATCAGATAGTTTAATACCATATTCAGGTCACTTTTTGGAGGGGGGTCTTAACCCTTTGCTGAGATGCAGTTGGTATATTCTACAGCCCCAGCTGACTGGGCTCAACAAATTAAGGAAACATTGATGATAGCATAAGGTAATTATTTGTGTATAACAAGCACCCCTAAATTTGTGCTGCAAAATTCTGAAAAAAGTTAAATGTGGCTTTGTTTACAAGAAATGTTTTATTTTTTCAGAATCTTGTCTGTGTGTATTATACATGACATGCACTGATATTTTTAGAATATGTAGCAGCTAAATTTAACATTTGTGCAACATTTTATTCAGTTCATATAGACTTATAATGAAAATTTATTCAGTTTACTTATGTTTTCTTTCAAAACATTTGACACAGTATTTAGAGCAAACACACAGACATGTGCACACCAAAATGCAACAAGCTTGTGACAATAATAAGCTCACAGTAGGAGGAAAAAAATATAAACAAGTACTCACGCTAGGAGAAAAAAAAAAATATAAACAAGTACTCACACTAGGAGAAAAAAAAAATATAAGCAAACACTCATTCCAGTGACTATTTCTCTGTAGCAGTATAAAACAGTGTTTATTACAGATGAATTAGTTTGGATCATAGATATAACTTAGAATCAGTCATACCGTACTGAATATGATAATGCTCATAGATAGATAAAAAGTTAATATTTACTTCTTTGAGGCATTCATGGTGTAATGGTTACTGTCATAGGAAATTGACCCGAGTTCAAATCCTGGACAAAATTGTTTACTCATCTTATTGTAGTGAAAATTGAAAAGAAAATCGGCACTCACCCCAGCGCAAACGTTAGCACATATGCTCTGCGTGGAAGATCTGTTTCTTTGACTAGAAAAAAACATGGCTACTCTGAGTGAGCCTTTTATTACAAATGGTCATGCATCTTCACGCCGGCAGTCACGTAAAACCACAGTGAGTGAAGACATGCATACAAATGAGGACAAGCAGAAAAGGACATAAAAAGAACAAATGTGTGTCAACCAGGAAGGGGTTGTTTTTTTGTGCTTTGATTTTGCGACAGTCTTTTGCTTTGGACAAGAATTGATCAGAGGAGAAATGGAGTTCAGTTTAAAGAGACAGGGAGAAGAGAATTGCTGAATACCAAAAGGAAGTTTTTAGTCGTTGAGAGACGCGAAAATGATTTTATATTTGGCACACTTATAGCCCTAATACCTTTGGGAAGGTTATGAATCCAACTATTTTCCTTTGAGCTATGAGTAAATAGTAGGGCAGAATGG
Source organism: Sepioteuthis lessoniana (assembly GCA_963585895.1). Lineage (NCBI taxonomy): Eukaryota > Metazoa > Mollusca > Cephalopoda > Myopsida > Loliginidae > Sepioteuthis > Sepioteuthis lessoniana. The sequence goes on along the minus strand of OY757912.1, from coordinate 107,981,247 downwards.
ATTCTTTAACCATAGTGTGGCAACCAGTCTAGTAGGAAAACTCTGCAAATTCTACTTAAAAAATGATCTTGTATTTTAAGATAATTAGGGACTTCGATTGATTGTTTTAATAGTGAGTTGTTTCCTAGTGAGATTTACTGGTTGACCACAGGATAGGGGAAAGGAAAGGAACTTATATAAGAAAGAGAATCAAAGCAAGCAAAGAGAGAGAGAAGAGCTATAAGGGAGAAATGAATGGGAAGGTGAACACGGGTGTTCCCCAAGTCTTGGTTGGGATGGCAGTTGATGCCTAAGTTCAAAATAGAAATGTATCAGCAGCATATCCGTGATGAATTCTAATTGGCTGAAAGAAGCTCACATGGAAAAGCCATAAGAGAGTAGGCGCAGGATAGAAAAGAGTTTGAGCCCAGTCACAGAAATGTGAAGACAAGATCCCTGAACAAGCACATGCAAGAAATACAACAGAAAATGAGAAAGATATTATGAAGGTCTGTGTCTGCTCTCTCTCTCTCTCTCATGATGATTTATTTCTGTCTAGCTAAAGCAGTTGACTCAGTTCATACTCTGTTTCTCTCTTCTTGACAACTACTAAGCAGTGTAGTTGCGAATAATTTTTTGTATTTGTGAACCAAGACAGTGTTTTGTGTTCATCACTTTTTCTCACAGCAAGGTTACAGGCATAGACCTGTTAGATCCATGGTGGTGCAAGCATCTATTTGAGAATCATAATGTTACAAACTTATTTGTGCCATGGTAATATTACAGTGTCACATCCTACTCATGTGGATGAGTTGGTAAATATATATTTAGTTCTTGTGTATAATATGCTCTCCTAACTTGTAAGCTTAAAAATGTGGAAGGAAAAGTTTATTGTACATGAATAATTGTGGTAACATTTTTTTTCTTTGTTTGATTATCAAAGTTAAAATATTTAAAGAAACAGATTTTTTGGTGTCTGTGTATATTTTCTCTCTTTTCTTCACTCTTCCACTCCACAATTATTTCATTAAATTATATACCAAATTTCTTTTATTTTAGAATTTTGCTTGTTATGTCTAAAGATTTCCCCATTGCTTTAAAATATTACTCCTGTCTGCTTTTAGCATCCGTTCCTGCGATTGGCAAAGCCTCTTGCCAGTTTGGTACCCTTGATAATGGCTGCAAAAGAAGCACAAAAGACTCACTGATCATAGCCAAGGAGACTCACAATTCACTGGTAAGAAAAAATTTTGCTTTTTTTTGGGTGGGGGGGTCTGTTTCTTTCTTCAAATTGTTAATCTAACTTGTTAAAGCTAAACTTTGGCAGTTATAAGTTTTTAAGTATGTTAGCATTGTCATAAATAGGACCCTTTCAGGTGCTACCTGATTGTTTAATATCATATCCAGGACTCTTGTTGGGAGGGAGGGGTCTTATCCTTCTGCAGAGAATGCAGTCAATGTATTCTACAGCTCCAGCTAACTGGGCAGGGACCATGTGAGGTGTTAAGCTTGCCTGATTCTCTCAAAGTGCTACTTGTCAGATTTATCTCTATGGCTTGGAACATAGACTCAGAATCCAGTTTTAAGCTTGCTTGATCTTGCCTGTTCATTGAAATTCTTTCAACCCAAGTAAAATTTTGTCAACCATCTGGTTATTGTTGTGTATTTTTACCTTTTGCACCACAAATGTTTTTAGTTGCTTCAGTAAGTTCTCAAATTTGATTATGTTGCATGTTCATCTGTGCAAATTTCAAATTACATACACAATGAAGCAATGCATAACATGTCTGCATACTAGTTGTCTAAATTTCTGAGACGAAGCTTGTTGATTTTTATCATTAAGGTTTTTCGGACTATTGTCTTCATCTTTATTGTTATTTCCACAATGTCCAGCAGGACACTTGGTATAACAGTTATAGGCATTGGTTCTCTGAGCTTCTAAGGTGACAATCATCTGAAGGTTGAAGGTTGCAAGTTCGAAGTTCCATGAAGGTTCCTGAGTTCGACAAACACCTGAAGAAGGCAGGAGGATATATCGGCCGAAACATTGTGGAAATAACAATAAAGATGAAGACAATAGTCCGAAAAACCTTAATGATAAAAATGTCTGCAAACATACTACCAAAATATTGCAAAACTTTTGACTTAGCCTAGTATATTCCCCACTTTAGGTGTTTTCCTTTAGAGCCGGCTCTGAATAATGAATTTGTTTTCTAGCTTCATTTTAAAAAAGGTGGAATTTTCTTTGGAATCATAATTACTTTTAATTTCCCCCAAGATTTCAAAGCCCCAGAGAACGACCAAGTTCTAAATCTCGATTTCCTTACTACCTCATTTTGTATCTACAAACTTCTTAAAATTCTTCAGTATAACAAAAGAAAAGCGACATTTTTTTTTTCATTTGCTTGCATGTAAAGTTAAGATAAAATGAAGTTTCAACAAATTGACCTAATAATATAATTTCCACTGTTTCCCTGAATAATGGTGACTATACAATATGGCATATAGTCTGCAGAAGATGCTAGAATTGTTATGTGAATATATCTATCCAGGCATGTTCCAAGGCTGTCCATACTCAAGATGTGTATGTCAGGTAGTTTGTTCTCACAATCATCTGTGGTCACTTGTGATTTTTCACATGCTGCGGATATCTGTCAGGAATTTTCTTATCACTAGTATACTCTTGTTGCTTTTACCCAAGAAAAACTTAGAGCAGTTGCTGCCTCCAATATAGAGTGCATTAACATCTGCAGTCAAATAGTGTTAAATCTTGTCTGTGCTCCATTGCTGCTACAGCTATACTGCTTCCCCACCTCTTACATCACTACCGCTACACTACGTCTCCACTTCTTCAGCTACACTCTCTCTTTACCACTTACATTACTACAAGCTACATTACCTCTTCACTTCTTTCATCACTACAGCTACATTACCTCTTCACTTCTTTCATCACTACAGCTACACTACTTCTTCACTTCTTTCATCACTACAGCTACACTACCTCTTCACTTCTTTCATCACTACAGCTACATACTACTTCACCTCTAACATCACTACAGCTGTGTTTATTCCTACAAATAGAAGAAAGTCAAATTGATGTCTCTAATTTCTTGGCGCTTTAACTAATGAGATATATAATTCTGCTATAAAAAAAAATAAAGAAGAAAAAAAAAAATTACATTAATATTTTTCCTGTTTCTTTACAGATTCAGTTATGTAGAAAGGCTACAATAAGGAGCTGATGGTAGCTTCTTACACAATGACAGTTATGTACACACTTGGTGTTTCCAATGCAGTTTATGAGATGCGGAAGAAACTAAAGCAAGTGGCGTTGAATACAAAATCAGGACAAGAAAGAGAGGGAAAAAAATCTACCAAAAGAATTTAAAGGAAAGAAAAAAAAAAAGAAAAAAGAACCCAATTAAAACATCTAAAAGCTTTAGGTGTTAATATCTTATTCTACTGGTGAAATGAATTACCTTCATACAGCCCAATCTCTCTCTCTCTCTCTCTCTCTCTCCTAACTACTTCTCCTTCTCCTCACTATTTCTCCTTCTCCCTTTTGCTTTCTCTCTTTCTCTTCATTATTTCATTCATCTCTTTTAATATCTCAACCTGCTGCCCCATTCAAGAACTTTTAACTATTTACATCATAATTACTGCATTTTCCCATCACATCTGACGTTATTGTTGGGATGAATAAAAAAAAAAATGCTGGCAGTCGAGTCAATTAATTAATCATGAAATTTTGAATTATAATTGTTGACATGTGGTTGCTCCCATTTCCTCTCTTTCTCACAACCAGTGTCCAATATCTGCAACAAGTCATTCTATATCATAGATGCCAAAAATATTTCAAAAAATAAAATAAAATAAAATAAAAAGAAACTGCTTTGTGTGTAAAATTCAAATTTTTTTTTTTTTTTTTTTTTTTTTTTTTCCTTTCTTTCTCGCCTGAATGGCATTGTTACTTCACAAATAATTCAATTTTAAGTTATTACACTAAAAAAGGGGGGGAGGGGAAAAAAGCAGATCTCTTGGACAGATTTTTTAAAAACTCTGCTTGCTGCTAAAAAAAAAAAAATCAACCTTGAAACTCCAAAAGACAGTTTGGCTGCTAAAAACTTTGCTCTCTGTCCTAACATTACAATCAAGGATTTATTTGAATGTAGGACTTTCTCTAAGACTTACAATTCCAAAATGATTAAATGCATGTGCTGTACTGTCTTTTGTCCATCATTGGATTTGAATATGCTTATAATTCAATTTTAATTTGATTTTTACAAGGAAAGAGCATTCTTGAGGATTCAGTTATCTCCCTTGAGATAATATTCACATCTCATCCAACTTGTATTTCTAATAGTTCTTGATAATAATGTCAGCTGTTTCTTTTTTTAAAGTACCAAATTTGCCAAGACCGTTTCAAGTATACACTTCACTACAAATAGCCTACACTTTAATCTTAGCTATGCCGTGTATGATTCTCACTTTGCTAATAATTTTTGGTCAACAGAATCTAAATCTCTTTAATTTTGTTCTCAGGGCCCAAATAAGATTTTCACTCAAACAAATTTTATTTTACGCTGATTTGGGTACCGATTTGTTCTGTATGAGAAACTTTGTTAAGATAGATGGAAGAATAGAACATAAGAAATTTTTATTTGATGATAAATCTCTCTTTAAAAAAAATTAAATAAAATTAATAAAATCCCCTCCCCTACTTGCACAGTTTTTAACTGATCAGGAAGGAATGCAGTGCCAAATATAAAGATTAAATAAGTTTGTCTCAGGCCACAAATGATTTTTTTTTTCTTTCCAGCTTTCAACCTCTCTCCCCCACCTTTTTTTTTCCTACACCAAAAGAAAAAAAGCAAGATTTCCTTTTCACAGTTTATGTTCATTAAAACCTATGCTGTAAATATTTTGAATATGCTTTTAAAAAAACTTCCAAGGGACCATTTGGCACATACACTTTCTCCAGTTGGCTAGCTTTATTTCTTTCTTTTTTTTTTTTCCTAATTCTGTTCTAATGTAATTAAAATCTTTGAGATTGGTTCTTCAACATCAGAAACTACTGTGATGCAAATATGTTCATAATATACAACTATGCACAAGTTTTTTTTTATTTTTTTTTTTAATGTTTTTTTTTGTTTTTGTTTTTTTTATATATATCATTATATCAATGCAGGCAGATGTTTTGGTTTGAAAATTTTTTATTTCTTTGTGACTAGTCATTAGCATGCCTAAAAGATATTTCTAAAGCAGAACTCATAACTGATCAAGTATGCACACAAACACACATCCCTCTCTCCTCCCCCTCCAAAAAATCATTTTCAATTCACCAACTAGTGGATAGGTAATTATTTTAAATTACTAAACATAAATAATCTGAATAACAATGATATGCTTTCATGTTCTTGAAACTGATTAAAGTGTTGCATTTAAAATGTTTTGAAAAACATGTCTTCCAGTTGCTATGCATGGATTTCTATAAATAAGAACTTGGTAGAAAGATCTTAAAATGAGGCTCTTTTCTTTCACTAAAACTAATCTGTTTAATCACTGTACTTTATCTGAAATCAAACATATTAGCATATTTACTTCAATATTTGAGGCTTTCCTGCAGCAGAGTTTAGAATAGCAAAAATTATCTAAAAATTGTTTAGTTTAACTGTTCAATATAAAAGTCTCTTTGTGCATCAAAGAATTATTTCATGTTCTACTTTTTAAAGCAAAAACTTTCTGGTTACAAGGGGAAATAACTCTGCAGTGCTATTTCCACAACCAGATTATTCAATATTGTGCCTGAACATTTTCATTTGAAAGTGTGCCTTTTTTTTTTCTTTTTTCTTTTTCCTTTTTTTTTTTTACCCTTAGTTTTAAAAGTGAAAAGTTGGCAGTGGGGGTGATGTGTCTCTCTCTCTCTCTCTCTCTTTTTTTTCTGTCAAATCTACTTTATGTAAATTTGCATTCTACGTACTGTTTTTCAACTTTATTTTGGAATTATTTGATTTCTTTTATTTTACTTTCCCCTGATTGACCTCCAAGTTAAATGTCACAATTTCAACATTTTTCTTAAACACAGTCCCATACACCCCTCCTCTCACACACATAAACTAAAATTTTAAAATGTCCACAACGTGTCAAAATTATAGCTTGAAGCTTCATATGGTGCAAGTCTGAAACTTTTTGTAGCAGTCTTGAGCTGTTGTGGGTATTTTAATATTTCCCATTTTATACCAGCTCTCTCTTGGTTTGAAAACAGAGCACTTCTTTAGGTATACAACTGCAAGTGAGAAGAGCTTGTAAATGCCCTCCATTTTTGCTGCCCATACACACATGCATACACACAAGGTGTGTGTGTTACATGCAGTTATTAAAGAAATATGTAACTGTTTATAGAAATTTGTCTCTAAAATGTTCAGCAATCATTAGATTTGAAAATAACCTGTTGTATTTATTTTTTTGTTTAAATCTCCCTCCCACTCCATTTATTTTTCATTTCAAACAAGTTTCTGATTACACCTTTTTTATATTTATTTATTTTTTGCATAAATGCTAAACAGATTTATCATCTCTGCCAAATATATATATATATATATATATATATATATATATATATAAATCAAACTGGGGTTGGTAATTAATCACTTTCTGCAATCATTCTAGCTTCAGTATTTAATCTAGACTTATTCAAACTTTTCTTTTGAAAATCAAATTCACAAGTCACTGGTATTGGGTGCTTTTTTTTATTTTCCATTTTGTCTTAATGTCCTTCAAAATTGCAGAAGTGTTGTAGGAAATGAAACAAAACAGAAAACAAAAGAATTTGCTCTGATTTAAATGGGAATCACACAATAATGTCTTTTTAGATATGGATTCCTCCCCTGTATAAATGTTATTCTTTAACTGCTGGCAGATTTGGGTAGTGAGTTTTGAAAACAATACGATTGTTGATTCTTGACTGAATGCAACTTACCTCCTTTTTCCACAACTACAAATTTCCATTGTAATAGTTCCATGCTTTTATTACATGGTCACATTTCAAATGGGGAAAATAAAAATTGTATTTGAAATATATATTATTAAAGTTTTTTTTTTTTTTTTTTTTTTCTTTTTATGTATATCTCAATGTATAAATGCATCTTTTCTTAGTTTCTCAAATTTTGCAAAGATTTTCTTGAATTTGTATTTCTTTTTTCTTCAAACCATCAGACGTGATTACTTTAACCAATAATTCTCATATCTTTTTCTTTACCCTTGAAATTATCTATATCTGAAATAACTGCATGTACACAGTTTCCTGTAATCATTTGAGAACAAATTGTTCACAACTTATGTCAATGTTTTTCTCTGATTATTTAGATTTTAAGATGTTAGATTTTATCTTGATTTGGCCAAATTAGTAAAATCAATTTTTTTTTTTATTCTCTCATCACAACACTGTCTTGAGAAAAAGAAAAAAATACAACTCTTCAAACTCTAAAAAAAAATATGCTTAACTTTTGTGACTTTATTTTAGAATTATCTCTCTAAAATATTCAATGTAATTAGATTGATAAATTCAATCCCTACTGTTTTACTATTTTTAAGTATATGCAAACTAATCGTTACTCTTATGGAGAAGGAAAGAAAAATACAACACTCTGAAAATGCATTTAAATTTATCCATGATTAAAATTACAGATAATATAGCTGAATCACATTAAATGATCCCATATATAGATCAATATGTCCACAGGTTCCAAAATAAAGGGTGTATTAGCAGTACTCCTCAGACCCCATGCACCTACTCTACCCAGCTCAAAATCAGCATTGTCTTTCAGGATGTTGCAATTTTATTTTTGGTATATTTATTAGGATTTTCATTAAGATATTGATTTCTTTAACCATCTAAACTATTTTTAAAAAAAGATCTTTTAGATAATTACTAGCTAAAGCCATAAAGACATGGGCCAGACATGAGTTCCAAGTCCAATTTCACCAATCCCTTGCTAACTGCCCTGGCATTTTCTCCATCCATGGAGAGGAGTTGGTGAAATTGCCTTGTTGATCATTTCTGTCACTCATGAGGTATATAGATCTTCTGAACATTGTAAACTATACAAAACAGTTGTTTAACTAGGTATTAAATTTTGATATTTGCAAATCCCATCGTCTAAATAACCTTTTCCTTGTGGAATTAATCTCCAAAATTCCATTTATGCTCCGGATCTGAAGAAAGAAAGAAAGAAAAAATTGAAATTCCACTTTGCAAATCAAAGATTATGAATCCAAAGAAGTTTCATTTTGCACGTGCAATTGTTGTTACCATAACACCTTTTGTACAAGCAGTTAACAGTAAAATCTGCAGTTACTTTTCTTATAATAAACATTAAACTAATAGAAGTTTGTAGAAATTTTAGAAAAGAAAGCTTTAACTTTTTCATAATTTTATAAGCTTAGAAGAGTTAAGCACTAGGCTAGAAGTATGCAGGCACCCTTTGAGAATCAGACTCACTAAAAATGGTATGCTCGCTGAGCTTGCTAACAATTATATACAGCAAGTGAAGTACCCAAGATTCATTAACTCTTTTGCTTAAAATAAGATTAACCAGTAATTTGACATTATTTTAGCAGCTAAACATCTGGTTTTTATTTGGTATTTGTTTTCAAAGCTTTTAAAAAGCTTTTAACAAGTCGATAAGCTTTTGATTGAACCATAAACTAATACTGAAGCAATTGATTTGTAATTATCTCAACCTGTTTCAGTCTCTGCATCTAAATATTTGATTTTATTCCATATTTTAGCACTAGTTATTTACTTTGTAAACCATGAATTTTTATATTTTTTTAAAGAATGATTTTTAGACATTTCAGTTAAATCATTTAATAATAATCTTATAAACAGTAAACTCTTTCTTTGTAATGACACATGTTATACCATGGTTTCTTTTTTTTTTCATATTCTTACTACACTATTATTGGAAATTAGTAGCAACAGCAAGTGAAATTTTAGTACATTATTTAAAAACTAAAATTGATAAAAACCCGAAAAGAAATCCAACATATTATAAGTTCAAAATGATTAATAAAATGTAAGTAAAATTGCTTGAATATTTAAAGATAACATTGGATTTATTGAAGGAAATATCATTACTTAAAAAAAAACGAAACGCTATACACAATTAGGTTATATGTTAATGATTACTTGCTTTATCTAACTAGCTTAGTTCAAATTTTTTTCTAATTAACCAAGTTACCTAATTAAGTTTATGTACTGAAAAGATGCTTTAAAATTTATGGTATTTCAAGAAAAAATAAAAATAAATACTATTCAATAAAAATCATCAACTCACAAAAAAAGGTAGTTTGTTGAAACACTTGAACTATAATGACTATGGGTCTGAGAAAGTATAATAAAAAGTATGTTTGTACATTTTGGTTTCTTTCTTAATACACTGGATAAAACCCACTTGTTATAATGGTAAGCTCAATAAATATCTGAGGATGCAGTAATGATAAGAATGTACTGTATTTTTGAATTCATATAATTTGGTAATGTTTCATCCCAATGAGGTTGATATGCCATTAAACAAAGAAACTGAACCAAACATCCCAATGAATTCTCCCAATAAATAGATATATATATATATATATATCTAAAGATAATTTGGCTAATCTCAAGATAAAATATAATTAACTCTTTAGACCTTAAGCAAGGTGAATCAACAAATCCTCTACATTAGATTCAATCAGTAAAATCAGCCTGCAGTAATGTTCACTAGTCCTAGTTAATGAAATGGATATGGAATTAATATTTCTATGAAATGATTTGCTTAAAGATATTTGTTTTATACATCTTATATATGACTGAAAAACTTATTGATTTTTATTCTTTATTGAATATTTATTTTGAAACATTCTTTTTTAACGTTCATCAGACAATACAGATGTGCTCATTTTTCTCTGAAATTTGGGCAATATATCATGAAACAACTAGTCAAATATATTTTAAAATCATTTTTTAAGCTTTCAATTTTTACAAGCATACTTTTAATTAGGAAATTATATTTTTAGAATGATTTCTAAAAACAAAAAAATAAAATTAAAAAAAAAATGTTTTAGAGTTCTTTTCAACTTATTTCTCCCCAATTTGTCTTTCATGCATTTTTTAAAAATTATTTTCAGAATTTCAAACTTGGTATAAAACAAAAAAAGACAAAAATCTTTCCATTGTCTTACAACAGAATTTTTAAAAAAACAACAATTAATCCTTACTAATATGGGAATTCATTTTTTATATGAGCAGCCATGTTGTCATGTTAGCCTCAACTTTCATTATCATTAATTTTTAAGTGTTTCAGTGTCTAATAATCCTTTGAAGAAGTTACCTTCTCTTTGTCCTTCTGAAGGTTATTATGAAACTTTCAGATTTACCTACTTTTTTGCTGAAAAAAAATAATAATTGATTAAATTAATCAAATTTATTTGAATGCTCCTCCCCCACCAGGTTAAAAACCTGGTACAGGTAAATGCAAGGGCAAACTTTTATCATTCCACAATACCTGCACTGGAAAAATAAGGTCTAAAAAAGTTTGGCTTTGGGTTACCCTTACCATCCTTTTAAGCTGGACTATGTACTTACCTTTTCTTCACCTTCAAATGGTGGGGAGGACATAGACACTTCTAGAAATAAAGATTTGGCATTTCAGCTGGTCCATTCTATAAATTCCTTCAGGAAATATCATCTACCTGAAGAATTAGCTGAAATATTATGGTAACAATATCAGCAACACCAAGAATGAGTTCAAGTATCTGAACAAATTTTTAAATGAAAATTTATGTATTTGCAGTTTTGTGTTAATTTGCATTATATATTTTTCCAACCAATAGGTAAGGACACTGCATCTGAATTACAAGGGTCTGGCTATAAGTTATCAAGAAAATAATTTTTTCGAAAATATTATTGTTTAGCATTCAAATGCTTTACATCTATTACTGCAATTAGTTTTAAAGAATGTTGATTTTTTTTTTTGATTTTTGGTGGGTCCTTTTTGCAATATCTATACTTTGTCAAATTGATCTCTGACTTTGAGATACATATAAACGGGTTGTCTTCCCTTTGTTTTTATTATCATTTCCCTTAGAGGGGAGGAGGTAAACCATAATAGCAAGAGTGGGAGACAACTATTAGGACCCCAATTTCACCATTTTCAAAGTTGACATTTGTAAATAAAATCAAAGGGAAAGAAAATAACTGATATATATATATATATATATATATATATATATATATATATATATATATATGGTAAGTCAAAGATCATTTCAACATAGTATTTATATTATAAACAGGACCCACTGTCTAAAATTCATAAAAATTAGTATTTTTCAAAATTGGAAAATTATTGTAGTAAAGTCTGTTAATCAATTTTTTTTAATGGCCTAACCCTGAATGCTAAGATATGTTTTAAAGACTTTTTAAAAATGATTTTAAGGGCTGTTTTTCATTTTTTTTTTTCTTTTTTTTTTTCATGACCAGATACTGATTGCTCAGAGTTTTGTAAGGGCTTTTTTTAGTTTTAAGGGCTTTTTTAATGGCCTAACCCTGATTGTGTAGACATGTTTTAAAAACTTTTAAGGGCATTTTTCTTTTTTTTTTCTTTCTTTCATGGTCAGACCCTGATGGCTCAGATGTGTTAAAATGGCTTTTTTTTAAAATTATTTTAAGGGTTTTTCTTTTTTTTTTTTTTTTTTTTTTTTTTTTTTTTTTTTTTTTTTCTTTGTTGTTAACGAAATGAGGCTGTTTATACCCTCATTTAATTAGAATTTTTGCTTGGAGTTGGCTTTAAAAAATAAAAAAATTCTAGAGAGTTTCAAACAATTATTTTCACCATGTTATTAGGGGCCACTTTTCTCTCAACTTGTCCTTTGTATAAAAAAGGTTTTGCCAGAAATTGAATCTTCTATGTTATAGCGACCTTTGCAAATAAAAATAATCTAACTCCATTCAACAATAGTCAAATGGAGTTACCCATCAATTATTTAGCTACCAATGACTATTTCTTTTCTTTTCTTTTCTTTTTTATATATTTTATATAACTGGCTTTAAAAAAAAAAAAAAAAAACTCTTTTTCTCTTTGTTGCCACCAAGAAAGAAATTTATTACTTTTATATATCTACCTAGGCAGTGTGGTACATGCACATTAATGTGTAAATAATTATTCTAGTACTTGTAATCTGGAGTGCCAGAGAGTTCAGATGTGTGATATAGATTCCTCCTCCTCCCCTTAATTGATTCTGCTTTTATATAACAAGGCATAAATAGTGGAACAAAAGACACACCAATCCGGTGCCATTAGTATCTTGTATATGTTGATGCTTTTTACTGTGAAAATTAAATGTTTGTCCCAACCCTGCCAAAAAGAAAAAAAATTAATTTGCATCCTTTTGTTTTGTACTTTTGTGTGTGTGTGTGTGTGCTATCACTGTTCTTATTTGTGTTTACTATGTAACAGCATCAAAAGTCCATAACCGTTTAGGAAACAGTTCAACTAGGTGAAGTGTAGGGTTAGAGGATGAGTAACACTTTGGTACCAACCCTTAGAACAAACAGATTTTTGGCTAATGAAGAGTTGGATTCTTTTTTTTTTTTTTGGTCTAGAACCAACTTAGATTTTTGTACATTATTTTTATTTATTTATTTTTTTTTATCTTGCTAAAATGGAGATTTAACCCTTTTGGTGGGAGTACATTTGGTGACAAATTCAATGACTGAAATATACTTTTGACCCTAAAATAAGAAAAGCTTGCAAATAAAAACACTTATTGGAGTTTCACAATTACAATACATGACTGGCATCAGGGGGGTTTATCACACAGATGTGTTTATAAAAGAATATTTTATTCACTAATACTTCTAAAAATGACCGTTTTAGAAGTAATGAATTTTTTTTTTATTTTAAGGCTGAGGTATATCAAACGAGGCACTTTTAGGGGGTGGTATATCACACAAGATCCAAAATATCTAAGTAATGTGGATGAAAGTTTTATCTGCCCTCATGCATTTAAGTACATTTGGGTAACTCAATTTCTTCTCTGCATCAAAAGGGTTAAAAAAAAAAATGCTTTGAATTTTCAATGGATGACCACTTTCTCCTCCTTCAAAAAAATGTTTCTACTTTGGAATTTTTTATATTTTTTTCTTTTCTCGTTTTTATGTTTGGGTTTATCAAGTCCACAATACCTCCTTTTTTAGAACTTTTTCTGAAACATTGTAAATTATTATTTACTCATATTTATTATTATTTACTTGCATTTTCTTCAATTTTTAAATTTTTATTTGTTTTTTTTTTTAACAACTAACTTGGATCATTATTCATTTGACGTAAAAATTCATTTTGCGACCTGGTTTAGTCATGGGTGCACTACTCATGTAACATGTCTTAAGCAGGAATAGTTTAGCAGCGCCCATCCCTCTCCAGGTCTGCTTTGAATTCTTTGCCATATAAGGGCTAAAGAGTACAGTCTGCTCTACTATTTACCCATAGCTAGAGGAAAAACAACTAGATTCATACCTTTCCCAGGAGTATAAGCACTATATTAAATGCAAACTGCTTCATTCAAGATTTGAACTTGGGTAGCTGAGTTCACTTCCTATAATGATAACCGTTATGCTACAAGCACCTCCTGTTAGCTTACAAAATCAACAACAAGGGTCTATATTATGATCTACAACATCAAATTACAACACAGAACAATAAAGGATAAGCTCTTGGTGATATTGGAACGTTGATAATAGTTCTTCCTGGCTCAGTTGGTATAGAAGCTGGTATGTTTAATCGAGCTTTTTTTCCGAGACAATGAGGTTATGAGTTCAAGTCTCACTGGGAGCTTATAATTTTTGATGCAGTGTTCCTTACAGTTTGAGAATGAAAATCTGAATGAGTTGTGATTTGAAAAAAGTAATAAACAAAACACAACTAAGAATTAAAACTTGAAAGAAAATAAGTTTGGGTGGGGTTGCTTTTTTTTTTTTTTTTTTTTTTTTTTTTTTTTTTAAATAAAAATTATTTTCTTTCACACAGAGTGAATGATTCACAGACTTTTGTCTACCATTTTTTTTCTTTTGGTTCTTTAGTCATAAATCACTATTATATTTATTAGATTTTGTGGCTGAAATAGTTAGATATTTCTGATTAGTGCCAGAGATATGTGTTCAAGCCCAGGCTTGAAAAAAAAAGTTATTATTTCAACTGCTAACCTTCTAAACAAGCAGTTCCTATCTACTTTGGAAGATTAACATAATGCAATCTTTTTATCCCACTATGTCCACTACCACCAACCCAACCATGCAATCTTGTTCTATATACTTAGTTAACTTTGTAAACAAAAACACACACACATACATCATTGCACACGCAAACTGATATCCTTTCTTCCTATGTGATACTGTATGTTCTGCTCTAAATAACTTTTTGATACATTCATATGGCTTTTCTTTCGTTTTTTTTTTTTTTTTGTACTGCTATTTTTTTTATTCTGATCCACTGGTGCTCTGTTGATTCTTACAAGATTTGATATTAAATCCTTTTTTACAAAAAAAAGTGTTACCTGTAGAATGGCACAACTGGTTGGTTTATTCCAAGAGTTGCTCAAAATATTGAATTGGGTTTTTTCATTTTGTTTTTATGATTACAACAATGTTTCTATCAATCCATTCTTTAACCTTCTTGCAAGTGTACAATATCAAAAAAAAAAATAGAGAGAGAAGTCCTTTTGAGAAGGTTTTGTAACATTCAAAGAATTTTTTCAGCAGTTAAATACTTCCTTGGGTTTTTTTTTTTTGGTTTTTTGGTCCAACCAATACACTATCTGGCCAATTGTAATATCCACTTCTGTAAAAAAAACAAAACAAAAAAAAAACAAAATTAAGAACAATTCCATAACCCCCACCAACAACAACAACTTCAAAAAATTTCTGTTGGCTTAAAAAGTAATTATTTATCAAAATTTTTATGTATATTTATATAGGGAAAATAGATGAAAAAAGACTTAAAAGTAAATTGAAAACTAAGTCATTGTAATAATGAAAATTTACGAAGGCTAGAGAATCCAATCTGCAATACTATTTGTCCATAGCTGATATATATATATATATATTATTTTTTTTTTTTTTTTTAATTTTTTTTTTTTTTTTTGCTTTGTGCTCTGAAAAAAAGTAACAAAGTAAAAAAGGTATTGTATGTATGACACTTGAAGAAAAGCAGGGAATTTTACCTGTGAAAATATCTAAATATAAAAAATAAGGAATCCAATTGTCTAAAGAATTCTTTTAAAAATTCCCCCTACAAAAAAAATGATGGTACATTTCCTTTCCAAAAAATAGAATGGATCAGCTGAAACATGGTTATAAGGAAACCAATATCAAAGAATTTAATATTTTGAAAAATTCTTGGAGAGATAATTTCTTTTTTTTTTTTTTTTTTTTAAATGATAAAGATGGTTTATGTTCTTGTCCTCCATCCACTGTTCATTCTGCATGGCCTCTTGTTTTAAATCGATCATTCCTCTGGCATCAAGTCTTGGCAAAATCGACACAATTAGCCTTATTTTGGTAAAAGCTGGCCAAATGTCACTGGCTCATCTTTATTTTTCTAGTTCCTTTTATATTGTGGTCAACCTATGCTACATTTACAGAGTGGGGCGGAAGTAAAAGGGCTGCCAATATGTTGTTATTAACAGCTCGGTTGCATCTGCTCAATCTTGTACTTTTCATGCCTCAATGTTTAATTTTTTTTTTTCTCTCTCTCTCTCTCTCTCATTATTAAACAGAAAGAAAGGCAGAAGCTAAATGATAATTTAAAAAAAAAGAAAAATGTGGGAAACCAATGCCTAACTTCCTTGTGTGTTGTATCTTTGTCTTTTTGGCTTTTTTAAATCACAGATTTTTGAAGATCATTGCACCAAGGTGTTTATTACTTTCACCTGTGTATCTACCAAGAATATCAGTGTTCATATCTGAAATGGTGATATTTCTCATGGAGTCATCTGTTGGCTGCTGCTGCTGCTAAAAGGAACAAAAAAATATTTAAACTTAAATCTTAAAGAACAAACTGTCTGTCAAATAAACTTAAAAGAAAAAAAAAAAACTGCTAAGCAAACAGAACCTCAATGCAAAAAAAAAAAAATTGTGATAGAAAAAAACAAAAACAGATAAACATTTTGTTCTCACTGCCTCTAGAAAAGACAGTTAACTTGGAAAAATCAAGCTGGCTGGCCTGCTAGCTAAAAATTTCTCCCAACCAATCATCAAAATAACAAAAAAAAAGAAGACATCTCTTGTCATTCTAGTGACAATTCTTCCAAGGTGTCAAACATTTTTTAAAAATATTCTAAAGACAAATTTGTTTTGTCAACGGTTTATATTTTGGACCTCAATTGAGCTCCGTGTTTTTAGACTGGATGTTTTTGAGAGCATGTGCTTCAAATGCAATTATATATGTACATGCATGTTCTTTCCTGATTTCTTGGTATGAAATCTGTCTAAATCTTTGAGTAGACAATTCCAGAGTGTTGGTAAGAGTCTGTTTGCCTACCCATCACATCTACTAGTATGTTTGTAAATCAATCGGCAAGAATTTAATGGTAAATATGATTAAACTATTGAATATGAACTTTACATTTGAATCAACACATTAAATCATCTGTATTCTTCCAATAGACTGCAACACATTCAACATGATGTTCCTTTCTTTTTCTTAAGTCAGATTTAATAAATGAACTGGTATCTTTTTTTTTTTATCGGTAAAATATGAAGAAATTTTTTTTTCATTTCTAATGCCTACTATTTAGAAGAAATTCTTTTTCTAATTTTTAAGAAAGTTTTCTGGGGGGGGGGGTGCCAAAAGAATATTGGCTAACTCATTGACTCCATTTTGTTTTTAATTCTAAATCAGTTATATATTTTGAAAAATATATTTCTTTTTTTATACAAGTCTATTTTGGTTGTTATCAGCAGTTTTATTGTTTATAGAAATGTAAATAGGAACCAAAAAAAATATCATATATAGAATCAGTTTAAGTAAAAATCAAAGTTTTTTTTGTCTTTTTTATTAATTTATGGCATGAATTCTGATACATTCCCATTAAAAATTTCTCATTATTATAAAATAGCTTTACTTATACTGAAAATAAAATATTCAATTTTACAATTTAATAAAATGGCTGCAATTTTATCTTGAATTAAATTTTGATGCTGTTTTTTTTTTTTTTTTTAAAGACTACACATGAAATGGTTGCTAGTTTGAACATCATATCCAACAAGACTGGAAGAATTCAGGAACAAATTTTATCATTACTTGTATCTTTTCCCAAATCATTTGGAATGATTGGTTACCAAATTTTTAACTCTAAATCCATTGAAACCCTGTCTTTTTGTCAAGTAAAAAAAACAAAAAATCCAACAAAAAACACATTGTTTGTAAGTCCTTCCCCATCCCCTCTGTATTAACAGAGGTTCTATATGAAAATCAAGTACAAATCTTTTTAGTAGATATGTATTTAAAATGGTCAGCATGAATTACTGCCTTGGTCTGCTTAAAGATGTTTTGGGGAAAATGATGTAATTCTTTGTTTAGCAATTGTACGGCCAAATTGTATGGTCAAATTGTACGGCCAAATTGTAGTGCTTGAATCTCTGATGGTGAAAATTTCTCAATCAACAGATATTACAGATGAACTTCTAATTTGAAAAAAAACAAAAAAAAACTTGCCTTCTTTCTTTTTTCCCACTCCCTCTTTATTTTCTTCCTTCACTCCACCATTTCTGTGAACAGTGGAGACTGCATTGTCATCCCTACCATGATTCATTTTCAATTCAGAATTGTTTTACGTATTCTCTGAATAAAGCCACATTGACCTTGTATTTGGTTGTCTTAGTGATTCATCATTTTTTCTTATCCATCAGCTCTTTTTTCTTTTCTTTTTTTTTTTTTTTTTTTTAAGATGGAAAATAGCCAATAACCAAAGAGGTTTTGGGAATCATTTATTGGGTGATTGGTTCTAAGGACAGGGTATTTATTCAAATCTCCTCACACCAATATCCAATATTAGCATTAGTATATGCAATGATATACTAAGACTGACTAGACAGAAGAAAAGAGAAGCTCATCTAGACATACAAGAACATTTAATACATAAACATACAAGAAGTATTAACTAGAATACATGTGTCCCAACTGATAAAATGTGCACATATTGTTCTATGAACAAGCAGTATATGAAAAGGGAGTAAAAAAAAAAAAAACGGTTAGAGATTTGAGTTCAGTGGCTTATCTGTGTTAGCTTTTTGCTTCAATGATGTGGTGAGAACAAGTTTTTCTCCTGTTCAATGAACAGAGATAAAAAGGTATGGGTGAAAGAGGATGAGAAGGTTAGGTTAGGTTTCTTTGTTTAATGGGATATCAACTTTCGTGGGTTATTTAATACCAAAGTCATCCTTCTAGAACAGCAGTCATGCTATTCAACTAGCAGTCATGCTATTTAACCCATAGCTGGGAGGATAGGGGGTTCATACCATTCCCGAGGGTACTTGTCTGAAAGTGAATGTAATAGCACTACTGGAACTCGCTTACTACGATTCCACAGTCCATTGCTTTAACCATTACACTATGAGGACACCCCCGAGGGTGAGAAAGATTCTTATGAAACTATATGTCCAAATGATATGCTCTTAAAATCTAAGGGAGATAATCATTTGTTATCTCCCTACATATCTATCAATAAAAGATTTCATTACAATAATTTATTTTTCTGCCTGTTACTTATTTCAGTTTATTCCTTTTGCAACAAGAAAAATAGCTCTTCATTTACAGAAAATATATCAAAGAATGATGTTATATTTTATCAGGAAGTAGCTTTATATATACAGTGTGCAATCGGTAAATTGTCATCATTTTGAATTATTAATTTCATGCATGTGCTTTGTTTCAGGTTTTGTCTACTGTGCAGCAAATCTCGAGTCCATTGGGCCCTCTCTGTGAGGAAAGCAGTACCATGATGCAATTCACTCCTCCAGATATTTGGAAATGACATGCTATACTGCGTGCTATTCACACTGGAAACTCCAATACAAATATTTCAGAATGTTTGGGTTTCAATCTGAAAACAGATTCATATTGATGAAAACCAAACATCCAGTCCACATTATGGTCTTTGAGGTGATCACTAGTGATTGTAACATTATGCCTCCATTCACCTTTCTACATGGCCTTAGACTCAACACAGAGGTCAACATCAAATGTCTGGAGGAAGTAGTGCTGTCCTGATTTGAGAGGGTGTCTACTGGAAGACCTCATGTAAACCAACCATTCCACATAAGCAGGAGAACCCAGTCTTGACAATCAGCAAATCAGAAGATTTCTATGACCACATCACCCCTAACATTTGGCTGCCTAACTCCCTAGTTTGTAATCCGCTTGATAATTATTCATGGGGTGCATTTGAGCAGAAGACACGAAAGTCCATGCAACACCAAAGATGAAATGAAGGTAAGAATAGTGGTGGCATTTACCAATTTAAACAAGGAGACTGTCTGAATTGCTTGCAGTAGATTCCAAAGTCGTCTGGAGGCCATGGTTAAAGCCAGTAATGATTTCTTTATATAAATTTAATCTAGAGTGTTTCAAGATATTTCATGCAATTTTAGTAAATATATCAACTAAAGTGAGAGGTCAGTGTTATTTAATTTTTGTGTTATTTAGATAACAATTCATCCATCACATCTTTTATATATCATGAAGTAGCTCTACCCATGAGAACTCCAATGAGTATATATATGATAAATGCACAAATTCAAACTACGAATTCTGAGATAAATCATTGTCGATTCCTATTTTGAAATTTGGTGTATGAATAAGAACAGATATACCTAAGTTGTAAGACTTATATAACAACACATCAAAAGACTTATATAACCACACATATATGTAACTTATACCTAACAAAAATGAATTGTATATAAACTAACAAAAACTTGATTTGGAAAATTGAAGATTCAGTTTTGTGAAGTATATATTTACCCAATCGCTCTACCATGAGCTTGCCCAGTGGGCTGGTACTGTAGAATACACGAACTGCACCTCTGCAGAGGGGTAAGACCCCCCTCCCAACAAGTGTCCTGGATATGA
This sequence comes from Sepioteuthis lessoniana, assembly GCA_963585895.1. Lineage (NCBI taxonomy): Eukaryota > Metazoa > Mollusca > Cephalopoda > Myopsida > Loliginidae > Sepioteuthis > Sepioteuthis lessoniana. The sequence continues at coordinate 107,961,097 of OY757912.1, read as the reverse complement.
CACTAAACGATCTGATGGTGAGGTTCCAGTAATTCTAGAGCTTTGGGGAATGCAGAGCACCTCTTCATTGCCGTTGCTCCCAGGTCCACTCTGGCCTGGAATGGTAGCACCTGATAGGGCCCTATCTATGGGTTAAACAGAACTAACTGCATATTTATGCTAAACTGAATTGTTTGAATTAGAACTGTTTGACTAAACTGAATAGCTTGAAATAGAAATGTTTTTGACAAATAAACTGCGTACTTACATTTAAACTGCATGCTTATGCTAAACTGAATTGTTTGAAATGGAATTGTTTTTGACATTTAACATTGTGTAAACAAAATCTTTACTTATATGAAACTGAATAAGCTGAATTAGAACTGTTTGAATCAACTGAATAGCTAGAAAAAGAAATGTTTTTGACAATTAAACTGTGCACTCATGCTAAACTGAATTATTTGAAATAGAACTGGCTATTTGCATAAAAATTGATTTGGCATTAAATAACCCACTAAGTTTGATATGCCATAGAACCCGACCAACCAAACAATATCTACCATGAACAGAGAAAAGCTGGTTGAAATTCAAAGTTTTCCTTCTTTTAGACTGTTTGCCAAACCAAGGCTAAAGCATTCAGTCTGCCCTACTATTTACTGATAGCTACAGGGCAAAGAGATGGATTTAGGCCTTTCTCAAGGATATTAGTATGACGTAAAATGCAAACAACCTTATCTAGGATTTGAACTCTGCACACCATGTCCCTTTCCTCTGATGATAACCACTTCACTACAAGTGCTTCCCGAGTAAAGTCAGTTGGTAGATATATTAACCTTATTTAACAGAATGATCTAGAAAAAATTTTTTAGTTGTGTAGTTGGATTGACAATTCATGTATCTACCCAATCGCTCTACCCCAAGCATAATGCAACACAAGGTCAATTTTTTAAAGTGGAATACAACTGGTTTTAAATTAAGATTTTTCTTTACTATTGACTAGTTGCTGTACCAAAGTTAAAGAGCCCAGTCTGCTCTACTATTTACCAATTACTAAGGGGAAGATAGCTTCATGCCTTTCTCAAGAGCATTATCACAAAAGGAAAATGTAAACAGCTTTCTCCAGGATTTGAACTTGAGTTGCTGTGTCCATTTCCTTTGATGATCATAGTTATAACACATTCCTCCAGCCTTAGAGGGGAGTCCTCGTGGTGTAATGGTTAAAGTGATGGACTGCAAAATCATAGTATGCGAGTTTGAACTCCAGTTGCGTTATTACGTTCACTTTTGGACAAATACCCTTGGAAAAGATAGGAACCCCCTTATCCTCCCAGCTATGGGGGAAATAGCATCAGTACTGTTCTTCTGGAAGGATTACTTTGGCATTAAATAACCCACGAAGGTTGATGTGCCGTTAAAACACAGAAACCAGACCAAACCAGCCTTAGATTTACACTTTGCTTGTTCAACCTTGAAAACAAACACTATTACAGCCAAAAATGATTAAAACCTATGATTAAAAGCAATTACTTTTAAAAGATTTTTTTTTTTAAGTTGTTAAAAAAATATTGGAAAAGTGTAATAAAACAGTAATTTTTTTTCAATCTTATTTTTTCTTATAACCTATTTTTTTTAAAGCAAAATATATAAACTAACATGGTAGAAAAAGAAATTTAAGAGGGAAGAAAAAAAAACTACAGTTAAATTCACAAAGTAACAATCAAAATTTTTAAATGATTTGTTTGGTTTGGTTTTATGGCATATCAACCATTGTAGGTAATTTAATGCCAAATCTTTTTTATACATATATACTAAATACATATGATTTGGTTTGAATTAGGTTTTATGGCATATGAACTATTGTAGGTTACTAAACGCCAAATCCTGTTCATACATATATAATAACTATATATAGGATTTGTAAACACATTTTGTAGATAACATTCTTAAACGATTCAGAGCTCTTTCTATGCTCACTGTTAAATGGCTTCAAGTATTGCTATATAACAGTCACAAATCAACATTCGTCATTTGTTTGCACACAATTTGTTCTATTTGACCCATAGATAGGACCCTATCAGGTGCTACCATTCCGGGTCAGAGTGGAGCTGGGAGCAATGGCAGTGAAGGGGTACTCTTTATTCTCCAAATCTCCATGGCTAAAGCCTCACCATCAGATTATTTAATCTCATATCGAGGACACTTATTGAAGTGGGGTGTCTTACCCCTCTGCAGAGATGCAGTTGGTGTATTCTACAGCCCCAGCCAACTGGGCTGAGCTAATGTATGTGTAAGTCTTTGAAACTAAAAGTACCATAAGCAATCAGGAGGCTTATATGTAGCATAGGACCAAAAAAATTATTAAAACGTTGTGTCTAAAAGAAATGAATTTGCTGAAAAGAAACACTCAAAAGTTGAATCTCAAGGAAGAAAATAGTAGTCGCTTTTATGCTTGGTTTGGTTTGGTTTCTTTGTGTAATGGCATATCAACCTCTGGAGGTTATTTAATGTCAAAGCCATTCTCCTAGAAGAACAGTAGTGGTACTATTTAACCCATAGCTGGGAGGATAAGGAGGTTCATACCTTTCCCAAGGGTATTTGCCCGAAAGTGAACATAATATTTTATGCTTGGGGATTACAGTGGACTGTAGTTAAAAAGTTCGTTTAATAGCTTTCTTCCATGCCTTCTCTTTTTTTTTTTTTTTTGTCGCTATCAAACGTCTTTCACAGGGTGTCCTCGTGGTGTAATGGTTAAAGCGATGGATTATGGAATCGTAGTACGCGAGTTCGTACTCCAGTCGCGCTATTACGTTTACTTTCGGGCAAATACCATTGGGAAAGGTATGAACCCCCCTTATCCTCCCAGCTATGGGTTAAATAGTACCACTACTGTTCTTCTAGGAGAATGGCTTTGGCATTAAATAACCTAAAAAGAGTTGATATGCCATTAAAACAAAGAAACCAAACCAAACGTCTTTCCTACCGTGTACTTCAGCTAGTGTACGTAGGAAATGTTCACCTTCCTCTTCTTGGCGATGACGGTGGCGTTGTTATTGTCAGCCTGTTGATACTTATCACATCAGTCAGATTGCTATGACAGGTTGGGTATGACATGGGTCGGGGTGTCGTTCACCTCTGTTGAAACCTGTTTGGAAACCTGTCTTGAACTGCCAAAATCTCGCTACTTGATTTTCTTATATAGTGATTTGATGGATCAATTCGAAGGTTCCAGTAGTGCTACACGTGAAAGTTCACGCTTGATTATATTAAAATCTAAAACTCTACAGGTCACTCAACCTGAATGAGTGAGGTTCGTGACATTTATGATTGTCAGACCTATGTACCCAATGACTGATGTACTCGAATGTTCTTTAACCTTGAGACTGCTGCAATTTAATGATGGGGCCTGTCCATAATATTACATATGTACCAAACTCAGCAAAATAAAATACTAGTGTGAGTCAAATGTTTTGCAATATTTTGGCATTATGAGGCACAATTCTGTAGCTTCTGATGTTTTTGCCCAGGTCATAAAGGTTGTATGGCCTTAGAATCCATGGTTTTAGGTCGACTTGATCTTGCCTGCTCATTGAGGTTTTTGGTTGCTTCTGTGGCATTATGACCCAGTTTGAACTCGTAAAGCATAGTCTATACTGCACATAATCTGTGCAACTTTCAAATTACACATGGAATCAAGCAATGGACAATGTGATAGCACACCAACTACTACAATACTACTAATCATAGTGGGTACCTTTCACAGTTTGAACTATATCATTTGATATATGCATTGCAAACTAGCTTGTTTCCAAAATATTGCCAAACTTTTGACTCATCCTTAGTATTAGGTATAGGCAGAACTACCAGAAGCTAATCTGTTATTTTTGTTATTAGTGTTCAAACCTTGCTACAACTATTCTTTTTTTTTTTTTTTTTTTTAGATATTTTGACAATTTTTTCTTTTTTTTTTTTTTGCATTAAGGTTTAATCTGCAATGACTAAGTTTTTATAAAAATAAAAGTAAAATTGGCGACCTAAGTCGAAGGTGTGTGACGATTTCCCCTCGGCCCCACCGAATACGTCAACTTCTTCGAACCATCTCACTTCTTGGCCGGTGATCAACTAGTGGTTCCGATAGGGGTATCGCATATTTCTTCATAGCTACAAGAAATACAATCAAGGGAGTGGGAGAAAAAGAACAAATGAACAATATGCTTGGGTTAATTCAAGCGCAAGAAAGGGAGTTATGTAACGCTCTGCATTCCCTGTGTGCATATGTAGACTAATGCTAGCGGGGATTTCTAGTGAAAATTCTACAATCTATAAGGAGTGCTGACTCATTTTGATTGCTCTTCCCTCACTGACTCTTGGACCCTATCTCATGCCGACTGGTCTCTCTGCTGTCCGGTGTCGACTGGCACTCACATCACCCTTCGCCAACTGCCTTCCTCTGAGTTCCTTTGTCCAACTCCTCTCGTGTTCCCTTACCCACTTCCAGTCATGTCAGGATCACAGGCTCAGGCCTTTGTTTGGTTTCACACCAAAACAGACAAAGGGATTGTCTGCTTGGCGGACCACCTACATAGTGTTACAGGTGACCCAAAAGCTCTCTTTTCAATAGTTATAATAAAATTATAAACCCGAGAGATCATTTTGTCATATGTGTAGACATGTTTGATTGAATAATTGTTGTGGGATCATCCTTATTTCATTACTCAAAAGACTCTTCCAATAAGGATATATTTGGCTGTTATCCACTCTGAGAGTTTTTCAGCAATAGCTACACTGGCAACATTGTATAACTTGTTTTCTGTTATATATAACTTTCATTCTTCTCTCGAAGTACATGTTTGTCTGATTCCTTTTATGCCCTTTTCCAAGGACATAACAATAATAAAGACATATTTTGTCTATGTAATTTTATTAGGATCCTTTCAAGTTTTCCTGACAAGTGCTTTGGTTTTAGGTTGGAGTTGGTAGAGGAATTTAGTTTAATCCAACTATACGTAATTTTTGCAATGTTCTAAAAAAACCTAAAATTTTAGAAAAAAAACTATCTTTACACTTACAAACAACCCCTGATGATGGTCTATGAAAGGTCTGAAAGCACTCGGGGACAACTTTGGTAAATTCATCTACCAACTCCAACCTAAGACCAAAATACTTTTCTGGAAACTTGAAAGGATCCTAATAAAATTATATTGACAAAATGTGTCTTTCTTATTTAATCAAAAATACTTAAAGGAAGGACTGTTGCCAAACTATACACACACATATATATAACAGATAAACTCACAATTCGATGAAATCTAAAATTACTGTAAAGCCGATAAAATTATCTCTGGACTTAATACACAATATATATATGGGCATATGTGTTGGTTATCTCCTGAAAGGCATCAAATTTGTTTCTTAATGTTATATGCCTATTGCTAATATCTATATTGTTTAGCAAGGATCAGTCATAGAGTGTGGTTTTGTTTTTTTGTGTCATATTCCTGCATCGGCTCAGATGTATCTTTGTTGTGACAATTCTGTGATTGGAAAACATTTCTTTAAAAGAGGAATATGCCTCACAATTCAAAGCGCTATTAATCAATTTCTTATTCATGTGGGTGTAATCTATCTGTTCCTTAGCATTATTTGCGAATGTGTTGGTCTATAGTTTTCTCTTCTTTTTCTGGAAATTAGTATTAAGGCATGTTAGTCAATTTTCAAGTAAGAATTCTGTTAGATGCTCCCCCATTCTGTTTGATGAGTTGTGTAAACAGAATTTGTTGTTTTCATCTTTACCTATTTATGATGATTAGAAGATTGTGTTTGGGAATGCAATGAACAAGGGTGGATAACACATTGTAGAAGGTGATGAGGTCCATTTCATCATTGGCATTGGTAGGACTGTAGCAGGAAATGATTGTTGTACTGGGGTTGCTGTTAAAAGTAGCTACCGTCATTCTCAGTTGTATTTTCTCGATGCTATTTAATGATTTTAGGGCGTGAGGACAGAAGTATTCCTATGACAGGATTAACAGTGTTTATTCATGCAGATGCAGAGATAAATCTCCATCCATTGCCAGTATCATGTTTGTTTTTTTTTTATTTCTATTCCACTATGATGGTATCTGTGTTCCTGTATACATACTATATCTATATAATGTTTGGCACAGACACTGTCAGCTTCAGTAGTTGGCCTATTCTATTTAAAGTTGCCCAGTCGGCTGGGGCTGTAGAATACACTGACTGCACCTCTGCAGAGGGGTAAGACCCCACCTAACAAGTGTCCTGGATATGACATTAAACAATCTGATGGTGAGGTTCCAGCAGTACTGGAGCTTTGGGGAATGCGGAGTACCCCTTCATTGCCATCGCTCCCAGGTCCACTCTGGCCCGGAGTGGTAGCACCTGATAGGGCCCTATCTATGGGTTAAATAGAACTAACATCATACTTATGCTAAAATTAATTGAGTAAACTAAATTGCTTGAAATAGAAACGTTTTGACAATTAAACCATACTTACATTTAAACTGCGTGCTTATGCTGAACTGAATTATTTCAAATAGAACTGTTTTTCGACATTAAAACTGTATTTACACTTAACTGAATTATTACATATAACTGCTTAAATAGTTTGAAATGGAAATGTTTTTGAAAATTAAACTTTGTACTTATGCTAAACTGAACTGTTTTCAATAGAACAGATTATTTACATAAAAATGGATTTGGCGTTAAATAACCTACAAAGGTTGATATGCCATAAAACCAAACAAACCAAACCAAACCATCTATATAAAGTTCTTGCATTAAATGTTGCTATATATGCTGTGCTTTTGCATTTAAGTAATTTCAGTTTGAGTTCTGTACCTGATTTTTCAAACACTGGGGCAAGGGCTCCAACCTCAGCAGAACGTGTTCCTTGTTTACCCATGCAAAGGTTGATGCAGTTTGGACATATGGTTTGAGTCAGACTCATGGTAATCTTTCCATGGCTGTATTTTTATCTCATCAATAGATGCGACTCTTATAGATGAGTAGCATTAGCTTCCTGACTGAACGATTCAATCCTGGCTGTTGACATGTGGGTTCTTCCCCCAGCATCAGATGGGGCATGCCATTAACCCGACATTGGGTTCATCTGTCTTACATCACATCTGCCATGCTGCTTCACACGGCTTCTGAAGTTTAACTTGTTAGTTAAAAAAAATTCCCCCCTTTATATTTCTTAAGTTTTAACTTAGTTAAAAGTCCAACAATTCCTTTTTTTAATTGTTTTTCCACTCCTCTAATTCCATAGTCAACCTCGTGAGTTTCTTGTCTTACAAATGTGTTTTCTTAACTTTAATCAATTGTTGGTTACATGACTTCAAAGAAGAATTGAGTTGTCTGGCATATTTCCTGTAAAATCACAAATAATGTAATAGTTTTTACTCAACAACCAACCCTAAAAACACAGAACAGTTAAAATTGAAATATGATGACAATAATAATAATAATAACAACAGCAAAAATAATAACATCTACTACAGCAATAATTGTAAAAAAAAGAAAACAAATACTTAAAAAAGAAAAAGCTAAAGAAAAGAAAAAAAAAATTATGCTAAAAAAAAAGCAGTTCACGGGGCTACTCACAAAAGTTTTAGCAATACCAGATCAAAGTGTAGGTACTATTTAGGGATCAGATATGATATGTTAATAAAAATTCATTTGGTTTATATTAAAATAAAGATACAAGACAATTTTTCAAATTATAACTAACTTGTTTAAAAAACACCTATAACAGTCATTATGTATTGTAATCAATTACAAGTAAATGAAAAATTTTTTAAAGTAAAAATAAATTTTATATGTAGAGAAATTAAATAAAATTGGTATTTTCAGGTAAAGAACTCTGAATTCATCTGGAAAACAAATTTAAAAAACTGCTTTGAAACTAAGTGCACACAGCATATTTTCATGTCCTTTTATATCAAAAAACATTGAGAGATAAAACATCTCAATTATATATCATCATCTAAGAGAACATAGTCATCATATACAGTAAGATGTAAAGCAATAACTTTTCTTTTGTCCGTCCTTTTTAACAAAACTTGAATTCATAAAAAAACTACAGCCTAAATGCTTAATAACTGATGAGTTAGAGATGTTGAATTTATGCTGGAATTTTATTTGTGATAATTTTTGTCAACTTTCTTTTCGAAGGGAAATTTTAAAGTGTTCATTCACTGTGCCTCCCAAAGAACATATATGCTTTGAAAGAAAATCTTGGAGAATAAATTTGTTTAAATTGTGCTTTATTGTTGGCAATGCCAGGTACTTCTGTTTATATACAAATACACACACACACACACTCTCTCTCTCTCTCTCTCTCTCTATATATATATATATATATATATTTACTGACCCCTCCGCTCAGACAGGATATGATACAAGGTCAATTTTTTAAAGTGGAGTTTGAATTTCGAGTTTTCCTTCTCCTAGACTAATTGCCTCACCAAGGCTGAAGAACCTAGTCTGCCCTACTATTTACCCATAGCTGGAGGGAGAATAATTGGATTCATACCTTTCCCAAGGGGATTAGTACTATGTGAAATGCAGTCAGTCTCATCCAGGATTTGAACTCTTTCTCTCTCTCTCTCTCTCTATATATATATATATATATATATGAAAGTCAGACCTGACCGATAAAATAAAATGCAGTTTCTTCCAAGCAGCAGTCATATTGATGCTGTTGTATGGATGCACTAGATGTATGGAGAAAAAGCTTGATTTCAAAAAGACAAGAATGCTACGAGCAATATTGAGCTTCCAATATTGCTTCCATGCAGCACCCAACAAAGCAGCAGCTGTACAGCCTCTTACCTCCCATCATGAAAACTATCCAAGTTAGACAAACTAGACATGCAGGACACTGCTGGAGAAGTATGGAGGAACTCATAAGTGATGTACTCCTGTGGACCCCTTCACATGGATGAGCAAAGGCAGGACAACCAGCTAGAACCTACATACAGCAGCTCTGTGCTAATATGGGATGTAGCCCTGAAGACCTGCTGGAAGCAATGGATGATAGAGAAGGGTGGCGAGAAAGGGTCAGGGATATACGTGCTGTTTATTCAGTTTAGTAAATGTATAGTTTTTGTTTACACAGTTAAATGTCAAAACTGTTCTATTTCAAACAATTTGATTTAGCATGAATACAGTTTAAATGTCAAAAACAGTTCTATTTCAAACAATTCAATTTAGCATACAAAAACAGTTCCATTTCAAACAATTCAGTTTAGCATATGTATGCAATTTGAAGGTTAAAACAGTTCTATGTTAAACAATTCAATCTAGCATAAGTACGCAGTTTAAATGTCAAAACAGTTCTATTTCAACCAATTCAGGTTAGCATATTTACATAGTTTAGTTCAATTTGACCCACAGATAGGACCCTATCAAGTGTTACTACTCCAGGCCAGAGTGGACCTGGAAGCAATGGCAATGAAAGGGTACTCTACATTCCCTAAAGCTCCCACATTACTGGAGCCTTACCATCAGATTGTTTAGTGTCATATCTAGGACACTCGTGAGGTGGGGGTCTTACCCCTCTGTAGAAAAGCTGTTGGTGTATTCTACTGCCCCAGCCGACTGGGCAAAGTAAATAAGTGGGTGCCTTGAGTAATTTAATGGGTTCTTTAGCCTTAGTAGATTTTCATTATTACAATGTCTGAATTAGAAATTTATTTTCAAGTCTTTTTTTTTCTTTAATTCATCTTTTTTTCCTGATTTAGATATAAATAAAAATTCTTTAAAAAATTACTTTTCAAACTACTAGTAATTCTGGTTTTTCATTTAAATAATTCTTAAAAGAAATTCTGTTTTGATATATAGAAAAATGGACCATTGATTACTTTATTTATTTTGCCAGGAAATAATTTTACCATGTCATGACTTGTAAAAAAAATGCATTCAATAAGCATGGACATAAATATTGGAAGAAGAAAGAAAAATCTACAGAAATTGTGTTATGCAAACAAGACTAGCAGTGCTTGACAAATATTCTAGTTACAAAGCTATCTCAAATAAGTCTGTTACTATGGGGTTATAAAGAGATGAATAATCATCTTCCCTTTCATTGATTGGTACTTTACGGTTTATCAACCCTTGTGGGTTATTTAATGCCAAATCCTGTTTCATATATATATATATATATATATATATATATATATATATATATATATATATTGTAAGTGAATAATTTATAGGTAACATTATTTTCAAATAAGTTGTTAAAGTTCACTTGTTTGCACTTGGTTACATGGTTAAAAATATTCCTGACACTAATAATTCTATTTAATATTAACCATTTGTTTGCACACAGTTAAATGGTTTCAAGTATTCCTGACAATAATAATTCTATTTAATATTAATCATTTGTTTGCACACAGTTAAATGGTTTCAAGTATTCCTGACAATAATAATTCTATTTAATATTAATCATTTGCTTGCACACAGTTAAATGGTTTCAAGTATTCCTGACACTAATAATTCTATTTAATACTAATCATTTGTTTGCACACAGTTAAATGGTTTTAAGTATTGGTATCTAACACTAATTATTCTATCTGATATTGATGATTTGTTTGTATACAGTTCAATAATCTCAGCTAATGTTGTGTAACACTAGAAATTCTATTTAACATCAATTATTTGTTTTCACACAGTTTGTTGTTTTCAAGTATTGCTATCAAACACAAATAGTTCTATTATATATTCAGGGTAGTTGGCTGGGGTTTGGAAATACACCAACTGCATCTTTGCAGAAGAGTAAGACCCCCTCAACAAGTGTCCTGGATATGACATTAAATAAGTAATGATCATTTAACTGTGGGTTTCTAAAAATGTGTTTCAATTCATATATTTAATATATATGTAAAAACAGGAATTTGCCCAGTCGGCTGGGGCTGTAGAATACACCGACTGCTTCTCTGCAGAGGGGTAAGAACCCCCCAACGAGTGTCCTGAATATGACACTAAAACAATCTGATGGTGAGGTTCCAGCAATGCTGGAGCTTTCAGGAATGCGAAGTACCCCTTCATTACCATCACTCCCAGGTCCACTCTGGCCTGGAGTGGTAGCACCTGATAAGGGTCCTATCTATAGGTTAAATAGAACTAAACCATGCTTCTTTCACTATACTGATTTTTGCATTTAAACTGCGTATTTATGCTAAACTGAATTGTTTAAAATAGAACTATTTTGACATTGGAACTGCTTACTTGTGCTGAACTGAATTGCTCAGAATAGAACTGTTTGACGTCTAAACTGTGTACTTATGCTGAACTGAATTATCTGAAATAAAACTGTTTGACATTTAACTCTGTGTATTGCCCAGTTGGCTGGGGCTGTAGAATACACTGACTGCACCTCTGCAGAGGGGTAAGACCCCCCTAACGAGTGTCCTGAATATGACACTAAACAATCTGATGGTGAAGTTCCAGCAATACTGGAGCTTTGGGGAATGCGGAGTACCCCTTCATTGCCATTGCTCCTAGGTCCACTCTGGCCTGGAGTGGTAGCACCTGATAGGGCCCTATCTATGGGTTAAATAGAACTAACAGCATACTTATGCTAAACTGAATTGTTTAAAATTGTTTGAAATAGAACTGTTTTTCGACATTAAGACTTTATTTACACTTAACCGAATTGTTACATATAACTGCAACTGTTTTTTGACATTGAAAATGTATTTACACTTAACTAATTTGTTTAACATAGAGCTGTTCTGACAAATAACTGTGTGTAAACAAAATTTGTACTTTTACAAAACTGAATTCGCTGAAGTAGAATTGCTTGACTAAACTGAATAGCTCGAAATAAAAATGTTTTTTTACAATTAAAGTGTACTTCCATTTAAACTGCGTGCTTTTGCTAAACTGAATTGTTTTAAATTGAACTATTTTTGACACTGAAACTGTACTTACACTAAACTGAATTGTTATATATAACTGAATAGTTCAAAATAGAAATGTTTTTGACAATTAAACTGTGTACTCATGCTAAACCGAATTGTTTTAAATAGAACTGATTATTTACATAAAAATGGATTTGGTGTTAAATAACCTACAAAGGTTGATATGCCATAAAACCAAACCAAAAACAGGAATTGGCATTAAGTAACCAACAATGGTTGATATGCCAGAAAACCAAACCAAACGAATTATTAGAACATTAAACCATCTGATGGTGAGGCTCCAGTCAGGGAGCTTTGGGGAATGTGAAGTACCCTTCTACAGTCATTACTCCCAGGTTCACACTATCCCGGAGTTGTAGTACCTGTTAGAGTCCCATCTACGAGTCAAATAAAACAATTCAATCATTTACTATTGTGAGTCTGATCCTATTGCAGATATGCAACTGGCATATTCTACAGCCCCAACCAACCAATGAGGGAATTATTTTTTAATGGAAGGATAGGTTTCACAGGTTTCCTTTTTCAGGTTTTGTCATTTTAAAAATTAAATTGTTTCCAAAATACAGAAATGTATTATAAATGGAATATTGAATTGTACAGGGTAACCCCAAAAAAAACCAGAACACATAAACTTTTTTATTACTTTTACAAAAATAAAGCAAAATAATTCTAATTTTGTACACTCAAACTTCTGGACATGTTGGTGAATACTATGGCCCCCATTTTTCAGGCACAGAATCTACTTCATATCCTGAAAAGAAGAAAAGGCTAGAATTAAATTTATGAATTTCAGTCAAAAATATATGGGTTCTGTTTTTTGGGGGGGGTCACCCTGTATGATAACACCTACACCAATAAATTCCTGGCTATACTGAAACTAACTTAACTAATGAAATTTAGGATTTTTCAGTGATAATAATTCAATTTTGATTTTATTCATTAAAAATAGTTTACCATGAATAAGAATTAAAATTTCAGGCAATATTACATTCTCATTATTTTTCTTACATTGTAAATTAATAGTTTTATTCTTATTATCAAATAATAATCTTTTTTTTCTAAAGACACGTTATAACCTATTATATGAAGGGATATTTTATAATTCAGTATTCTCATGAAATAATTAGTTTGATATATAATTGTTTTCAATTGTTTTCCTTAGTAAAAATATTGTATGCATCGTTAACAAAGCTAAAAAGATCCAGATTATTTCATTTAAATGGTTCATATATTTTGAACAATTTGTATGTGAAGGACACATCACTCGTAGCCATTAGACCCAATCAATCATTCTTTTCCTTTTTTTTTTTCCATCATACTTGTGAAAGCACGTGTGATACCCTGCCCTCATCAGCCACCAACCAGGGGTGATACATTTTCGGTAGCTCAAGGCAGTACTACCACTCCTGGAGTTACCAAGCAGCTTTTGCCACCGAACAGGGTATTAAAAGAATTATATATATACGCCAGATCAATCAATAGCAGAGACTACATTGGACGTTCATTTTCATTCTTAGTGTGCAGTTTGTGATTTTTCACATTCTGTTAGAACTAAGATATCTGGCAACTAGACTACATGATCCAATGATTTTTGTTCTCCTGTTATAAAAGAATTTATAAATGCAAACTAGTATATTCACTTACAGGGGACCCCTCTGCTTTTATTGATTGATTGATTTTAGTTTGGTTTGGTTTCTTTGTTTAATGGCATATAAACTCTTTTTAGGTTATTTAATGCCAAAGCCATTCTTCTAGAAGAACAGTAGTGGTACTATTTAACCCATAGCTGGGAGGATAAGGGGGTTCATACCTTTCCCAAGGGTAATTGCCCGAAAGTGAACGTAATAGCGCGACTGGAGTACGAACTCGTGTACTACGATTCCGCAGTCCATCGCTTTAACTATTACACCACGAGGACACCCCCGATTGATTTTAATGGCACATCAACCCATCTAGGATTATTTCATGTTGAGAGTTTAGGAAATCACATTCATTATATTTTCATATTTACATTTTTTGTGAGGTTGTTTTTTTGAGTTTTTTGGTTTTTTTACAGTTTTATTGAATACAAATAATTTTCAATTAGATTTATTAGAGCCATAGAAGGGACCCTAACAGTTTGAGTTAGAGTGGACCTGGAAGTAATGACAATGATTCCTCCTACTCCTTCATAGAAGATACAATCAGTATATTCAAACCCCTATTAATAAGGTAGACTTGTTATAAAGGGATTTATAAACACAAATGAGTAAATTCATCCCCTGTGGAACCCTATGCTTTTATTCACCCTGCCAGAATTTTTTTCACCCTCAGGGGTCTGTCAACCCAGCTGGTGGGAGTTGACTGCATCTCTGCAGAGAGGTAACACCTGTGGGTTGTGAGTGTTGTTGTTTTGGTGTTTAGTTCCCCACGATTATTATTGACTCATTATTGAAAAGCAAATGAAGTACATGATGTGAAACGATGCAGACAAAAGAACATTCAAAACAAACCAGTACAAAGTTAAATCTATATATCAACAAATATGTGAAAAAGGAAATATTACAAATATTCTAATATAGTCTGTTGAATATTCCTCTGTGTATGTGCATATGTGTATGTAACTAACACGTGTCTTTTGAATATTCCTCTGTGCGTGTATGTGTGTACTAACGGGGATATTATGGAAAATCACTGAATATTGAAAGTGTGCTGTCGACTATAAAATGTATGTGGACTAAGTATTTCATCTAAGGTATCGAAATATAGAAATATAGCAATGTGTCCTAGGAGGAACGTGTCTTCTCCTATGTTGGTTGCTTGTCTCTTTTGGGGTTTGACTAAATTTCTGAGGCTGTGTTCGAGGCTGGAAGAAGCCTAACTGAAAAGGCAGAACAGGAAAGAAAAAGGTTGCAGAATGTTTACATTTTCATGGGGTTGACTGCTAGAAGTCAAAATGTAAGAGAGAGAGTGTGTGCTGTCTCTGGAAATCACAATGAAGAGAATGAGAGAGTGTGTGCTGTCTCTGGAAATCACAATGAAGGGAATGAGAGAGTGTGTGCTGTCTCTGGAAATCACAATGAAGGGAATGAGAGTGTGTGTGCTGTCTCTGGAAATCACAATGAAGTGAATGAGAGTGTGTGTGCTGTCTCTGGAAATTACAATGAAGTGAATGAGAGTGTGTGTGCTGTCTCTGGAAATCACAATGAAGGGAATGAGAGAGTGTGTGCTGTCTCTGGAAATCACAATGAAGGGAATGAGAGAGTGTGTGCTGTCTCTGGAAATCACAATGAAGAGAATGAGAGAGTGTGTGCTGTCTCTGGAAATCACAATGAAGTGAATGAGAGTGTGTGCTGTCTCTGGAAATCACAATGAAGTGAATGAGAGTGTGTGTGCTGTCTCTGGAAATCACAATGAAGGGAATGAGAGAGTGTGTGCTGTCTCTGGAAATCACAATTAAGTGAATGAGAGTGTGTGTGCTGTCTCTGGAAATCACAATGAAGGGAATGAGAGAGTGTGCTGTCTCTGGAAATCACAATGAAGTGAATGAGAGTGTGTGTGCTGTCTCTGGAAATCACAATGAAGTGAATGAGAGAGTGTGTGCTGTCTCTGGAAATCACAATGAAGGGAATGAGAGAGTGTGTGCTGTCTCTGGAAATCACAATGAAGTGAATGAAAGAGTGTGTGCTGTCTCTGGAAATCACAATGAAGGGAATGAGAGAGTGTGCTGTCTCTGGAAATCACAATGAAGTGAATGAGAGTGTGTGTGCTGTCTCTGGAAATCACAATGAAGTGAATGAGAGAGTGTGTGCTGTCTCTGGAAATCACAATGAAGGGAATGAGAGAGTGTGTGCTGTCTCTGGAAATCACAATGAAGTGAATGAGAGTGTGTGTGCTGTCTCTGGAAATCACAATGAAGGGAATGAGAGAGTGTGTGCTGTCTCTGGAAATCACAATGAAGTGAATGAGAGTGTGTGTGCTGTCTCTGGAAATCACAATGAAGGGAATGAGAGAGTGTGTGCTGTCTCTGGAAATCACAATGAAGTGAATGAGAGTGTGTGTGCTGTCTCTGGAAATCACAATGAAGTGAATGAGAGAGTGTGTGCTGTCTCTGGAAATCACAATGAAGTGAATGAGAGAGTGTGTGCTGTCTCTGGAAATCACAATTAAGGGAATGAGAGAGTGTGTGCTGTCTCTGGAAATCACAATGAAGTGAATGAGAGTGTGTGTGCTGTCTCTGGAAATCACAATGAAGGGAATGAGAGAGTGTGTGCTGTCTCTGGAAATCACAATGAAGTGAATGAGAGAGTGTGTGCTGTCTCTGGAAATCACAATGAAGGGAATGAGAGAGTGTGTGCTGTCTCTGGAAATCACAATGAAGTGAATGAGAGTGTGTGTGCTGTCTCTGGAAATCACAATGAAGGGAATGAGAGAGTGTGTGCTGTCTCTGGAAATCACAATGAAGTGAATGAGAGTGTGTGTGCTGTCTCTGGAAATCACAATGAAGTGAATGAGAGTGTGTGCTGTCTCTGGAAATCACAATGAAGGGAATGAGAGAGCGTGTGCTGTCTCTGGAAATCACAATGAAGTGAATGAGAGTGTGTGTGCTGTCTCTGGAAATCACAATGAAGTGAATGAGAGAGTGTGTGCTGTCTCTGGAAATCACAATGAAGGGAATGAGAGAGTGTGTGCTGTCTCTGGAAATCACAATGAAGTGAATAAGAGTGTGTGTGCTGTCTCTGGAAATCACAATGAAGTGAATGAGAGTGTGTGTGCTGTCTCTGGAAATCACAATGAAGTGAATGAGAGTGTGTGTGCTGTCTCTGGAAATCACAATGAAGGGAATGAGAGAGTGTGTGCTGTCTCTGGAAATCACAATGAAGAGAATGAGAGAGTGTGTGCTGTCTCTGGAAATCACAATGAAGGGAATGAGAGAGTGTGTGCTGTCTCTGGAAATCACAATGAAGGGAATGAGAGAGTGTGTGCTGTCTCTGGAAATCACAATGAAGAGAATGAGAGTGTGTGTGCTGTCTCTGTTAGTGAAAAATGTAAGAGAGTGTGTGCTGTCTCTGTGAGTCAGACATATGAAAGAGAATGAGTTCCTGAAAGACTCAAGTATATATAAGCAATCCTTGTCATGCGGTCTGCTCCAAAGTTGCAGACATACTTGTGAGCAGAAATCAGGTCACTTACCTGACCAATAAGTTCCTGAGACTGATTAGTTTACCGATGTCCGCCATCTTTGTTTTGGAAACAATTGGTATCACGGCCATTTCCTGAGACTGATTAGTTTACCGATGTCCACCATCTTTGTTTTGGAAACAAGTAGTATCACGGCCATTTCAAGATATAGAAGTGTAAATCGTATAGACCCCTCCTAATGAGTGTCCTGACATGACATTAAACAATCTGATTGTGAGCCTCCAGTAATGCTATAGCTTTTGGAAATGTGGAGGACCCCTTCATTACCATCTCTCCCAGGTCCACTCTCACCCAGAGTAGTAGCACCTTATATAGGGTCCAATCTATGGGTCAAATAGAACTGTTTGACATGTAAACTGAGTACAAACAAATGACTTATGCTAAATTGAATTGTCAGAAATAGAACAGTTTGATCATTTAACTGTGTGTAAACAAATGACTGATGTTTAATTGAATTGTTAGTGATACATAGCAATACTTGGAACCATTTAACTTTGTTGACTTATGCTAAATTGAATTGTTAGAAAAGAACAGTTTGATCATTTAACTGTGTGTATCTATAAAACATTTGAAATAGAACTGTTAATTTGTATAAAAATAGATTTGGCATTAAATAACCTACAAGGGTTGATACTATTTACCAACCCCTCTGCTCGGGCACACAAGGTCAATTTTTAAGCGGAGTTTAACAGGTTTGAATTCAGAGTTTTCCTTCTCCTAGGCTAGTTGCCTCACCAAGGCTGAAGAACCTAGTCTGTCCTACTATTTACCCATAGCTGGAGGGAGAATAATTGGATTCATACCTTCCCCAAGGGTATTAAATGCAATCAGTCTCGTCCAGGATTTGAACACGAGTCGCCGTGTCCATTTCCTACGACGATAACGACTACACCACGGGCACCTACAAGGGTTGATATGCTGTAAAACCCAAACAAATCTACAAATCCTATATTTAATAGATATGTAAAAAGAGGATTTGACATTAAATAACCAACAATGGTTGATATGATATAAAGCCAAATCAAATCCAGGGGTCTGTATAGACAACTTTGTGAAGCTCTGATATATACAAACATAATGAGCATTTTAGTAATGTATACACTTCATCATCATCAAGGCATGCTGCTGACAGCATGGATAACCATTGACCCTCTCTCACTATCCATCCCTATTGGTCATGGCTCTTGGTAAGTCTTCTAGACAGTATCCAGTGTTCACATGTATCTAATGAATGTAAGTTTTTGCTTGACTGCTAATACTGGTATGTTCATGTGTAGGAGTCCATAGGAGAACATTGCTTATGAGTTTGTCATTATTTCACTAACAGTTGCTCAACATGTCTTGTTCATCTTATTTAGATTGCTTGTGAGATGGGAGGTAAGTGGCCGTACAAGTGATGTTTTGTGAGGTGCTGCTTCCAAGATTTTTTCAAATCAACATGCAGCATTCTTGATGTAGTTCTCATCTAGCTTTTTCTCCAAGTTTTTTTATTAAAGTTCTAGTGGTGCAACCATACAGTAGTACTGACACGGCAACAGTTTGGAACACTTGATGGTTAATTAAGCTACTATAAGGAAAAAACATTCTTGTCATAAAAGCACACACTATTGGCCTTGTGCCAGACTAAGCTAAGTTTAGTCCAAAATAATTTCAGATCATGTCCCAATATTAAAAAACAAAACTACCTCTCAGAAAAAAAATTTTTTTTTTGTTATTATAATGTCTTAATTTGCACTTTAGTTTCAAGTCTCATTTTTCTATTCACGGATTCAACTGCGTATTTAAGCAAGTTAGCACTTGTTTTGACAGTAAATGCTTTTTAGCTTTTCTTTGTATGACACTGAAGATAATCCATTGAAATTTCAGTTCTTACTTAAGAATTTATGCAACGACATAAATTGAACAACACTTGCTTTTACACTACACTCAAGACATAATCAGGATTTTAAAGAACTTTCCTCAGAAAATGGCCCAACTAATCACTCTACAACCTGGTTTGCAAAACTTTATTCCAAACAAAAGCTTAATTCCTGAAGATGACATTGCCCAGTCTTTAGAATGTCTTCAACATCTTGAGAGCATCACAGTACAACAAGATTTGATAAATGACTTAGAGGGTGAGTAAAGAAAATAAAAATCTTTATTTCTATCCCCGTTTATAGTTAACTGTGTATTTGAGCTGTGTTCAAAAAGTATCGACGTTAAAGATTTACTTACCTAGTCAGAAACGAACAAAAACAAAACATTAAATTTCTTCTATGCATTTCTCTTGTAATTCGGTACTCTTATTCCAGTGAGTTTTGCATTGGTCAAAGCACCTCAGGAATTTCTCCTTTACTATGATATTTTTAATGTCCTCCACTGAAATAAGTAAGTAAGTAAAGTTAGCGACCATAGTCGAGGGTGACCCGAAGGCTCCCTTTTCGATAGCTACTACACCAAGGTGTAGGGGAGGGCGCTACTCCATTCCCTGGATTGCTCCACTTTACCCTTGAACCGTACCTTATAATGCTGAGTGTTAAGCAAGGTGGTATCAAGTTCCATTTTTAAAGTCTTTGGTATGACTCGACCTGGGATTGAACCCAGGTCTCCTGGGCCATTGGCGAACACTCTAACCGCTGGGCCATTTCCATCTCTCTTCCACTGAAATAAATTATCCATATTTACCAACCCCTCCACTCGGGCAGGATATGACACAAGCTCAATTTTTTTTTTTTTTTAAGCAGGGTTTAACAGGTTTGAATTCAGAGTTTTCCTTCTCCTAGACTAGTTGCCTCACCAAGGCTAAAGAACCCAGTCTGTCCGACTATTTACCCATAGCTAGAGGGAGAATAATTAGATTCATACCTTTCTCAAGGGTATTGGTGCTATATGAAATGCAATCATTCTCATCCAGGATTTGAACTCTTTCTCTCTCTCTCTCTATATATATATATATATGTATATATATATATATATATATATATATATTTCCCGACCCCTCCGCACAGGCAGGATATGACACAAAGTCAGTTTTTTTTAAGTGGAGTTTAACAGGTTTGAATTCAGACTTTTCCTTCTCCTAGACCAGTTGCCCCACCAAGGCTAAAGAACCCAGTCTGCCCTACTATTTACCTATAGCTGGAGGGAGAATAATTGAATTCATACGTTTCCCAAGAGTATTAGTGCTATGTGAAATGCAATCAACCTCGTCCAGGATTTGAACTTGTGTCGTCGTGTCCATTTCCTACAACGATAACCATTACACCACGGGCACCTCCTGAAATAAATTATCTGTTTAGAAAACAAGAAAAAGTTGTATGGAACTGAAAGTCTGGTGAGTAGGGAATGTTTTACACTTGCACCATCCATTAAAAACAGTCGCTCAAAAGGTTCGGATCAGTGCCAATCGGAAAATAATTATGAAATCAGTCTTGATACTTTTTAATTGCAATGTTTTGTGTGAAACTCAGAATTGTGTTAGACCTAATGCGCATGGTGTAATAGGAGGTGCGCATGGTGTAATGGTTATCGTCATAGGAAACGGACATAGCAACACGAGTTCAAATCCTGGACGAGACTGATTGCATTTCACATAGCACTAATACCCTTAGGAAAGGTATGAATCCAATTATTCTCCCTCCAGCTATGGGTAAATAGTAGGGCAGACTAGTCAGTGGTGCATCCATACAGTAGTATGGACACGAATGGTGCTTGGAAAAAATTGTTTTATTTTAGTCAACCGTTATTAGTGAGTTTAATTCTCATTGGATGTCCCATACTTCTGGCCAAGTGCCAAACTAAGCTTAATAAATGATTCCAGGATTTCAGCAGAAACTGCTTATTAACAATATGCTTTCATGACTATTAAAAAGTGATAAATCTTCTTGTCCTTGTGCTCTGATATATTGCCCAATATTTTGACAAAATGTTTTGTTACTAATCTTCCATGATTAGTCATGGTTGGCTGGTTAGTTGTTGACCCTTGTTATGTCCTTTTATACTAAAGTCAGTTTAACAATTATGGTCTCCAATGAGGCGAAGGTCCAAAATGTTTATTCACAAACATTTTAAACAGGTAAATAATTCCTTTTCTCAAAGAGAACAATTTAACTAATAAATGGCACACTGATTGATTATTGAATAATGATTCCGATTTCAGCAGAATTTCAGATATGGAGCCTCACCACTTGATGCAGTTCAGTGTCATACCTTGGAAAGACTATTTTTTATCAATTTTTCTTGGCGGCGGGGGGGAGATTTTATCCATACAATTGGTATGCGGTTATGAATGCTTTTGATTGTCTCCCTTATATAAAATTAAATTAATTTCGTGATAAAAGAAGTATTTAATTTTAATTTTAAAATAACTCTGCATGAAATTTAATTTTGATGATTTAAAATTTTTTCAATCTTTTGTCTGACAAACTTTCTATCTCTTTCATTGAAAAGTCTAAAAATTGTCTTTCTTTTGAGATCAACAGACAAAAAAAATGTACCCGTTAGAAATTTATGTAGCCTTTAATTGTCCCCCTTGGATTATAAACTTAGTTGCTATTTTCTGAGTTTTGCTTTGTCTCACACACGAACTTTAGGTTGTCTACAGCAACCTGCTGTTCTAAGAGGTTACCCATCTAAATACTGAACCGACAAAACGTCGCTTAACGTCGGTATTCTGGCTGGAATAGTCTAGTTTTTATAATAAATTTCACCAAGGTCGATTTCTTCAATCGACAGGAAAGAGAAATAAAACATGAAAACTATTTTGGTGTAATGTTTATGCATTAATTGTAAAGTTTCACTCTGTTAGGAACTTCATTAGATAATGATTTAGAAAAAGAAATTTAATTTTAGGGAATGATATATGGAAGAAAGTTATAACAGTCTACAAGGTTGTCATGGTAATGTATTTCGGAACACCAATTGTTATGGAGCTTTAAAAAATAGGAAATTAAATACATTCAAATCGTAACTCAATTAAATACTGAATTAATAAAAGGATTTGAAATTATTATTAAAGTGAAATATTGTTAATAAAAGATTGTCATTACTTCATACAGTAAATGACAAAAATTTTTGGACACCCATCAATTTGTTCTGAAAATTGTATTTTTATATTTCATTTTTGTACCTATTAACATATAAAAAAAACCTAGCATGATACATGCATTAGATTATGAGAAATGGATAAAAATATTTAAAATTGATGGGTATACGAAAAATGTTATTATATTAAAACAAATGAATCAGGTGATAAATTTTTGTTATTCTAACCGATTAAATTTATATCAAATTAAATTAAATATTGTTTAGGCTTAGTATGAATCTAATAAATAAATAAATATATATATATATATATATATATTACTAATAGTATGGTATGTTTTCTATAAATTAGAAAACAATTTGTCCAATGAAACTATTTTTAATAAAAGTTCATATGACATATGAAACTACATGTGTTATGAGCAGAAATAGGTTTTAATACTTATTCTTGATACATCCAGGTATCACGAATTGTGTGATCTTATTTTTATTGTTGTCGATTCAGACACTGAATAATAAAAGGTTATGTTGGAATATTTTATTGTAATGGGAACATCTTGGAAGGGACTTTAATAATAGTTGTCACCGCCGGAAGGAAGTGACAGCATTTTTTGGAACCGATACTGCCTGCCGAGAGATTAACTTTTCAACTGAAGCCACAAGGCAGTCAAGACATGAATTGAGTTGTCCTGTGACATTTTACAGGATGTGCTGTTTTTTAAACATTGTTGTTCCCAATAGTTAAGGGAAAATGGTGAATAGGGAGTAAATCCCTCTGAGAATTTTGCTGCTGTGCTGGAACTCTCCAAGAGAAATATGCTGTTATCTATATCTGCAAATTTGAGCTGTATCAACTTTAACTGCGAGATTTTACAGAACTTTGTTGTACTATATTCTTCCTGGCAAAATGTGCTGTTGCCTACATCTGAGAACTTGTGCTGTCTCATCTCAATTGAATTTGCAGTCCTATACAAGTGCTGAAGGAATTGCTGAATGAACCCCCATATGTCAGCATTATTCACTGTATTCTTGATGAAAAAAGTGGACAGGTTTTCTCAGGAGATGTTTTTCACCTAAGAGACTCTTCCAAATATTTTTTTCCCGTCATACAACACCCCTTTTTTTGAGTTGTAAGTACCAGCTCCTTTGCTTGTTGAAGACATATCAGTTCCTTGTAATTCATAAGTGACCTAGTATTTTTTTGAAACAATTTCTATCATTGTTACTTGATTCAGTTTTTTTGACTGGTCACAAGAATAGCAATTATTTTTTGCAACTAGTGATTTTCTCCCAAACTTTGTAACTCTTTTTTATTCTTTTCTATTTACTTGGTAATAAATAGTTCTTAGTTGTATGCACGAGGCATGTTTGTCTATTTATTTGTTCCTTTCTTTTTTTTTTCAAACTATTTTATTTTTCTGTGAAAGGATTTGTTTTTTTTAATGAAAATTAATCCTTTTAGTTAAACCCTACAGATGTGTTTCTTTATCATGAGTGAGAAAGCACTAAATGAATGAATCCAACTAAAAAGATAAAACACTATTACTCATGAAACAAAACTAAGAATGTGAAATAATTTTATTTTCTAAACTGCTGGACAGTTTTTAAGCACTTTGAATTTATTAAATACTTTTTAAATGTTTATTTTCTTTTTATTATATATATATATATTGTTTGGTTTGATCAACTTTTGATGTTTATTTTATGTCAAATTCTGTTTATATATATGCTTACATATATATACATACATACATTCATACATATAAGGTATTCTTCAATCCAGTAAATCTGGAGTAGGGAATGATTCCATCAGGACAAATAAATTATTCAAATTTCGAACATTTGAATATTCCTGATAGAGAGCTCAATGTAAATAAATTCACAGAGAAAATAAGGTATTTTATTTTCCTATTGGATCTGATGAAGTCATGTTAAAAATTTATTTTAGAGTCTTTGATTCATATCAGGATGGGAATAAATTTATTATCTTAATGTGACCAAATATTGTTTTTTTTTTTCTTGAAATAATATTAACATAAATACATACATACATACATATATATATATATATATATAAACAAGTAGTTTGTAGGTAACTTTATTTTCAAATGAGCTGTTAGAACTCATTTGTTTGCTTGCAGTTAAATAATTTTTGAGTATTACTAACCCTAATGATTTTAATATTTATCATTCGTTTGGATACATTTAAATGGTTTTCAGTATTTGTTGTGATGTTGACAAAAGAAAGACACAGGGAACACAAAAGGTTTGATAGAAAAACATATATATTCAAGTAACAGAAACAAGATACAAGTGAACCTGGTTAAACAGTAGTTAGTTGATAGGAAGCTGAGAGTCCAGTGAGGTAGTGACTATCTGTCCACTAAGCAAATGGTATCACATGTGCTTGTGTCATGCTGATTGGTGAACTAGTATTTGTTTTACACCCCACCAAGGCCGTTTTTTAGGTGGATCCGTAGACCACACGTGTCTGGCAGTCTCAAAAATGTCTTGGGCCCCGTCGGCATTCCCCTCAAAAGGGGTGCCACAAAAGCGGTGCCTCTTAAGAGGCGCATAAGGTGCTAGGTGATAAACCCAACTCCTCCAAAAAGGGTTAAAGCCTGGGGGGACGGCCCCCTGAGGCCAGAGGTATCTCCAGCGATGAGGCACACCCGACCAGAACCGCACAGTTTACAACTCGGCCGGCTGAAGTGTGATCCAACGCGCTGGTTTGGTGAGCTCTGTCTGACGCTCTTGTTGACGTGTATCAATGGATGAGGCCAAGTCCATTATGTAGGGAGTATAACAGTATTCCTATCTAACACTAATAATTCTATTTATCAAGTATTCCTATCTAATACAAACAACTTGCACAGAGTTGTATAGTTTCAAATAACTTAAAATGATAATCCCTAGCAAAAGATTGAACAGTTCTACCTGACCTCTAGATGGGACCCTAACAGGTACTACCACTCTGAGTCAGAGTGGACCTGGGAGTAATGGTAATAAAGAGGTACTCGACATTACCCAAACATTGGAGCCTTCTCATCTGATGCAGTTTAATGTCTTACCCAGAACACTAAATGGTTTCAAGTATTGCTATCTAACACTAATAATTCTATTCAACATTATTCATTCATTTGCAAACAGTTAAATGGTTTCAAGCATTGTTATTTAATATTATGGATTCTAAATAATTTAATTAAAGATTAATCATTTCTTTATTCAGAGTTAAATGGTTTCAAGTACAGTAAATGATTGAATAGTTCTATTTGACCTGTAGATGCACTCCAGGTCAGAGTGGACCTGAAAGTAATGTCAGTGAAGAGGTTTTCCCAAAAGGTTTAGGATTTGAGCCTCACCATCAGATGGCTTAGTGTCATACGCAGGACACTTGTTGGGTGGGATTTACCCTAATCCAGAGGTGCAGTTGGTATATTTCATAGCCCCACCCAACAGGACAAATAAATATCAAAATATGTATATTAGACTAACATATAGTATCACACACACACACACACACACATATATATTTGGCTAAAATACAGTATCATATATATAAATATTAGATTAAAATACAGTATTATTTTATAATATATATAATTTTTGTTGTTTCAGTGAGAGAAAAGTAAATATTTTAAAATAAGTAGGTCTGCATATAAATTTGAATGTGGTTCTTGAGGTTTTTATTTCATATAACTACACTTAACACGTGTTTTGGGCTTCATGGTCCTTTTCAGGAGACTAATAATGGTTAGGGTCACGTCTACTTCTAGCTTTTTCAGTGAAGATTATTTTGATAGGGGTGTGATTTTTTTAAATTCAAGTTTTTTTTTTGAGGAGGTGCGGTTTATCGTATGCTAACAAATATCTACTTTGTGTGTTTATTTGTGTGTACATTCGCATATATACACGTATATCTAGTTGTTATTTTTCTTTTCTCTTTCTTCTTCTTTGAGTTGAATGTGTGTGAGAACATATCAAATGTACATCTGGTTATTATTTTTTCTTTTTTCTCTCTCTTTTTGTCTGAGTTGAACGTGTCATAGGTATATTTTAAGATAGTCTGTGTGTATATGGTTGTGAGTGTGTGCGTGATATTTGGTTCTGTTATATAAGTATATTAGGCTAACATACAGTATTATATATGCATATATATATATGGGAACTCAACGGATTTCCCTACTAAAAAAATGTGAATTTTTGTGCACAAAATTTGACTCCAGAAGCTGTAATTTTTTATCTGTTAATTGACTGGCACATTCGTACAAGTTTTAAAATTTTTAGATATTTTGCAGACATCAATATTTTACTTGCCATGAAAAATTTGAAAGATTAAAACTCTAAGTAATTCTTGAAATCTTTTACTTTCAAGAATAGTAAACATACAATTTCTCAGCCAATTAGATTCATAGGTAAATCATCAACTTTTTGAACTAATTTCCAACTTATCAAAATGATACTAATGAGTGAAGAAATAGATATTTCTTCCATAAGTATGGAATTGTCAATACTTATTCAGCTAACAGTAAGTAATGAATTATTGGTAACTCAATTAACTGTTGGTTTATTTCTTTTGAGAATGCATTTCATTTCAACTCTTTTAACTTTTCTTAAACTGAATGAATGTTTGTTTACATATATATTTGCATAAAAGATATTCATTTGTTCCCTGCTGTTCACAGCAGTTCACATATTCGTTAAAGCATGACTTTGAGAGAGGTGCCCGTGGTGTAATCGTTATCATCGTAGGAAATGGATATGGTGACACAATTTCAAATCCTGGACAAGACTGATTGCATTTCACATAGCACTAATATCCTTGTATGAATCCAATTATTCTCCCTCCAGCTATGGGTAAATAGTAGGACAGACTAGGTTCTTCAGCCTTGGTGAGGCAACTAGTCTAGGAGAAGAAAAACTCTGAATTCAAACCTGTTAAACTCCACTTAGAATTTGATCTTGTGTCATATCCTGCCTGAGCGGAGGGGTTGGTAAATATGGTTAAAGCATGACTACATTTTCTCTCTTACATAGTGATGAACTGATATATAGATTTTTACTCACACAAAATACATTCCCTTACTTATGCTAAAAATTGCTGCTATACTTCGTTGCATGAATCTAAACCATATCAATTAAAAAATATCTACACTCTGACAAATTTTATCTTTGCTTACAAGAAAAGATTTTGTACTTTTGTTTTTCAGCAAGCTTTTGACTCAATTTAAAGAAATAAAATTCAAAATTTGTAGATCAGATTTTTTATTAATTCATTTTCTCCTTTATACAATATATATATATATATATATTTATTTATTAATATGTATGTACATATATATCGATGATATATACATATCATTATCAATTTGTGCCGCTAGCATGGATTTCTCAGACTCTCCCTCACCATTTGTCTTGATCATCAATCACTTCTGGCAGGTCCCCTAGACAACATCCTGTGTCCATACAGAGCTGTTGTAGATATGTTCTTGCTGGTTGTCGAACACCTGTTCATCCGTGTGAAGGTGTCTTCAAGAGAATCATTTCTTTTCCAATTGTGTCCTGCATGTCTTGTTTGCCTGTCTGATTAGGATGGTTTTAGAGATGGGAGGTAGGTGGCCGTACAGCTGCTGTTTGGTGGGATGTTACTTCCAGGACTTGTTCAATATAACTTGTAGAATTCTTGTGCAATTGCTGTCAAGCTTTTTCTCTATACGCTTAGTCCGCATCCACATGGTGCATCCAAATAGTAGTACAGACATGGCTGCTGCCTGAAAAAAATTGCATTTTATTTTATCAGATAGGTCTGACTGAAAACCTATCAATAACTGTCCATGTCTTTGCCTTCGCTAGTTACGTATTTATATCATTTTCCATAGATGAAATACTGGTAGTGTCTGTGACTTTGGGTTTCATGCTAACAGACACTACCATGAAATATATATATATATATATATATATAAAAGCTCTATCATTGATATGGAGCATTATTTAATTGTACCGCAAAATTTGGTCTACCATTAACTCACCAAGTGACCTAGTGATAACCATAAAAACCTTACCAATATGGCTAATATATAAATATATATATATATATATATATGCCCATGGTGTAATGGTTATTGTCATAGGAAATGGACACGGCGACACAAGTTCAAATCCTGGACGTGACTGATTGCATTTCACATAGCACTAATACCGTTAGGAAAGGTATGAATCTAATTATTCTCCCTCCAACTATGGGTAAATAGTAGGGCAGACTAGGTTCTTTAACCTTGGTGAGGCAACTAGTCTAGGAGAAGGAAAACTCTGAATTCAAACCTGTTAAACTCCACTTAAAAATTGACCTTGTGTCATATCCTGCCCAAGAGGAGGGGTTGGTAAATAAGAATATATATATATATATAGTTACGTTGGTCAAAAAAAATTTATTTCTTAATGTTATCTTCTTTTTCCAGTTTCAAACATCACACGCCTCAATTATAAATCAGCCCTGTTAGCTGGGGTGAGGGGGCTGTAGAATACACCAACTGCATCAATAGGAGTAAGCCCCCCACACACACACACACTCAATGAGTGTCCTGGATATGACATTAAACAACCTGATGGTTCAGCTCCAGTCATGGAGGTCTGCAAAATGTGGAGTACACCTTTATTGCCATTCTTCCCACATCCACTCTGACCCGGAGTGGTAGCACCTGATAGGGTCCTATCAATGGGTCAAATAGAACTGTTTGACATTTAACCTGTGTACAAACAAATCACTAATAATAAATAGAGTAGTTAGAAATAGAACACTGACCATTTAACTGTGTGTAAACAAATGACTGATGTTTAATTGAATTGTTGGTGATACATAGCAATGCTTGGAATCTTTTGACTGAGTGAGAAGGAATGAGCAATGTTGAATAAAATTATTAGTGAAACTCTTTAACTGTGTACCAAAATTGAATTATTGGTATAATATAGCAATAATTGGAATCATTTGACAATGTGCAGATAAATGAATAGTGTTGAATTAAATAGTATTAAATAGCAATACTTGTAACTACTTAGCAATCTACAAACAAATGATAAATATTGAAAAGAATAATTAATGTTAGATAGCTATAATTGAAACCATTTAACTGTGTAGAAACAATAACAATACAAGTGTGCAAACAAATTAGTTCTTACTTATTTAAAATAAAATTACCAACAAAATATTCACTTATATGTATATCCATTTAAATGTGTGTAAAAAAATGACTAAATGTTAAATTGTTTGTGTTACATAGCAATATGCAAAACCATTTAACTGTGTGCAAGCAAATGATTAATAGTAAGAAGAATTATTCATATTACATTGAAATATTGAAACCATTTAACTGTATGCAAAAAATGAGATCAGGATTGTTTAAAGATGTAATAAATAAAATATGTTTATAAATCATATATATTTGATGTACATGTATATAAAAGATTTGACATTAAATTACCTACAAAGGTTGATAATCTATAAAACCAAACCAAACCAAATCATATTTATTTAATATATGTATAAAAAAGATTTGGTATTAAATTACCTACAATGATTGATATGCCATAAAACCAAACCAAACCAAATCATATATATTTAATATATATATATATATATATATAAGATTTGGCATTAAATTACCTACAATGGTTGATATGCCATAAAATCAAACCAAATCATTTAGAAATTTTGATTGTTACCTTGTGAATTTAACTGGAATTTTTTCCAACCCTCTTAAGATTGTGGCCTGGAAATTGGTTGGTTGGTTGGTTGGGTTTAATGGCATATCAACACGACGACACGAGTTCAAATCCTGGACGAAACTCATTGCATTTCACATAGCACTAATACCCTTGGGAAAGGTATGAATCCAATTATTCTCCCTCCAGCTATGGGTAAATAGTAGGACAGACTAGGTTCTTCAGCCTTGGTTAGGCAACTAGTCTAGGAGAAGGAAAACTCTGAATTCAAACCTGTTAAACTCCGCTTAAAAGTTGACCTTGTGTCATATCCTGCCCGAGCGGAGGGGTTGGTAAATAGGATCAACCTCTATAGGTTATTTAATGCCAAAGCCTGTTTACACGTGTGTACGATTTGCAGATACATAATTTAATCATACCATACTAAAACTATACAACTCATTTACTTGCATATGAGTAAGTATTTGCAAGTATTTCTATGTGACGTTAGGTTATTTAGTGATAATTGTGTGTTTTTTTTTTTTGTTGTTTTTATTTCTCACTACTATTCCTACCAACACAAGCATAAATCTATTCAGCAATAATTTGCTTTCTGTTGATTACTTTGTTGAATTTTCGGGATTGTAACCAAATCTATATTTTCTGGTACAACCTGGTCTCTTTCAAGAACAAGACATTATCCATTACTGTGTTCAGCTATGTAGTCCTTGAGCTGAAATGGTTGTGGTTCCCTGTATTGCACTATAGTCAAATTGTTCCTTTTTGACAACCTTATTGATTCTTTTTTTCAACTATTTTTTCAGGAGGATGTGGATCATCTAATACATACAATGTTTTTGGAAACAATGGGATGACCTTATTCCATGTGGTTGAATGTATGTAACAAGATTTTTTTGTTTTTTAATAAACAAAACTATGAGAGTGAGTCAAAAAGTAATGCCTTTTTCTTTGGTGGAGGAATAATTACCAACACAGGAACATGTATCATACATCAAAAAGAAACTGATACTCAGTGGATTACATCCCTACTTCTCAACATAGTCACCATTTCTCTCAATAGCAATGTATCCCTGCTTTGTAAAATTCTCTTGACTGTTCTTTGAGCCACTTCATCACTACAGTTTTCACTTCCTCATCACTGGCATAATGTTTATCTCTTAAACCCTCTGTCATTGGGCAAAAGAGATGATAGTCTGAAAACACTAAATCTGGTAAGTATGGAGGATGTGCTAAAGTTATCTGCCCAAATGAGGCAATTGTTTCCTTTGTTCTGGTGCTAGTGAGTGGTAAAGCATTGTCATACCAGAGAACATTATCGATTGGCATGATTTAGCGCCTAGTGACCCTGTTAAGAAGTATGGATGTGATCCAAAGAGGATCTGCTTCATTTTGATGTATAATTCATGTTTCTGTGCAGGTAATTATTCCTTTACTAAAGAAAAAGGTATTACTTTTTGACTTACCCTCGTATTTGCTAATAAATCCTTTTCCATTTTTAAAAATATATTGACTAAGATATCAAGTCAAATAAGAAATGAAACTTGAGGTTTTCATTTGGATAAAACTGTCGAAAATGGATGCTTTAATGACAAAAAATTATTTAACATAGTTTATTTTTTGCCAAACATTGTTAATTGGAAATTGTCTGGTAAATTTTTTAAATCAAATATTTATTCAAGAAAGGAATAAAAGAAGTCTACCGTATAAATTTTCAATTATAGCAGCACTGGTTTGTGGGAAAATATGAATTTCAAGGATAAAAATTGCAATGCTTTTTGTAATTGGTAAATGTTTTTTAAGTTTTTTTAAAATATCAATAAATTTGACAAAATGTTTTTGTATAATTACTAAGCTTTACTTAGTAAAATATGCTGGCTTCAGATTGCTTACAGTGTCTGCTGTTCCTAAATTGTCAACCATCTAAGTATTGAACAATCCTGCCTTCATAAACATGCAATATAGTGACTCTGCAAGTATTTTGCTGACTACAGCAAATGCAGTGTAAGGACTCCTCCTAAATGTTTGCCTTGTCGACTGGGGCTGTAGATTATACCAACTTAATCTAAACAGAGAGGTAGTACCCACTTGTTGGCCGTGAGTGGTGACCCATGATGTTAAGGACGGGATCCTGCAGGTTGAGCAGTCCTTGCCTTAGCAACTGAGAGATCAAGTGACTAGCTACACATTGTTTTGTCTCGTACAGAGCTAGACAGGTGGTCCGATAGGCCTGATCAATCAGTTAGACGTGTAGAGCCCAAACACATACATGTTTAGTCCCGACTGTATTTTTTCACTTGCATTTGTGGCAAACTCCAAACCCTTTTTATCTTATAGATGATTGAAGTCAGTGGCTGAGAGTCAGTTGTGTTGATAGAATAAGACTCTGACCATTGTTAAATCACATGGCAATCAGTATCGTCTACCGAAAACTTGAAATTGGCGGGGGCTCGAAATCTTACTCCAACTTTGAGTATACTGGTAGTATATCTTCGTCTCAACCAAAATGAATAGGTTTCCTCTTTGGTAAATTCCAACACAAGTTGGACTATGCGATTGGTGTTAGAGCACAGAACCAGCGAAAATTAACCATTATCTATGGCTTTTTTCAAATAAAAAATAAAACAAAATCTTTCCAAGTCTGATTCAGTGAATGAGGCTGTAGACGAAGGAATTTTCGTATTTTGGTTTGGCGCGTAATTTAATTCGACGCATAATTTCACCCAATGTGGATGACTTATCATATTCATTCCGGACCTCCTTTCCGGGCAGCAGAAATTAGGAAAGCTGTCAAACACAGGCTCTTTAGCTGAACAACTCCGTTCAGTGCAGACGTCTCATTGGCTGTTCTTCAATAGCAGCAGCAGCAGCAGCATGGACACAATGAGGGAACCTATCTAATTTATGGATCCCTTGCGTCTATTTCTCTCAGACCAAGGGATCCCAGTTGAATATGAAGTAGATAAATTCAATATGCCACACACAGGAACAACTTTATTTCACCCCCAAAATTGGCAATGTCGATCGTGATGTCTAATTCCGCTCCGGCACCTAGCGACTACTTCACCTCTGGGCAACATTTTCTGGAGACCACACGCTTCTCCCCGAAATAACCAGAAACACAAACTCACGGTGACTCCAAAGTTTATTTCCTCCAACGGCAAACATGACTTTCGCCACATACTACGAACATGCCTCCCTCGCACGTCCAACAACACACGTTGCTATCTTAACTCTTTCATAACTTCCAATCATTCACTTACTCCTTTCCTTTCCTTTCCCACGAGGCTTGCAGCACAAACGCAAACTCTATATTCCATGCAATTATAACCTTCATGTAAAAACTAATGACATCTTCGTCTTCTTACTTCTTCATCCTCCTTTTATTAACAACAACAATTAGCGAGGGAATAACACACGCGTAAGAATACATTTCTTCGCCCAACTATAACAAACTTTCCGCTCGCAAAAAGGCTGTCGACTTCTTTAGATTTATTGTATTTGAATCTTTGGAAGAGACATGACAAGCTAAATCTCCATTCTTAATATAGAAGGTAATTTCAAGCAGAGTGACATTTAGAGCTGTCAAAAAGATTGGAAATGGCAATTTGCTCGAAGAGGTAGACAGCCTGAGGCATGCTGAAAATATCCACAAAATGAAGGCTTTCCACAAACAAAATGTAAGACTTATCCACATGGGAGATTGATCACTTCGAAAGGAATTATTAAGAGTAGAAATCTGTCCTTGGCTACCGCAGAAGAAATAACAGCAGAATTTGGAAAATAAGGAATTACAGATGACAAAAAATAGTTTAACAACAGGGCAAATTGTAGTCTGCCCTGTTACATTAAGAAGAAAGGAAATACAGGAATGAGGACGAGAAAATATTGATGAGTTTTAAGAAGTTTAATGACAGCCAGAAAGATAGCCCTTGTGCTGTGAGTTCGTACATGGAAGAAAATAGTTGCAAATGTTAGAGCCGGAATTAAACATCTAACCGTGAATTTTCGAGGACCAGTTGGTCTAGGAGGAATGAATGAATGATCAAAGAATAAACTCTTAAAGGTACACTGGGCCAAGAGTTGAAAGTGCTCATTTCATGTTGTGATGGTCTGTTACTGCTGCTGGAATCGTTAAGAAGAGTCAGTGAAGAAGAGAGGACGAGGGAGCGATATACAGCCTTTTATATTGCCCGGGGAGGTCATTTTCATTGGACGAAATATATAAATTCGAAACTCTTACGGCCAAAATAATTCCTCCACTAAATAATAATTTGAAATTCTTTCTTTCTGCTACAATAACAATCAGAAAGGAAGAAGAGAAAATTCAGACGAATATATACTTTCTAACTTTAGATCAGCCTAAAATATCTTAAAAAGTAAAAATCAGATATTCCTTCAAGACGATGGAACATCTCAGCACCCGAGAGGTGTTTTAAATACCAAAGATAAGAACACCACAGGGAAGGTTTCAAAAGACATCAGACATGTGGAAGGGGCGGCGAAAAAGACCCTGACCCCACTGAAGTAGATTGCCCAAACTAAATGTTCAAAGTGTTAACAAAACCACCCTGTTTTCTAAAGATCTTGTGACATTTACAAAAGAAAGAGGGAAATACTTGAGGTAAAGTACAACCGTACTGTAAGTTTTTTTTTAAGCTAGGAGGATTGTAAGATTCCTACATGGCAGATAACACTAACACCACTGTAGCACATAGGGTGAACCCAACCAGAAGCAGCGATCAAAACAGAGCTCTCGTCGAGAAGCTGATACAATTGGAACCAAATGATTGGCCAAAGTTTCAGGATCAGAAAAAAAAATAAACTCAGTCGAAATTCATCAAACAGAAGCAGAAACTTAACTAAATGAAGTCACAACAAACAAAGAGAAACCCGATGAAATAATCAAAGAAAAAAGATACACAAAATCTACTGTTCAAACCCAAATCCAAAAACAATAAAATCTCCTATAAAACAAATATCACATAGATCTCTAATCTTTCCACCAAAAACCAACAAAGACAGACTAAAGATTTTGTCTTCCAAAAAGTTAGAAGCAAACAAAAGCCAGAAGCTCCCATTGACCAATCTAGTATAATATATATATATCAACACCAAAGTGAACAATGAAAGACCAAGAGGAGCATTCAAACTACCCGCAGCCAAACTCGATAGGGACACCCCCACAACATCAAGAATGAAATCACCAAAAAGAATCAATAAACAATGCAACTCTCAGCAATCAACCAAATCCCTTAATAAGTTTTATTGCGTTGAGAGTATGGATATTGAAACTAACTAAATAATTGCCAACCTCAATTTAGAAGATATAAAGTACATCTGAAAGCAATTTTAATTGACACAGAAATATAATTATATATAATGTCAGATTTCTTCTCTCGACCGGTTGCGGGAGAGTATGGTGGTAGGCTGCAACGAACTGCCTTCTGAATCGTTGTTTACAAGCCGCGTATTTCTTGCCTTGTAAATATAACACATTAACCTAAGTAACCGCTACCGAAATAGAGACACGTTTGTCTAATCAACTATGTTGGAAGATCTACATCAAGTTCGATAACCCAAGCGGTTATTTGACTTGAATAGCTCTTCTCTTTTGTAAAATAAAATTAGTATTATTCTCCTTTTCGTGTGTTGGCTACGGCTCTACGCCTGGTACGCACAATAAAAAAAAGGCCTTGTGCTGTACTCTAGCGTACGAAGGGCGTCCGACAATTCACCAGAAGGCGGCGGGCCTTTGGCCTGAGGCGAAGGGAGTAATTTGAGCACCTTTAACTGGTACCAACATATACCGACCAGACGCCAAATTTCCGGGCGTTTACCAGGAACAATCTGGCTTTCGAGCTTCACAGTCCTTTTCAGGATTCTAACCTTGAAAGTCTTTTACAGTATTTTTAGGTTTAATTGAAACAGTCATTTTTAGGTTTATAAGCCTTACTTTTTCTCCCTAGTCTTTTTAAGGACTTTGGCAAGTCTTATCTCATCAACACCACAAGGACGATGATGTAGTTGCCAGTCAGACGCCACAGACACTCGGAGCAAAGGACCAGTCCACGAACAGACGGTACTGCTCGGACTATCGTCGACTTTTCGAAGGCAATTTCGACCAAAATCCCTGTTAACTATTATATTGTGGGGGTTCTGTTGTTTGGTGAATATTTTGATCCCTCATTTTGTTGGAGGTATGTTCGGTTGATAATTTGTTCCCCCACAATTTATTGTTGGCTCATTATTGGAACGCAAACAAAGTAAAACAACACGGACAAAAGAACATTCAAAACAATGCAGTACAAACAAAATTAAATTTATATATCAACAAATAAATGAAAAAGAAAACATTACAAATATTCTAATATCCTATTTACGCAACCCCTCCGCTCGGGCAGGATATGACACAAGGTCAATTTTTAAGCGGAGTTTAACAGGTTTGAATTCAGAGTTTTTTTTCTCATAGACTAGTTGGCTCACCAAGGCTGAAGAACCTAGTCTGCCCTTCTATTTTACCCATAGCTGGAGGGAGAATATTTGGATTCATACCTTTCCCAAGGGTATTAGTGCTATGTGAAAGGCAATCAGTCTCGCCCAGGATTTGAACTCGTGTCGCCGTGTTCCTTTCCTACGACGATAACAATTACACCATGGGCACCTCCTGCAAATATTCTAATATAGTATGTAAAATATTCCAGTGAGTGGATGCGTGTGTATTTAACTAACACGAGTCTGTTGAATATTCCTCTGTGTGTGCGTGTGTGTATGTAACTAACACGAATATTATGGAAAAAGACTAAATATTAAAAGTGTCCTGTAGACTATAAAATGTATGTGGTCAAAGTATTTCATGCGAGGTATCGATATACAAAAGTACAGCAATGTATTCAAGGGGGAACGTGTCTTCTCCTATGTTGGTTGTTTGTCTCTTTCGGGGTTTGACGAAATTTTTGTGTTCGAGGCTGGAAGAGGTCTCACTGAAAAGGCAGAACTAGAAAGAAAAAGGTTGCAGAATGTACACGTACCCATGTTACGCGTATTTAATTGTGTTACTAAGTGGAGAGAGAGAGAGAGAGAGAGTGCTGTCTCTGGAAGTCAAAATGTAAGAGAGTGTGTGCTGTCTCTGTGAGTTGAAATGGAGAGAGTGAGAGTGCTGTCTCTGGAAGTCAAAATGTAAGAAAATGGATTCTTGGAAGACGAGAGTATATATAGGCAATTCTTGTTTTGCGGTCGGCTCCAAATGCGCGGGACAAAATCAAAGTTGCGGACGTAGTTGTGAGCACAAATCAGGTGACTTTCCTGACCAATTGGTTCCCGAGACTGATTTGTTTACCGAGTTCGTCATCTTCGTTTCGGGAACAAGTGGTATCACGGTCATTTTAACATATAGGAGTGTAAATCCTATAATATCAACAACCGGGACATCGATCATCCTGCTTCTGCAATCTGATACGTCTGACTCTCCGATTGTCTACGAATCCAGATACCTGGTCACACAGCCACACCTACGACCTGCTAAGAGCATCAAAACGTATTCCAAATCCTCTAGATTCGCTGCCGCCGGAACTATTAAACAGCTATGCCTACACGTCTAACACAACATGAACTTCATACCAAAGCATGGAATCTACACAAATTCTTCATCTATCATTCAACAAATAAAAACTTGGCATTTTAACCTCGCGCCTTTTTTCATCCTTGCCTTGTCTGTGTCACATCACTCCTTTCTAAATGTTTGCGGGATTGATGTATTCATTGTTCCAGCAACAAGTACTGAGACGTTGTACATAACTATCTGCTTTTTCTTTCGATCTTTTAAATTTGCACAGAATTTATTTTAAAACGGTAAACGTCTTCATAATACATTAAAATATGAAATTAAGTGATGCCGAATTTACTTATTTATGTAAGGGATGCATCCTCACTTTCCCTAAAAAGGGTGACCTCGGATTAGCCAAGAACTACTGAGGTATAATACTTACATCCATAGCAGCCAAAATATACAATGCCCTACTACGAAACCGCATTTCTTAGGAAAAACCAAAATAGCTTCCGAAGAAATAGATCTACGACCTCACAAATATTGACTATTCGTAGAATCCTTGAAGGCGTACGGGCAAAAAACCTACAGGCGACATTACTATTTGTCCTCTTGTCCCCTTTGAAGTAATCTCTTCCGGCTAACTTTACCAAGGCCTTTGATTCCATTCACAGAGGGAAGATGGGACGAATCCTACTAGCATACTGCATACCAAAAGAGACCGTCGCAGCAATAACGATTCTCTATAGAAACACCAAAGTGAAAGTACGTTCACTGGATGGAGACACAGAATACTTCGACATTGTAGCAGGAGTACTGCAAGTGGACACGCTAGCCCCATACCTCTTTATCATCTGTCTAGACTACGCGCTTAGAAAATCGATTGATAAAATCAAAGAAAACGGCTTCGAACTGACAAAGAAAAGAAGCAGAAGGTACCCCGCAAAAACAGTTATCGATGCCGACTACGCCGATAACATAGCCATTCTGGCAAATACACCCAACCAAGCCGAAACACTACTGCATCGTCTGAAACGAGCCGCCGCAGGCATTGACCTCCATATCAATGCACACAAAACGGAATACATGTGCTTTAATCAAGCAGGTGACATTTCCACACTAAACGGTAGCTCTCTGAAACTAGTAGACAAATTCACCTACCTAGAAAGCAGTATCTCATCTACCGAAAAAGACATCGACACGCGGCTAATGAAGGCATGGACAGCTATCGATAAGCTATCGGTCATATGGAAGTCAAACCTGACCGATAAAATAAAACGCAGTTTCTTCCAAGCAGCGGTCGTCACGATACTGCTATATGGATGCAATACATGGACGCTAACTAAACGGCTGGAGAAAAAGCTAGACGGCAATTACACAAGAATGCTGCGAGCAATATTGAACAAGTCCTGGAGGCAACGCCCCACAAAGCACCAACTATAAGGCCACCTACCTCACATCACGAAAACTATCAAAATTAGACGAACCAGACATGCAGGATACTGCTGGAGAAGCAGGGGCGAGTTCATAAGTGATGTACTCCTGTGGACCCCCTTCACATGGCCGAGCAAAAGCAGGGCGACCTGCTCGAACCTAAATACAGCAGCTCTGTGAGGATACGAGATGTAGCCCTGAGGACCTGTCAGAAGCGATGAACGATAGGGAGGAGTGACGAGAGAGGGCCAGGGATATCCGTGCTGGCGGCTCAACATGATGATGATGAAATATATATATATATATATATATATATATATTAATTAAACTATATATTTTTTAACTTTTCACAGACCTTTTTTGATACAAGTTAATTTACTTGAACAGTAGGAGAAGCGTCTCGAGTTCTAACTTGCATTTCTACCGTTTTTTAGCATTTTAAAAAGTAACCGTTGCAATGCTGGTGAAGATAATAATAATAATAATAATGTCAACAGTGAAACGGTGATACCAGTTGTAGCTGGTGCACTTGGAACGGGCCCCAAAAGCCCGGAAAAAAGTTTGGAGGAAGTGGAAATCAGTTGAAGAATCGAGACCATCCACACCAAAGTACTGTTAAGATCAGCTAGAATACTCAGAAGAGTCCTGGAGACTTGAAGATACTTGCTGTCACTCAACCTCCATCGAAAGACCATCAGCTAATGCTGGTGGGAAAAACTCTGAAGGAGTATAATAATAATTATAATAATAACAACAACAAGAAGAAAAAAAAAAAGAACTTTCTGTTTTAATTTGTTGAAATGTAAAAAATGTGTATACGTGTTTAAAAAAAAGATATGGTAAAAAAAAAACTTCCTGGAAGACTTGGGGTCAAACTTTCATGCAAACGTAATAAGCCCGTCCCCTAAATCTTTTAAGAAACGAAAAAGACGCAAAGTTAAATTATCAGTCGTTTATCTTTTGAATTGGTGTCGCTGAGATTCAAATCCAAAAGTGACTCGAGGAAAAAATGTCTAAAGATTGATAACAGTAAGAAAACAACCAGAAAAATTTGCAGCACATGTAAGGATGTAAGATTAAACCCAACAAACTAAAATAAAATTTAAAAAAACCCAGAATTGCCGCACATATAAAGATATAAGATTTAACCTCACATAGTAAAATAAAAATGAAAAGGGGACAGTCTGAACTATACTAAGTTAAAACATAGAAATTTTAAAGGCGTAAGTATATATATATATATATATATATATATAGAAGGGCAATGACTAAATTGAAGGTTAATTGTTAAAGTAAAGAATAAAATCGATTCACAAAGCTTGAATAAAATTAAAAAAAGGGATTTATACTCACTCTTGAAATCACAAATCCTAATTCGCGTTACGATAATCGCTTAAAAGGTCATATTTGTTGATAATCTCCCTAAATTTCCTGCATCAAATATTGATGGATCTAATAAAAGAAATTGGCTTTATGCTAAAAAAAAAAAAAAAAGCAAGACACAGACAGTATCCGATAGAAACTATAACAGACGCAGTTTACGCAGATGATCTAACGCTTCTTGCAAGTACACCTGCACAAGCCGAATTCCTACTGCATAGCCTGGAGCTAGCAGCAGAAAGCATCTGCCTTCGTGTGAACACAAATAAAATAAAGGACATGTTTTAAACGAAAAGGAGCCACCTCCACTCTTAGTTGGAGGCCTTTTAAATTAGTAGACAAATTCACATACCTGGGCAGCAACATCTCATCTACTGAAAGTGATTGCAACATATGTCTAACTAAAGTGTCGACGGCTACTGATAGGTTATTGCTCATATGGAAGTCTGATCCATCCAATGAAATGAAATGAGATTTTTTCCAAGCTTTGACTGTGTCAATACTACTGTATGGATGCACTCCATGGATGCTAACGAAACACATGAGGAAAAAGCTAGATGGGAACTACACAAGAATGCTATGTGCTGTTTTGATCAAATCCTGGAAGCAACCACCCTCAAAACAATAGCTGTACGGCCACTTACGTCCCATCTCAAAAATCATCCAAGTAAGATGAACAAGACATGCAGGATAGTACTGGGCAAGCAAGTATGAACTCATCAGTGACGTTCTTTTATGAACCCCTACACATTGAAATACCAGTGTTGGCTGACTAGTAAGAACTTACATCAGCTTTGCGCGAACACTGGATATGGAGGACCAGCTGAGAGCAATGGACAACAGGGACAGATGGAGAGAGAGAGAGAGAGAGAGAGAGAGTCAGGAAAATCCGTGCTTTCACCGTGACTTGATGATGATGATAATTGATTTTTTTTTCTTTTGTAACAATGAAAAAATTACAATTAAAGACAAATGCAATACTTGAAACGATTAAAATCTGTGCCACCAGATGAGCACAAAATCATTTTAAAAGTCACCCAAAAAACCATCTTCCTTTAAAAAAAACATATATATATACAAGATTTGGTACTTAATAACCATTAAGGGTTGAAATGCCATTAAAACCAAATAGTAAAAAAGTAAAGTTGGCGATCTTAGTCGAAGGCGACCCGAAGGCTCCCTTTTCAATAGCTACCACACCAAGGTGTAGGGGAGGACGAAACTCCATTCTCTGGATTGCTCCACTTTACCCTTTACAATGCAGAGTGTTAAGCAAGGCGGCATCAAGTACCATTTTAAAAGTCTTTAATATGACTCGACCAGGGATTGAACCCCAGTCTCCCGGACCATTGGC
The DNA here is from genome assembly GCA_963585895.1 of Sepioteuthis lessoniana. Taxonomy (NCBI): domain Eukaryota; kingdom Metazoa; phylum Mollusca; class Cephalopoda; order Myopsida; family Loliginidae; genus Sepioteuthis; species Sepioteuthis lessoniana. Next base: position 107,919,534 of record OY757912.1, on the reverse strand, counting down.
GAACACTCAACTCATTAAGCCAATGACCCGGAATAACCAAATAACCTAACCTAATTAATCATATATATGTGATATATATATTTAACGATCGGATTTGGCATTAATCAATCTACAAGGGTTTATATGCCATAAAACCCTACCGGCTAAAACGTTTATATCCTTTTATAGCACCCAGCACAACCTATATTGTGTGTTCACTTACAATCTACTTTCCACGTAAACACGAGCAGTATAAGAGACCCTTACATAGTCATACCATGTTCACACATACTGTATATCGACCGCCCTCCCCTCCATTATGGCTCTATCTGCAACCAGCCAGAGGAAGAATGCCTGTTCACCCCATAAAGTACAATGTCACCATAGATGAACTACGAGCTATATTCTAAAACTGACCTACAGTTTCTCAACTACCAAAGCAAACATAAACACAAGTAAGTCTATGCTCTTTGCACTAAACTTCCCTTTCCTTCTATTAATGTCTTTTGTATGACCTTAACTGAAGAGAACTTTACACCTCTATGAATTACTTGTTTTATAGAATCATAAAACACACCTTTCTTTGTTGGCTAACCCTTGTTTGTTTGGCATTCATTTTTTTTTATCACTGTACCACAAACAGTGAGTGATTGTCCTTATTACGACAGCATTACCTTCTTCAAATAACCACAGACACATATAACTACAAAGCCTTACAAATATCTTACATTCATCCATACAATAGATATTGTTACAAAACGATGACAGTTGTTGTTATTAGAATATTCGTAGACCGGACATTGGCATAATGGTTAGAGTGTTCGCCAATGGCCCGGGAGAGCTGGGTTCAATCCCAAGTTGAGTCATACCAAAGACTCAAAAAATGGTACTTGATGCTATCTTGCTTAACACTCAGTATTATAAGGTACGGATCAAGGGTAAAGTGGAGCAATCCAGGGAAAGGAGTAGCGCCCTCACCTACACTTCGGTGTAGTAGCTATCGAAAAGGAAGACTTCGGGTCACCCTCGATTACGGTCGCCAACTTATCATACTTACCAACCCCTCCGTTCGGGCAGGATATGACACAAGGTCAATTTTTAAGAGGAGTTTAACAGGTTTGAATTCAGAGTATTCCTTCTCCTAGACTAGTTGCCTCGCCAAGGCTGAAGAACCTTGTCTGTCCAACTATTTACTCATAGCTGGAGGGAGAATAATTGGATTCATACCTTTCCCAAGGATATTAGTGAAATGCACCCAGTCTCGTCCAGGTTTGAACTCGTGTCACCGTGTCCGTTTCCTACGACGATAACGATTACACCACGGCCGTCAATTTATTGACTTCATCTTTATTGTTATACTCGCAACATTTCGGCCGATATATCCTCCAGCCTTCTTCAAGTGTTTCATGTGGAATTTAGAAGTGCACACTGAATCTCAAATTGAACCCTTTATTTGAACCACAGGGGTTGATTGTTCTAATTCTGTTATCCATGACCAAGTACAAGTATTAAGTTATTGTAAGGATTCCTTGTTGTTCTTACCTGTTGTTGGGATTGAACTTGTTAGGATTGGATAAAGTGTTTGGTTGAAAAGTGTTTCTGAATGAAATCATCTGGAGGTTGCATGTTCAATGTTGTGAGTCTAACACTAATCATTACCGTTAAAGCTGTGGAGATTAGAGCAAGAGGTTTCGTTGCAGGCACCCTGTACCAATTTCTGGGACAAATTGAAATCAATCGGCGTAATAGAAGCAAAAGTATGAAACGTCTCACAGAAATAACTGAAAACTGTTCAATGTGGATATGGAATAAAAGAAACATCTCGTGGAACATTTAAAAATAAACACGCCATAGCATCACCTGCTCGCGAATGCAGAATAATATTCTAATTACGCGAGCAAATTCAACAAGTTTTACATTTCGCCGTTAGACAGGATGCTTTAATGGGGCCTCATGTCAGTGAGGGGCGGGGGCGATGTGCAAATAAAACCGTCAAGAGGAAGGCCCCGAAACGGTGCACATTCTCTCCTGATGACCCCAAAACAAGCATGGAGTTAAAACTGCTCGGTGGAAATAAGAATGGCTAAAGGAGCGTTTTCTATCCGCTCACTTTTTGGTGTGTTTCTGTTACTTGATAAGTAACTTCCTTCTTCCTCATCATCATGTCTCGCCATCTGCGCGGATATCCCGGACCTTTTCTTGTCACCCCTCCCATTCGTCCATTGCTTCCGGCAGGTCTTCTGGGCTTCATTCCGTATCGACACAGAACTGTTGTATGTAGGTTCGAGCTGGTCGTCCTGCCTTTGCTCGATATGTGAAAGGGTCCACAGGAGTACATCACTTATGAGCACGTCCCTACTTCTCCAGCAGTGTACCGTATATCTGTTTCATCTAATTTCGATACTTTTCGTGATGGGAGGTTGGTGGCCGAACAGCTGCTGCTTTGTGGGGTGCTGCCTCCGTGACTTGTTCAATATTGCTCGCAGCATTCTTGTGTACTTGCTTTTTCTCTCCATACGTTTAGTCCGAATATTCTAAGTAATAACAATTATCAAGCTTTATCACAGAAATTTAGACAAGTAAAATGATGACAAATTGTTGTGATGCTGGCAAAAGAAAGACACGGGGAATACAAAAAGGTTGATAGAAAAACATATATATTCAAGTAACAGAAACAAGATACAAGTGAACCTGGTTAAACAGTAGTTAGTTAATAGGAAGCTGAAAGTCCAGTGAGGTAGCGACTATCCGTCCATTACGCAAGTGGTATCACACGTGACTGGGTCACGTGGGTTTGATCAACTCCGGTCAACACTCCGTTGACGTGTATTTATGGAGGAGGGCGAGTCCATTATGTGGGGAGTACAACATAAATCAACATTAGAACATAAAGAAGGCAACTTCATTCTTTAGAAAATATTTGTAGTGGGTACATGTAATTGTTTAGTGGATATGTTATTTTCCAATTTGTAGTCACTGAGTTCCGTCCGTATTTTACGAGTATTACTTTCAGGTTTAGTTCCACCACAAATACAACACAAATTTTACAAGCATGTAAACAAATGGAATATCAGAACAACAAACATTAAGAAACAAACAATTTAATAATCATAACAAACAGGATAAAAATAATTAGAAATACAATGTTCATGTTATGTATGAGCGGCCTTTGTAGAAAATACAGCTATGGCCAGTTGAATGAAAATAGGATTGTTCGCCCGTGTGTGTGTGTGTGTGTGTGTGTGTGTGTGTGTGTGTGTGTGTTTACGTGTTAATAAAGTCTATCAAATAAATGGGTCCATAGTTGGCCGAAGTAAAGAAGATAAACATTTGACTTTACTTACATACATAGGCATTTGTGTGTGTATATATAAGTGATAGACCGCAAGTATGGGTCTTTGTTTTCTTAAGTCCGCACGTGCGTTTTCTTTTGATCTTGGCTACAACGTGTCGCATTGGTAAAAGAAGTTTGCATGCCTTTTCCCTTTGAGTCTTATGGTGTGGCTCTCTGCTGTCTATTCATGACCCCTTGTAGTGTAAAGTCTTTTTGGTAGTTGAAAGAATGAGTGACCTGGTTGATTAAATTCTTCGTTATTTATACTTTTTGGGGTCACTTAAAATAGTTTTATTGCAGGTCCTAAAATTCAAGTGAGCAGTCATTTCTTGACCAATCAGATTCGTATATTTACTTATTTGTTTTAGAGCCTAAAAACTTTCTGTTTATTAGTTTCTGAGCCGGATTTTCTAGAATGTTCTTATTCGATGTTTTTAGCTGATTAGTTGAAAAATATAAAAAATGTAACTTCAATGTTAATGCGATTTTGATCCGAAATTTCTAGAATGTTCTTATGTATGTTTTTGGGGTTGATTATTTTAAGGCTAAAAAATGTGTATTCTATATATTAATGTCACTACACATCCATTCATTTTTATTGTTGTATTTATGAAGAGTCCGGTTTTTTTTTTGTTTTTTTTTTGTTGCTTAATAGCTTCTTCATGTTTGTGCCGCTGGTGCTGTGGCCCAAGCCGAAAATTTCAAATGGATGTATATCTGCCAAACGAAAGGGAACCAGTACTTTATTTCAAACGTCCATTCTGTCATTGTGAAAGCCTTTGCTGTCTCAGTTGCTGTTGTTGTTGTGCAAATAAAATCATGGTTTATGATCTAAATGGTCTTTATCTCGGAAAATCATGTCACAGGTAAGGTAATAATATTTCTCTCATCATAAAAATGAAAAACAATGAGAAACTACCCCTGGCAAAAATTATAGAATTAACATACTTAAAGAATGTTCACTTTTTTTTATTTAGCAGTAAATAAACTAATAGCCGATAAGATGCAAAACATTTTTATTTAATAGCTGAACATTCTGGTTTCATAAAATATACCAGAAACAAACTAGATTAAATTATTTAACTTAATCGTGAAAGTTTTTTTTCCAATCCATGCAGAGGATTATGAAATAACCCAGTATTGAGGAAAAAGTTATGGAATTTATGGATTTTCACTCTTTCCTCCTCCTGCTGCTTTCCTTTCGTATCTTCCTCCTGTTTTTTTTTTCTGGCCTCCTCCCGCTGCTTCCCTTTTTTCTTCCTCCTGCTACTTTCCTCTTGTATCCTCCTCCTGTTTTCTTCTGGCCTCCTCCCACTGCTTCCCTTTTTCTTCCTCCTGCTGCTTTCCCCTTTCCTCCTCCTGCTACTTTCCTTTTGTATCCTCCTCCTGTTTTCTTCTGGCCTCTTCCCGCTGCTTCCCTTTTTCCCTCCTACTGCTGCTTTCCTTTCTCTTTCTGTGTTTTTTCTCGTCTCTCCGTTTTCTTCCGTCACTCACATATGTCTCTGCTTGAATCACCAGCGGATGTCTTTTTATCTACACCTACTTACCCGCAATGCATTGCACTCTCCTATAAGAAGCCACCTCTCCTTGCTTCTAGCTTTCTCATTTGTTACAGCACACCAGCAAGCACTGCTTTACCACATACCTAGTTCCAATACATCAGTAAGTACTTATTTACCACATTGACAAAAAATTACATTTAATACTTAGTTGCTTTATCTTGAGCTTTTATGGTAGCCTTATTTTTTTCAGACCCAGATTTTATTAATTTAAAGTAAATATTCAGCATGAAAGTAGTCCCTACCTTCCTGAATAGCTTCTTCCAAGCTCATCAAACCTTCACACATGGATCAAAAATGATACCCCAGCATGTCAGTTGCGCAGGGGTAAAGGAACGTTACAGCATTTGCTATCAGGATGCGCAAGATCATTGAGTGAAGGGCGTTATCGTTGGCGACACGATCAGGTCCTCAAAGTTATTGCTGAAGTGGTATCTGAGGCAATAAAACCGAATAGATTCAGTCCCGGAAGACATAAGGTTATTTTTGTAAAAGCGGGAAGCTCGAAACAGCTGTTATCATCGGCGGCAGATTGGCAATTGTTGGTGGACCTGGAAAGGCAGACGAAGTTTCCAGCACCTATTGTGGAGATAAAGCTCCGACCAGATTTAGTAATGTTTTCAAATTCCACAAAAAAGGTGATAATGTGGGAACTGTCAGTCCCATGGGAAGAAAACATGGAGTCCATGCACGAAAGAAAGATAGCCAAATATGAGCCGCTAGTAGAGCAATGTCAAGTGAATGGTTGGCAGGCAATATGCCAGGCAGTCGAAGTGGGGTGTCGCGGATTTAACGCAATGTCGATGAGTAAAGCGTTAATAAGCATCGGCATTTCAGGAGCGGTAAAAAGAAAGGCCCTGAAAAATATTACCACTGCTGCTGAAAGAGCAACGAATTGGTTGTAGATCCGAAGGGCGGACAGTTGGGGGTTGTAGATAGTTGAAAAATTAGAGGCGGGGTGGGATTAAAAAGAAAGCCCGTCTTATTTTAAGCGATATATACGTTTTGTAAGATTTTATTTAGTTATATATTTTATTTTTTTATCTATGTTATTTATTTTTTGCGTGAACGTGTGTGGTTGTAGTAGGTTTTAAGCGTTCATTTGAAATCAATTCATTTAATTGAATAATATCTAAGACGTTTTAGGCATTTTGTAAATATAGCATTTTAAACGACAATGTTTTTGTGAAGATTCCAACGTATAACTCAGGGGATTTTTTTTTCGTCTTTTCTCATTCGTAAACCGTTCGATAAGGAAGTTTTAACGTTTTAACGCGGCGTCTGATTTAGTTCGTAATTGTATATTTATGTACAGTGTTTAATGAAAATAAGTTTTAAAACAAAACTAAACGTATGTCAATTTTATATAGGAGTTTGTTGTTTTAATCGCAATTCTTTAGTTATGTACAGATTTTTTTATTTGTTTTTTTTTTTCTGTAAGTGTAAAAAAAAATGGGGGGGGGAGGAAGAAATACATACCGGAGTGAACAAATAGTCGAATAACGACGTCATTGTGGCAGAAGAGGAAGAGTAAAGTGGCCTCCTGATTTTTAAAGGAAAGATTTAGAAGTCATCAGAAGAGCTTAGCTCTGATTGGCCGTTGCAAAATTATATATAGAGCCATTTTTGTGGTCATTTTTTTTTCCTTGTGTGGATGCGCAGGTTAGCTGTCGGGATGGGAGTTGGAGTAAGATCAATGCCAACTGGGTCATTTGGGTTGCAAGACCCGAAATCCCCCATGAACCCAAAGGAAACATCACTGATGACCCATCCCGATGCATCAATGAAGATGTATGATATAAAAAAAGCATGAAAGTAGTCCCTACCTTCCTGAATAGCAATTAATGGATCTTGTCGGATGGAAGGACCATTAAAAACATTTCCACTATAATTTTTAGTTGAATTTAGATCCAGACTGTTTGCAAACCAAGCCATTGATTTTATATACCTTTTCCGAACAAAAGCTTGAACTATTTTGATTCTGTGACAAGATGCATTGTCATCCTGAAAAATTACTTCATCATTGCCAAACCTATTTTCTATTGATAGGATCAGAAAACTATCCAGCTCGAATATTCAGCAATTAAAGAAATAATTGCATTTCATCTGTTATTAGTTTATTTACTACTTGATAAAAAAAAAAAAAAAAAAAAAAAAAAAAAAACTAAGGTAAATATCCTATAAGTGTGCTAATTTCATCAGTAATATTGTAATATATGTACTTGAGTTATGTTATTTTAGATAATAAATGAGAAGTACAAATATTAACTTTAAAAGAGGAATTTTATTCTTCGTATACAACGCCACGTGTTGGCTAGAAAATGTCCGGCGGTCAACACACGTGTTTTGTATCTGGAATCTCTTCAGCAACTGGCTTCCTCTTCTGTTCTTGGGTCGTCTTCGGCAACTGCTACTATCTCCGCTGATTGGCCAGAGGGAGAGCGAAAGAGAAAAGGAGAGAGAAGGAAAGAGAGAAGAGTGAGAGGCGATGGATTCTGGGATAACATTCCTTGGCCGAGGTGGAAGTAAGGACCAAGATTTCTGTTGAGGTATATTGACTGCCCCATTTACTGACCTTAGTAAGGGAGGTGATACTACAATATCAACAGAAAGACTACACTTTTTTTACTTAATCAATTTCATTATTTGGTTTAATAGCATATCAACCTTTCATGGTTATTTAATGCCAAAATCTCTCTCTCTCTCTCTCTCTCTATATATATATATATATATATGATTTTTAAGTGAATAGTTTGTTGGTAACATTTTTTTAAACAAGCCACAGTTTATTTGTTCGCACACAGTTACATGGTTTCTTATATATATATATATATATATATACAAATTTCATTAAACATAATAGACATTTTCGTTTTCCCGTATTGCTTTTACGATAAAAGCAATACGGGAATACGAACGGATCCAGAAGAAAATATGTAGACAGAAAATGAGATTATGTTTAATGAAATTTGTATTAACGAAGAAATGCTGCCAAAATATACATATATATATATGTGTGTGTGTGTGTGTGTGTGAAGAAAAATTGATAACAAGGTAATCCAAGTAGAAGGAGAGATTTATTGAAAAAATCTCTCCTTCTATAAGGAATACATTGTTATCAATTTTTCTTCACATATTGTCGGATTACACTCCATTATTTACTTCAATATATATATATATATATATATATATATTAGTAAACAAATAATTTGTAGGTAATGTTTTTACATGAACTAGACGTCATTTGGTTGCATACTGTTCAATGTTTCCAAGTATTTTTATTTAACAATAATAGTTCTATCTGCATATAGTTAAATAGCTTCAAGCATTTCTATCAAATACCAATTATTCAATTAAATATTAATCATTTGATGGCACACAGTTAAATGGTTTCACGTAAATGATTAAATAGATCTATTTGACACATAAATGGAACACTAACATGTACTACCAATCCTGATCAGAGTGGACCTGGGAGTAATAGCAATGAAGGCGTACTCCACATTCTCAGAAGGACAAGAGCCTCACCATCAGATGCAGTTTAGTGTAATATTGAAGACACTTGTCGGTGGGGGAGGTCTTACCTCTCTGCAAAAGTGCGATCAACATATTCTACACCCTCAGCTTAATTGGTCATAAGTTTGTATTTTGGAATGACTATCATATTTCATCTATATTTACATAAACAGTTTGTTACATTTTTATGAACAAAAAAAAATGTAAACAAAAGTAAAAAGAGACGGACTCATGAGTGTACAATAAAACAATTAGTTTTATTTACAACAGGCTGAGTCATGGGTCTATTGATTTGGTAAAGAACTGTTTTAACTTTGTGTGCACCTGTCAAATGTACAACCACCATGTGCCTTGGTTGGATTTTAAGTCTCTATTACATGTATCTGTTTTTGTGGTCCCTGCAAATCCCACAATGCACAGTTTACATTAAGCAACTCCTTTTCTATCCTTCCGGGGGAATTACTTTGATAATTTTAGTTAGGTCTGATCCTTAACATAATTAAATTTTGTTTTTGTATCAATGTTTCACATAACCTGCTCAGTTCTAGTCAAAGGTTTCTTGAAATGTTTCTGTTGCTAATGCTTTGGTTGGGTTGTGTTTTATGTTTGGTTGTGGGTTATTTAATGCCGAGTCCTATTTAGGCATAAATATACATATAGTTGTTGGCTGACTGAAGTCGAGAGCAACCCAAAGGCTCCATTTAGAGTAGCTACTTCACTGATGTGTTGGAGAGGGTGATACTCCTTTCCCTGGATTGTTTCACTTACTCTTGATCCATACCTTATAATGCTGTTAAGCAAGGAGGCATCAAGTACCATATTTTTAAGTCTTTGGTATGACTTGACCTGGGATTGAACCCCGGTACTGGACCATTAGCAAACACTCTACCCAGTATATATTATATATAATTGATTTGTAAGCAGATAGTTGAAACGTTATTTTCAAATTAGCCAGAGTTCATTTTTTGGCACACAGTTAAATGGTTTCAAGTACAGTATATGATTGAATGGTTCTATTTGACACATAGATAGGACCCTAACACATTCTACGCCTCTAGGTTAAAATGAACCTGGGAGTAATGGCAATGAAGAGGTACTCCCCATTCCTCAAATCTCCAGGTTCGGAGCCTCACCATTAGATGCAGTTTAGTGTCATATCAGGACACTCTTTTTTTCTTTCTTTAAATGGTGTTTAAATATTGATTTTTTAGATATTGTATTCTAAGGTTTGGTTCAGTTTTAGCAAATAGATCTTTTAAGTTACTTGTCTGATGATAATTTAATTGGATCAAACTGATATCACAGCAACTTTCGTAGATATTTCATTGTGTAGGCCTTTTCATATGCAGTGCATATTGCGCATATTGGGTCTCGTCTTTTTTTAGGAGGAATGAGTATGTAATATAAGTATGTGGTATCTGGATTCTAGCCAGAAGCATGTCTTCCTTTCTTAGCGTTCTACATACTGTATACTGTTTACTAATGGCTGACTGAATTTTAAGAGCTGAATTGTCTCCTTAGATATCGTATGGGTCAAAGCATAGAATAATGGTTATCATCATAGGAAATGAACTTGGGAAGACAGTTTCAAATCCTGGATGAATAGAAATAGGCACTTGAAACTATATAATTGTTTGAAAACAAATGATTATCATTATTAAACAATAATAGTTACTTGAAACCAAATAATTGTGTATAAATTATTAGTATTTGATCGGAATATTAGAAACCATATAATTGTATGCAAATGAATGATTACTATTATTATTAAACAAGAATAGCCACTTGAAACCATATAATTGTGTGTAAACAAATGATTATTATCATTATTATCAAATAGGAATAGCTACTTGAAACCATATAAATGAGTATAAATTATTAGTATTAGATAAGAATACTTGATACCATAAGCATGCAAATTATTCTTATTTGATAGGAATACTTGATATTGTATCATTGTGCAAACAAACATCATTATCATGTCGCGCTAGCAGCGCGGATATCTCTGACTCTCTCTCGCCACCCTTCCCAATCATCCATTGCTTTCGGCAGGTCTTCAGGGCTACATCCCGTATCGGCACAGAGCTGCTGTATGTATTTTAGTATTTATAGATAGTTTCCATATTACTATAAGTTAATTTGTTGTATAGAATAAAAAACGAAACTTCTATGAAGCAAAACCACGAAAGGTTTATTCTTATAGCAGAAGTAAACTTTAGTCAGAGTGAGAAAAGTTTCTTTTTGATGTTGCAGGTAGTACGTTATCTTCAGTTTGTAGAAGGTGTGTCACCGTAGCAGATAGCTCGTGTGACAGGCCGCGGGGTTGGTTCGTTTGTGTTGCTGTTTGAAAGTAGCCGCGTATCTTCAGTGAAGATCTTCCATGCTGGAATGTCCGTAGGAGAGGACGAGAGAGAGAGAGGTCTTTCTTCGCTGCTGGCCGAGTGCTCTCTGACTGTGTCGACTTCCAAAAAGGGCTAAAAGAAAAGGTTCTTGAGAGGTAGATGGAACCAATGCGCTTTGCCCCTGATTGGTCAGTGTGTGGCCGAATCGCTTGGCGGGGGCATTGATTCTCGAGAGAAAATCTGTGACTGCTACAGTATGTTTGAGCTAATCGTCCTGCCTTTGCTCGTCCATGTGAAGGGGTCCACAGGAGTACATCACTTATGAGCTCGTCCCTACTTCTCCAGTAGTGTCCAGTGTGTCTGGTTCGTCTAACTTGGATAGTTTTCGTGATGGGTGGTAGGTGGGCATACAACTGCTGCTTTGTGGGGTGCTGTCTCCAGGACTTGTTCAATATTGCTCGCAGCATTCTTGTGTAGTTGTCGTCAAGCTTTTTCTCCATACGTTTAGTTAGCGTCCATGTAGTGCATCCATATAGCAGTATCGACATGACCGCTGCTTGGAAGAAACTGTGCTTCATTTTATTGGTCAGGTCTGACTTCCATATGACCGATAGCCTATCGATAGCTTTCCATTGACAAATAGATGCAATTTAATATTGGAAATATGATTTTGATTACAATCAAGCATTTACAAATTGTTCTAACTAAACAAAAAGGTTACTGAATGAGAAATAACCAAAACTGACATTGGAAATTAAATGGAAGTCTTTATAAAATTAACAAAATACAATTCTTGCCAGCGGCGTGAAAAAGGTATCCACTGCTAGTGGTGACTACTTAGTATATTTTCACCCACCTCACAATAGTGTCCAACGTATTTATGAGGAATGGGACATACCTATTAATGTTCATAGGTAGGTATATAACACAACCGAGTCAAGATATTTTGATTAAATCTAATCCGAGTGTTCATATCTGGGATTAATTTTTGAAACCTTTCTACTGCTCGCTACCGGTCCTGTCTCTCTCTTTCTCTCTTACTTGAAACCTTTTAACTGCTCGCTACCGGTCTTGTCTCTCTCTCTCTCTCTCTCTCTCTCTCTCTCTCTTACTTGAAACCTTTTAACTGCTCGCTACCGGTCTTGTCTCTCTCTTTCTTTCTCTCTAACTTGCCGCGTCAATATACTAGTTCGTTCAGTCCTACTGTGAAGCAACAAACACAACAACAATGCTGATTACTCCTTTTATACCAGTTCTGGCTGGTTGAAATTTGCATATATTACAAACCCCGTCCCACTAGAGACAAATCGCGTGGCCTACAAATTGCACCCCCAAATACGCTCATGCTTCCGGGTTTTTTCTATACTTCCGGCACTCTACATGCAAGACATATTCGCGCTCGTTTTGAACTTTGAGGTAGGCCATTTCGTTCGTCACTTCTTGCTTCTTTCTTTCTTTCTTTCTTTTGGTATTGCTATGAAAGGAATCCATTCCAAACAACTTTGTTGTCACATTTCATTTCTCTTGTTCGTCCGGCTCCCCACCTGTTTTGTTATCCAGCCGGGGACGGTTGCTGGATTCACGTAAACGTTAGCTGTTCTATCTGCATATACAGCACGCTACTCGTTGTCTCTTCGAATGACGAACCGTGGTTAGCTCATCGGAGGCAGCAGTCTGCGGGTTCTGCCTTTCAATTTTACAATTTTCAAATAAGGTATGATCCAATGAATACATACGAGGTGCCTTCAACAAGTTTCCAGACTTTTTTGTACAGGCATTTAAAATTGTCGTAGATTCTTGAACATTCAGTATCTTATTGCTATACATCTCATGAGATGACTGACCATTTTTTATGATTTCAGCTTCAAATGAGCAGCTACAGAAGTAATTGGAATACACCATACTAAAGTCTGATTGTCACAGCTGGTGAATTTCAAAAATGCAATTTGGACGTGAGGACACTTAAGAAGAATGATATGCAATAAAATTCGGTTTTAAACTTGGAAAAAATGCCACAGAAACGTATGGAATACTTCAGACTGCTTTTCGACCATCTTGCGTGAATCGAGCGTCAGTTTTTGAGTGGCATAAGAGATTCAAAGAAAACAAGGAGTCAGTGAAGTGTGGGAGGAGCAAGGAAGTCAATACACCAGAGTTGATTGGCCAAACGGTTGGGGTTAGGGTTGCTATGTTGAGGTTTTAAGGGAGTTCAAGAAGAGATTCGGTCGGAAGAGGCCAGCACTCTTCAAATCGGGTCAGTGGCATTTCCCACAGGACAACGCATCAGTCCACAACTCCATCCTTGTCACAGACTATTTGGCCAAGATGGGTATCAAGACAGTTCGTCACTCTCCCTATAATCCAGACCTTGCTCCCTGTGACTTTTGCTTATTCCTTAAGCTCAAGGAAAAACTTAGAGGCAATTGAGGAGATGAAAGAGGCAGTGACGAAGGTCATTGACACGCTCACACAAGAGGACTTCTATGGGGCCTTCCAGAAGTTGTTGGAACGGTACAAGTGCATTGTATCCGAAGGAGATTACTTCGAAGGGGACTCGAGTTTCATGCGTGTACTATCAATAAAAGTGCCCATACGAAAAAAAAGTCTGGAAACTTATTTAATGAGCCTTGTAGTTCAAAATTTATCTCTTTTTTATATAGTTTACACAATATCTTGAAACGCAAAATTTGCACGGTTTTTATGTTGTATACTCATATGCATCTGCATGCAGAATCCTAACGATGACACAATAAAGACGAGCGACACAGTTCTTTAGAAAAATATACCTCTCACTTTATTTGAAAGGGTTGTGTGTGAGAGTGAGTTGGAGACCGAACAGAACTGCGACATATTGACCCCCACTCTATTGGCCATAACTGCGTTTCTCTCCCGTTCTCCTGGGCTGCTCAACCGGGGGCCTGGGGGTCCAGCCTCTCTGGGTGCTGGTTTTCCCTACCGCATCTTATCTCCAACTGATTAAATTTCCTGTGCACCGAGTTATATAATAGTTCAACGCCCACCTTCTTCTTATGGGCGTCACAATTTCGCACTCATTCAACCTGTCCATGGTCAAGGTTATAATATCCTGATATTCCTCGACCGGATGCACCTGTTATATACATAGGTGCATTTCCTATTTTGACAGCTCGGCCGGGTAGGAGGTCAATATGCAACATTTAGAGCCAACACATGGACATGTTCATACAAAAATACAATGAGTTTGCAGTAAAAATGAGCTCATATAAAGAGAAACAAAATTATAATCACACATTCCTGTGGATAGTTTTCTGTACTAATGTAAAACACATCAGTTTGTACTAACAAAGTGTTTGGACTAAAATCTAGGTGGTAGATACACAAGAATACTCTGTGCTATTTTGAACAAATCCTGAAAGTAGAATACAAGAAAACAGTAATTGTATGGCTACTTACCCCCCCCCCATCTCGCAAGTAAATCAAGCAAAACATTTAATGTAATGGCCGAGGGATTTTAGTTCATGCCTTTGGGCTTAGTTAGGCTGAGAACCTTAGTTAGGTGCAAACTTGATGCAGGTGTTAATGCGTGCGCGCGCAGAGCGGATGTGTCACTCAGAGATGTCACAATAGCCCGAAATGAGGAACAGGGTGACGGAGTGCGAATGACGTCTCGCAATGGAAGCGCGCGGAGGATTTGGGGGATTTCGAAGAAAGTTAGAGAGTTGAAACTAGACGCCGAACGAGGAGGTTCGACTTTTGGGGCTCGCTGAGGCGAGACCAATTTGCGCGCCATGGGTGCCGCACGAGATAGGGGCCAGATGATAAAGACAGAATAGTAATATTGTGTCTCTCTCCTTATGTCGAAACCTTTAACACAAAAGTAATAAAAAGTTTTCGTACCTGAACTAAGAAGTTGTTACGTGCTTTCGAATTTCGAGATTCCTATGTTCTAAGTTTTCTATATGTGGTCATGAACATTCGATGTACATTTCACAAACAGCCATATCATGGCTATGGTACAAACATACTGAGCATTATTGGAGAAGTAAGATTAAACTCATAAGCAACATTATCCAATGGACTCCTACATATGGACACACCAGTGTTGAGTGACCAGCAAAATGTACATTCATCAGTTCTGTGCTGACACAGGATAACTCACTAAGAACATTGGGTGATAGGGATGGACGGTGAGAGAGAGTCAAAGGAATCTGTGTATTCAGTATGGCTTGATGACGATGAGGCCTACTACAAGAACTAGCTTAAAAACATGCCTGTTGGGTGAGTTTTCAGCAAGTACTAATAGTTACTCATTTCAGAAAATAAGACAAAAATTTCATTTTTTTTTTTTTTCAGCTTTTCGTTCTTTGGTGAGAAATTTGAAGTAAAAAACCAAAATGAGGAAACTGTTGCTCTGGTCAAAAATGTTTGCCTTCCATGCAGATTTTCAGGAAATATCAAATTTCAGGTATTTTAATTTTTTTAAATTCATATTTTAGAATTCTTATTTAACATTCAAAATAAGGGGTCATTTATGAGAAAATATGTAAATGTCATTTTCTACAAATCAGATTATTGTAATTGTGCTTAGTTGAGTCCTCACTTACTAAGGACCAAAATTAGCATTAGTATATCCATGTTATACTAACTCTGAACACAACAAAAATAAAGACAAGATAAATGCATTTGTACATACAAAAGCATTTGACCTTTTATCTAAAAAAATATTCATGTCAATGGGATTAAGAAGAAAGAATACACAAACATGTCCTAACTGCTAGAAATATACACATTGTTCCATTGTCACGTGATATCCCACGGAGACGATAGAAATAAGATTAATACTATCCTCCCGTTGGAATGAACAGTGGCAACCCGTCAAAAAAGTGACCGTTAAGAAAGAATGTAGGTCACAGAGGGGATATCAACAGATGTTGGTACTTAGTAACCTCAGGTCGCCGGACACCGGAAGGGGAGGAAGAGAGAAGTCAAACGATTGGCTGGGACCCTAAAACGGAAGTAGGGACTCCTTCCCGTCAGCGGAAATAGAAAATAAGAAAGTCAGTTGTTTGGGCAGGGTTCGAAGGAGGCAGAACCAAAAGCCAATTACTCCGGGTGAAGAAGACAAAAAAATATCTGCGGACACGAGGGACCCAAGTTCTTCAAGCCAGTATTAAAAATAGCATAAAGTCTATTAGCCCGTGAAAGAAGAAAGATTCTCCAGTGGAACCCCGTCGAAAAACAAGATAAGTAACTTTGGGGCCATTTCTCCTTCATACCCAAACTTTATATACCACCATCTCTCTCTCTCTCTCTCAATTTGAAGAAACGAAAGAACAGAAAAGAAGAAAGACATTTATGTCCACGGACTGTTCAATTCATTATACATATTTGACACTTTGAAAGTGTATCGCTTTGTACCGTAAAGGATTCCTGTATTTTTATGTTACCACGTGGTCTAAGTTATTCTTGGCAGTTCTGCTACGAATTTGTTGTGTCACATTTCCTTTTCAGCTTCTATTCGCCTTATGTTATCTTGCTTAAAATTGTCCTATAAATTCCTCTAAAATATCACACGGGAAACCGGAGTTGCCGACTACTACAATATAATATTATTACGACTAAAACCTATAGGCTCATATCTTCCATTGTCTAGGGGAAGGAAGGAAAGCGGCCTGGTGGGTGTGTGGATAGTGTGAAATTTGGAACCCCTTGCCAGCGGCGGTCGGTCTGGCCCTAAATTAATCCCTCACGTAATATGCCAGGTGTTATATGCCTGAGAGAAAAACTCTGAACGAGGACTTATTCTATAGGGGATCAAGTGCCAACCTGCCCCGTCTTCACACGTGCGAAAATAAAGTCCCGTTTTGGGATTTTAGTCAATTTGCCGTCACATCCATGATCAAGCAGTATATGGAAGGGGTATAAAAAAGTAAAAACCTAATGTGAAGAGTGGAAGTGAAATAGCCTAGTGGCTTTACTTTACATTTCCTTGGCTGGATCTAAGACATATCCTGTTCAAAGAACTGAGGCAAAAAGAGGTGGAGAATGGGTTTTAGGAACTGTCATGTGACATCTATCGAGATACCCAATGGACTCCCCAATTCTCTAAGGGAGATAATTATCTATTGTCTCCCTACGAGAGTTTTTAGCGTATGAAATCATTGTTTGAAAAAAAAACATCCGAACATTCTTAGGTTTATTTTCTGTGTAAATTTCAGCAAATAAAATATCTATCAATACATTACTAAAATTATGTCATCTGCATATATATATATATATATATATAAGTAAAACTGAATAGGTCTGCGAATGAATTTGAATGCGGTACTTTCGATTTTTATTTCACTGAATTATATAAAATAAAAACCTAAACTACCACAATCAAATTTATTTGCAGACTGATTTATTTTAAAATATTTGCTTTTCTCTCATTGGGTCAACAAAAAATGTATATATACATACATATATATATATATATATATATATATATAAGGAGGATATAATTTTGGATGCCCATATTGCGTAAAGGTTATTGTCATATGAAATGGACATAAAGAACTGTTTTAAGAACCTGGACAAGGCTGTTTGCATTTCCCTTTGTGCTAATGCCCTAAGGCTCTTTAGTGTACCATATTTCTATGTCTGGTGGTGAGACTTCAGTTCTGAATTTCTGGGGAATGTTGAGTTACTCTTTCATTTATATTGGTACAAAGTCTGCTATAATCTAAGATATCTTTGTAGCATATTGGTCTTGTAGGTGGAGTGTTCGCCAATGGTCCGGAAGACCTGGGTTCAATCCCAGGTCGCGTCATACCAAAGACTTTAAAAATGGCACTTGATACTGCCTTGCTTAACACTCAGCAATATAAGGCACATATCAAGGGTAAAGTGGAGCAATCCAGGGAAAGGAGTAATGCCCTCCCCTACACCTCGGTGTAGTAGCTATTGAAAAGGAGCCTTCTGGTCGCCCTCGACTACAGTCGACAACTTAATTATATAATTGATATAATTAGAGACTAGAATTGTCAACGGACTTTGGTATAAAGTAACACAACAAGATCTGACACACCATAAAAACCACCAACAAACCAACCAACCAACTAAGATAAAATTCCTGGTATCTATTTATTCATGTCTATGAACTCTTCTTAGCTTAACCCAGTTAAGGGTTAAGTTGAGGCTGTAGATTACATTGACTGCATCTCAGCAGAGAGGTAAGACCCCACCTCCCAATGAGTGTCCTGATATGACACTAAACGATCTGATGGTGAGGCTCCAGTAATGCTGGAGCTTTAGGGAATGTGGAGTAACCCTTCATTGCCATCTTTCCCTGGTCCACTCTGGCCCAGAGTGGTAGCACCTGGTTGGGCCTATTTAATGGATCAAATAGAACTGTTTGATATTTAAACTGTGTGCAAACGAATGAATTATGCTAAATTGATTTGTTAGAAATAAAACTGTTTGATCATTTAGCTGTGTGTAAACAAATGCCTGATGTTTAATTGAATTGTTAGTGATACATAGCAATACTTGGAATCTTTTAACTTTGTTGACTTATATATAAATTGAATTGTTAGAAATAGAACTGTTTAATCATTTAACTGTGTGTATCAACAAAATGTATTTACAACTCATACATTTAATATATATATATATATATATATATATATATATATATATATATATATAAAGTGAATTTGGTATTAGATAACCAACAATGGTTGATATGCCATAAAACCTAATAAAACCTTAGATATTTAATATTCACTAAAAAAGGTCATTAACAAGAATGTATGGAAATGCCATTTTCTTCAAATCAAATGATCTTAGTGTTTGAAATTTTCTATATTTAAACCTTCAACCATGAGCAACTGGTATTTGTACCACTATCTAGAAGTACATATACCCCAGTGGCCTGACTTCTGACTGAGAAACCTCCTTTTCTACATTGCAAATATAATACTATCTAATAATAGATTATAACATTTTACAACATTTAAAAACTATTTTTCACCCTGGAATCCTGTGTAGAGGTGCCCACTGCTGTAGGGGTGGGACTCTGGATCTTAAGGATTAACAAGATAAGAAACATTTCAACCTTTGCATTTATTTTCTGTGCAACTTTCAGCTCATAAAATATTTATCAATATATTATTAAAATTCTCATCCTTCACACACACACACACACACACACACACACACACACACACACACACACATATATATATATATATATATATATATATATATATTTGAAATATTAAAAAACAATTGATTATTATGCCATGTTTAACATTTCATTTTTATTAAACCATCATCTAGGCAATATCAATGTGTGATGTTTTATCTTCTGCATTATATCCAAATTTATAAAAGGAAATAAATTATATTTATAAGTAGAGGAACTGATATTAATTAAATTACCATGACTAGAAAATTCGGCAAACACCTACATGCGACATACGGAACACTGAACCGCTGTTTAGACCTTATCGGGTCTCATCAGCAGTGCATACCATGATCTCCACCACTGGAGATCGAACCAGCAACCACAGAATGCAGAAACTGAAACTCTACCAGTCCATGACACACATAAGCAATGCCAAATCAACTAGTCATGGTAAGAATGCGCGACCACATGACTTAATGTGTCTTGAAAGTACATTTTTCCGGACAAAGGACACGGCTACCTCTAGGGCTACGTCTTCCCGAGTCGGTGTAAAAAAAAATGAGAAAATTCTTAGTATTTTATTACTTTTAGTAGTTTTCTGTTTCAAATGCTTGTGACATAATTAGTGCTTCAGATTTTATTTTAAAGGGTAACATAGTTTCTATGGATCTAAGAAAAAAAATTAAAACAAAAAATTTTTCTCAAAAATCAACATCTTTGTATGTAGTTTTGAAATTTTTTAAAAATTTTCCATTTTAAAAAAAATTATTGATATTTTTATTTTTGTATTCATATTAAATGACGTAATGTACTTGTTGTTGTTGTTGTTGTTGTTTGCAATAAAAATCTAGTTTAGGAAAATATAATGATTAGAAGTATGATAGAAAAATGTTTGAAAGTAAGTATAGACATAAGTAATTCATAAAAGCTAATTGTGGGGGGGGCTCGTGGCATAATGGTTAAAGTGCTGAACTGCCGATTTCAAACTCCAGTCACGCTATTACGTTCACTTTCAGACAAATATCCATTAGGAAAGGTATGAACTCTCTTATCCTCCCAGCTACGGTTTAAATAGTACCACTACTGTTCTTCTACAAGGATGGATTTGGCATTAAATAATCCAACAAGGTTGATATACCATTAAACAACAAATCAAATCAAATCAAACTAATTGATTTAAATAAAAGATATTGTAACTTTTTGGAACTAAATAACTAAATAAGGAGATAAGTTCACACACACACATATATATATATATATATATATAATTTCATAAAGAGATAAATATGTATTAGAATTAAGAAACAGATTCGAGACACTACAAGAGAAGACAGAAAAAGGTACCCCAAATGACGAATATGAGAGTTTCGTCAACGCACACCTCGAGGCGGCAGCGTAGTGTATTCCAACAAAACCTAGAATTAAATATAGAGTCCCATGGAAAACGGTAGCGGTTAGAGAAAAACGTACACACGTGAAAACTGCCTCCAAAAGCTATCGGAAGAACCCAACACACACAAATGCCCGAAAACTAAAAAAGGCACAATATCAATTAGCAGGCATATATCTAAAAGAACAGACAGAATACATACAAAATCAGATTGATAAGATCAGAGACTCAGTGGAAGATGGGCAATCTAGGATAGCCTGGCAAACAATAAACGAAGTGAGTAGAAGGAAGAGCACAGCCAAGGCAAAATTGAAAGCTGCAAACCAACAAGAAAGAATAAAACTGGAAAGAGCAGCTCGAAAATCTACAAGGAAACCCACCGATAGTTACGCATGAACCAATCACCAAAATTATTTGTAAGCGATTGGACATTAAACTAGGACCGTTCAGTCAAGAAGAACTCGACTCGGTTCTTAGAAAAATTAAAAATAGGAAAGCTGTAGGGCTTGATGAGATTCCCACAGAAGTATGGAAGACCAGACAATTCGACGACATACTGCTCCGACACAGCAACGCAGTCTATAATCAAAACCTGATAGACAGATGGATGAAGGGATGCATCCCCCCTCTTCCCTAAAAAGGTGACTTCGGATTAGCCAAGAACTAACTACTGAGGTATAACACATCCATAACAGCCAAAATTTACAATGCCCTACTACGAAACCGCATAGAACACAAAATCGACAACATCCTTAGGAAAAACCAAAATGGCTTCCGAAGAAATAGATCCATGACCTCACAAATATTGACTATCCGTAGAATCCTTGAAGGCGTACGGGCATAAAACATACAGGCGACATTACCAAGGCTTTCGATTCCATTCACAGAGGGAAGATGGAACAAATCTTACTAGCATACGGCCTATCAAAAGAAACCGTTGCAATTATAACGATTCTCTACAAAAACACGAAAGTGAAAGTACGTTCACCGGATGGAGACACAGAATACTTCGACATTGTAGCAGGAGTACTACAAGGGGACACGCTAGCCCCATACCTCTTTATCATCTGTCTAGACGACGTACTTAGAACATCGATTGATAAAATCAGAGAAAACGGCTTCGAGCTTACAAAGAAAAGAACCAGAAGATACCCCGCAAAAACAATTACTGACGCCGACTACGTCGATGACATAGCGATACTGGCAAATACACCCAACCAAGCCGAAACACTACTGCATAGTTTGGAACGAGCAGCCGCAGGCATAGGCCTACATGTCAATGCACACAAAACGGAATATATGTGCTATAATCAAACAGGTGACATCTCCACACTAGACGGAACCCCTCTTAAACTATTAGACAAATTCACTTACCTAGGAAGTAGCGTCTCATCAACCGAAAAGGACATCGACACGCGACTAACGAGAGGCATGGACATCTATCAACAGGCTATCAATCATATGGAAATCAGACCTAACCGTCGTATCGTAGCTGTCGTATCGATACTGCTGTATGGATGCACTTCATGGACGCTAACAAAACGGCTGGAGAAGAAGCTAGACGGCAATTACACAAGAATGCTGCGATCAATATTGAATAAGTCCTGTCGGCAACACTCCACAAGGCACCAACTATACGGCCACCTGCCTCCCATCAAGAAAATTGTCCAAGCTAGACAAACCAGACATGCAGGACACTGCTGGAGAAGTAGGGACGAACACATAAGTGATGTACTCTTATGGACCCCCACATATGGCCAGGCAAAAGCAGGACGACCAGCACGAACATACATTCAGCAGCTATGTGAGGATACGGGATGTGGCCCTGAAGACCTGCCAGAGGCGATGAACGATAGGGAAAAGTGGCGAGAGAGGGTCAGGGATATCTGTGCTAGTGGCACAACATGATGATGATGATGACCCATGGCTAACAGGTAGCCTTATTAAGAGGGTCTTATCCCTCTGCAGAGGTGGAGTCAGCATATTTTATAGTCCCAGTTGATAGGGAGGGTAATTTCAAAGTGACAAATTTGAATCAATATCGATAAAAGGAAAAGGCGGTTAAACATTGACTTTTTACCCATTTGAATAGTTTTAGGTATAAAATACTTAAAAAAAAAAAAAAAAAAATTATTGAATTAAAACAGAAAAAACATTGGTTGATTATACTTATGATGTTTTTTTTAATATAGAATATTCAGTTTAAACTTATGAAGTTGGATTTTTTAAGTGTGTTATTAATTTAATTGTTATAGATATTGTCCTTTCTTTAATTATTTTCTGATCTAAAAAAAAATTGAACATTATTGGTGGGAACACCCAGGCAATGAAATGTTTCCCTGCTAGTAAATGCTTAAGAAGAAGACATTGATTCAACTCAACCTTGTGGTATTTGTTTTTATGTTTGCTTGTTTTATTTGTAATTTATTTCAGCATTAACCTTTAATCACAGTTACCTGGAAGATTTCTCTGCCACAATCTTAAGATGTATTTTGTTACAGTTACTCATTACACTAATTAAATTAATTCACATTACCCTCATGTAAATGTTGTTTGATATACTTACACTACAGACTTCTTTTCTCATTTGATATAATTCAAACTGTGTTTTTTTTTTAATTAGGTACACTGTTTTCCTGTTTAGGAAACCAGTAATCTGGCATTTATATAACAATTGCTGTCTCACTTCTCACTTTATGTTGTGAAAGGATGAATAACATTGAAAACTATCATGAAATAATTTAATGTCAAAGTTTGTTTTTCTCTCCTGAATTTTTCGTAATAGATGCCACCAAGCCAACACCAAAATGAATTTAAAATTTGTTAATCTTGTGAAAAATTCTTTTTTTTTTTTATTCTATCCAAGTTGTCTGTAATTTGAAGATGAATCATCATCTCCCATCCGACAAATTGTTTTGGCAAGGCCTAAAATATGTTAACTGCATTCACACTGCTAACTAAACGGCTGAAGAAGTTAGACGGCAATTACACAAGAATGTTGAGAACAATATTGAACAAGTCCTGGCGGCATCACCCCACAAGACACCAGCTGTATGGCCACTTGCCTCCCATCACGAAAACTATACAAGTTAGATGAGCCAGACACGCAGGACACTGCTGGAGAAGCAAGGACGAACTCATCAGTGATGTACTCCTATGGACCCCCGCATATGGCCAAGCAAAAGCAGGACGACCAGCTCGAACATACATACAGCAGCTATGTGAGGATACGGGATGTAGACCTGAAGACCTGCCAAAAGCGATGAATGATAGGGAGGAGTGACGACAGAGGGTCAGGGATATCCGTGCTAGTGGCACGACATGATGATGATGATGATGATGCATTCACACTGAAAAAAAGGGTGCCTTGGGTATGACTCTAAATTGCATCTGGTGGTTAAGCTATTGTGAGATGTAATCTCTTGATTGCAATTACTCTCAAGTCCACTCTGACTTTAAGAGGTAGTACTTGTTTGGGTTTAATTTGTGGGTCAAATAGATCTGTTTAAGAAAATATTTAGAATGATTTTGTCGCCCTATCTGCCGGGGTTGTGCAATATGCCAACTGCACCTCTGCAGAGGGGTAAGAGTGTCCTGGGTATGACACTAAACTGCATCTGATGGTGAGGCTCCAATCCCTGAGCTTTCAAGAATTCAGAGTATTCCTTCATTACCATTACTCCCAGGTCCACTCTGACGTAGAGTGGTTGTTGAAACCATTTAGAACTATTAGAGTAAGTAATACTTGAAAGGATTTAACAGTATGTACACAAATGATTAATATTAAATAGAATTATTAGTTTTGAATAAGAATGCTTGAAACTATATAACGATATGCAAATAAATGAGCTCTAAATGATTTAAAAATGATATTACCGACAAAAAATACAAATGATTAATGTCAAATAGAATTATTGATGTTAGCAATACAATAAATCCTTTAACTAAGAGCAAGCTAATGAACGCTAACTTGTTTATAAATAAAGTTCTGTACAGACTTACAAATCATTCATATATACACACACATATATATATATAACTTAATATACATATATGTATTATCATCCTCAGACAGATCTGTTTCGTTCTATCAGAACTCATCAGTGTGGCTAGACAGGCTAGATTCCCGAAGCTGGGAGAGAAACCCGGTTGACTCAAACGCCAATCCAAGATTCTACCACTCAGCCACGAGGAAACCAGCGCAAGTGAAGGAAATTTAAACGGTTATGAATCACAATTGTTATTGCTTATATATATCCGCTTAACGGCTACCGAGAGCTCGATTCATATGAAGAGCCTTGCGTATACACTAATGGCAACACAATTACTTCATTCGCTAGAGTATATATATATATATATATATATATATATCAAGTTTTATTAAAGATGATAGAACCCTTCATTTTCACCGTTTTGTTTCAAAATGTTCGGTTGGAAAGGTTTACAAATGGAGTTAGCGATTTTTAGTTATTAAAAACATTTGATATATTGGTGCCTGTATTAAATGCTATTTTATTTACATCTGTATTTCTAATTTTTTATGCATATTGCTTCTAGGATTTGTTTTAGTTTCTTATTATTGTTTTTATATATACTTATTGTATAATATGTGAGAATCTTCCTTACATTGAAAGATGTAAATTGATCAATGCTATTGTTGTTTTCTATAATTAATTGTTGTTTTATGGCATTAGTAAACATTTCCAATTGAACGTTTTAAAACAAAATGCTGAAAGCATTCCAACCGACAATTCCAAAATAAAACACTACAAATAATTGAAACAATAAAAATTCAAACTGTCAACTCAAACTATCCTACCCCTGATGCTCCTCTTATCCTTGATCCATACCTTATATTACAAAGTGTGAAGCAAGGCTGCATCAAGTATGATTTTTTGAGTCTTTGACTTGACCTGGAATTGAACCCCAGTCTTCTGGGCCATTGATAAACAATCTAACTATTATAGCAATGGGTCAGTTCATACATATATATATATATAGCCATCCACAGACAGACTGTTTCATTGTATCACAACTCATCAGTGTGGCTAGACATGTTGGATGCTTGAAGCTGGGATGTACTCCTATGGACCCCAACTTTACGTTAGACTTAATATCATACCGCTCAGCCAGCAAGCAAGCTATGTCAGCTCAGGAATTATAAGGCATTATGTAGTAGCTTTTGTTTGTTTACATTTTTGCCTTACCGGATACCAGAGTGCTCAATTCATCCGAAGAGCTTTACATTATGCAAGTGGCAGCCGTTAATTCCTTCATCAGAGTGCTCAACCCCCGTGTATATATATATATGATTTGGTATGAAATAACCCATAAGGGTTGATATGCCATACAGCACAACCAAACCAAACTTAGAATGATTCTGAAATATATTGATACATTGGCTCTTAAAACACACACGTTTGGGTGAGTCATCCAAAAAACTAACCAATCACCTCAAATTGTTTAGACACGTATTCTTATCTTTGTTTATTTTATCACCAAGTTTCACATGATTCTTTCTTTGGATTTACTCATTATTTTCAACTTTTGATTGAATCATAGCTGGAGTTGTAGAATACACCAACTGTATGTCTACAGAGAGGTAAAAAAAAAACACCAATAAGTGTCCAATCTAATGGTGTGGCTTCAGTAATGCTGAAGCTTTACGGAATGTGGAGTAACCCTTCATTGTCATCACTCCTTGGTCCACTCTAACCTGGAGTGGTAGCACTAGATAGGGTCCTATCTATGGGTCAAATATGACTGATATTTAAACTGAGTGCAAACAAATGATTTATGCAAAATTGAATTGTTTGAAAAAAAACTGTTTTTTTCATTTAACTGTGTGTAAACAAATGACTGATGTTTAATTGAATTGTTAGTGATACATAACTATACTTGGAACTATTTAACTTTGTTGACTTATGTTTACAAATCATGTGTATCTAATATATATTGTCACGTGGTCTACCACTGTGAGGAGAGAAATAAGGAATTTCCCCTACCCCAGGCCGCCAAAGACTGACCGTTAAAAGAGGAATAAGGAATGTAGGTCAATTCCTCGCCGCCGAAGTAACAAATCCGGGTCAGAATGAAAGCCAACAGATGTTTACATTCTGTGACAGGATGGATAAAGAAAGGGATATACTGGGAAGAGATCGTTGTCCAAACGAATCGCCTGACAGGGTGAAGGAAGAAGAAAGAGGCCGAATGATTTGCCAGAACCCTAAAAACGGAAGTAGCACCCTTTTCGTCAGCAGAAATATGGAAAAAGAATTTAGTTTAGTGGACGGAGGTCGCCATGAACGCACGGGCGAATCTCATGCCAAACTCCGGGTGAAGAAGCGAAATAGAGCTCTTGGACAAGATGACAGACGCCTTCAAGCCAAGCTATATAAAATCCCGCTAGCCCGTAAAAGAGAAAATACTCTCAGAAGGAACCCGTCAAAAAGCTAAGTAAAACCTTAAGACTGTTTCTACCTACACCCTTTCTAAGTACTGCAATTACATACTCCCTCTATCTCTCTCAATTTAAAGAAGGAAGAAAGAAAAGTATAAGGATGAAAGACATTTGTACTTTGATATTATCCGCTGATAATATAGCTGACACGTTAAATATGTGTGTCCGCATGTATTAAAAACCTTGTTATATTTTATATCTCTCCTCGTGTTGAAATTTATTCACTGTGTTGTCTGCCTATCAAGTTGTTTTTTTGCATGTTCCTTTTCAGCTTCATTCGCCTCAATTTATTCTCGCTAAATGTCCTATTCGCTTTTTTAAAATATTACACGGGAAACCGGAATTGTCTACTGCAATAAATAATATTATTATATCTAAACCTAGAGGCCCATAACTTCCATTATCCTTGGGGTAGGAAGAGGTAGTGGCCTGGTGTGTGTGTGTGTAACGTGAAAAATGGAAACCCCTTGCTAGCGGCGGTCAGTCTAGCCCCAAATTAACCCCCCACATTATCTGCCAGTTTCCCTACGCCCAAAGAAGGGAATCTTCACTGGAACTTGTTCTGCGAGGGATCAAGTGCCAGGCTGCCCCGTCTTCACACGTGAAAAAAATAAACTCCCGTCCTGGGATGAATATTTTATACCACGTCACAATATCTATAAACCGAATTTGGCCTTAAATAACCTACAATGGTTGATATGCCATAAAACCAAGCTAAACCTTCAAACCAAACCTTTGAATCATTAACTTTAGAGCCTCTTTAGTCAGCTCAGTGTTCAGTGCCAACTGATTTTATGGCATGTCAACCCTTATGGGGTTAGTTTTGTTACATCCACTAAATCAAATCTCTATGATTTATGACTTTCCTCAAGAAAAAAAATAGGATGGTATGTGACCACTTAAGACACTGGTTGACTAGTTACTCCACAGAAGCAGTGATTGGCAACTTATATGATACGTTTTTACATACTGGAAAGTCTCAGAAGCAGTGTTCTCAAAGCACCTAAATATGGCAAAATTTCTTCTCTCTCTCTCTCTTTTTTCTTTGTGGACCAAATTGACAACTCGTGGCCAAGCCCAGACCTGGTCACACAACATGATGGTCCCTCTCATAACATCATCAGGTAGCACATATAACAGACCCTGTCCTAGCTACTTAGAAAACCCCTCAAGCAGCCATTCTTAACTTTGTAGCTTATTCACTGATAGAAGCTCCATTTAACAGTCCGGTCTATGTAAGTACATGTAGCATAGCAACTCCTTATCAGCGTCTTACCCACTTTAGGAAGTAGTGCAAAAAATTTTTCCTAAATGGTCATATCCTGTTTTGGCTCTCCCTGTACCAATACATACAACCCATATTATGCCTTCTCTTCACGGTCTTCTTCCCATACAGCATATCAATCTCATAATGGCTTTATCTACAACTAGCCCAATAAAGAAGGTTTGATTGTGCCACAAATTATGAAACCAATACCAATTTCTACAAGTCAGAACAAGTAAATCTTGTTCACCAATGGTCCGGGAGACCAGGGTTCAATCCCAGTTTGAGTCATACCAAAGACTCTAAAAATGGTACTTGATGCCTCTTTGCTTAACACTCAGCATTATAAGGTAAGGATCAAAGGTAAAGTGGTGCAAATCCGGAGAAAGGAATTGTGCCCTCCCCTACACCTCAGTGTAGTAGCTATTGAAAAAGGAGCTTTCAGGTAGCCCTCGACTATAGTCGCCAACTTTACTTGCTAATTGGCAATTCTTTTCTTCTTTTAAATTATCTTCCATGTATCCTTTAGGGGGCCTCCAAAACAGAACTTTCACTAAACAGGCAGTTTCACTATAGAATTGCTTATACATTCTTTGTAAATACACCTTTCCTTGTTTGTTAACTTAATTATAATCAGTTATCCTTTTTTCTATCAAAATGACAAGTAATACAATATTGTCCTTATAAGGACAGCCTTCTCTTCACTTCTCTCTTTCTCTCTTCTTTTGTATTACCATACTTGAATATAACAGTTTATACTGAAATCAACTTCCCAATTTTTGTCTCCAATTCACCAATGGTCCGGGAGACCTGGGTTTGATCTCCAGGTTGGGTCATACCAAAGACTTTAAAAATGGTACTTGATACCTCCTTGCTTAACACTCAGCAATATAAGGCATGTATCAAGGGTAAAGTGGAGCTATCCAGAGAAAGGAGTAGCGCCCTCTCCAACAGTGCAGTAGCTATTGAAAAGGGAGCCTTCTGGTGGCCCTCGACTTCAGTTGCCAACTTACTTTACTTATTTACAATACAAAAATGTACCTTCATGATTTTTTTTAACAGATAAACACTTCATATTTTATCATAACCTTTTAAGAGCAAATGTATTGATAAAGTTGTTGAAACTTCACAAAAGGTTATTGAATGAGAAATAACCAAAATGAAGGTTGGAAATGAAATGGAAAACAAAATACAATACTTTCCAGCAGCGTGAAGAAAGTAACCATTGCTAATGGTGACTACTTAATATATTTTCACTCCCTCACAATAGTGTCCGACATATTCATGGTTTGGTTTAGTTTCTTTGTTTAACCTTTGTAGGTTATTTAATGCCAAAGCTATTCTCCTAGAAGAACAGCAGTGGTACTATTTAACCCATAGCTGGGAGGATAAGGAGGTTCATTCCTTTCCCAAGGGTATTTGCCCGAAAGTGAATGTAATAGTGCGACTGGTGTACGAACTCACTTACTACAATTCCGTAGTCCATTGTTTTAACCATTACACCACGAGGACACCCCCCCGCCCGACATATTTATAAGGAATGGGATATACCCATTAATGTTCGTTGGTAGGTTAGATAACAAAAGCTCACAATCAATTTAACCCTAAATGGATGCAAATATTTCTCTCAAAATGGAAGATGGATGTAAGCTTTTTGTTAAAAACAGCATGGTTGGATGGGATTTTTTAGAACACAGTGACTGCACCTCTGCAGAGAGGTAGGACCCCCTACCCCACCCCAATGAGACCACTTGTTGACTGTGAGTGGTACTATTTACCAACCCCTCCGCTCGGGCAGGATATGACACAAGGTCAATTTTTAAGCGGAGTTTAACAGGTTTGAATTCAGAGTTTTCCTTCTCCTAGACTAGTTGCCTAACCAAGGCTGAAGAACCTAGTCTGTCCTACTATTTACCCATAGCTGGAGGGAGAATAATTGGATTCATACCTTTTCCAAGGGTATTAGTGCAATGTGAAATGCAATCAGTCTCGTCCAGGATTTGAACTTGTATCGCCGTGTTCATTTCCTACGGCGATAACGACTACACCACGACTGTGAGTGGTAACCTGTAATACTTGAGAACAGGATCTTGGTGGTTGAGCAGTCTGTAACCTGGCAACCAAAGGGGTTAAATGACCTGCAACACTCCACTTTGACTCTTACTGGGCTAGACAGACAATTGGAGTCCTGATCTGATCGGTCAGCTGGTCATGTCAAGCCTGAGTACCTATATGATTGTCCAAACTATATTTTTCAAATTGCTCTTACAATTCTATTTTATCTTAAAGGAGTTAAAGGTCAATTGCATTGAGATTACAACGGTTGAAACCATTTAATTATATGCAAACAAAGGATTAGTGTTTGATAGAATTATTAGTGTTAGATAGCAATATTTGAAATCATATTGTAGGTATGACACTAAACTGCATCTGATGGTGAGGTTTCAGTCCTAGAGTTTAGAAAATATGGAGTACTCCTTCATCACCATTACTCCCAGGTCCACTCTTCCTTGAGTGGTAGTATAGATATTTGTCACTTGCCCCACCAAACAAGTAAGTATGGCACAAGGCCAAGTTTTAGGTAGGTCCAGGCATAGGACCATAGCCCAGATACACCTGGCAAGCACAAAAATGCCTCAAGCCTCTTAGCATTCCCCTAAAAAGGAGCACCTCAGGCACCAGGTGATAAACCTAGCCCCAACAAGGAGGACTGCCCACTGAGGCTTGTGGATTGGGTCAGTCTCGCCCACAAGATGCGACAGTTGGGCTTACCCAGCGATCGCATCAAGCAGTTTTGACCAACCATGACCCCCAACTCCACAACTGATCCCAAACCAATCGCATACTCATAACAGCTGGTCAGAAAAAGTCATTTTGGAGGGTAGTACATGTTAGGGTCCCATGTATGGATGAAATTGAATTGTTCAGTCATCTACAAAGGATTATTATTATTATCAGTTATTTGAAACCATACAGCAATGTGCAAATTGTTTGTATTAGATAGGAATACTTGATAAATAGAATTACTAATGTTAAATAACAATACTTGGAACCATTTAACTGTGTGCAAAAAATGATTAATATTAAATAGAATTCTTAGTGTTAGATAGCAATACCTGAAACCATTTAACTGTGTGCAAATTAAATTATTAGTGTTAGACAACAATACTAAAAACTATTTGACTGTTTGGAAACAAATACTCAATATTAAACAGAATTATTTGTATTTGATAGAAATAATTGAAACTATTTAGAATTATTTGTGGTAAAAATACTTGTTACTATTTTACTGTTTGCAAACAAATGATTAATATTAAACAGAATTATTAATAATATATAGAAATACTTGAAACCATTTAGTGTTATTTGTGTCAGCAGTACTTGTAACCATCTGTGTGCAAACAAATGAGCTCTGGTTCATTAAGAAGTAATGTCACCTTCAAACTATTTGCTTACAAATCATATATATATATATATATATATATATATATATATAGCAATATATATATATATAGAGAGAGAGAGTGAGTAAAGTTGGTGACCATAGTCGAGGGTGATCTGAAGACTCCCTTTTCAATAGCTACAACACCTAAGTGTAGGGGAGGGCACTACTCCATTCCCTGGATTGCTCCACTTTACCCTTGATCCTCACCATATAATGCTGAGTGTTAAGCAAGGCGGCATCAAGTACCATTTTTTTAGTCTTTGGTATGACTCGACTAGGGATTGAACCCCGGTTTTCCTGACCTTTGGCAAACACTCTACTCATTTGGCCAATGGACCGATTAAATGTGTGTGTGTGTGTGTGTGTATAAACATGATTTGACATTGAATTATCCACAAGGGTTAACATGTCATAAAACACAACCAAATCAAACCAAACTAATTTCATTCAAAGTTTAAGATGGGCATGACATTTCAGACAAAATGAAAAATGGATGTAAACCTTTCTCTTGAATTAGCTGATATCACCATTTGTCCTTGGAGAAAGATGGATGCATTATTATTTTATATATTTCAGCATCAATAAATCATTTTAAAATCTAAGCATTTTTGATTTATTGCCATTATCAAATTGTGTAAAAAAACACAAATCTACTTAAAAAACAAATTAAAATTATGAATGTATTTTTAAAAATTAAAAAAATAACAAACCAAAGTGTGGTAATATAGATAAAATGAAATTTGTTTTGCAGACTTTTGGTAAACATGATATAAAAAATCTGGGTGTGATAGAGAAAAAATGGATTGGAAGCCACCCAAGTGGAATTTCATTTGATCACGAGACCTTCAGTCTTTCTTGTGAGTTTTATAACTTTTATCTGTATTTAAAAAAAATTGATTGCTGATTTTTAATGTTCTTTTTTAGATATCAGTTGAGCATTCTCTTAACAGCATTTTTCTTTTAATAGTATTGCATATATATATATATATATATATATATATATATATCTTTGTTTTTTGTTGTTGTTGTTTTTTTTTTCAAGTATAAAATAGAATAATAAAAAACAGAATAAAAACTCTTGACTGAGTTTCATGTTGCTGATCCCTATGTGAGCTAGTATTAGACACTTCTGACCTGCTCCAAATAGCACATAATTGTAAACAATAATTTTACAGCAAAATACTTAGAATGCTCTTACTTTGGGAATCAAGTTACCTAACATACATTGAATACTAGCTCACCTGAAGATAGGTTATATGAAACTTTGAATTGTTATCATTTTTTAATACTGAAAGTTCAGTAATATAGTTCTGTATTTTTGTGCATACAGCGCACTAAATAATTTATTCAAAAACTTTTAGCATTAAATCATAATTCTAATTATATATATATATATATATATAGGCTTCAACACAGTACATTCATCATATCTACCACGTACACTCCATCATTTATTACAATAACGTATAAGTCTTAAAACGTTAATACAA
Source organism: Sepioteuthis lessoniana (assembly GCA_963585895.1). Lineage (NCBI taxonomy): Eukaryota > Metazoa > Mollusca > Cephalopoda > Myopsida > Loliginidae > Sepioteuthis > Sepioteuthis lessoniana. The sequence continues at coordinate 107,886,606 of OY757912.1, read as the reverse complement.
TACAGAGAGCCATTAAGAATAACCATCACAACTCCCATACCTTCCAAACCTATTATTTATTTCCTCAATTTTGTAATGATAACATTTTGCTCTTTAGTTATTATCATCATCGTACATAAAAAAAAGAAAAACCACAAAAAAACATGGCTAATACAAACTATTATTGCAACGTCTTATCGTTATATTCCTTAAGTACGTACAATCATGGATCACTATGAAATATACGCAATATATCATCAATACATTATAACCTTTATATACTACTGTATGGATGCACAACATGGGCGCTAACAAAACGGCTGGAGAAGAAGCTAGACGGCAATTACACAAGAATGCTGCGAGCAATCTTGAACAAGTCCTGGCGGCAACATCCCCACAAGACACCAACTATACGGCCACCTGCCTCCTATCACGAAAACTATCCAAGTTAGACGAACCAGACATGCAGGTCACTGCTGGAGAAGCAGGGACGAACTCATAAGTTATGTACTCTTATGGACCCCCACATATGGCCGGGCAAAAGCAGGACGACCAGCACGAACATACATCCAGCATATGTAAGGATACAGGATGTGGCTCTGAAGACCTGCCAGAGGCGATGAACGATAGGGAAAAGTGGCGAGAGAGGGTCAGGGATATCTGTGCTAGCGGCACGACATGATGATGATGACATTATAACCAATACAAATTATTATTGTAATCTAACTCAAATTTCATCCCAACATAAAATACCAATATTGTACAATATTCCATAGTATATTACGATACAACATATCCCTCCACCTTGATAATTACTGTGATTCTGGCCTACCATACTACACTCGCCTTACAAATCATAACTTTATTTTATTTCCTTCGAAATACAATAATGATGTTTTGTTCCTTAGTTATAATCACCTCCACTAATATGCACACAAGTACATAAAGAAATAAATAAACAATTTTTTTCTCGGCCCTACTGAAGCAAAGTTTGCTACGACTGCGTTCTCCTATCTGGAAAACAACCTCAAGTTTATCGCGCTGGAATATTATGTAATCAAAACAGACATTTTAGGTACTATTTATTAGTAAAATTTACAACGATGAAATTATAACTAAAATTTCTATAATATCTATATAAGATATCTACTTAATTTTAGAGAGCTATATATTCATTTTTTTAAATACAATAAAGTTTGGCAATAAAATAATTGTGGCGAGAGCAAAAGGCAGAGTAAACCACTGGCTGCCATAAATGAGAATAGTCATCCTTGTTAGTCAAAGAAACCACGTTTGGTGTGTTGGCTGTGGAGAAGAGGATGGCCAGCGTGAACCCAGGACATCCGCTAATAAAAACCTGATAGTAGTTTTGCTTCAGCAACAAAAACAAAACAAAACAAAAAGACAAAAACAACCCCACCAACCAACGTACAAATAACCAAACAACAAAGAACCCAATCCACCCGGATTTGACGGAAGTGAAAGAGGCGGCTGTAGCAGCCACAGATCTAGTTCCTTTCGCGAATCAATGCCCCTGTTAAAAGAATCGGTCACTCACTGACCAATCAACTGGCAGAGCGCATTGATTCCTTCTCCCTCTCAGGAACTATTTTTTCTGGTCCCTTTTCTGTAGAAAGGACAACGTCAGAGAGAGTCTGGAGCTAGCAGAAGAAACATATCTCTCCCACATGACTGCACTGATTCCACTTGGAACACTTCGCTCACTGCTAGCTTTAAACACGCTTCCTACGAACCAAGGACCAGCATACAGACCAGCGACGCAAAAGAGACACTTTCTCACTCTCACTCCTTCACGCCTGCTATTAATAAACCTTACTTTGTTGTGTTGTTAAAAGAAGTTTTGTAATTCATTTGTGTGCCTAAAAAATATAGTGTTCGGGAAATTAATAATTTCCCGAAACGCAATACGGCTGTGAAACAGAGACGACAACAAAACTGATTTTGCGTATTGATTTACAGAGAACTTTTTAAAAATTCGATTCAACATTACCAAATAAAATACGGTTTTATTGTATAATGTTTCATTAGAAATTATAGGACTTACACTGTGGGGTTTAAAGGTTTTTAGCGTCGAGGTTACCAATGTGGGGTTTGAAAGTTTTTATGAAGGTCAGTGGGTAAGGGCAAGGCTGTGTTGCCGTAAGATATCTGACTCCATATTTTGGTTATATTATTTTACCCCACGTTGACTGGCCGGCGGAATGCCTTGCCCAAAGAAAGTCCAAAAGAAATATACAAAGAAAAGATAGAAACAGATAAAAGACGAAAACATTTATTTCATACTTTCCTTTATTTACTTGGTGAATGGACTAACCAACGCTACGTCCCAAGACACAGCGTGGTGCCCAAAACACCAGATAGTAAAATCGGTGTTGTCGGTTCGACGTTATACCCGAAAAAGAGATCGGTTCACAGAAAACCTGAGTATTTATCTCTCTTCACCGGCTCCAAATTCGCTACTCCAAAATTCTTCTAATTTTGGCGCGACCGCTTCTCATTGGCTACTTTACGTTTTATTATTTTTCTTTTTTCTGATTTTAACCGGATGGATGCGTGGAGCCTTATGCGTGGCGACGCGTTTATACATTTTGTATCTGGCAGCCGATGAGTCAATATCCGGTTGGGAGTTTTACTGTTAATTCCTAAATCCCCACAACACTCCTATGATTTAAAATGGGCAGTATGCCCATTTCATATCTTTTACACATCTTTCATATCATTACATCTTTATTAGCTTTGTCTCCATGTGCCTTTTTCCAAGTATAAACAAAAATAATATACCACTAAACATATACCAAACTACAACATAAATTTTGGGGGAACAAACATGTATACCAAAATAACATGTCCTCCTACAAAATCCCGATGTCTTTGGTTTAGAAAGAAAATGAACTTTTAAAAAAATTGTTAGGGTGTACTTATTTATGGCCAATGCTGTATATATAAGGGTCATTCAATAAATAAGATGAATTTTGTCTAAGGAGTTGACAATAGGAAGTAATTATGATGGATCCTTTCATGTCTTAGATGGGTAGGGGGACATGTTATTTGGTAGATATGTTTGGTCCCCCAAAATTTATGTTGTAGTTTAGTTTGTGTTTAGTGGTATATTTTGTTTGGAAAAAGGCACATAGAGACAAAGTTAGTAAAGATGTGTAAATGATATGAAACGGTGCGGACAAAAGGAACATTCAAAACAAGTGACATAAACAAAACAAATTTATATCTTAACAATACATACAATGAAAACATTTAAAACATTACGATGGTTCTATTACTGCTCGTGAAAATATTCTCCGTGTGTGTGTGTGACTAATACAACTAAAAACTATAAAAAGGACAAAATGACAAAGTGTCCTCTGCATGTTAACTACGTATTTCTAAATGTTCGTTTGTTTCTATAATTCGACGCAATTGCTGTTTTCGAAGCTGTAAAAAGTCTCACAGACAAGGTATACTAAGGAAAGGAATGTTTGCATGGCCTATACATTTTGTGGCGTTTGACGGCTGTTGGTGAATATGAGAGAGTGGTAGTATTCTCTCTGGAAGTCACACTGGAGAGAGTGTATTAACCCTGCAAGTGAAAATGTGAAAAAGAAGAAGAGTGTTTGAAGACGGAGTATCTATAGAAAATACGTGTCTTGGAGTCGGCTCCAAAAAACGCGGGACGAAATTCAAATGAGGACGTAGTTTTAAACACTGAGCACGTGGTTCTCCTGACCAATGTTTTCCCGAGACTAATTGTTTATGTGCGTCTGCCATCTTCATTTCGGGAAAAAGTGGCATACTGTCCATTTTAAATTATAGGAGTGTAAGTCCTATAGAAGACTGTCAGAATGACCTTCTTTACTGACAGCTTTGCCCAGAAGATTTTCTTTAAGGAAAAGTCTGTGTGTTTCCACATTAGAACTATCTTTTTGACTTTGAGTTGGAAACCTCTTTTTTTTTTTACTAAAACATGTTTTGCTCCACTAGGAAACCTCTTTTTTTTTTACTAAAACATATTTTGCTCCACTAGGAAACCTCTTTTTTTTTTTTACTAAAACATGGTTTGCTCCACTAGGAAACCTCTTTTTTTTTTTTTTTTTTTTACTAAAACATGGTTTGCTCCACTAGGAAACCTCTTTTTTTTTTTTTTTTTTTACTAAAACATGGTTTGCTCCACTAGGAAACCTCTTTTTTTTTTTTTTGTTACTAAAACATGGTTTGCTCCACTAGGAAACCTCTTTTTTTTTTTTTACTAAAACATGGTTTGCTCCACTAGGAAACCTCTTTTTTTTTTTTACTAAAACATGGTTTGCTCCACTAGGAAACCTCTTTTTTTTTTTTTTACTAAAACATGGTTTGCTCCACTAGGAAACCTCTTTTTTTTTTTTTTGTTACTAAAACATGGTTTGCTCCACTAGGAAACCTCTTTTTTTTTTTTTTACTAAAACATGGTTTGCTCCACTAGGAAACCTCTTTTTTTCTTTTTTTTTTTTACTAAAACATGGTTTGCTCCACTAGGAAACCTCTTTTTTTTTTACTAAAACATGGTTTGCTCCACTAGGAAACCTCTTTTTTTTTTTTTTTTTTTTTACTAAAACATGGTTTGCTCCACTAGGAAACCTCTTTTTTTTTTTTTTGTTACTAAAACATGGTTTGCTCCACTAGGAAACCTCTTTTTTTTTTACTAAAACATGGTTTGCTCCACTAGGAAACCTCTTTTTTTTTTTTTTTTTTTTTACTAAAACATGGTTTGCTCCACTAGGAAACCTCTTTTTTTTTTTTTTGTTACTAAAACATGGTTTGCTCCACTAGGAAACCTCTTTTTTTTTTTTTTACTAAAACATGGTTTGCTCCACTAGGAAACCTCTTTTTTTCTTTTTTTTTTTTACTAAAACATGGTTTGCTCCACTAGGAAACCTCTTTTTTTTTTACTAAAACATGGTTTGCTCCACTAGGAAACCTCTTTTTTTTTTTTTTTTTTTTACTAAAACATGGTTTGCTCCACTAGGAAACCTCTTTTTTTTTTTTTTTACTAAAACATGGTTTGCTCCACTAGGAAACCTCTTTTTTTTTTTTTACTAAAACATGGTTTGCTCCACTAGGAAACCTCTTTTTTTTTTTTTTTTTACTAAAACATGGTTTGCTCCACTAGGAAACCTCTTTTTTTTTTTTTTGACTAAAACATGTTTTGCTCCACTAGGAAAAACATCTTTTTTTTTTTTACTAAAACATGCTTCTCCATATGCATCATATGTTCTTCTGTTAATTTCACATAGTTTGCAATTCTCAGCCACCAAAGATTTAATGACAGACTTCTGTTCAAGCCTGGAGCAATTTGTTTTATTTTCTACCATTTTGAATAGCCTCAAAACAAATATTTTTGTGAGATAAAAATAATTTCTGTTATAAACCAATTCCAAACAATGCAGAGTTTACTTTCATCGGAAAAAGTTTGAAAAAAAAAAAAAAAAAAAAGAATTTTCCTTTTTTCAAAATAATTCCCTTTGTTTTTGAATGACCCTCATATAATGTCATGCCATCTGTTTTTAGCACAAAGTAATGAGAAATCACATTGTTATGGTAATACAAGACATCATTGAATGCTTCTCAAAACAAACATGCCTCATGTTACCATTTCTCATTACACTGTAAGGAGACTTAGTTGCTAATATAGGATGTTTAAAAAACGTTAACATTTCTATGGGAGTTCCTTTAAGATATGATTTTATAGTTTCCTCTTGTTCAGTGTCCCTATCAACACATTATTGGAATCTCTCCCAGGGGCTCATTGTAATCTCAGTTCAGCTTTTCAAATATACTCCCATAAAAATATTAACATTTTTTTAATCACCCGTGGGAAATTTAAAGAATGTGTTTCCAGGGATGGTGAACATGTGGAGACTGTCTGAAATTATATCATAAATGTGCTCCCATAAGGGTATAAACATATTTTTAATTACTCTGTACATTGTCAAAACGTTGTCAACATTAGATCAAACATTAGATCAAGCACAAGAACAAAAGAAAAATAATAAAAATTTCTTGAAATCCTAGCAATAAATTAAGTCAGTTGAATCAGTGTTTCTCAACGTTTTTTTCCTTGTGATTCATTTTTGGTGTTAAAAAAATTCAGATGCACATAAGCACAAATAGAAATTCTGTGTTACAGGAAAGAGTGGGAAGAAAACATATAATTTGAAAGCCCACCTATTATACTTGTACCAAGTCCACTGATTTGAATGATTATTTATAAAATCTACATAATATCTGAAACACAAAGAACATTGAAATATTTTTAAGAAAAAAATCATTTGAAAAACATTCTAAGATGCTTTTTTTTTTCAGTTCCTGTAAGTCTGAATGTCAAAATAAAGGCTTTATTAATTGGTGCTGCTTTCTTACTGGTGAGATATTTTGAGATATTTTCATGTCTTTTCTTTTCAATAGCATTTTCATTAATCAACTATATCCATCAATTTATATATTACAAAAATTCTCATTGTTTGTTCATACACACACATGCACACATATATGTTGTTTTGCCATCTTATTCTTCTCTGGGATGTTAGTCATTCTTCTTGCCATCATCTTGTATTGCAGTCCCATATTGTTCCATCTTCTTCTCTTCTTCGCTTGGATAAATAAACAACATAACATCTGTGTGCTCACTTAACTTTCTTCATCTTTGATGCCTTTTCACATACATAATTGGTTCATATGACAATTGAGAATTGGCAACAGTTGGAAATACTTGGAAATTAGGTCCACTCTCTTTTTCAGTTCTGGACTAACTTAAAGTTAAAATCTTACTTCTAGGATTTTAGTCACCAGATTTTATAATTCTCTAGTGAGAATCAAACGTTCAACTACCTTTAAAAATCCTTACCTGTCAATTAAACTTATTTAACATTAACAGTTTCTGCTTTTGGGATAACTTTTAAAATTAGACTATATGGCAAATAAAATATTTTTCAATCTATTATTTAATGTATATATATATATATATATATAGAACTGAAGCCCCCAATGAAAAAACTGAACCATTTTCTATTATCATATTTACCTACCCCTCCACTCGGGCAGGATATGACACAAGGTCAATTTTTTAAGCAGAGTTTAACAGGTTTGAATTCAGAGATTTCCTTCTCCTAGACTAGTTGCCTCACCAAGGCTGAAGAACCCAGTCTACCCTACTATTTACCCATAGCTGGAGGGAGAGTAATTGGATTCATACCTTTTCCAAGGGTATTAGTGCTATGTGAAATGCCATCAGTCTCATCCAGGATTTGAACTCGTGTCTCCGTGTCCATTTCCTACAACGATAACCATTACACCACGGGTACCTCCATTTTCTATTATTGCTACAATGAAACTTCAATGGCTTAGACAATACATAGGAAGAGATTATTTTACTTGGCCTAGTGGATAGCCAACTTTACTTTTTTTACTTATTGTTGTTAAAGTTCCCTTAGTTGTAGTGAAAAATCATGATTTTCTAAAAAGAAAATTCTCAGAAATACCAAAAAATGGGAAATTTTGTAAAATTTTATTAAGACAACTAATGAATATATATATATATATATATATATATATATATATATATATATATATATATATAAATTAGTTGTCTTAATAAAAAAATTTTATCCTTGAGGATGATACTATTTAACCGATTGCTGGGGAGAGAAGGGGTTCACACCTCTCCCTAGGTCATTAGTCCAAAAGCAACAGCATGGCTGGAATCTGAACTTGCTTACTATGATCTTGCAGTTCAGTATGTTAGTCACTATGTTACTGAGACTCTGCCTTAGTGAGTTGAGACATGACTAAATATCTTACCTAGTATCAAACATTACTGATAACCAGTAACCTCTCCAATACAATCATATTTTTGCAATTTGTATTTAAATCATTTTAACTTATTCATATTTCTGAAAACAGTAGTTGTAGACAGTACAATCTGCAAAGATAGCTTTCTGAGAGATTTTCTGGGTGAGCAAGTTTAACACTTGGACTGTTGGAGAATTTTGACAATTAACAAAAATGACTGGTCTGAGCTGTTTTCATTCTATATACACCAAGTCTCACAAAATCTATCAACCAAATATTGTTACTTGTTGGTAAATGTAGACCAGGGAAATTTTAAATTAAATTAATTCTTATATGTTTGTGAGTTTTATATATAAAATATGTTTATCTTTGGAAAATAACATGGCTTACATAACATTAAGAAATGATTTGGTTTGATTTCTTGGTTTAATGGCATATCAACCTATGAGGTTGATTTAATGCTAAAGTCATCCTTATAGAAGAAAAGTAGTGGTACTATTTAATCCATAGCTGGATAAAGAAATGGATGCTTAAATGAGGCTAGCATATAACACATTTCCACTACTGTATTCTGTTATCTCTGAGTAGTGTTACCATGGACTATTATTATGGCTAGCCCATTTGGATGGGGCCATAGAATACACTGATTGTATCTCAGCAGAGGAGTTAGACTCCCCCAATGAGTGTCCAGGATATGACACTAAACAACCAGATGGTGAGACTCGAGTAATGCTGGAGCTTTGGGGAATGCAGAGTAGCCCTTCATTACCATCACTTCTTGGTCCACTCTGACCCAAAGTGGTAGTACCTGATAGGGTCCTATCTATGGATCAAATAAAACAGTTTAGCATTTAACTGGGTGTAAACAAATGACTGATGTTTAATTGAATTGTTAGTGATACATAGCAATACTTGGAATCTTTTAACTTTGTGGATTTATGCTAAATTGAAGTGTTAGACATAGAACTGTTTTACCATTTAATTGTGTGTATCTACAAAATGTTTTTACAAATCATATATTTAATATAAATGCAACTAAAGGATTTACCATTAAATAACCAACAATGTTGATATGTCATAAAACCAAACTAAACCAATTATTATTATTAAAATTTTTATGATGGTAAAAGTTTTACCTTCTTTTCCTAAGGTTTGCATTGTTTATGAAACTGTATCGCAACCAAAAAAAAAACCCAATTTATTTCTGTTTTAAATTAATATTCTGATATTTTTTGTTTTTTAATTTATTTTGCAGAATGTGGTCTATTTTGAGATGTCCTGAAGAGGTCTCTTTAGAATTTTACCAGACTGGAATGTTTTTCAATCCCAAATGACTTAAATTTGAAAGAAAAAAAATACTTTGTTATTAAAGCCATTATGTAATCTACAATTAAAAAATAGTCATCTTTATAAAAAAAACTAGTCAATATTTTAAACAGATGTTAACAATATTGGCTAAGAATGATAAAAAGAAACTCATTTCTTAAAGATTTTCAAAGTGAAAAAGGGTTCGTACATTTCTCAAGGGTATTAGTCCAAAAATTAATGAGACAGGAAATGGTGATTAGGTCAATTAGTAAATAACTAAAAAGCAAGCATATAAAGAAAAAAAATGAATAAAAACCTTGTAGGACTGATTTCCAAAGGGCATAGATTTTCCATAATATCGATGCTCAGCAAACACCATCATTGCTATAAATTTGGCAGCCATTTCAATCATAAAACCTTGAAAGAGTGAAAAACAAGTTGATATTTTAAGCAGATGTTAATTATACTGACTAAAAAAGATAAAAAGAAACTAATTTCATGAAAACTCTTTCTGACTTCTATAATAAACTGCGGCTTTTTTATACATTACTTTTTACTTGAGTTGTTTTTTTTGTAAATTGGAGCCTGTGATGATTCTAATCCCCATCAAAGAAACCAGAGCTAAAACAAAAATAAAAAACCAAAAAAGTTTTTCTTTAAAATAAATTACTCTGAAATTAAGTTTTATTTTTTATTTTTTTAATAATATAAGTTTTAATTCATGACCTCTGACAATCTCTTTCTCAGATTTTCAATGAATTTCAATTATGAAATCATTAGCAATGTATATACATGATACAATAATCACGTTCTGTCAGTAAGGTTTGCTTTAATTCTTGATTATAGTTGCCCATTCGGCTAGGGCTGTAGAATACACCAACTGCACCTCTGCAGAGGGGTAAGACCCCTCCCAATGAGAGTCCTGGATATGACAATAAACAATCTGATGGGGAGATTCCAGTGATACTGGAGCTTTGGGGAATATGGAGCACCCCTTCATTGCCATTGCTCCTAGGTCCACTCTGACCCAGAATGGTAATACCTGATAGGGCCCTATATATGGGTTACATATAACTAACTGCATACTTATGCTAAACTGAACTGTTTGAATTAGAACTGTTTGACTAAACTGAATAGCTTGAAATAGAAATGTTTTTGACAATTAAACTGTACTTACATTTAAACTGCGTACTTATGCTAAACTGAATTGTTTGAAATGGATGTGTTTTTAACATTAAAACTGTACTTACACTAAACTGAATTGTTTAATATAGAACTGTTTTCATATTTAACCATATGTAAACAAAATCTGTACTTATACTAAACAGAATTTGTTGAATTAAAACTGTTTGAATAAACTGAATAGCTTGAAATAGAAATGTTTTGACAATTAAACTGTGTACTCATGCTAAACTGAATTGTTTGAAATAGAACTGATAATTTGTTCAACATTGAATTTGGCATTAAATAACCTACAAAGGTTGATATGCTATAAAACCCAACCAACCAACCAACAACTTGATTATAGGAAATTATTTTCTTTCTGATTTTTTAATGCATTTCTATAGCAAAATTATTAAGGAAAGATTTTATAGCGAAATGATTAGCAATATATTTGCATAATACTTATGAAATTCTTACTCAGTCATTAATGTTTGTATTAATTTCTTACAACTGAAAATCTTTTCCTTTCCAAATTTCAATGCATTTCTATAGTAAAATTATTAGCAATATATTTACACAGTATATATAATAATCCTATTATGTAAGATTTGCATTAATTCCTGACCAATGACAATTCCTTTCTCCTTGATTTTCTGTATATTTCTATCATAAATTCATTACCAATAACTGACAATTTATCTCAAGGATAAGAGATTTAAAGACAAGGATGACATTTAAAGAAATATGATGGTGCAGTTTCATACCAAATAAAATAAAGAGCTTCAAAGATGCTGCAACCAATGAAAAACCTACTAGAATAAAATGGGACTATTTTGAATAAAATGAATGTTCATTCATTGTTCATTTCTGTCTTGGTATATACAGCTTCAGTTTTATACTTTTTAAACACACATTATATAAATGATCAGCAATGTAAGTGAAAATTTTCATTGCCTTTGACTTTGGGAAAAGTCTTTGATACATAAGAAATTATTTAGTACATTGAACTTCTTTTTATCCTTAATTTTGTCCATACAATTGTTTATTTGGAATCCACTCATCTTCTTTTGTTTATAACTTTGAAAAGAGTAATAAACATATGAGAAATTGTTTGGACAATTAAACTATCTCTTTGTATTTGTTATGTTGTTAGTACACACATTTAGCCAGGATATATTTATCTACTTTTGTTTATAATTTTGAAAAGAGTCATTAATTCATTTCTTTTAATGGAAAAATTTTTAATTCTTTGATTTAACTGTTAAACCCCGTTCTCATGTCTGGACGATAGCCACCACATTTCTTATGTCCCTCTCTCATGTCCAGACGATAGCTAGCACATTTGTTATGTCCCTCTCTCATGTCCGGACGATAGCCAACACATTTGTTATGTCCCTCTCTCATGTCCGGACAATAGCCACCACATTTGTTATGTCCCTCTCTCATGTCCGGACGATAGCCACCACATTTCTTATGTCCCTCTCTCATGACCGGACGATAGCCACCACATTTGTTATGTCCCTCTCTCATGTCCAGACGATAGCCACCACATTTGTTATGTCCCTCTCTCATGTCCAGACGATAGCCACCACATTTGTTATGTCCTTCTCTCATGTCCGGACGATAGCCACCACATTTGTTATGTCCCTCTCTCATGTCCGGACGATAGCCACCACATTTGTTATGTCCCTCTCTCATGTCCAGACGATAGCCAGCACATTTGTTATGTCCCTCTCTCATGTCCGGACGATAGCCAACACATTTGTTATGTCCCTCTCTCATGTCCGGACAATAGCCACCACATTTGTCATGTCCCTCTCTCATGTCCGGACGATAGCCAGCACATTTGTTATGTCCCTCTCTCATGTCCGGACGATAGCCAGCACATTTGTTATGTCCTTCTCTCATGTCCGGACGATAGCCAGCACATTTGTTATGTCCCTCTCTCATGTCCGGACGATAGCCACCACATTTGTTATGTCCCTCTCTCATGTCCAGACGATAGCCAACACATTTGTTATGTCCCTCTCTCATGTCCGGACGATAGCCACCACATTTGTTATGTCCCTCTCTCATATCTGGACGATAGCCATCACATTTGTTATGTCCCTCTCTCATATCTGGACGATAGCTACCGCATTTTTTATGTCTCTCTCTCATGTCTGGACGATAGCCAACACATTTATTATGTCCCTCTCTCATGTCCGAACGATATTCTCCATATTTTGTTATTCTTACTTGTCTTGGTCTATAGAAACACCAAAGTGAAAGTACGTTCACCAGATGGAGACACAGAATACTTCGACATTGTAGCAGGAGTACTACAAGGGGACACACTAGCCCCATACCGCTCTATCATCTGTCTAGACTACGTGCTTGGAACCTCAATCGATAAACTCAGAGAAAACAGCTTCGAGCTGACAAAGAAAAGCAAAAGGTACCCCGCAAAAACAATTACCGACATTGACTACGCCGATGACATAGCGATACTGGCAAATACAACCAACTAAGCCGAAACACTTCTGCATAGTTTGAAATGAGCTGCTGCAGGTAGTGGCCTCCATGTCAATCCACACAAAACTGAATTATTAGGCTTTACTCAAGCAGGCGACATTTCCACACTAGATGGAACCTCTCTGAAATTGGTAGACAAATTCACCTACCTAGGAAGCAGTGTCTCATCAACCAAAAAAGACATCGACATGCAGCTAATGAAGGTATGGACAGCTATCGATACGCTATCGATCATATGGAAATCAGACCTGACTGATAAAAGGAAACACAGTTTCTTCCAAGCTGTGGTCATATCGATACTGCTGTATGGATGCACCACTTGGGTGCTAACAAAACAGCTGGAGAGGAAGCTAGACGGCAATTACACAAGAATGTTGCAAGCAATATTGAATAAGTCCAGGCAGCAACACCCCACAAGGCACCAACTATATGGCCACCTGTCTCCCATCACGAAAACCATCCAAGTTAGACGAACCAGACATGCAGGATACTGCTGGAGAAGCAGGGACGAGCTCATAAGTGATGTACTCCTATGGACCCTCACATGTGGTCGAGCAAAAGCAGGACGACCAGCTCAAACATACATACAGCAGCTATGTGAGGATATGGGATGTAGCCCTGAGGACGTGCCAGAGGCGATGAACGATAGGGAGAAGTAGCGAGAGAGGGTCAAGGATGTCCGTGCTAGTGGCACAACACGATGATGATGAGGACTTGTCCTGGACACGTCGTAAAAGAGAAGTACGTAAACGAATAAAAATTTATAATTGGTTCTTTTCCCCTGAGTTGTCTCGTTGGGATATTTCATAGGTAATAATAAAAAAAGGTATCAACAAGTTGAAGAATTATTGCACAGAAGCAACATATCAGAATGATCAGCAAAATAAAATTAAACACAATGGCAATTTTCAACAACATATAAAATACATTTATTCTATTAACATTTAACTAACAAAATAATATAGACACATATGATACATTTCCAGAGATATATGAATAGAACTTATCTGAGGAATTGTGTTTGACGCAAATACTCAACATGATAGAAAATTATGTTCTATTAGACCTTTTTAGTTGTGGTCGTGCCTTTTCTTTTCAAATGCCAATGGTGCATGTTTCTTTTTAACTGTTCGTATAACATTTCAGTTTCCAACCTTTCACACCTACATGTCTCCACTCAACTATTCATGTCGCCATCTCTGCTTTGACTGTCCCGTTTCAAACCAAACCATCCAACCTTCCAATTCGTGCCGGTAGGCAAAAGAGATCGCATTCTTTTACTCCAGAGACTTCTGATCTGCAACGTCCCACTACTCCTATCTCAGTGTGTTCGTTGGCAGCTACAATGTGAAACGTTACAAGTACGCCATTTGACCTGTAGCAGAAAGAATTCCAAATTTTTGTTTGGCGCGTAAATTAATTTAACCGTTGTGGTCTTGTTGCATATTTTCACCCAATGAGAATGACTAGTCCCATTCTGCCCGGAGGATTTTCCTGGGTAATATAAAAGCGGTGAAAGCGCGCGAAACTTCCTCTCCTCAGCCATCTTCCGAGCAGGATGGACCTGTCATCTCTTTCTCTCCAGCAGCAGAACAATTCACCACGAGGAGGGCACATTTAATTTATGGACTGTTGTGCCTCCGCCTCTGACTACAGCAATTCGATTCTTGTTCTGTTTCAGCAATTAAACTTTAGCTTGACTACCGCAACTCTATTCATGCTCCGACATTCAGCTACTTTATTCTTTCTCAACTCTACAAGTATTAACTCTCATCCTACGACTCACAGCACCAGGGTTCTTTTGTCTCAAGCTGTTATAAAAACTCCTAAATTGAAAACCATCAATATCTTCGTCGACTCATTTGTTTCTTCCTGTAAATATAACAGGAGGTAATATATTCCGTCTTTCAATTATGAGTGATGACCTTCCTGCGTGATCATCATCATCATCATCATGTCGTGCCGCTGGCACGGATATCCCTGACCCTCTCTCGCCACTTCTCTCTATCATTCATCGCCTCTGGCAGGTCTTCAGGGCTACATCCCGTATCCTCACATAGCTGCTGAATGTATGTTCAAGCTGGTCGTCCTGCTTTTGCCCGGTCATATAGGGGGGGTCCATAGGAGTACATCACTTATGAGCTCGTCCCTGCTTCTCCAGCAGTGTCTTGCATGTCTGGTTCGTCTAACTTGGATAGTTTTCGTGATGGGAGGCAGGTGGCCGTATAGTTGGTGCTTTGTGGGGTGTTGTCGCCAGGAACGCCACCTTCATGGATCCCGAAGAGATACGAACACGCAGCTTTTCGACGCGATAGAACGATTGAACGAAAAGAGATATGGAGGATTTTGAATTTGGACTATGACCTTACTTTAGTTTATGATATACAGAAAAATCATTTCTTTCAATTCTAATAAGTTTTTTCTTTTTCGTTACATTTTTTAAAGCTTCTTCTCCTCCCAAGTAGTTCACTATCACTTAATACTATTATCTATGTACATGCACATATATACATACTCATACAGATACACTTTTACTGATATACTTTGCTTAACAGTTATTGTTGAAAGAAATGGAACTGACAAGCCAAGTGTAATATAATGGCCGTGGGATTTCGTTTTATATATCTTGCCTTTCGGTTTAGTTAGGCTGAGAACCTTTCGCTTAGCGTATAGGTTAGTTAGGTGCAAACATGAGCGCAGGTGTTCACGCGCGTGCGGAGCGGATGTGTCATTCAGAGATGTCAAAATAGAAACCCCAGTTAGGAAAAATATGACCGGGGGATGTGAATGGCGTCATGACCGGAAGCGTGGGCTGAGATTTGAGAAAAAGTCAGTTAGTTGAGTTCCTGCGTCCGAACGACAGAGTCGAGTTTTTGCTTCCGAAGAAGAAGGTGGACTTTCGGAGCTTACCGAGGCCTTGCGGTGGGTGCCGCACGTGGTTTGGGACAGATGGAAAAGTCAGCATAGAAAGATGGTATCTCTCTTCGTCATGTCGAAAAACTTTTTAACTCAAAGGTAATAAAAAGTTTCGTACCTGAACTAAGAAGTCGTAAGTGTTTTTCGTGTTTCGGGATTCCTATGTTATCTATGTGCGTTATGGACATTCTATGTACATTTCCCATATCCGTACCATGTATGGGTATGTTACATAAGTTCAACTCCTAGACAAACCTGTTTGGATTTTACTTTGCACTAATGCTCTTGAGAAAGGCATGAATCCATTGCTTATTCCCTCAGCTATGGGTAAATAGTAGGACAGACTGAGCTCTTCAGCCTTGGTATTGCAACTGGTCTAAGAGAAAGAAGACTGAATTTAAACCAGCAAAACTCTGCTGAAAAACTGACCTTGGGTCACTTTCTGCTCATGTTAGAGAGGTTGCACAAACACATACATGTATATATATTATTCTACTAACATTTGTGCATTTCAAGATAGAAGAGCTTTTTAGGTTTGTTTTGGTTGGTTTGGTTTTATGACACATCAAACATTGTCAGCTATTTAATGCTAAATCCAACTTTATACATATAAACAGTTCTATTTCAAATAATTCAGTTTAGTATAAGTATAATTTTTGTTTACATGCAGTTAAATATCAAAACAGTTCTATTTCAAACAATTCAGTTTAGCATTAGTACACATTTTACTTCTATTTGACCCATAGATGGGACCCTATTAGATGCTACCATTCCGGGCCAGAGAGGACCTGGGAGTGATAGCAATGAAGGGTGCTCTGTATTCCCCAAAGTTCCAGCATCAGTGGAACCTCACCATCAGATTGTTTAGTGTCATATCCAAGAGACTCGTAAAGAGAGGGGAGTCTTACCCCTCTGCAAAGAAGCAGTCAGTGTATTCTAGCGCCCCAGCCAATTGGGCAAGAGTTTATAGGGATATACCTTCACCAAAAGAAATAAAAATGGAAAATGTTTGAATTTATAGTCGTAATGAAGAGGAAACTGATGATTGCATGACATTCTGATAATAGATTCCTTTGATTCTCTCTTACCATCTATTATTATTGACCCTCACTCTTGGCAGGTCCTCTTGATGGCATCCAGTGTTGAAACTGAGCTGATAAATGTATGTTTTTGCCAGTTCACCAAAACTAGTGTGTCCATGTGTGGGAGTTTATGGAAGAATGTTGCTTATGAGTTCATCCCTGCTTCTTTAGTACTGCCCAGCATGTTTTTGTTCATCTTACTAGAATGGTTTGTGAGATGGGGGGTAAGTGACCGTACAGCTGCAGTTTTGTGGGGTGTTGCTTCTAGAATTTGTTCAAAACAACTTGCTGCATCCTAATGTAGTTTTTTTTTTCTAGCTTGTTAAAGCATTTTGTTTGAGACCAAGTAGTGCAACCATAGAATAGTACTGACTCAGGTACAACTTGGAAAAATTCCCATTTTATTTTATTAGCAACATCAGGTTTCCATTTGATAGCATGTCAACAGCAGTCAATACCTTTCCTATACATATGTTGACATTACTTTTAGTAGATGAGATATTACTACCAAGGTGTATAAATGGGTATGCTTATTTCAGGAGATTATTCCCTTAAAATTATTCCAATTTTATCCCTCTTAGATTAGTTGAATTTCTCTCTGCAGTTGTTGGATCTTACAATTTATCTACAGTTCACAACCAAACAATTTGTCTTGCCTGCAAGGCTTAGGATATGCCAAATGTAATCCCTACGTTGGGGTCAGACCTCCTTAAAAGAGGTATCCTGGGTATTACACTAAACTGCATCCGATGGTGAGACCCCTGTTCCAGGGAGTGTGGAGTACTCCTTCATTGCCATTACTCCCAGATCCACTCTGATTTGGAGTGGTAGTACCTGCTTGGGTCTAATCTATGGGTCAAATAGATCTGTTTCAAGTTTATTAGTATTCAATAGAAATACTTGAAATCATAAAACCAAGAGCAAATTATTTGTATCAAATAGGAATACTTGAAATCATATAAAGTAAAGTTGGCAACCTTAGTCGAGGGTGACCAGAAGGCTCCCTTTTTAATAGTTACTACACCAAGGTGTAGGGGAGGGCTCTACGCCATTCTCTCGATTGCTCCACCTTACCCTTGTTCTGTACCTTATAATGCTGAGTGTTAAGCAAGGCATCATCAAGTACCATCTTTTGAGTCTTTGCTATGACTCTGCCTGGGATTGAACCCCGGTCTCCTAGATCATTGGCAAACACTCTACTCATTAGGCCAATGAATCCAGTGTCATATAACTACACAAAAAATGTGAATATAAATGTACAATGAGTATGATTTTCTAACCTGTAGACATAAAATAACCCAAGACAGGTTGACATGCCATTAAAATCAATTAACATACAAATAATGTTGGGTCTTTCAAATTTGTAAGGAAAAGAAAAATTTCATTCTTTTAACCCTTAGGGATTTTGGTATTTGACTTCGTACCAAGAAGTACATATAGCCAAGTGACTTCAAGTTTAGCTGAGGAATCCCTCTTTCTACATTGATATTGCCTAGTAATTATACAGCCAGTCAGGCCTTTCAATAACAGATTTCAACATGCTTCCTTTTCTGCTTTTTTTCAGGATGGGGCCCACAATCATGTGGAGTTCAGGATTCTAAGGGTTAAAGAGAAATTGCTTTTACTTTTGTCAATCTTAAAAACCAACTCAAAATATATACAACAAAAAAATGAAAAAAAAATATGAATTTAAAAAATGAATGTAGGTTTTAGTTTTAAAATTTTACTTTATTTGTTTGTGTTAAGGAATGGTCATTTTAGGTGTGAGTTTGTATTCAATTCTTTCAATGGAAGAATAAAATTGAATTTGAATGTCTAAAATCTTAATTTGGGCAGAATTTCTCTCACTGAAGTTTGGATATTGTCAAATCAAGTGTTCATTTCTGAAGTAAAGTCTACACAATTTAAATTTTTTGGTATAGTCAGTTGGATAAAAAAGAAAAGGAGACCTACTCAGGGTCGGCTTTTGTTATATTTTGTTATATCTTATATTAGGGGAATTCCTTGTGATGCTGTGGTTAATGAGCTGGATTGCAATATTATTGTGAGTTCAAACTCCAGTCATGCTAATACCAGTAGGAAAAATATGAACCTCCTTATCTCCCCAGTTATGGGTTGAATCGTACCACTACTATTCTTCTACAAGGATGGCTTTAGCATTAAATAACCCATGAAGATTGATATGCCATTAAACAAAGAAATTGAAACTGAAATCATGCTTGAAGTTTTTACATCACATGGTAAGGTACTCTATCTACTAATTGCCCAGTCGGCTAGAGCTGTAAAATACACTGACTGCTTCTCTGTGGAGGGATAACTCCCCAATGAATGTCCTGGATATGACAATAAACAATCTGATGGTGAGGTTTCAGTAATGCTGGAGCTTTGGGGAATACAGAGTTCTCCTTTATTGCCATTGCTCCCAGATGCACTCTGGCCCAGAATGGTAGCGCCTGATAGGGCCCTATCTACAGGTTAAATAGAACTAATTGTATACTTATGCTAAAATGAACTGTTTGAATTAGAACTGTTTGACTAAACTGAATAGCTTAAAATAGAAATGTTTTTGACAATTAAACTCTGTACTTACATTTAAACTGTGTGCTTATGTTAAACTGGATTGTTTGAAATGGAACTGTTTTTGACATTGAAACTGTACTTACGCTAAACTGAATTGTTTTATATAGAACTGTTTTGACATTTAACTGTGTGTAAACAAAATCTTTACTTATACTAAACTGAATTAGCTCTGTTTGAATAAACTGAATAGCTTGAAATAGAAATGTTTTCAACAATTGAACTGTGTACTCATGCTAAACTGAATTGTTTGAAATAGAACTGATTATTGGCTTAAAAATGGATTTGGCATTAAATAACCTACAAAGGTTGATATGCCATAAAACCCAAACAACCAACTATCTATCTACTAAGTTTAGGTAAGTTCTGACAAAAGTATGGGGCACCTAAATAGGATTGATATGTGAAACTAGCTTGTTCACCATTACACTATGATGAGAGACCCTCTTTATTTACTCAGCTTAGCTTAGTTGAAGCACAAGGTAAAAATAATGGACATCTTGTGATAAAGTGATCTAGTAGTAGTTATTTATTTAGTTGTAGAACAAGGCTTAAACAATAAGGTACCTCGTAAAAAACAAACTTACTAATGATAGTTAACAAGCTTAGAAAGCTATCTATCTATAAAGCTTAGTTCTGACACAAGGCTGTAAATATGGAACACCAAGCAAGGATTGAACTTACTACTGAGTAATAATTGATAAATGAGTCTAGCTTGTTAAACATTACACTGTGATGAAGTATCCAATTTATTTACTGTGCTTGGCTTAGTTGTAGCCCAAGGCCAAAAGTATTGGGTACCTTGTTTATTAGTAATTCATTTACTTAAGGTACAAGACTCAAATTATGAAGCATCCTGTTAGAAACAAACTAACTAGTAATAGCTAGTCTAGCTCATTAACCATTATGCTACTTCAGGTATAGTAAGAATGTATTTAGCCAACCCCTCTGTATGGGCATGATGTAGCACAAGGTTGATGTTTTAGTGGAGTTTAACAGGTTTGAATTCAGAATTTTCTTTCTCTGAGACCAGCTACCATATCAAGATTAAAGATCTCAGTCTGCCCTACAATTTACTCATAATTGGAGGCAAAATATTTGTGTTTATACTTTCCTGAAGGATATTAGCACTAAGTGAAAGGCAAGCAGCCTGGTCTAGGATTTGAACTTGGGCCACCATGTCCATTTCCAATGAAAATAACCATTACACTTTGAGGGCCTCCACATAAGAATGTATGTTCAACAATTCTTTTAGACTAGACTTCTTTCTATAGGGATTACTTGTAGAACAAGTAAAACTAATTTTAAATGCTGTTGGAATTTGACTAATTATCTACTAATTCCATTTATTTATTCATTTATTGATGCTTTAGTCATTATAAAATATTTAGAATGAAATCTATAAATAGTAAGTTAATTTATAATTGTCACAATTTATAATTGTCACAATGACCTTCGAGCAAGTTACGTGATGGCATTTGTCAGTCTTGTGAGATTATGAATCTATGCTAGAATCACTGCTCAGACCCAGACAATGTTGTATGTATGACCGGCTGAGGCTGTAGAATATACACTGACTGCATCTCAGTCGAGGAGTAAGACCCTCCCCCATGAGTGTCCTGTACATGACTGTCCTGTATATAATTTAGTGTTGAAAATGGTTTGTTTCTGTAACACTATAAATTATTTGACAACACAAATAAATAACGAAACTTTCTTTTGAAATACAACAATGAAAGGTTTATTATTTTAGCAGAAGTAAAAGAGTCAAAGTGAGAAAGGGTTCCTTTAGGTGTTGCCGGTTAGTATGTTGGTCCTTGAGTTTGTAGGAAGCGTGTGGGTGTCACTGTAGAAAATAGCTTGTGTGACTGACCGCAAGGCTGGTTCTTCTGTGTGTGAAGCCAGTAGCAGCATGTTCTTCAGCAAAGGGGTTCCAAGTGGAATGTCTGTAGCAGTGGATGCAAGAGAGGTCTGTCTTGGCTGCTAACTCGGTGCTCTCTGACCGTCAGCCGACTACCAAAAAGGACTAGAAAAATAGTTCTAGAGAGGAAGAAAGAATCAATGCGCTCTGTCCCTGACTGGTCAGTGTATAGCTGAATTACTTGGCAGGGGCATTGATTCGTGAAAGGAAATAGATCTGTGACTGCTACAATAACTTTAAACCATCTGATGGTGAGGTTCCAGTTATGCCGGAGGTTTAGGGAATGCAGAGTACCCCTTCATTGCCATTGCTCCCTGGTCCACTTTGGCTCAGAGTGGTAACACTTGATAGGGTCCTATCTATGTGTCAAATAGAACTGTTCAACTTTTAAACTGAGTGCAAAAAAATGACTTATGCTAAATTGAATTATTTGAAATAGAACTGTTTGATTATTTAACTGTGTGTAAACAAATGACTGACGTCTAATTGAATGGTAAGTTATTCATAGTAATACTTGGAACAATTTAACTTCATTGACTAATGCTAAATTGAATTGTTAGAAATAGAACTGTTTGATTATTTAACTGTATGTAAACAAATGATTGATGTCTGTTTGAATTGTTAGTGTTACAAAGCAATATTTGGAACCATTTAAATGTGTGCAAACAAATGAGTAATGTTGAATTGAATAATTAGTGTTAAATAGCAATTCTTGTAACCACTTCCCTATGTGCCTATAAATGATTAACATTGAATAGAATTATTAGTGTTAGATAGCAATACTTGAAACCATTTGATCTAGTGCAAAAAGGTGGCTTTAGACTTCTTTAAGAATGTTATCAATAAAATATGTTTACAAATACTAGCCCATTGGCATTATGGTTAGAGTGTTCACCAATGGGCCAGGAGACTGGGGTTCAGTTCCAGGTTAAATCAAACCAAAGACTCAAAAAATGGTACTTGATGCCTTCTTGCCTAAGGTATGAATCAAGGGTAAATGGAGCAATCCAAGGAAAGGAGTAATGTCTCTCTCTACCACTTGGTGTAATAGCAATTGAAAAGGGAACCTTCAAGTCATCATCAACTACAGTTGGTCAACTTACTTGCTATATATATCATTACAAGATTTGACTTTAAATAACCACAATGTTTGATATGCCATAAAACCCAACCAAATTAAACTATGTGGCAGGTCTTCCCACTCTATGACACCAATATCAACCAAAAGCCAAAAGGCAGTATGAACTAATCTTGCAACAAACTAACTTGCTATGATTGAGCTTTATGCTATCTTGCTATAAACTGTGTGTTATCTTGCTACAAACTATCTGTGTGCTATCTTGCTATGAACTAGATAGAGATTTTGAAAAAAAATTAATTTTATGAAAAAAATTTGATTTATCATAAAAAATATTTAATATTCCCCAATATTTTTTAAATTTCCTAATATTTATTCCTAAAATTAAATTTTTAAAAAAATCTTTAGCTGATGGAATCCATACAAAGTGATATGTTATAATAAATATATAAATACTCTACTAAATAGTTTCTGAAAAATTTTTTTAAATTATGAAAAATTTTCCAAATTATTATCTGATGAAACTGATACATGGTGAAATGTCATTATAAATATAAAGACACTCTACCAGATTGATTTTGAAAATTATAAAAAATTTTCCAAATTATTATCTAATGAAGCCAATACTGTGTGAAATGTTATAATAAATATATTAACATTACAAAATAAACATGTCTATAAACTTCAGACACTGTTACAACAATAGGGCTTCCATGTGTAACCAAATAAGAAGCAAAACAGGAGACTATCACGTCATTGGTAACCTTTTAGAGGACACACAGACTGACATCATTGACTCTTAACAGAAACTTTATTACTACTGTGTACTATATGATATTAGCATTTAAACTTTAAACTAAAAATTGTCGACTCCAATGTTGTGGATATAAGATTACATTGTTGATAACTTAAGAGAGAACAAATTACTACAAAGTACTTCCATTTTTACATACACATTTAAGTTTTATTTTTTAACGACGTTTAGATATTTGAACAGTAAACATACACTTGGATATTTTAAAAATACACTTAGATATTTGAACAGTAAAAAGTCAATGTGGGATAATAAGGAGCAATAAAGCATTAAAAACCAAACATGTCAGGTAATTGCTGAAGACAAGTGAAATGATCAATGCCTCTTCTTAGTTTGTATCTCTTCAACATTTGGCTTTAAAAAGTGTTTCATCGCTGCTGAAGATAATGTTTCCTTGTTTGAGTGTATGAAAAACCATAAAAGAGTTATATTTTTGCATGCAAAAGTAAACAAATTATCATGAATTGGGCCTCTATATATGTAAGAAATTACAGATGGTATGTATTTATATCTTACTAAGATTCACATTATGCTTATATATATATATATATATAGTAGGGCAGACTAAGTTCTTCAGCCTTGGTGAGACAACTAGTCTAGGAGAAGGAAAACTCTGAATTCAAACCTGTTAAACTCTGCTTAAAAATTGATCTTGTGTCATATCCTGCCTGAGCGGAGGGATTGGTATATATATATATATATATATATATATTAATGTTATTGGTATTTTCACTCTATGCAAGTTTTTCACTCCAGTTTTATCAGGTGTTTTTTTAACTGAAGTCTAAGTGACTGCAAGTCTTATCAGGCCTCCAGGACTCTTCTAAGTATTCTATCTTAACAATGCTGTGGGCTGATTTCTACCTCTAATCTCCAATTCCGCCATCTCTTTTCCAGGCCTTTGGGGACCATTTTAAGTGTACCAACTACAATTGCTAAAACTGTCACCTTCATGTTCCATAGTTTTTCAACTCTCTGACAAAATTCAAGTATTTTTGCATCATTTTGTTTTTTTTTATTTTCTCTCTGTGGTCCACAGGAACAGCAAAGTACACTGGAAGACAATTAATTAAGACTAAGTCTTGTCTTCTGGCCAGGATTTGGTGACTTGTTTGCATTTCAAAATCACAGAGAATTTTAAGGGTCTCATTCCCTATGACAGATTCTGTTTTGTGTGTATACAACTTGTCAGTATGGTTAAATTGTAATCTCTTGCACAATTCCTAGTGGATCACATTTCCTGCCCAGTCATATATTCCTTTTATATCAGTTTACTACATCTGCTTATTATTTGATTAACTTTTTTA
Source organism: Sepioteuthis lessoniana (assembly GCA_963585895.1). Lineage (NCBI taxonomy): Eukaryota > Metazoa > Mollusca > Cephalopoda > Myopsida > Loliginidae > Sepioteuthis > Sepioteuthis lessoniana. Next base: position 107,862,107 of record OY757912.1, on the reverse strand, counting down.
TTTGTGTTACATGACCTACACTTGCTTCTTGGTTCTCATGTGTATTATCAATTTTTGCTATGATGCAATTAGTTCTTAGGGCAATATTTTGTGCAATTACATTGGCATAGTGGTTAGAGTGTTTGCCAATGGGCCGGGAGACCTGGGTCAATCCCAGGTTGAATCATACCAAAGACTCAAAAAATGGTACTTCATGCCTCCTTGCTTAATATTCAGCATTATAAAGTATGGATCAAGGGTAAATTGGAGCAATCCAGAGAAAGGAGTAGCACCCTCTCCTACACCTTGGTGTAGTAGCTATCAAAAAGGGGAGCCTTCGAGTCACCCTCGACTACGGTTGCCAACTTTACTTATTATATCATATAAACGTTCTGCTTCAATGAATAACAGCAGTGTAGCCAAGAAACCCTTCACCAAATGATGATTCCAGGGTTTGATGTGGTTTGAGGACTACAGCATCATTATTACATATCCAGAGTGCTCTTGCTGCATCTTATAATAATGCTTGACTTAGTTGATTTTCCATTTCAGTTTTGGAATGTCAGATCAAGACGCAGTGTCTTAGTATAATCCTTTGTTGTATTCACAACCTTCCAGCAGTGATGTATGATTTAAATTAACTGAAAAGATGACATGTCATTACACTGAATATAAATGAGAATAGAATTTCCACAAAATTCACATGAAAAGTGTACAGGATTTCACTAATGAATAATTCAGTGATATTAATTTGAATTATATGATACTTACCCGGCTTTTTAGCTGGACCATCTGGTATTTGTGCTTGATGAGGTAGCAAGTCAATGATAGATATAAGGCTGAATGGTCCCCAACTCTGGCTTCAGGTGGGCAAAAAATCATTGACAAACACAGCATAGCACAAGACCTTTGGGTCTGGTTCAAGCTATGAGCAGGCATATGTACCAGAAGACTACCAACCAACCAACCAATCATCCTTATCCATATTTACCAACCCCTCCGCTCAGGCAGGATATGAAACAAGATCAATTTTTAAGCGAAGTTTAACAGGTTTTAATTCAGAGTTTTCCTTCTCCTAGGCAAGTTGCCTCCCCAAGGCTGAAGAAATCAGTCTGCCCTACTATTTACCCATAGCTGGAGGGAGAATAATTGGATTCATACCTTTTCCAAGGGTATTAGTGCTATGTGAAATGCAATCAGCCTCGTCCAGGATCTGAACTCGTATCGCCATGTCCATTTCCTACGACGATAACTATTACACCACGGGCACTAATCATCCTTATCAGCCATTTCTTTTGGCAAGACCCTACACAACATCCAGTATTTGCACTGTCCAAATGAATGTAAATTTTTGCTAGTCAACCAACACTAGTATATTCATTTATAGGAGAACATTACACATGGGTTTGTCCTTATTTCATCAATAGGGCCCAACATGTCTGGCTATTCTAACTTGACTGGTTTGCACAAATGCCTTTTTGTTGTCATGAATATTGTCGTTGGAAAGGGATTCAGTGACCCAAGTTCAAATCCTTGATCAAGCTGCTTGAATTTCATATAGTGCTAATACCCTTGGGAAAAGTAGGAATCCAACTGTTCTCTCTCCTACTATGGGTAAGTATTAGGGCAGATTGGGTTCTTTAACCTTAGTATGTCAACCGGTCTAAGCAAAGGAAAACTCTGAAATCAAACCTATCAAAAAAATTGACCTTGTGTAGCATCCTGCTCATGTGAAAGAGTTGGTAAATACATACTTGAATGGTTTGTGAGATAGGAGGTAAGTGGCCGTAAAACTGAAATTTTATTGGGTGCTGCTTCCAGGATTTGCTCAAAACAGTTCACTGCTTCTTTGTACAGTTCCAATTTAACTTTTTCTCATGGCATTTTGTTAAATTCCAAGTAGTGCAACCATACAATAGTACTGTTAATGATACTTAGCAATACTTGGAACCATTTAACTTTGTTGACTTTGCTGAATTGAATAGTTAGAAACAGATCTGTTTGATCATTTAAGTGTACATAATATACAGTTCAATAGTTTCAAGTATTGTTATGTAATATCAATAATTCAATTTTTGCAGTTTTATTTGTATATGATTAAATGGTTCCAAGTATCGTTATGCAATACCAATTCAGTTTTCTCACACAGTTAAATAATTTCAAGTATTGCTATGTAACAATAAAAATTCAATTTAATATCAGTCATTTGTTTGCACACAGTTAAGTGGTCAAACAGTCCTATTTGACCCATAGGTGAGACCCTATGAAGGACTACCACTTTGGGTCAAAATGGACCAGGGAGTACAATGCCAATGAAGAGGTCATCCACATTATCCAAAGCTCCTGGACTGAAGCCTCACCATCAGATAGTTTAGTGTTGTATCCAGAACACACACTGAGGGGATGGTTTTACCCCCTGCAGAGATCTAGTCAGCATATTCTACAGCCCCAACAGACTGGGTTGGCTAATAAGAATTGTTCACTTTCCTCAGTTGAAGCATCAATATTTGGAGTTAACAGCTGTCCATGATGATGTCAATGCTTCTATCAGGGAAGGAGTGAAAGATTCTGATATGCAATTCATTGTCAACATCTGTTCAGCCTTGAAATATCTCATTTCAGCTAATTTGGATTCTTACTTATTTCACACTTGTAACCTTTTCTTTTTATTGACTGGACCCAGGCTCAGAGATTGAACTCATGACTTAGACAGTTGTTCAATCTCTAGGAAGAGTTTACTCCTGTGAAAATAACTAGAGTGCAATTCGGCTAATATGAGATGATTTAAGTCTTAGACTGTAGACTGAGAAGTCTTCTAACTGAATCTCACCAATAAAACTTAATAAAATAACTTTCCAAAATATTTTTGATAATCCTAATCTCCAGTGTGTATTAAAAACGGGAAAAGTTTGTAGAAATATGGCCTGTAGCTGAATTGTAGCTAGTTGGAAATGTAATTTTGAGATTTAACTTTTCAGTAAAAAAAAATTCAATTCTCTTTAATATTCATCATTTGTTTACCCACAGTTAAATGGTTTCAAGTATTTCTATTTAACATTAATAATTTGTTTGCACACAGTTAAATGACGTCAAGCATAGCGATTTAACACTAATAATTCTATCTAATATTAATCATATATTTTGCACACAGTTGAATGGTTTCAAGTATTGCTATTTAATATAAATAATTCTATTTATCTGGATGGTTAATTGATTATATTTCTATATAATAAAAAATCTTTTTTTACATTAAATCTAAATTAACATATATCTTAATGAGTGGGTTATTTTGTACAAGAACCAAACTTTTCATGGTAGAGACTACCAGCCTACCTTCATGTGTGAATTGTTTTAGCATATGAGGTATAAGAGGTTTAGGTGTGTTGGGAAAGATTATGAAGTTGGTCACTTACTTTTTCTTCTTATCTCCATTCACTTATTATCTTCTTGTTATGGCTGAAAAGGAATGAATGGTGGAAAAGAGACAGAGATACTTTCACACTCACCTCCCCCTCCAGATTTTACAATTATTTCATGGAGAGTTTGGTTAGTTGGTTGGTTGGGTTTTATGGCATATCAACCTGTGTAGGTTACTTAATGCCAAATCCATTTTTATGCAAATAATCAGTTCTATTTCAAACAATTCAGTTTAGCAGGAGTACACAGTTTAATTGTCAAAAACATTTCTATTTCAAACTATTCAGTTTAGTCAAACAGTTCTATTTCAAACAATTGAGTTTAGCATAAGTATGCAGTTAGTTCTATTTAACCCATAGATAGGGTCCTATCAGGTGCTACCAATCCAGACCAAAGTGGACCTGGGAGCAATAGCAATGAAGGGGTACTCGACATTCCCCAAAGCTCCAGCATCTCTGGAACCTCACCATCAGATTGTTTATTGTCATATCCAGGACTCTCATTGGGGAGTCTTACCCCTCAGCAGAGGTGCAGTCAGTATATTCTACAGCCCCAGCCGACTGGGCAATCATGGAGAGGAATGTTTTTCCCAAACCTGTAAAATAGTCTATTGAGGTGTCTATAGGGATCTGAGAAGGGGTTTCTTTTTGGCACCTGGAAGACTTTCTTTTCAGGAATGTGTTGATTGCCCTTATTGTCAGAGGTCTCCTGGGAGATTGTTAGTTTTTGTATTTATTTTGTGTTTATTTTATTTTAATTTCTTTTTTGTTATTGGGTTTTTATCTATTATTCAATCCCTACAGACCTCACCTCCTCCCTAAAAGAAGTGTCCTGTGTATGATGCTATACTACATCTGATGGGAAAGGCATGAACCCTCTTATCCTTCCCCAAGCTATAGGATTAATAGTACCACTATTGTTGTTCAGCAAGGATAGCATTTGCATTAAATAACCCTTAAAGTTGATACACCATTAAACAAAGAAAGCAAACTAAACCAGACCAGTTTTGGAGATCTGGACAGAGTGGAGTACCCCTTCATTACCATTTCTGCCAGGCTCACTCTGACATGGAGTGGAAGTATCTGTTAGGGTCCCACTGATCTGTTATAAAATTGTACATATTTGATAGGAATGCTTGATGCCATATTGCTTTCTGCAAATTATTTATATAGAAAATATCATCTTGAATCTATAATTTTTTACAAGGGATTTTTTATTAGTTACTTGAAACCATATAACTGTGTGCAAACAAATGACTATAATTAAACAGATATAATCACTTGAAACTATATAATTATTTTAACGGCTCATTAGCCTAGTGGGTAGAGTATTTGCCAATGGACCAGGAGACCTGGGTTCAATCCCAGGTCGTGTCATACTAAAGACTTTAAAAATGGTACTTGATACCTCCTTGCTTAACACTCAGTGATATAAAGTACATATCAAGGGTAAAGTGGAGCAATCCGGGGAAAGGGGTAGCGCCATCTCCTACACCTCGGTGTAGTAGCTATTGAAAAGGGAGCCTTCTGGTCGCCATCGACCACGGTCGCCAACTTTACTTTACATATAATTATTAGATAAAAATACTTAGAACCAAACAACTGTGTGAAAATCATTGGCATTAAATAAGAATACTTTAGCTGTGTACAAAAAACAAAACAACTCTTTAAAAAGAAAACAACTCAAAAAATGTATATATAAATGTATAATGAACGTAATTCCCAAACATCTTGGCATACAATCAAACCATGAATTATAACTGTCTCAACTTGGGGATTGGAAATTATAGTAAGCCTATTATAATTAATATTAGTTCACAAAATTCAACCTTTCGATGATTTTTACATTGATAACTATTTTTTAGTTCCCAATAGATACAATTATAAGTTTTAATATTTTTCAGAATTTAATTTAATGAGGGGCTCTGCTTGCGTAAAATATTGATGCGACACTGTATTCGTATTCCCAAATCATTTTCTCTTGTTTTTGTGATTAGGAAACTAAGAAATGGATGACTTAGTAATTGTTTTTCGATAGTTTTTATTTATCACTGCCTCCCAGCAGTCAGGACTTGACACAAGGTCAATAACCCGAAGGTGTTTTTCGATAATTGACTTGGACTTAGCATATAAGATAACTATCAAATAAATTTTTCTTCTTTATGAATATAAGAAATTATTATTTTATCGCCACCGTACTTATTGGCTTTTGATGATTACTGTTAGCTTCCACTAATTCAAGTTAAACGCGCAGTAAGGGTAACCCAAAGCCGAACCGTTTTATACCTTATAGGTTACATTGCGGAACGAGAAAAGGCTTTGACCCGTTTACCAAATCTTTTCTCGTTCCTCAATGATACTTGCATCGAGGAAATAATGTCACTAATGGTTCGGCTTCGAGTTGCTCTTACTGTGTCTTTAACCTAGACTCGCGAAAGCTTAGAGGTAAACACTTGAAAGGAGAGAGAAAAATAAACATTTCTCACTATTGTCTTTTATTCAGACTACTATATTTCGTGTTTATTTTTCAATATATTTTCCGAATTTTTATTATTAAATTTTCTTTTTCACGAAGTTACGTAGAGATGAGTATTCATTTATTTATTTTTAAATTTGAAAAAAAAAAAAAAAAGAAGTTTAACTGATTTCTAATGTTCTTTTTTTTTTTTTTAATTTTCAGTGTCTAAAAAGCGTGTGTGAAGTGTACGCATGCGCAGAGAGCGGTAAAGCAGGGACGATGGCTTTACCATTGCCGATAAACACGCACTTTTTTGCCGGAGTAAGTCAATATTTCATTCATTTATTTTTTTAAATTAGAGACTGAAAAAAAATACCACAATTAATATTTTTCAGCATTGTTATCATCCTGGATTTAACTACTTTTGTTTTTACCTTTAAAAGTATAGAATAATATTTATAAATGATTTATTTTATGGAGCATTCGTCTGCTTTTTTTTTCTTCTATTTTCATTAATTAATTATTTATTCGTTTTCTTAAAGATTCTAAAAAATATAAAATTCTAATAAAAAATAGTTGGATTTTTTTATCGGTTTAAATACTCTTTAAATTAGAATTTAATTTTCAATTTTAAGTTTTTTTTTCGTAAAAACATTATTTTAAACAAATTAAATTAATATATTAAAAAAAAAACCGATTAAAAGAAAAAAAAAAAGAAAAGATAATTCGGAAAGGAGAAGGAGGGAAAAAAATCTATCAAATTTATTTTTTTAATAATTTTACTGTTTTTAAACTTTTAACGATGAAAAATTTGACCTTTTTTTTTTTTTTTAAATATTTCCTCTTATATATTTTAACTCTTATTTTCTTTCATCTTTCTCTCTCCCTTTAAAAAGTTATTGTGAAAAATAAAATTATCAAATTTTCTATACTTTTTTTGTCGCTAATCTATTTTAACATGGGAATTTATCGTTATCTACTAAGATTTACTTTCGTGTAAAATTGACAAACGTGATTATTGGAAGTGATCATTTTATGACATTTTTAATATTAACTTAAATTTTGGTTGGACATGAAAAATTAAGAAAAAAAATACATAAGATTTAATCATGGGCGATTAATCATTAAATACCGAATGGGTGAATGAATTTTTCAAAAATCTGGGTAATAACTACAATTTTTTAAATTTTTATTCTTTACTTTGGCCTTCAGGTGAAATGATCCGCACTTTATTCAAATCCAGTTTTTTAAAAAAAACAAAAAACCCTGAAATTCTCTCTCTAAAAAAAAAAAAACTTAATTTCTATTCGTTCATATTTCATGACAAATAAATCAGGCAGGACCTCCCCTTTCAAAAAAGAAAAAAAAGAAGATAAGCGTAAGTGTCGATCAGGCCATGTGAAAACCCAATCATCTATTATATTTATCTATTCCTTTTTCTATTGACTGTGATGAGTCTTTTTTTTTTTTCTTTATCATCCACAAATGATTTAATGAGAATTTTTCGTAATATGTCGATAAACTAGAAGGCCCTCCCAACCACTCAGGGAATTCTGAATTCAGTATTAAAATTCGTGTGTACCAAAGTTAGTGCACCTTCTGTAGAAAACTAGATTCGTTAGAAAATTCTGTGCATCTATTTTAAAACTGCTTTTTCTCTAGAAACTTAATCACACACCTTATATATATATATATATATATATATATATATATATATATATATATAGAACCATTATACATTGTGTAACCCCATTCAGGAAGAAGGCAACAGGTCCAACCGAAACCTGCGCATAACACGTCGATTGCTTCACGGAACTGTAGACGACAAAACTTTTTTATTTTTTTTTTCATATCCTGCTGAAGAAATGTTTACAGTCGTGTACAAAATAATTATATAGGAATGATATTCGCTTGTCAGAGAAAAGTAAGTTTCAGTCCTTATTTTAATTCTTTTTTTTACCAAACATTGCGCGCGATTAAAAAAAACCAAAAAAAAAAAAACCCAACTATTTTCAACTCTCTATAAATCACCCTCTTGGAGTGTTTCTTTAGTTCACCCCACCCGAACCATTAAAGAAAATGGCGACTTATGACGATTGTCGAGATGTAATTTTTGGACTAAAATGTTCAGTAAAAAAAAAAAAAAAAAAAATTATAAAGTGGGGGGGAGTGTAAAATTTTACATGTGCAACCGTTCAAATTTATCTGAGAAAATTTTTTCTCGCTTTTGTGTGTGTGTGTGTGTGTGTGAGTGAGAGAGAGAGAGACACTTGAACTAATTTTGAGGGTCTATCTCAAACTCACCGCATTTTTTAAAAAAATTTTCAAAAAAAAAAAAAAAATTTTCCCCCCCAAAAAATAAAATAAACAAGGATTCACATTTTATAGGAGCGTTTACTTTTACATTTTAATTCAATGTAGAATGATCTATCACCAATTTCCGAAACATTTGGCACTGAAAAAGATGAGTAACCAGACCCGTCGAATGATTTTCATTTTTTAAGAAACTTCCGTGTGTATAAGGATCCTTCTTTTTTTTTTAAATACTAGTTCTGGGAACGGATGATCATTTTACATTGAATTAGAATGTGAAAGTGAACACCATTTTATGAAATAATGTTTTTCGAAAAATAAAAAGAATTGCGACGAGTCTGAGGGCCAAATTAGTTAAAATCACAAAAAAAGAATTTCTATAATTTTTTTTTTTTTTTTTTTTTTTACCATGATAAACTTGAATGGGTGCATGTATAGAATAATACCATTTTTGTTATATTAGCGCGGGCAGGATATTCTGGACGAGTACATTTTTTTTTTTATTTTAAATAAATAAAAGAATTTTTAAAAATTAAAAAAAAAAAGTTTTCACACTACTTTAAATTGGTTGTCTTACTCTGGTGTTTGAGAGATTGCAAGTCTCTTCAGATCTCCAGGACTCTTCTAAGTATTCTTGCTGAGTTTAACAATGCTGTGGTCTGATCTCCGTTCTTATATTCATGGTTTGTCTTTATTTCTGCGTTAGTGTAAGTAAACAATAATATACAGCTGAGAATTTTACACAAAAATTTTTAATTATAATTAATCAAGTTGGAATAGTCTTTAACTTTTCTGGGATATTTCGAGAAATCGTCGGTTAATTTTCTATTAAAAAAAAATATGCGAGTTTTTCTTTATAATGTGAGAGCCGATTTAACAAAAAAAAACCCCCAAACTTTAAATATCTTCCCTCGATAACTTCCTTCTTTCCTTGTTATTAGTTGTTTTCGTTGTCATTTTGATACTAGAAAAACTTCACTCTTTTTTTCTTGGCAATTGTAGATAAGTTTGCCATTTTCATCGGCAAATGTAATCAGTGCTGGACTTGTTGATTGTATGATGTGGTTAGTTGTAAGTAAACTTGGCCTCGGGAATGAAATGGACTATAGAATTCCGACTAACAAGAAATGGCAGGAACACAGAAATACTTGAATCAAATAATAAGTGACTTTCATGTATGTTATGGTGGAGAGAGTCCTTAGTTTGCAATTATTTTGGTCTTGGAAGCAAACTTTCTGTAACAGGTGTTTGTAGATGAAGAAAAGGAAATTATTCATTCAATTCTTTTTTTTTCTTGGAGTTAATTTCTTATATTTCTGCGTAACTTGGGTTAAATTCTTTTACTAACTATTCTTTTCTCTGTCTCTCTTTTTTCTTATTCCCTTCAAACTATCGCTTCTTTTATATATGTATATACCCCGGGAATTCTAAGTTGTTGCTGAAGTTAAATTTTGTTCTCTCTAATTCTATTGGTTAATTCCTATCCCTAAGGATTCCGGTGGTGTGTTCATTAGTTGTGGAAATTTCTAAATCAGGGTCTGGCGTCAGTTGGCCTGACGTAGGTCTACTTTTAGAATTTATGGTGTATTTATTTTTACTGATAGGACACATTTAGAAAAATATTTAAAAAATCTGTTTTGGTTAGAAGTATAATACTTAAGGGAGAACTTATGTAATAGTTCTAAGAGCAGAATGTATTGGTAATTAAAGTAATTGTTATATCTTTTTCAGGAAACTGTTCGACTAGAAGATAATTTTGAGATTATTATTGGAGAATCTTATTATTCAATTTTAGTATCTACTTCTTGCGTTAAACTAGCATGAGTTTTATTCTTATCTGCCGCCTCCCCCTTGTTTTTCTACTTTTATATACAGTTTTTTTTTAGTATCAATATCATTGCTTGTTTTAATCAGAAAATACAATAGGTGTTCGCTGAAGGACGATATAGGGTCCTGAATAGAAGGCTTTTAATAACCTTCGAACATGATCTACTGTAATCCAAACTTTATCATAAGTCGTTTGAGACATAACATTTTTGGGATTTGTTAAGTCTATTGGAGAAGTTTCTCAGGTTAAATTCTCTTGTGAAACATTGAGTTACAGTCTCCTAGTTTGTACTATCTATTAGTTACTATGGTTGTAAATTTTGAATGCCTGTAATTGCATAAAAGGGAAACAAATCAGACCTGTTGGGCATGCTACGATTCCTAAGAAGTACTATAGGAAGGGCTGAAAACCAGGACTTTTCGTGCTATGATTGCAGTAGTAATGGTCTTGTGAGGTCTCTCAACCAAGCCATTACATTGAGTACATAACTGTATGGGCTGAGGTAAGGATTATTTGGTTTTTTTTTTGTTTTTTTGCGAGTGGGAGTAGTCCTATATCAATATGTACTGTATAAAATCTTGCTGATGGTATTTCTAATGTTTGTATTAGTGATTTTGTGTGCTTGTTAGTTGGAGGTGTATGGTGCACAAAATTCTTCAACGGTTTTATCAATACTAGACGAGTAATATCTAGCTTTAGACTGGACCATTGGCCTGATGGGTGGAGTGTTCGCTAAACCGGGGTTCAATCCTAGGTGGAGTTATACTAAAAACTCAAAAGATGGTATTTGATGCCACCTTGCTTAACACTCAGCATTATAAAGTACGGAACAAGGATAAAGTGGTGCAATCCAGGGAATGGCGTAGTGCCTTCCCCTATTGAAAATGTATCCTTGGGGTCGCCCTTGACTACGGTGGTCAACTTTATTTTAATATCTAGCTTTAATCATTTTAATGGAGTATTTAATACAAGGGTGTGATTATGGAATGAATGCAATTAAAAATGGATTCGTGCAACTTAGACAGAACAAAAGATTTGGAGTATGATATCTGTCGCTGCCTCCCACCAGACAGGACTTAATACAAGGTCAAAAGCCCGAAGGCCGATTAAAGTGGGGATAAAGGGGTGGGGAAGGTCGGGAACGAGTCGAGACTCGAACCCTGCTGGTCTGTGCTGCTTATCGACCCACTAAGTGCAATGTAGGTCTAATGAGGCAAGCAGTTTCACGAATCCAAATTTGGATCCGGGCACGAATGCCGGGTTATAGCTTAAACTAGACAGCAAGGTCTAGTGATCTACATAGGGAACAAAGGTTGCAGCTCGCCCAACCGAAGCTGGGGGCCTTTCGGCCTCGAATCTGCCATTGATTGATACCCCATATGACACGAATGCCAGACGGCCCAGCCAAAAGGCCAGGTAAAGATTTGGAGGATGATGTAAATGTATCACTATATGAACTGGTTATCAACAGTTAGGGTGAATCTTTTTTAAGTCTTGAAAGGATTGAATTTCAGTGTTAGGTGCCTCTGCTTCAGCAAGTGCAGGTAAATCGCAAACATCTATTTATACGACAAGAGTTTATTGGGATCGGCAATCAGCAACTATATTGTCTTTGACTTGTTCAATATCTGGAATAAACTCTGTCCGGAGAGGTAATTGTCTGCTGCTAAATGTTCCCCATCTAAAGTAGAATACCTAGTTTGTGCTTGTCATAATTTTTTGAAGAAAAATACAATTTGGTGTAAGGCAGCACCTACAGCATAGTTCCTATTATCGGTGACTCGCTGATAATTTGTACAGTTAAGTTGCAGGTGGGCTAATGCAGATGAATTACCGAGTTTCTTCTTCACAGAATTGAAGGCTTATTTTTCAGATTCATTTAATATATACGAGCTTTTTAGAAGATTCTCTCAGATAAGGGTAAAACTATTTCTGAAAATTTTGGTATTAATTTTCTATAAAATCCCACCATACCAAAGTATCTGCGTAACCCTTTGAGTCGTTAGGGTAAAGGATGGTTTTTAATTCTTTTATCTAATTACTTTTGTTTTTTATGCTATTTGAAACAACCCGGAAACCTTAGAATTTCAAGAAGGTTGCATTAAAAACAGATTTTGTGGCTGAAATTTTTAAATAGTTTTCATGTAAAATATCAAAAACAGTGTCATGTATTTTTGTGAGAAATCTCATAGCTAAAAATCAAAATGTCGATATAGATAAAAAGACAATGTCTGAAAATTTTGTCCATATAGCGTTGGAATACCATTATTTAGTGACAGCATAAGTTCGTCCGCTAACTTGCCGAGTTGGGTGAGATTTAATTCTTTTTATGAGACAATGACCGGTGATATTGTTGACGGCGGTGACTGAAGAAATTGGTGTCTAAAAATATCATCACTTATCCCAATCTGTTTAACTACGGATATCATTTCGTGTAAATGCGTGGACAGCCGACCCGAAATTGTCGTCGTCGACATTAATTAACTTTGGTTTAGTTTTTTTTTTTTTTTTCACGTGCTTCTATTAAGGTACGTTTTAGTTTCTCCCAGTGCAGCTATCGGCAGTTTAGCCTCTGTCTTGGCTTGTAGAGACGCTACCCCTGAGTTAAATTTTGTCTTGGGGTATTTGTCGTCACATTTAAATTAAACTTTTAATATAGAGAACCAACCATTTACGGCCAGACTCCATAAACTCAAGTGCTTTCACGCTGACCTGTTGAGTATGTTCCTCCATTCTCTCTTCCATTTTCATTTCTTTACTTTATTTATTTATTTATTTTTTTTTTGTACGGGTTATGAGGTTGCGTTCGGGTCACAACTGTTGCTTGTATGATGTGGGTAGTAGTAGTAGTAGTCGATTTGAACTCGGGAATGAAATGAGCAAAAGAATTTCGACAAACAAGAAATACTGGAATCAAATAATAACAGTGCTCTTATTTTTAATTATGCGTGTAATGATGGAGAGAGTTCTTAGTTTGCAATTATTTTGGGGTCTGAAGCAAACTTTCCGTTACAGTTCTGTGAGTGTTTAGGCGTTTGTAGAGGAAGAAAAGGAATTACTTGAATGTTTTGTCTTTTTTATTTTATTCATTTATTTATTTTGTTTATTTTTTGTGGCGGTGGCTTATTCTTATTATGCCTTGGGGTCTATTAGTCGGATGAGTTCTTTTATAAACTATGCTTTTCTCACATCTCTCTCTTTCTTCAAACTATCGGTCCTTTTTTATATGTCCCTTGAATTCTAAGTTATTGCTGAAGTTAAATTTTGTTCTCTCTAATTCTATTGGTTAATTCTGATCCCTCAGCAGTCAGGTGATGTGTTCATTTATGGTGGAATTTTTTTTGAATCAGGGTCTGGCGTCGGTTAGTCCGACTTCGGTCTATTTTTAGAATTTGTGGTGCTTTTTTTTTTTTTTTTTTTTTCAACTGATAGGACATTCTTTAGAAAAATATTTTTCTAAAAAAATTGTTTTTGGTTAAAACTATTATTATTATTAGAACCGTTTCTAGCTATAGCTTAGGGCCACATGCATTCGGGCCTCATTTTTAAAAAATATACTTTATCATGACTTTTTATTCGTAATACTAACTCAGAAAAGATAATATATAACTTTTTCCTTTATTATCAGTATAATTTACTTTTTTAGAAAAGGGTCTCAAATTATGTATAACTTAGGAATTCGGTAGGTGAAAGTCTGACTCCGGGCACAAATGTGTTGTTGTGGTCCCATTTTGATGTTATTTGTCTTGTCTTTTCCTAACCTTTCCTTTTTTTAATATAAACTTTATACAATAATAGGTTCATGGCTCCCATTTTCTTTTTTAAGTTAGAGGTGTAATCCAGTTGTTATACCTTTATACATAACTAATTTTACATTTTGCCCCTCACTTATATATTTTTTTTACCTTCATGACGATCCTATAAATTGCATGATAAATTTGTTAAATTTATTTTATATTAACTAAGAACGTGTTATTCATCTAAATGAATAAACTAAATAATTATAAGTAGTCTAACTACAGCGTAACCAAAAAATTTCAGAAATAAGCAACATTGTCATTGAGAGAACAAAACAGTGGGGGTTGGGGTGAGCTTTGGTGGTCACGAGCAATGAAAGAAGATAGTGGGTGGGGGAGACAAAGATATGGCGGGGGGGGGTGGCGAGAACACAACACAACACAACACAACACAACACACACACACACACACGTAGAGCTTTGGTGTCTAGTGCAGAGAAAGTTGGTGGGAGGGAAACTGTCAGAATAATAGAACTACAACAGTACAACTGCACCAAATGTCACAAGATATCTATATATTTGTAAAATTCTTACTTTAAGTGTATGTAAGAGTTATGTAAGCAACAGCAAAAATGGTACATCATAGCAAAGTCTATATTAGAGCAATGAAGACTTAATAATAATCATAATCTAGAGAGGTACATGTTTAAGACTAAAGCAATTTTCTCTCCAATTTTGAGTTGAATAATTATTTTGTGAGGTCTGCTAATTGTCAGACATTTTATTTATTTATTTTTTTTCTATTAGTCTTTTGATAGTTCAAATTCCTTAAAGCAATAGTTATAAAATGTCAATTGGAATCCTTCACTCCTTCCTAAATAGAAGTATCAGTGTAATCATGAAACACAGTTACCACTGGAATCCAATGGGTATCATAACTAGAATTTGGTGTTTGTCAGGTTATTTTTTTTTATTTTTGTTTTTTTGTTACTTCTTTGGTTTAGTTTTATGGCATATCAACTATTGTAGGTTATTTAATGCCAAATCCATTTTTATATGTATAAATAGTTTTATTTCAAACAATTCAGTTTAGCATAAGTACACTGTCTGGTTCTAATTTGACCCATAGATAGGGCCCTATCAGGTGCTACCACTCCAGGCCAGAGTTGACCTGGAAGCAATGGCTAGGAAGGGGTACTTTGCATTCCCCAAAGCTCTAGCATCAGTGCAACCTTACCATCAGATTGTTTAATGTCATACTCGGACACTCGTTTGGGTGTGGGTCTTATCCCTCTGCAGAGAAGCAGTTGGTGTATTCTACAGCCCCAGCCAACTGGGCAAGTTACTTGTTTGATTGCTTTTAATGCCAGTTTCAGATATTCTAATTTTTAATTTTTTTCAAATGATTATCTTGCCAATATTTAATTGATATGTGGGTAACCAACTAGGAACTGAATTACAATAAGTAAAAAAAAATAAAAATAATGTACATTAAATAAAAATTCTAATCACATATTTTACACTGAGGTTTTTGCCAGAATTTAGATTGGATATCTCTGATTAATTCCATAACGAGGAAAGAGCAGAGGAAAGTTTTTTTGTTTTTTTTCCTCCCAAGTGATTGAACATATTTAACTAGGTGTCTTTTTTACTTATTAGTTGTCTAAAGTTGCCATGGTCACTGCAAATTTAATTGTATAATGTTCCACTATTGCTCTCGGGTCCACTCTGACCTGGTATGGTAGCACCTATCTGAATTTGTATTATATAGCAATACTTGGAACCATTTAATTGTAAAGAAATAAAACTGGAAAAATTGAATTATTGATATTACATAACAATACTTGAAACTATTTAACTGTATATTATACACAGTTAAATGATCAAACAGATCTATTTCTAACTATTAATTTCAGCAAAGTCAACAAAGTTAAATTGTTCCAAGTATTGCTAAGTATCATTAACAGTACTATTGTGTGGTTGCACTACTTGGAATTTGACAAAATGAACAGAATGGCTTCTATATGCTGGTCATTAAAAAAAAAACTGACAAGTAAGGCAGGGTTCATTATCCTCAGAGACTCTTGTGTTCAGTGAGTAGATGATACTGGTGTATTAATAGCTGCCATGCTGCAAAAGATATTCAGACTACCCAGTTTGCCTGAGGTCTCTGGGGAAAACAGACTGTCTCTGGTAGAAAGTTCAAAGTCATCAAATCTTGTGAGTAACGGCATCTGAGAGTTGTGATGGGAGTGAAGGAAATGATGGGGGAGGAGGAGGAGGAGGAGGAGATCCAAACTGAATGAATCAGGGGGCAGGAACAGATCAGTTTCCTGAAAAAAAGTTGGAGCCTCTTCTGATGTTCTGAGAGACTTGTTGCCTAAATTATTTTTTTTTTAAATAGTAATGTATCCTTGACTAAAAGAGACGAGCAATGCTGAACTTTTATCTAATTTGGTATCTCTTTATATATGATTTTTTCCCTCATTTTGTCGTTGTTAGCTCTCTAATAAATATGGCATTCAGTTAAGCATGTGTTGTGTCAGTATTGCAGTATAAACAAACAGGTATCACTCCACCCCCCAAAAAAAACAACCAACCAAACGGGAAGAAGAAAGAAGATAGCTTGATCTATTTATATTTTTGCTTTTGAACACCTGTTATATGTTACTCTTTGAGTCCTGTGTAACATATTACTCCCTAACAAACAATTCCGTGTGCTTTAAACATGTAAACTGTAAAACTTGTGAATATTCTCTTGTAGGTCTCCTAAGAATTTATGGTAACTTGATTGTATAAGGTTTACAAATATGGAAAAGGATAAAGTTGAGACAGGTGAGAAATCACTGCCAGATAAAAGAGAAGAAAAATTAGTCGGTTATCCTGTCGACCATGGATGGGCATGGATGGTAATGCTTGGTAAGTATCACTATTAATTTGTTTGATTTATCGTGTTTAATGACATATCAACTCCTTATGGATTATTTGATGCCAAAACTGGATTCATTCATAAATGCTTAATTGTAACCATAACTATATTTTCAATGTTTATTGCATTTGTTTTTAAATTACATTTTATCTATGATCCGTTGTTTGCACAGTTATATAACATCAACCATTTGTATCTAATACAAATAATTTATGTATAGTTGTATGGTTTAAAGTATTCCTCAATAATATTAATAATTTATACACAATTTGTTTAAAGTAACTATTCCTATTTAATAATAATTTGTTTATGCAGAGTTATATAGTTTCAGTGTACTTGATTTATTGATAATTATTAACTAAAGACTGAAAATTTTGAATGAAATCCTATTAATGATGTCAGAGTAGTAATACATTCTCACTCACACACATAACTGAATTCAAAACTGTTAAAATTTGCTTAATAATTGACGCTGTTTCAAATTCTTTGTGGTAAGGAGTTGGATAAATACTATATATATATATATATATATATATATATATATATATATATATATATATATATATATATATATATATATATATCCTAAATTGAATTTATAATTTTATAGAGCCCTATCAGTGAGGTTTAGAATATGTGGATGCATCCTCTGCAGAGGGGTAAGACTCCCCATAAAAATAGGGTGTCTTGGTTATAACATTAAACTGAATCCAGTGGTGAGGCTCCAGATCTGGAGAGTGTGTAGTACTCCTTCATTACCATTACTCCCAGGTTCACTCTGATCTGGGGTGATAGTAACTGTTAGAGTCCTATCTATGGGTCAAATACATCTCTTTATAAATTGCTTGTATTGGATAAGAATATGTGAAACCATGTAAATGTCTGCAAACCTGATTATTACTAAATAAAAATATCTAAAACCAGTCTTGGGCAAACTGCAGCCTGTAGCACATGTGCTCCATGGTGCTTTCTGAATGGCCCACCTAAGACTTCAATTTTTTTATAGAAAAGATCTTTTTACTGAAAAAGACAAATGCTTATGTGTATGATGTACTGTTGTAAAAAAAGGTTGTGGTACCTTATACATAAAATTACCTTGAAATTAATGTGCTTATTTCATGTGGCTCGCTTGAATAAGTTTGCCTATGTTTGCTTTAAACTATATGATTGTATATAAATTATTAGTATTAGATAGGAATACTTGATACCATACAACTGTGTGCAAATTATTAGTATTAGATAGGAATACTTGATACCATATAACTAATTATTTATGTTAGGATTAATTAAAACCATTTAACTCTATTCAAATTATTTGTATTAAGAATGGTTTGCTAAGGATTATTATTAGTTACTTGAAGCTATAATTGTTTAAGTATTATTATTAATTACTTATACTGGGCCATTGGCCTAATGAGTAGGGTGTTTGCCAGTGGTCCAGGAGACCGGGGGTTCAATCCCAGGTCGAATCATACCAAAGACTCAAAAAATGGTACTTGATGCCACCTTGCTTAACACTCAGCATTATAAGGTATGGATCAAGGGTAAAGTGGAACAATCCAGGGAATGGAGTAGCACCCTCCCCTACACCTCGGTGTTGTAGCTATTGCAAAGGGAGTCTTTCAGTTCACCCTCAACTAAGGTCGCCAACTTTACTTTATTAATTGCTTGAAACTATATTACTGCATATGAATTATTAATATTAGATAGGAATACTTGATCCCATATAACTGTGCAAACAAATGATTATTATAGTCAAATAAATGATTTAAAAAATGATTGGACTAGAGTTATATGATTGTAATCAAACATTTACCAGTTAATCAGACTTCTGTTTTAAATGATCCATAAACAATTAAACCAAACCTATATATTTATATTAAACTTATAATCATTTACTAAGTATTAAAAACTTGAACTAGAGCATTATTTATTTACCCAATCTCACTGCTATGGTTATGATGTGGCATAAAGTCAATTTTTTCTGGATTATGGAGAGTGTTCGCCAATTGTCCGGGAGACTGGGGTTCAATCCCAGTTTGAGTCATACCAAAGACTCTAAAAGTGGTACTTGATGCCTCCTTGCTTAACACTCAGCATTATAAGGTACATATCAAGGGTAAAGTGGAGCAATCCAGGAAAAGGAGTAGTGTCCTCCCCTACACCTCTGTGTAGTAGCTATTGAAAAGGAAGCCTTCGGATCTCCCTTGACTACAGTCACCAGCTTTACTTATTGCTGGTTTGAAGTCAAGTTTCTTTCTATATTGGTTGCTGTACTGAAGCTAAAGAGTCTAGTCTGCCCAACTATTTTACCTATAGCTGGGGTATGAAGAGATGGATTTATGCCTTTCTTAAGAGCCTTAGCACAAAGTGAAATGCAAATCATCATTTAAAGTCAATGGAGCATTTTTAAGTTGATGTCTATGTAATGTAGTGGCCACTCACCAACATCAGTGACCCTGGTGTTCAGCTATATAACTGACAACCAAAGGTTAATCTTAACTCCTGTGATAGGTGTGAAAGACAGTTACATATGAGAGTTGAGGAATTTTTGAAAAAGGGACACTTACTTACTTGGACAGTAGGAAGTAACAACCTAAATTTCAAATCTAATGACTCCCCACTCCACTATTTTTGTCATGTCACTCTTCCATCTGTTAAAAAAATCTTGTCATTTCAAAATATTTTTCTTGAGTAAAGATCAAACTCCTGATATTATTAGAGTTAATATGATAACCATCATATTTGAATATAGCAATTTGGTGGCTAAGACAGTTGTGCATTTTCCTATCAGTGCTAACAGAAAGTATCTTATGAATGATGATTTTTTTTTAACTTCCAAAGAAGTTAAATATGCCCTCTTCACCTAAAATATTTGTGCTACACAATCTTCCTATCTAAATACTTTTCCATGTAGTCTTATGTTGGACTAATCTAAGTTTTGTAAGTAATCACCTCAAACCTTCTTGTATTGGTTGATCTATGAGTAATTAATTTTGTAAGGTTGTGAATAATCAATAAATGATTTTGTGAGCTTGAATAAAAAATTGACCTATACATGAATATATACAGTCGTATATCAGTGAGGATTGAACTAACAACATTCATTTGTGAATAATCTTCAAGATTAGTTTACCATTTATTACCTAGCCCTTTAAATTATCAAATCAAGTAAAACTGAATCAATGTAACAAAGATAAAAACAGTTTGTGATTTTCTACCTAAAAGTTTGGAGAAAAGCCAATATTTATTGTTGATTTTAGAATAATAATGAGCCAAGAAAAAGAAATTAACCCCTCCCCACCAAGAAAACAAAAAAACAAGTAGATTATTCAATGCAAATGGAGAAAGAAAAACTTGTTCTTTTAGGGAATATATTTGTATTTGTCACCCTCTTCTTTTTTTATTTATTTTTTTTTTTTTTAATAATTTTATTCTACTTTTTATGTTTGAATCATCAGTTTTTACTAAAAAAAACCCTGCCCCTTCTGAGCACAAGTATAAAATAAATAGGAATGTATATAAAAAGATTACACTTATCTTTATTTTAGTTGATTTTTATACAAAATTATATATAGGATTGCTTTTAATGTTTGAGAATAAAATATTTAAAATCAATAATACCAAGTAATTGTTTATTAAACTTGGTTTTGATAAAACCAGTATGTAAATTATCCACATCATGTAAACTGTTGTCACCTGAGATGGAGGGTTTGATACTGAAAGACCCAAAACCCCTGATAGACCCAGGAATATCAATGATGATATGTCCCAGTGCGTCTATAGGATGTACCTTTTTATGAAAGACTGTTGATTCTTCATGCCAAAATGTGTTCATGTTTTGCCTATATTTTTCCTTTTTTTTTTCTCTTGTAACTTTTATACTTTATCATTTAAAGGGGCATTTGGAATGCATGTGTTTAATGTTGGAGGTTTGAAATCTTTTGGTGTACTTTTTCAAGAACTTCAAAGGAAATTTTCTGCCAGTTCTAGTGAATTAGCCGGTGTTTATTCATTGTCCAGTTTTTTAATGTTTGCTCTGGGTAAGTATTTGCTTATAGAAACATCACTATTTGAATTATATGTGCAACAGAAGTTTATTATTACTTATTTATTTTAAAGAAATCCATCCATGCATATTTACAGTTAGGAATTAAGCATTTTTTGCATGTGCAATGTAAGGAAAAATTAAAACACCCTTATATATAGTTTTATTTTTAAAAATTTGTATCTTTCTTTAAAAAAATTTCTATTTAAAAAAAAAAAAAATTAAATTCTCAAAGATATTGTAATTTTTCTTATTAAAATTATGATTTTAATAATTTTTTGATATTAACAAAATTTTATCAAACTAAATAACTTCAGACATTCTGACTTGTGTTTATGATTCTTGACACTGAATTTCCAAGTAACACTACTTTACACAAAGACTTTTAAAACAATTCAAACTTTTAAGATATCACTTTTTTATTATTGTATAATTTTTGAAACTGATTGTCATTTTTGTTTTAAGAGACATAAAATCCATTGGTTCTAGATTATGAAATTTAAATGACTTTGTGTTGATTAAAACATTGATTATTACTTGAAATATAGCCAGCTTCTTCCATTGTATGAAAAATAAACCTTTAAGAAGAAATTGAAAGGACAGAGGTCTGACCTTTATAAAGAAAACTTGTTCTTCCTCAGAGAATTTTTAGGCTATTTTACAGTCTGAAAAAGACTGAATTGATTTTGAAACCTTTAACCTGATTGGTTGAAAAAACTTTTTCATAGGTAATTACAGATAAAAATTGTAACTACAAAATTATCTTAGAAATAGTGATAAGTTCTTTTTTAAGACAAATATTCATTAAGCAATATTTTGATATTAACTGGTTAATCTTTTTGCTATTCTAATATTATTTTATTTCTGTTTTTTAATTGAAACTAATAAGGCTAAAATTTGGAATCATGAATATCTTATTTTGTGCACTTGGGATTATTTTTATTGGCAAGTGCAAAAGTTTCCAGCATCTTTTAATTAAAACAAAATCTGTTTTCAACTGTGTGTTTCTAGTTTTCAAAAAATGGAGACCTTTTATACATTTTTTTATTTTTTAGTTTTACTTAACATTCCTGTTATATTCTTTAATTTCAGGTCCTTTAGCTAATGCCCTGGCAGATCATTTTAATTATCGATGCGTTGTGATTTCTGGCGGTATATTCATTGGATTAGGATTTTTGTTGACTTCCTTTGTCCGATCCCTTTGGCTACTTTTTATATCCTATGGTCTCATTGCAGGTAAGCTGGATTTGTTTTCATTTGTACAAGTTTTCTAACTTCGTCCATCTGTATTATCTACTCAAAAGGCAAATTTACATCAATTTACATTGCCATTGCTCCCAGACCCACTCTGGTCCAGAATGGTAGCACTTGATAGGATCCTATCCATGGGTCAAATGTAACTGTTTGACATTTGAACTGAGGGCAAACAAATGACTTATTGTTTGAAATAGAAGTGTTTGGCCATTTAACTGTGTGTAAACAAATGACTGATGTTTAATTGAATTGTTAGTACTAGATAGCAATATTCGGAACTATTTAACTTTGTTGACTTATATCTAAATTGAATTGTTAGAAATAGAACTGTTTGGTCATATAACTGTGTATCTGCAAAATGTGTTTACAAATCATATATTTGATATATATTTAAAACAGGATTTGGCATTAAAAAACCAACAATAGTTGATATGCTATAAAACCAAATCAAAGTTGAAACTATTTAACTGTGTACAAATTGTTTTAGATAGGGATAAATGGTGCCATATAACAGTGTGCTAACAAATACTTTTAGACAAATAGAAGTCTATTAAAAAAAAATGCAAAAAGCATTGAAAATATAGTTATTAGTCAAATGTTTACTGATGAACAAAATTTCTGCTTTAAATAATCCATAAGGAGTTGACATGCCATAAAACAAATAAGTCAAACTAAACCAATACTTTTAGGTTTGAAAGTGTATAATTCTGTGGTTCAGGTAAAAATTATACTTTTTGCTAGCCAAACAACAGCTTATGTAATAAACCACAGATCATGAGCAGCTTTTTAATCAGTGCTTGGAGAAACAAACTCTTTTTTGAGGGCTTGAAATATGGAATTGGAAAAAGATTCACACAACAACTTTGAAACATGAACTAATTAATCTTTTGTTTGCTTGGATGTTTTCGAGATATTTTCCCTTGTTTTACTAGTGTGAGTCAAAATTTTGGTAACAAGGCACAATTTGACAGTTCCCGATGCTTTTTTGAGGTCATGATGGCGACTAACTACACCAGATTGTGAGATGCCAAGCTCGCCTGATACTCTCTGCATGCTACTTTCTGGATTTGTTTCAGTGGCTTGGAATGTAACTTTGAAATCTACAGTTTTAGGCCTACCTACCTTCAAGGTTCTTGCAACCCAAGCAAAATTTCTTGAACCTTCTGGTTACTGTACTGTGATCAAATGTTTTTAGTTGCTTGTATGGCATTATGGTCCAGTTTGAATTCAGAGTGAAGAAATGTATGATATGTCTGTGCACCAATTATGGCCCAGTTTGAATTCAGAGTGAAGCAATGTATTATATGTCTGTGCACCAATTACCATATTACTAACCACAGCTTGAACGAGCACATACCAAATATTGCAAAACTTTTGACTCGGCATAGTATTTATTGTAGTTGAGGGTGTCCAGAAGGCTCCCTTTTCAATAGCTACTACACCAAGGTGTAAGGGAGGGCGCTACTCCTTTTTCTGGATTGCTCCACTTCACTCTTGATACATACCTTATATTGCTGAGTGTTAAGCAAGGAGGTATCAAGTGCCATTTTTAAAGTCTTTGGCATGACGCCACCTGAGTCTGAACCCAGGTCTTCCGGACCATTGGCGAACACTCTACCAACTAGGTAAATGAGCCGGTACATATTTATAGTACTTAACACTAAACAGCCTCCTATGATTAATGTTTTGTTCCTAAAAAAATTTTTTGCATAATCTTGAGAAAATGGGATGTTTTTTTTTTTTTCTTCAGAAATATTATTGCCCATATCTGTAAGATTTCTAGAGAAAATAGTTTTTAAGAAAATTATGAATACATTTCTGCAACAAAATTTGACCCATTTAGAAAATGTTATAGAAAAATTTATTTTACTAATCTCTTGTTAATATGGATTACTAAATCACTTGAAAATTCAATATATATATATATATATATATATATATATATATATATATATATACTACTTTAATTTTAAAGGCTATCACTATCTCTGATGCTGTTATAAGGGTAGCGTGAATTTAGCAAACTATGTGAAATCAGTTTGTAACAAAATGTAGCTTAATATTTTGGCAGAGGAGACTCCTGGATACTGTGATAAAAAGTTAATGCTAAAATGAATTATAGATAAAACAAGCAAGCAGTAATAGGAGATTGAATTGAATAAATGTTATCTTTCTAAGTGTTATTTTGGCAATAAGCTATAATTTACAAAATATGATTTTGTGTGGAAATTAATTTTTGTCTGTGTACAGTCTACATAAATGTTTTTAGTATTCTTTTTAATTGCTTACTTGCATGTCGGTCCTGAATTCTGTGACGGCAAATTGACTAAAATCCCAAAACGGGACTTTATTTTCGCACGTGTGAAGACTGGGCAGGTTGGCACTTGATCCCCTATATAATAAGTCCTCATTCAGAGTTTTTCTCTCAGGCATATAAGAACTGGCATATTACGTGAGGGATTAATTCAGGGCCAGACTGACCGCCGCTGGCAAGGGATTCCAAATTTCACACTATCACACACCTACCAGGCCGCTAAACTTCCTTCCCCTCGACAATGGAAGATAATGAGCCTATATGTTTTAGTCATAATAATATTATATTGTAGTAGTTGGCAACTCTGGTTTCCCGTGTGATATTTTAAAGGAATTAATAGGAAAATTCTTAGCAAGATAACATAAGGCGAATAGAAGCTGAAAAGAAAATGTGACAACAACAAATTCGTAGAAGAACGGCAAAGAACAACTTAGCCCAGGTGGTAACATAAAAATACATGAATTCCTTTACTACAGTTATATACACTTTCAAAGTGTCAAAACATATAATAATTGGACAGTCCACGAATATAAATGTCTTTTCTTGACTTTTGTTTTTCTTCAAATTGAGAGAGAGGGAGTGGTATACAAAATTTGGGTATAAAGGAGAAATGTCCCCAAAGTTACTTATCTTATTTTTCGACGGGGTTCCACTGGAGAATCTTTCCTCTTTCACGGGCTAATAGACTTTGTTCTATTTTTTTACACTGGCTTGAAGAACCTGGGGTCCCTCTTGTCTCAGTAATTCTTTTGTCTTCCACCCGGAGTAAAATGGCTATGGTTCGTCTTCCCGCTACGAACCCTGCTCAAAAACTAACATTTCTTACTATCTATTTCCGCTGACGGGGGGGGAGCCCCACTTCCGTTTTGGGGTCCCAGCCAATCATTTGGCTTCTCTCTTCTCCCCCTTGGTGTCCGGCGACCTGAGGTTACTAAGTACCAACATCTGGTCTCCCCTGTGTGACCCACATTCCTTCCTAACGGTCACTTGTTTGACGGCTAGATACTGTTAATTCAACAGGAGGATAGTATTAATCTTATCTCCCTCCTCCCAGTGGGATATCGCGTGACAATTCCTTAAAGATAAAACTTAATTATTTTTAAGAAATTATATACTGATATTTTTGATTCAAAGGCTGTTGTATTTTGAGTCTGGATCTGTCCACTTTGACTACTGGACTGCTTCTGACCAGTATGGTGGATAACTGGTAGGGAAAAAGTTACTTTTTTCTATTTTTAGATTTGGTGAACCGCTTGACTTAGGGACTGTCAAAAATCTGTCTTCTTTCACTAGGCTGTGCTTATCTTTGATGCTTAAACTAATATTTTTGATACCCTGTCAGCTGGGGTTATAGAATTTGTAAGTACCCCCTCCCTTCCCAATGAGGCCTCCTGGTAGCTGAGTAGTCCGTCACCTGGCAACCATAGTGATCATGTGACTTGAAACCCTCCACTTTGGCTAGACAGGTGGTTGGACAGTCTCGATCTGATTGATTGGCTGGCTATGTCAAGCCCTAGCACCTATATGATTATCCCAACTATATTCTTCAGATTGCTTGTGGCAAACACGTACCCAACCCTATTTTATCTTAAAGGAGCTACAAGTGACAATTGCGCCAAGATAGCAATATTCTAAACCATTGACACTGTGTACAAGTAAATGATTAGAATCAGATAGAATTATTGCTGTTTAATAGCAGTACTTGAAACCATTTAACTGTGTGCAAACAAATGAACTCAAAGATAAGCATAGCCTCGTTTAAAAATAATGTTACCTCCCAAACTATTTGCTTACAGATCATATGAATATTTTAAGCAGGATTTTGCATTTAATAAGCCACAAGAGTTGATATGTCATTAAATCAAATAACTAAACTGATATTTCTGAAAGTTGAATATGTTTATCTTTTTGTTCTCTTTGGAAATAAACAACTTTTTAAATTCTGGGCTCTTAACTTTTTTCAATATGTAGTCTCATTTTGTGATTATGGAGTTTAATTTTTTGCTATATCTTTTTTTTCTAATGAATTACTCTGATCAAACTAATGTTTTAATCCACCTCTCTCAAATTCTAATCTATTTTTCTTCCCTATATCTCAAATCTGTAGTTGAAGATAATAGTCAGTTGTGCTGGGTGAGAAGTCAAAACTTAATGCTGCTTATTCTGGCAATAAACATTCTTTCATGCTGATTATAAATTGGTATGTTTTGTTTCTATCATTCAAGTTTATATATATATATATATATATATATATATATATATATATATCTCTTGAATGATAGAAACAAAACACACCAATTTATAATCAGCAAGAAAGAATCTGTTTATTCATATATATGTATGTAATCCTGAAAATTCCTAGAATTTTTTGGAAAAATCATTATTGATATTCTGATGGTATGTTCAAACAAAACAGATAAATGTCAAAATTCCATTCTGTGTATTTCAATTTCCTAAAAAATGTTGATTTTACAATATTTGTTCTCAATTTAAAATTTTTACAATATAACTGTTATAAAATTTAAATCCACCTAACAGAAATTTACCTATGGTATTTTCATATTATCTTAAGTTAAACCTTTTGCAAGCAGTGACATTTTTCTCACCAATGGTACATAGGCAGAATGACATTTTTGTTGTTTAATGATAGTTTAATGCAAGGCATTTTCCTATTGGCTGCTCATTGACCAATTCAGTGTTAATGTGAAGAAACATTTCTAGTAAGCCCCGCTTTGGTGTAGGATTGTGTAAAATGTTGTTTTGCAAAATATAATAATTAAAAGTGAGTACTTTGTTGTCTTTATTGGGAATCCTTTTGAAATGAGGCTTCTTAATCTGAGAATTAATTTTTTTTTATTGTGGACTTCTGTCCTCATCTTGGTAGTTTTTTTTTTTTTTTTTTTTTTTTTTTTTTTTTATCTCACTACGTTTCGGCCAAATTTCTGGCCTTCTTCAGGTGATTAACCGCGACCTCGGATAGGAATGCTGAGTCTTGTAACTGTATCCCCAGTAATTACTGCCTTCCATAGTTGTTGTCTATCGCACCATGTTTTTGACCAAGTAAACCTCTGGCCGGCTTGGGTGGGAATTGAAACCGCTATCTTCTGACAATGCTCACCTGGAACCGTAGAGACTCAACGCCTCTATCGGCTGCACCACAGGCCCCGAAGGGCGATTAATGTTGGATTTTTTGGTCTTATAAATCCAATTATTTGTTCTCCTTATCTGGTCTTCCATAGTCAGGTCCGGACCGAATTTGTAATTGTCTTTATTGGGAATCCTTTTGAGATGAGGCTTCTTAATCGGAGAATTAATTTTTTTTATTGCGGACTTTTGTCCTAATCTTAGTAGGTTTTTTTTTTTTGTTGTTTTTCTCACTACGTTTCGGTCAAATTTCATCTTTGCCTTCTTCAAGTGAAAAACTACCAAGATGAGGACAAAAGCCCGCTATAAAAAAATTAATTCTGAGTACTTTGTTGTTTTTCATTTTGGATGGAGGGCCCCCTGGAACTAAGCTGTTAAGTATTTTATGTGCCTCCTCAGCTGAAAAGACAAGAAGCGATGGTATTGACCTGTGAAACATTTCAGATGTGTAGAGAAATATTTTTCAATTTAAATATGTGACATTATAGAGATTTATCCGTTTTAAACATTTTTGTTTTTTAGTCCAGATTGTTTGTATTTTTGATCTTAAGCTTGAAAAAATATATTTAAAAAAAACAAACTTCTTACTGGCAAATTTGTTATATAATAAGTCATTCAACTTATAGTGAAGAGGCTGCATTCCCACTACCATTTGTAGTGTAAGAGGATATGAACTGTTAGATGATCCCTCACTTTGTGTAAAAAGGTCTAATCTAAGTGGGTGCAAATAACCTGCTGATCTAGGGGTGGAGAGGAAATGACCTGTTTGTTCCCACATCCTCGAGCAGACACTCATGGAAGAAACATAATAATACATTTCTTAAAAGGTTTCTGTACTTAATAAGTAGAACATTCATTGTATTCATGTCTGGTTAAGATTTTTTCTTTATTAAATCAAACAAAAGAAACTTGTAAATATAATTATGAGGGTAAATTATAAAAAGGAAAATGAACAGAAGCAGATGACTGAGAAGATTATAAACTTACAAGATAGAATAGTGGTCAACTGTGAAAATAAGGAAATACTAATTCTACGTTGGCATTTTGTTGAATTGTTCATAGTAATTAGGTAACAAAATAAACATTAGTTGATGTTAAACAATATTCCAGAAAACCTTGTATCTAACATATTCTTAGCAGCTTCTTCATGTCCCCCTTCTGTACCGTGGTTGTCAATTTTGAAGTTTAATAATGTAGCAATTTTACTATCTGCTTAGTACATCCTGACAGTGTAAGTTTTTTTTTGTTTTTTTTTTGGTGTTGTTTTTTTAAATTGGGATGTCATGAAACAAAGAACTCAGACTGTTATGTGTTAGATAAAAATCATATCAGCATCATGGTAGTCTAGGTTAAAAGTGTAGTAAGGGTCACCCAAAGCTGAACCATTTTTTTTTTTTTTTTTTTTTTTTTAATGGGGATGTCATGAAACAAAGAATTCAAACTGTTGTGTGTCAGATAAAAAATCATATCAGCATCATGGTAGTCTAGGTTAAAAGAGTAGTAAGGGTCACCCAAAGCTGAACCTTTTTTTATTTTTATTTTTTTTATTTTTTTATTTTTTTTTTTTTATTTTTATTTTTTTAGACCTTATTTTTCTGATGGAGGCATCATTGGTTAATGAGATAAGTTTTCATAAATGAACCAAAGCCTGGCTCATTTACAAAAGTTTTTTTGTTCCCCAATGATACTTGCATAAGAAAAATAAAGTCTAAAAACTTTGAGTTTGGATTACCCTTATTGGGTTTTTAACCTGGACTACCAATGACTTTTTATTTTTCAAACAATTTTTTCGAGTGAATATATTGACTTTAATTAAAAAGGAACATAGTAAAAAACTTTTTTTTATACATGTTCCTCTTGCTTATTAAAATGACAGCAATGAGAAATTCAATTCAATCCAATCATAAAATTCACATATTCATAAGGATAGAAGAAATTAAAATATTCATTACCCTCCAAGGCCCATTGGCCTAGTGGTAGAGTGTTTGCCAATGGCTTGGGAGACTGAGGTTCAATCTCAGGTCGAGTCATGCCAAAGATTCAAAAAGTGGTACTTGATGCCTCTTTGCTTAATACTTGGCATTATAAGGTATGTTTCAAGGATAAAGTAGAGAAATCCAGGGAAAGGAGTAGCGCCCTCCCCTACACCTATAGATTGAAAAGGGAGCTTTCGAGTAGCCCTCGACTACGGTCGCCAACTTTACTTATCATCCAAGTTAGTAAAAGCCAACAAAAGGAAATTTGGTATTGTGTGATCCAGGAATTAATTTATCAAAACAATGTTTTTATATTCTTCATACATTTTCTTCAGATATAAATTAAATTGCATTTTAATGTGTTTGTTCTGTATGTAAACTAGACTTATTTGCCATTGTCTTGAAATACCCAAAAAATAAAGCTTTTTTTTTTTTTTTTTTTTTTTTTTCTCAAGGATTCTGATTTCATATATTTGTGTTGTCGGCAATTTAACACTTTGGTAGGGTGTCCTCATGGTGTAATGGTTAAAGCGATGGGCTGCGGAATCGTAGTAAGAGAGTTTGTACTCCAGTCGCGCTATTATGTTCACTTTTGGGCAAATACTCTTGGGAAAGGTATGAACCCCCTTATCCTCCCAGCTATGGGTTAAATAGTACCACTACTGTTCTTCTAGAAGAATGGCTTTGGCATTGAATAACCTACAAAGGTTGATATGCCATTAAACAAAGAAACCAAACCTTAACGCTTTCTGTCCTAGTCGGATATCTCTCATTGATCCATGAACAGGTTAGGTTGTAGGGGTGCTACTAATGTAATGTTACTTGAGCAGGAATAACCTAGCAAAGCCCATACTTCTCCAGGTCTGATTTGAATTCAGCTTTCCTTTTCTTAGATTTGTTGCCATATTATGGTTAAAGAGACTAGTCTGCCTTATTGTTTACTTGTTGCTGGAGGGGGAATAATTAATTTCATACTTTTCGCAAGGGTATTAGCGCAATGTAAAATACAAACAGTCGTTCATGATTTGAGCTCAAGTAGTACAAGTTCACTTCCTATAATAATTACCATTATATATCACCAGTACCTGTTGGGATGTATACAATCCAAGAAAACATCTGTAAATAACCCCACTTATTTGTTACATAGTCAGTGTTAAACATGAGGATTGCCCTGTTGGTTAGGGCTGTAGAAGATGCGGACAGCATCCCTGCAGAGGAGTAAGACCCTACCCCAACAAATGTCCTGGATATGATACTAAAACATCTGATGGTGAGGCTTCAGTCTTGGACCTTCGGGGAATGTAGAATTCCGTTTCATTGCTATTGCTCTCAAGTCCATTCTGTTAGGGTCCCATATGTGGGCCAAATAGAACTATTTTATCATTTATTATACTTAAAAATATTTATGTACAAATGATTTAATATTATATATTATTTAGAATTATTAGTGTTAAATAGCAATACTTGAAACTATTTAACTGTTTGCAAACAATTGTTTAATACTATTAACTATGTGCAAACAGATAATTTAATATTAAATTAGATAGAAATAATTGATAGAATAATTAATGTTAAATAGCAATACCTGAAACCATTTAACTGTGTGCAAACAAATGAGCTCTAAATCATTTGAAAATGAAGTTACCTACACACTTATAAATGGAATTTGGCATTAAATAATCATGGAGGGTTGATATGCCATTAAACCAAAGAACCTAAAACCTAGACAAGAAGTGAAATGAAAATCTTGACAAGATGATCTGCTTGTAACTTAATTCAAGTTCAATTGTACATTGGAGGAGAATAAAAATTTGACACATTAATTAGGAGTGATGGCGTATGAAAACGAAGACCATTACCATGCATTTGTATGTGAATATGTGAGTGTTATATATATATATATATATATATATATATATATATATATATATATATATATATATATATATATATTTATAATTTTATTTTTTTAATTCTTTTAATCTGGTATTTAAAAAAAAAAAATTGGGGTTGACTCAAAAGGAGATTGTGAAAACACTGTAGAGTGGGTAAAGGATTTTATACACTGTGTGAATAAGGAGTTACCCTTTGTGACTTATGGTGAATTGTTGACCTGGAGATTAGTGTTGTGTGGGCATGGGAAGTAATGACTGCTTAGAAACTGACTGTTGATTTTCTGATTAAAAAAAATCAAAAAAAACATAAGTTCCTTGAATAACTACATAAGAAACTAGGATGTTTTTATTTATTTACTTATTTTTTTTTTGAGAAATGTAAAATATATAAAGTAAAGTTGGCGAATGTAATTGAGGGCAACTCGAAGGTTCTATTTTCAATAGCTACTATACCGAAGTGTAGGGGAGGGTGCTACTCCTTTCCCTGGATTACTCTGCTTTACCCTTGATCTGTACCTTATAATGATGAATGCTAAGCAAGGTAGCATCAAGTATCATTTTTTGGTATGACTCGGGGGCCATTGGTGAACACTACCTACTAGACCAATGGGCTGGTTTTAACTTTCTTGAAAATGAAATAACTTAAAATTGAACAAACTTTTGGGGCAACCTGATATCATTTACCACTCTCTAAGTGAGGCTTAAAGTATACTGACGGTATTTCTTTCTTTCTTTTTCTGTGTATTTTATGAGCCCAGGGCATTTTCTTTTTTTTTTTTTTTTCCAGCAAGTAAAATAATAAATTATGAATTTAAAGCAAAAGCTTATCTTAATCATTTCCAGTGTATGTTGTTTCCTCATTGCTATAGATTGAGAGACCAAATTAACAATTTTAGAAAAGAAAAAATTAAGATGAAAGAAACTACTATTTAAAATCAATGATAAAATTTGCTATGATTGATTTGTATAGAATATGTAACCCCCCCCCCCAAAACCCTTCAGTTTTATCAGAAAAACAGACGCAAGAAAACATTGGGGTTCTACTTGCTCTAATTGCCAATGCTGATTAAAGTGCTGAAAGCTATATTCTTAATAATGACTTAAAAATATCCAGACTCAAGTCTCATATGAATACATTATCATATCGTATTTACCAACTTTTTAGCATAAGTAAGGGGATGTATTTTGTGTGAGTAAAAATCAATATATCAGTTCATCACTATGTAAGAGAGAAAATGTTGTCATGCTTTAACTATATTTACCAACCCCTCCGCTCGGGCAGGATATGACACAAGATCAAATTCTAAGTGGAGTTTAACAGGTTTGAATTCAGAGTTTTTCTTCTCCTAGACTAGTTGCCTCACCAAGGCTGAAGAACCTAGTCTGTCCTACTATTTACCCATAGCTGGAGGGAGAATAATTGGATTCATACCTTTCCCAAGGGTATTAGTGCTATGTGAAATGCAATCAGTCTCGTGCAGGGTGTCACCGAATCCATTTCCTGTGAGGATAACCATTACACTACGGGCACCTCCATATGAATACATTATAGTATGCGGATTCCATCACCTTAGGTAATATGACTATAATACAGAATGTGGCAGAAATACCTTCCACATTTCAAACTGTCAGCTGTTCACTGCAAATGAACTTAGGCAAGTGGTAATGGTAGCTCCATCTAGCTAATGTTATTGGCATGTAGTGAGGACCCACAGCATTAATTTGCTGTTGGCTTTGCACTCCAGCATTTTAGCTGTGCTGTCTGGCATTTGTGCTTTTTCCACAGATATGATTATGGCCTGAACCATTGCACACTGTGCATTTCTTGTTAAAACGTTTTTTAAGACTGGCGAATCTGTAATTGCTACATAGAGATAAAAAAATCAATACTGCTATGGGTTAAAAATTCTATCCAGAACAACATTTTGATGTAATGTGAAATAAGCATCGTAAGTCCTCTATGTAACAATTGCAGATTCACCAATCTTTAAAAAAAACTTTTCAACAGCAAATGTATGGTGTGCACTGGTTCAAGCCAAGATCTTATCTGGAGGAGAGGAAAGACATTAGGTAGATGGAGCTACCATTGTCACTTGTATAAGTTCACTTGCAGCACACGGCTGACAGTTTATAATGTGGGAGGTATTTATTTGCTTCACCCTGTCCAAGTGGAAGAGCCAGCTGTTGTATTACAGTTAATGAATTCTATGTTATATAAGAGAAGTGCTGAAAAGTTCATGGCCCAACCAAGAAAGGAATTTTTTTTTATTGTTTTGAAAAGGTTAAAGAAGTGCCAAATGTATTGAACCGCTGGATAAACATATGAAGTAGCATCTACATTTTATAGCTCAAGGCCAGGAGTGCCTACACTTTTGGGGCTTGTGAGTTACTTTTAAAATAACCGACCTGTATTAAAAAAAATGCTAAACATGTATGTACTATATACTTATCTAATTTTATTATAAAAAAAATATGCACCTTCTGCCAAGTGCAAAGTTTTAACATAATAGAATCTTATATTAAATTAGAACAACAAAACTAGATAAGAATACATATAAAAAGAATACTTATTTTAATTTTTAAAAATTTTAAATAACTGACTTATTCTTTGTGTGTGTGTAAATATCTAGAAATGATATCAAGCAAAGCAGAAAAAATTAATTTAGAATTTTATTATGTAAAACTTATTTGAAACAGCTTTGATGCTAGCTCTTCCCATCCCTCCTGGGTTTCATTGTTAAATTTTCTTAATTTAACTATTAGACAGTAATAAAAAGAATTGCTTTTTGTTAATGGATTTCTTTCAAGATTTATTGATGGCATTTTTTGTTCATATTTATAAAGAAAATCGAACATTTTATCAAAATCAAATTTTAAAGATAAATATACTAAATATGCAAATTAGTCTTCCCATTCACACTGTAAAACGCTATTGAGTTGTATATACAAATACAATTGCATGTTATTGGCATGTAGTGAAGACTGGCACGTTCTTTACGAAGAACACCCCGGAGCCTGTTCTGGACTTCGGACTGGAGCGTGGCTCTGCAAAAGGAACAATGGCAGGCTTGAGGCCTTTAGGCTCCTAGTTTCGACTAGGCTACCTCCGGGTGGGTGAGCTGCAGTTTTGTCTCCTTTGTAACCTACGTATGGCACTAGACCTCATGTCTAGTTTAAGCTGTAAACTGGCATACGTGCCCGGACCCACATTTGGGTTTGTGAAACTGCTTGCCTCAACAGGCTCACATTGCACCAAGTGAGCTGATGAGCAGCATAGACCAGCAGGGTTCGAGTCTCGGCTCATTCCCAATCTCCCCACTTTAATCGGCCTTCGGGCTTTTGACCTTGTGTCAAGCTGTGTCTGGTGGGAGGCATTGACAAATATTGGCATGTAGTGAAGACCCGCAGCATTAATTTGCTGTTGGCTTTGCACTCCAGCATTTTAGCTGGGCTGTCTGGCATTTGTGCCGGACTGGGTATCAATGATCTATAGCAGACTCCAGGCCAAAAGTCCCACCCCCACCTACCGGCTCCGGCTGGGCAAGCTGCATTGATAACATTGTATAGTACTGGACCCTTTTGGTCCAGTTTAAGCTATAATCTGGCATTCATTCCTGGACTCGCGTTGACTGAGTCTATGTCCAGTTAGGCTCATTAGGCTCACATTGCACTAAGTGAGCCGATGTCCAGCTGCAAGCTTATCTTGCTCATATTGCACTAGTGAGCTTTGGCTCGTGCTTGAACTTTCCCTCCCTTAAACCCCACTATAAGCCAACTTTGTGTCATTGACCTTGTGTCAAGTCCTGTCTGATTGGAGGCAGTGACAAATATGGCATTAATTTGCTGTTCTGGTCTATCACCAGGCCACTTGATATGTACCAGGAGGCCAAACAATGACACCCATATGTTTACATTGTACAATATCTTTGGGTCGAGTAAATCTATGATCAGCAAGGTCACCTGGCTTTGTACTGGGAGACTTAGCAAAGATTACCACATTGCACCTAGTGATCCTTTGAGTACCAGCACACAAGTCTTTGCTTGGGTGTGACCTCCCTATCCCCTAAATCCCCATTATAAAAAGACCTTATGTCAAATCCTGCCTGGTGGGAGGCATGGATATAAAGATCAAGGCCAACAGCATTAATTTGCTGTTCCAGTCTAGCACAAGGCCCCCTGGCATACGTGCCAGGAGTTCAAACAATGACAAGCTTAGATTCCCATTGCATTGTACCTCTGGGTCTACTGAATCTATGACCAGCTAGGTCCCCTGACTTTGAGTTAGGAGATTTAGCAAAGATTCAGATTACACCTTGTGATTCAATGACCAGCAGTGCATGGGTCTCAGCTTGTATGCAGGCTCCCCATCCCCACTATGAAAAAGAATTTGTGTCAAATTTTGTCTGGTGAGATATGCAGATAAATATAAGGCCAACAGTATTAATGATATGAAACCATTTTTTTGATAATTGAGATTTAAATAAAAATAAAATCATGGAGAATTTGATGTATATAACTAAGGGAATAGTGACGGTGGTGGTAATTTAGTTTCAGTTACAGACAAACACATTATCTTCCTTATAATAAGATAGGTAATGAGCATACACTGATTTTTTTCATATCCCTTCTTTAGATATGAATTGGCACAATATCTAGATAATTTACCTCATAGTTTTGCAGTAGCTCATACATTTGGTCCATAGTGAATGAACAAAGTTTTAAGTAATAGTAGACTGATCACCCTATACATCAATTGAGTGACAAGGGAGAGATGATAGGCTAACTTCTATCTATCTATCTATATATATGTGTATTCTTTGGTCCAGTTAAACCGGAGTTGGGAGTAATTCCATCAGGACAAGAAATTATTCATGAGTGAATATTTTAAATTTTCCTTGTTAAGAGCTCGATGTAACAATAATACAGAGAAATAAATTCTTAAAGAAAAACAACAAAACCAGTCACATAGGATTATAAATTTATTTCCATCCTGTTAGGCATTTTTGAAATTTTCAAAACCAGGAAAAAATTTAGGACTTCTTCAGAGTTTTTTTTATCTAAAAAATCTGAAGAAGTCCTATTAATTTTTTTTGTGTTTTTGAAAATTTCAAAAATGCCTAACAGGATGGAAATAAATTTATAATCCTATGTGACTGGTTTTGTTGTTTTTCTTATATATATATATATGGTTTTTGAAGGTGTGCAATCTACCTGTACTACCTTTGTGATCAATGTATTGGGCACCCCCAGCACTAGGTCATTCCCTTAGGGGTCAGGCTGAGAACTTTTCAGGACCTCACAGATTTCAAATTTTGAATCTTTATTTCTCTGTATATATTTTCAGGCATTGGTTTTGGGCTCTCCTATTCTCCGTTCATCGTGATGGTTGGTCATCATTTTGACAAGAGACGTTCACTTGCAATGGGTCTATCTGTATCTGGCAGCGGATTTGGTTCATTTATTTTCCCCAACATCATGAGATTAATGCTGTATGTCTACAACATCGATGGAGTGATGCTGATCTTTGCAGGAGCCATGACACATGTCTGTGTATGTGGCAGTCTCATCAGGCCAATTGATTATTATAGAAATCGTAAAAAGCCTTCAGGTTCGTCAGAAAAACAGATGCAAGAAAACATGGAAGCTCTGCTCGGTCAAACTGCTAATGGTGATATAAATGCTGAAA
Source organism: Sepioteuthis lessoniana (assembly GCA_963585895.1). NCBI lineage: Eukaryota > Metazoa > Mollusca > Cephalopoda > Myopsida > Loliginidae > Sepioteuthis > Sepioteuthis lessoniana. The sequence continues at coordinate 107,825,130 of OY757912.1, read as the reverse complement.
GCTATATTCTCAAAAATGATTCAAAAATATCCAGACCAAAATCTCGTATGAACACATTAATGCATGCAGACTCCATCACCTCAGGCAGTTTAGGTGATATGGTTGTAACCCAAGCAGAAGAGTCTGCTAATGACAATGAAAGCTTGGATGGTGATAAGACAGCCTGTATAGAGACGAGAAAGTTTTTCAGTTGCATGAAAAAAAATGAAGATGGTGATAAAGAAAATAACACAAGTGCTTCTTGTCTGGATTGTTCACTACTTCTTGATCCAGTCTTTTTGATTTATGGTTTTACCTTATTATTTGCTAGTTTTGGCTACATGAATATTTTTATCATTATTCCATCCCATGCTGAAGACCTGGGCATGACAGATTCTGAAGGAGCCTTCCTAGTTTCTCTCACGGGACTTTCAGATATCTTTGGGAGACTCTTTTTTGGATGGCTTGCTGATTTAAAATTATTCTCCCGTCAACATCAATTTTTTCTGAGTCTTTTCTTATGTGGCATTTCCATTGGTCTTATCCCTTTCATCTACAGTTATTCTGGCTTGGCTGTACTTTGTTGTTTCACTGGACTCTTTGCAGGGGCATACATTGCTCTTGTTCCTGTTGTTCTTGTGGATGTGCTTGGACTAGAGAAGCTCTCAAGTTCTCTTGGCCTTTCTTTGCTTTTTGTTAGTGTTGGGATGCTTTTGGGACCACCAGCTGTTGGTAAGTACTTTTTTTTTTCCCTATGTTCTACTACACCTGGCCAAAATTATGGAATTAGCTCACTTAAAGGATGTTCACTTATCAAAAAAAATTATTTAGCAGTAAATAAACTAAGAACAGATAAGATCCAAAACATTTATATCTGATAGCTGAAGGTGCCCGTGGTGTAATGGTTATCGTCGTTGGAAATGGACACGACGACACGAGTTCAAATCCTGGACTGATTGCATTTCACATAGCACTAATAACCTTGGGAAAGGTATGAATCCAAATATTCTTCCTCCAGCTATGGGTAAATAGTAGGGCAGACTAGGTTCTTCAGCCTTGGTGAGGTAACTAGTCTAGGAGAAGGAAAACTCTGAATTCAAACCTGTTAAACTCCGCTTAAAAAATTGACCTTGTGTCATATCCTGCCCGAGCGGAGGGGTTGGGTAAATATGATATCTGATAGCTGAATATTCCGGCTTTTTAAAATATACCTTAAACAAACTAGATTAAATCATTTAAACTAATTGGTGTAATTTTTTAAAGCTATGTAGAAGACAATATGAAATAATCCAATATTGAGGAAAATTATTTTGCATTCTAAAAACAAACACCAGTCGAAGTCTTGACATGCAAATCAGTCTACAGTTAAGACAGTTCTTGCAGACTTCAACAAGCAGTTTGGCATTCCAAATTGGAAGAGCATATAGTTCCAACAAAAGAATGGTCAACTGAAACTTTGAAAGGATTGTAAAATTTATTCAAGAAAGCAATCCACTGTGGAGGTGTCTATGATGTTGGTTGTTTCCTGGCAGCTGTCTAATACTTGGTGCAAATTTAAAAGAAATGAAGTGGTTAAAAAAGGAAAACATGTCATTAGTTGTTTTTTTCGACAATGGTCCAGGAGACCTGGGTTCAATCCCAGTTTGTGTCATATGAAAGACTTTAAAAATGGTATTGATACCTACTTGCTAACACTCAGCAATATAAGGTACGTATCAAGGGTAAAGTGGAGCAATCCAAGGAAAGGAGTAGTGCCTTCCCCTACATCTCGGTGTAGTAGCTATTGAAAAGGGAGCCTTCTGGTTGCCAACTTCACTTTACTTATTTAGCAGTAAATAAACTTGGTGAGGCAACTAGTCTAGGAGAAGCAAAACTCTGAATTAAAACCTATTAAACCCCGCTTAAAAATTGACCTTGTGTCATATCCTGCCCGGGCAGAGGGGTTGAGTAAATATGATAAACTAAGAGAACATCTAAAAGTGCTCATGCCATAATTTTTGCCAGTTGTAGTACAACATGTGAAATTGCTCCTAATTATAAAAAAAAGACAGAATTTCAAGTTTGTAGGCATTTTGATATTTGATTTTAACTCTTCTCTTTTGTTAGGACAGGGAATATAAATACTGTAAATTTAAAGTATTTATTTTTTGCACAAGATTTTTATCATCAACTGGAAGTTTTTTTTTTTATTAGTTGATCAGAAATACCAGAAAAATAATCTCTAAATGTTTCTATTTTACCATAAAAAACTTGAATAATGCAAAATATCTGTCCTATAAGAATTGTTACATTTAGTGGATGATTTTTTTTTTTTTTGAGGCACACTTAACATAACGTAAGTAAATGGAATTGGTGACCCAAGTTCAAATTGGTGGAAGGGCTGGGTAAATATATTATATGAAAACTATATGCCAATGGTCCAGGAGACTGGGGTTCAATCCCAGGTTGAGTCATACCAAAGACTCGAAAGCACCTTCACCTCTGTGTATTAGCTATTGAAAAAGAGGTCACCAACTTTACTTTATACCAACTCTTATGGGACAGATGTAACATTTTTGTTTTTTTTCTATGAAACACTTTGGACACGCATTCTGCAGTTTTCAGTAACCATTGAAAAATATTTAAATGACTGGGAAGTTTCTTTTCCCTTAAATTGACTGAACATGACACAAATTTATCAATTGTTGCATACAAATTCCAAGGAACTTAAGAATATTAAAGTAAGTGGTCCACATTTTGAACCTGTGCTGTAAGTAATGTTTATTTTCATATGTGGATCAATTATTGTGTAGGATGACTTAATATGATTTTAACTTGGGCAAGTCATTGGCTTTTCTGCTTTAAATTATTTAAATTAATGGCATAAAAATGTGAATGATCATGAAATGTTTTATAAAAAGACGGGGAAGATTTGTACATTTTATTAAAATTTTTTTTACTTTATATGAATTGAGATCAAATTCATAAATGGAAGATGAAATTACTTCAGTTCTCTTGTCATTCATATGAATTAATACAATTTCAAAATTAACTTTGCAGGTTGGATTCGGGATGCCAGTCACAGACAATGGAGAAATTCCTTATTCTTTTGTGCCTCTTTAAACTTCATTGGTTCATCCATGGTACTTCTGGAACCCCTGGCTACAAGATACAAGAAAAGAAGGAAAATAGAAGTGTAGCAAATATTAGTCACAATCACTTCTTGTTCTTAAAATAAGGAATTTAGCAGAAATGACAGGATTACTTATGTATGGATTGGTACTTGTGACTAGGATCAGATTGTGTATGTTTTATTTGAAAACTGAGCTTTTGTATCAGTATAAAATTTGATTTTCCCTAAATCAATGAAAAAGAGTAAGAAAATGTGTGTCTATATCACTTCTAAGGAAGGCGGATGTATGAGTTAAAAGATTTATTATCTTACAAAATCAGTATCCCAGCTTTTATCTGGGTTTAGAACACTAATATAAGAAAATAGAATTTAAGCAAAGAAACTTTCCAACACTAATAGTAATCTTCTAATCCGGTGAATAATCCAATATTTGGAAATAAAAAGATTTGTGATGTAAATATCTGAGTAATTTACGTAGTCTAGACAAACTGACTCTAAATGGGCTTTATAGAAATGATATACATTTTTCTAAAATTATGTGATTGATGAGATATGTTCACTACAAACAAACTGTTCACTGAAACTTGAAGTGATACAAAAAGTGTTTTAGCATGAAAAAAAAAGTTTAAATTGGTTAAATCAGGGATATTTTTGTCAATAACTTCTGTCCCATCATACTTATAAATTTCATATACTCAATATAATGACAGAGGTTAATGGTTTTTTTTTTTTTTGTTGTTCAAATCTAGGAATATTTTTGTCAATATTTTTTGTTCAAATGTAAATAAAAGGTATCCTTTATTTTGCCAGAAAATTTGTGTAAATATGAATTGCCTTAATGTTTATTTTTATCAAAAAATCTTCAAATTGTAAATAAGTGACAAAATTCAATGTAGAAAATTTTCACTTTGTAGTACAAGCATCAAAAAGAATTTTTTTTTTTTTTCTATGGTTCATTATTGTTGATGTAATAAAAAGAATTTAATCTCAAATTTGGTAGACACACCCAAATGATGGCACACATATAATTGTGTCATTCCAGATAATTATTTTGAAATTAATCATATAACATTATGTTTTGCAAAAAGAATGTTTTATAATTTTTATCTTACCTCCCATATAAGGAGATTTAGTGTTTCTTCAACCACTTCCTTATGTGATGTTCTTCAATCTGTCTTGCTCTAATCACCGATGGAGGGTCTGCAGGATTTGAAAAACGTAAATCAAGATGATGAGCGCCGTCAGGTATTTTAACGGCAACAAGTGATTCTGAAATACTTTCCAGAACACCACCAGCAGACCAAGGATCCAGCAGACCATTGCTTATTAAAAAAGAAAAATAAATATAGCGTTTCAAAAAGTTTGGTTTTATTCAAGATTTACAAAATATTTCATAATCTAATAACTTGACAAATTCTTATACAAATGATTGTAAATTTTAATGTTTAAAAATCTTTTCTATTTGAGTGAATGGCATTTCTATACCTGAAAAGTATGAGACATTAAACATAGAATTTTTAACTGTTTCTACTCGTGTTGAAATTTGAATGAGAATTGGTTAAGTAGTTAGATCATGAAATATCAATTTTTCTTAAACATTGTAGAAGAGAAGATGAGTTATCCCATGTGGCAAAACGAGCATGTATACGCCTAGCATGCAAATAGAGCTGCCCTAACACCTCAATTTAAGATAAAACATGGTTTCAAGCAAGGAGAATTGATGAGAGTGGCATATGCAAGTTTTTTTAAAGTGAATGTACTGGCCAAGCATAAAAACACCACATGCTTGAGAAACGGCAAGACATCTTTTGCAAAAAGTAAATACATGGATTTCACACCTGATACTAAACATAGGAAGACTAAGGAATGCAAAAACTTGGATCAGCTTAACATATATTTAGGATGAAAAAGACTACAACTTAGATGTAAAAGCATTGTCAACATAGCAACTTAAACACAATAAACCAACAAGTCAAGCAGAATAGAGACAACATGAGTACAGTAACATAGATATTATCATAGCAAACTAGAACTAAAATACCATGATACTGGTAATGGATGGACATTTGTGTCCACAGTTGCATGGAAAAACTCAATCAGTCCTCATGCCCCCAAATCACTAAATAGAATAGAGAAAATCCAACAGAGAATAATGTGTGCTACATTTAATGGCAAACCTCTGCACAACAACAAACATCACCATTTTCAAAATTTGAGTAATTCACTATATTTGTTTAGTGAGTTGTATATCTAGCACTTTTCTCAAGAGAAAAAGGTTTGCATGTCTAAACAGTAGATCTCAAAAAAAGATACATCTGAGTATATGCAGAAATAAAGAAACAAGTAAAGCTTCACAATACAACTAGTTCTCCCCTGCTGATTGTGATATAAGCAATTAATACATGGTAGCTGTAAGAAACAAGTTTGATACTCTTCAGTAGATATCTGAAACACATACTCCAAAAATGAATATGAAAACTTTGTTACTGCCCACATGGAAGCTGAATGCATACCAACCAAACCCAGAGCGAAAATGTACTCAATAGCAGTTAGGGGAAAACGAGATATTAAAGAAGTATTACTTGATAAAAAAAAACTCAACAAATGCCAATGTACATAAACTTAAAGTGCAGAGAACTGACACAGACCAAAAAGAATAACTAGAATACATTCAAGGCCAAATCAGAAACTCAGAAGATAGACAATCCTGATTAACATAGTAAACAGTAAAAACACCTTCACAGCAGAACTAAAAGCTGTCAGCCAAGAAGAAAGACGTTAAAAATGGAAAGAACATTTCAAGAATTTTCTTGGAAACCCTTCTGAAAAAATTATATATAGGACAGTTTACTGATGCAGTACTGAAAAAAATTAAAAGCAGATAAGCTGTAGACCTTGATGAAAGACAAGATAATTTGACAACATATTTTTTTGATTATGCAATGCCATGTATATAATCAAAACCTAGCAGAGAAATGGATGAAAGGTTTATAATGCCTTGTTTCTCAATCATATCCAACCTGAAGTTAAGAAAATTTTAGTAAAAGTCAGATTGATTCACAGCATCACAGATTTTGATTATCTGTTGAATCATTGATTGAGTACATGCAAAAATTTCAAAGTAACACTATTATTTGTATATTTCTCCAAGTCATTCGATTCCATATATTGAGGAAAGATGGATCAAATGATACTAGCATATGGTTTTTTTCAAAGAAACTGTTACTGCTATAACAATGCTTTACAAAAACATGTAAGCAATGATTCACTCATTGCTAAGAGATACATTTGTAACAAGATTATGTACCACAAACATCACTTGATCTAATGAATGAAAGTGGTTTCCACATTAAAAAGACTAAAAGCAGACAATATCCCACCGAAATAATGACAAATACACCTGCTTAAGCTAAATCTCTGCTGCATAGCCTGCAGCAAACAACAGAAAGCATTGGCCTCTATGTGAATACAAATAAAAGTGTTCATGTGTTTTAAACAAGGAGGAGCTATCTACACTTTAACTGGCCAGCCTCTGAAATTGATAAACCAGTTCACAAACCTCAGCAGCAATATCTCATCTACTGAAAGTGATGTCAGCATACACATAGGGAAGGTGTAGACTGCTATTGACAGGTTATCATTCATATGGAAATTTGATTTCTCTGATGAAATAAAATGAGATTTCTTCCAAGGTGGGACAGTACTACTATATGGGTGCAGCACCTAGACTCTAATGAAATGCAAGGAAAAAAGCTAGAAGGAAACAACACAAGAATGCTATATACAGTTTTGAACATATTCTGGAAGCAGCACTCATAGCAGCAGCTGTAAGGCCACTTATCTCCTGTCTCATGAACCATCCAAGGAAGACAAACAAGAAATGCTCATAAACAACATTCTATAATAGACTCCTACACATGTATGTGCCAGTATTAGCCAACCAGCAAGGACTAACATCAGCTCTGTTCAGACAATGGATGCAGCCTAGAGGATTTGCCAGGAGCAATGAACAAAGGGACAGATGGGAAGAGAGAGACAGGGAACCTGTGCTATCAGCATGACTTGTTGATGATGGTTGACATCTTGTACACTGACTTCACATGGGAATTTCATAGAAATTCTTTTCTTGTTTACTTTAAGTGTAATGACTTGTCATCTAGTTAATTAATTAAAATTTTGCATAATTGAATTAATGCTTAATTACTGGAAAGTTGTGAATACAACAAAAAGATTATATGAAGCTGCATCTTGATATGGTATTCCTACTAAGTAACAGAAAACCAACCAAGTCTGGTGGTATATTAAAAGATACTACTAGGCCACTCTGAGTTAGAGGCAATGATGCTTTGGTGCAGACACTATGCTTAACCCCAGAGTCAGTATCTGATGATGGTGTGCTTAGTTGGATATCTTTGGATTTGGGGGGAGGGGGCGGGGGGTAGCATGTGTGTGTGTGTATATATATATATATATATATATATACACACACACACCGTTAAATAGATTTTAAAATCATGATAAAATCCACAACCCAGCAACTAGATATTTTGTGTTTGTGTGTGTATATATATATATACACATACACAAAATATCTAGTTGCTGGGTTGTGGATTTTATCATGATTTTAAAATCTGTTTAACGATCAATATAAACAAATTAAGTTGGCCAACTGTAGTCGAGGGTAACCTGAAGGTTCCCTTTCAATAGCTACTACACCGAGGTGTAGGGGAGGGTACCACTTCATTCCCTGGATTGCTCCACTTTACCTTTAATCTGTACGCTATAATGCTGAGGCGGCATCAGGTACCATTTTTTTGAGTCTTTGGTATGACTTGACCAGGGATTGAACCCCAGTCTCCTGGACCATTGGCAAACAGTCTAATCATTAGGCTAATTGTTTACAAATTAAGTAAAAAAAAGTAAAATGGATATTATTTAGAATTAAGTAAACTAATAATCAAATTTGTTTTTTAATCTCATTAGACAATGGGTTTATATAAATGATTGATTGATTTTAATGGTATGTCAACCTGTCCAAAGTTCTTTTATGCCAAGTAAAGTTGAGAGTGACTCAAAGGCTCCTTTTTAAATAGTTACTACACTGAGGTGTAGGGAAGGGTGCTACTCCTTTTCCTGGATTGCTCCACACCTTATAACGATGAGTGTTAAGCAAGGTGGCATCAAGTACCATTTTTTTGAGTCTGGTATGACTCAACCTGGAATTGAATCCTGGTCTCCAGGACCATAACCAAACACTCTAACCATTGAATTGCATTAATTGTACATTTATATTTACATTTATATTTACATTTATAATTATGATTTTTTTTGTGCGGGGTGCACACACAATTGTATGGTTTCAAGTATTCCTATCTAATACTAATAATTATATAGTTTCAAGTTTAGTTTGGTTTGGTTTTATGGCATATCAACCATTGTAGGTTATTTAATGCCAAATCCTTTTAATACATATATATTAAATATATGATTTCTAAACACATTTTGTTGATAAGTTTTAAATGAGCCTGAGCTCATTTTTTTCACACAGTTAAATGGTTTCCCTTATTTTTATCTAATATGAATTATTCAGTTTAGTATTAATCATTTGCTTGCACACAGTTTAATGTTTAGAAGTATTGTTATGTATAACTAACACTTCAATTAAACATCAGTCATTTGTTTACACAAAGTTAAATGATCAAACAGTTCTATTTCAAACAAGTTCAGTTTAGCATGTCAATCAAGTATATTTTCAAGTATATATTTCTATTCCATAATAGTCATTTGTTTGCACACTGGTATATGGTTTCAAGTATTCCTATTAAGACAAATAATTTGCAAGCAATTATATAATTTGAAGTAACTTATGATAATAATCCTTAGTAAACAATTATAACTTCAAGTAACTATTCCGAATACAAATAATTTACACACATTCTGTATTAAGTATTCCTATCTAATACAAATAATTTTTGAATAGATCTTTTTGAGATGGGACCCTAACAGGTACTACCACTCTGGATCAGAGTGGATCTGGGAGTAATGGCATACTCCCCAGATCTCCAGAATTGTAACTTTACTACCAAAAGTAATTTAATGCCATACTCAGAACACTTCTTTTTTTAGGGGAAAGGGTCTCACCCCCAATACAGGGAAGGGACTCTTTCAATGCAGTCTAAGCCCCACTGACAATGCCAGAAGTTTCTTATGTGGTCTTGGAGAAAGGCAAAGAGTCAGTCTGGTTCGGCATTAGTGTTTAATGAACTCTCAGAATGAGATTTTTTAAAATATCAGACTGCTTTAGGTATTCCAGCTTTGGGTTTTGATGCCAAACTTGTTTTTCTAGGTGGGTTGTGTGCTCTAAGGCTGGTGTGAGAGAAGAAAAGAAGAGTTCATGCCTTTTCTAAGAGCATTAATGCTCTTTATAACTTTGGCTGCACCAATAATCATTATGTGATCTATACCTCCAAGAAATAGAACTATAATCTTAAAATTTGTTATCATCTGAACAGATTTTTTTTTATTACTTTCTGTTCAATACAACAAGGTCAATTTTTAAGCTGAGCACAGCTGATTTGTATGCTGAGTTTTTATTTTCCAAAACTGATAGCCTAACCAAGGTTAAAGAACCTACTATTTATCCATAGAACCAAGGTTAAAGAACCTACTATTTATCCATAGAATCAAGGTTAAGAACCTACTATTTATCCATAGAACCAAGGTTAAAGAACCTACTATTTATCCATAGAACCAAGGTTAAAGAACCTACTATTTATCCATAGAACCAAGGTTAAGAACCTACTATTTATCCATTGAACCAAGGTTAAAGAACCTACTATTTATCCATAGAACCAAGGTTAAAGAACCTACTATTTATCCATAGAACCAAGGTTAAAGAACCTACTATTTATCCATTGAACCAAGGTTAAAGAACCTACTATTTATCCATAGAATCAAGGTTAAAGAACCTACTATTTATCCATAGAATCAAGGTTAAAGAACCTACTATTTATCCATTGAACCAAGGTTAAAGAACCTACTATTTATCCATAGAATCAAGGTTAAGAACCTACTATTTATCCATTGAACCAAGGTTAAAGAACCTACTATTTATCCATAGAACCAAGGTTAAAGAACCTACTATTTATCCATAGAACCAAGGTTAAAGAACCTACTATTTATCCATAGAACCAAGGTTAAAGAACCTACTATTTATCCATTGAACCAAGGTTAAAGAACCTACTATTTATCCATAGAACCAAGGTTAAAGAACCTACTATTTATCCATAGAACCAAGGTTAAAGAACCTACTATTTATCCATAGAACCAAGGTTAAAGAACCTACTATTTATCCATAGAATCAAGGTTAAAGAACCTACTATTTATCCATAGAACCAAGGTTAAAGAACCTACTATTTATCCATAGAACCAAGGTTAAAGAACCTACTATTTATCCATAGAATCAAGGTTAAAGAACCTACTATTTATCCATAGAACCAAGGTTAAAGAACCTACTATTTATCCATAGAATCAAGGTTAAAGAACCTACTATTTATCCATTGAACCAAGGTTAAAGAACCTACTATTTATCCATAGCTAGGGGCAGAAGAGATGGATTCATGCCTTTCCAAAGGGCATTAACTCAAAGTGCTAAGCAAACAGCTTCCTCCAGGATTTGAACTCCAATTACTGTTTTCATTTCCTACAACAACCAATGTGCCTCCTTTTCATGACAAGTAGAAAATATTTCTGATACTTAGAAATGAAAGAAAAAGCAATTGTAAAATCTACTTTTCTTTAAAACAAATATGACACTCTGGGTCAGGAAAAAAAATTACTACTGTTCAATGATAGTTTTAATATGTAGTGTATGAAATTTATCCACAAACTGAACAATGATTATAGGACATAGTAATACATTAAAACTATTTTTTGCTGGTAATGAATTAATTTAGTTAGATATACACAATTTTACTAAATGTTAAAAATTTAAAAGAAAATACCATATATAATGATTGCATGTAGAAGACTTGATTTTGGATTGAAGTTATTTGGTTCTCAAAACTTCAATTTAGACACAATTTCATTATTCTATCAGGACTAACATTTTTTGGTAAAGAGAACTTATTTATCAAATAAGCCTAAACTTTCATTTTAAACCCAGTTTCATTATTCTTAGACTTGTAGGTTAGGTTCAAACAAGCCTCCACTTAAAAGACCTCATTTATCAAACAAGCCTCCACTTCAAAGACCACATTCATCAAACAAGCCTCTCTTTAAAGACCTCATTCATCAAACAAGCCTCCACTTCAAAGACCACATTCAGCAAACAAGCCTCCACTTCAAAGACCACATTCATCAAACAAGCCTCCACTTCAAAGACCTCATTCATCAAACAAGCCTCCACTTCAAAGACCACATTCAGCAAACAAGCCTCCACTTCAAAGACCACATTCAGCAAACAAGCCTCCACTTCAAAGACCTCATTTATCAAACAAGCCTCCACTTCAAAGACCACATTCATCAAACAAGCCTCTCTTTAAAGACCTCATTCATCAAACAAGCCTCCACTTAAAAGACCACATTCAGCAAACAAGCCTCTCTTTAAAGACCTCATTCATCAAACAAGCCTCCACTTAAAAGACCACATTCAGCAAACAAGCCTCCACTTAAAAGACCTCATTTATCAAACAAGCCTCCACTTCAAAGACCACATTCAGCAAACAAGCCTCTCTTTAAAGACCTCATTCATCAAACAAGCCTCCACTTCAAAGACCACATTCAGCAAACAAGCCTCTCTTTAAAGACCTCATTCATCAAACAAGCCTCCACTTCAAAGACCACATTCAGCAAACAAGCCTCCACTTCAAAGACCTCATTTATCAAATAAGCCTCTCTTTAAAGACCTCATTCATTAAACAAGCCTCCACTTCAAAGACCACATTCATCAAACAAGCCTCCACTTCAAAGACCACATTCATCAAACAAACAGCACTTTTAACTATATTTGAACTATAAAAACCAATATTTTACAAATAAAATCAACTGACCTAAAAACAATATTTGAAGTCGATTTAATGTTCTTGCCACCATAATGAGTCTTGATCCAATCTTTCCGAGGGTAGACTTTCCATGCTTTAAAACAGTCCAATGAATATTCGGTAAAATTCCAGTTCATGGGTGGAAACATGTCTGTAATGCCATTGGTGCAAAATGGCATCACCATTTCAGTACAGGCCTGGAGAAAATAGAATAAAACAAAATTTGTAGAGTCATAATGAACAAATAGAAGAAAGATTTAACTAAAAACGTTAATGTATTTACCTGACCCCTCCACCTTCTCCCAGATTGGTTGCCATGCGAATGAATATATCATTTACTAATCACTGTTTTTTTGGGGGGGGGCCTTTTTATTTGTTGAACATGTCGACCACAGGTAAGATGTCAATTTTGAAATGGAGTACAACTGATTTAAATTCAGTTTTCCTTCTTTTAGACTGGTTGCCTAATCAATGTTAAAAAGTCCAGTATGTCTTACTATTTACTCATATCTGGGGTGGTGGTGGTAGAAGAGATAGACTCATGCCTTTCCTAAGGGTATTAAGCATAAAGTGAAGAGTCCACAGCCTTGTTCAGAATTTGAACTAGGGTCTCCAAGTCCATTTCCTATGGTCACTATAATGTCACTTGCACTTTGGTTATTATTTTTTTATTGGAAAAAAGACTTAAAATAAAAAAGGACCAATTGCAGTTTTTAACTTTAAGATGGTTGGTATGTCTAAATTATAATGCTTTAATTTTTATATGGATGGTAACATAGTAAAAAAAGCACATCGTAGCTAGATTTTCGTTAGAACAATAGCATTAAAACAACTTAATTAAATAATAAAGTAATTCCCAATTCAATTTGTAACAGTAGTGGGTCAGTGTTTGCACTCACTCTGGTTGTAATTTCTCAAGGGAAATAACTTCTTAATGTTAATTAGAGTACTTCCTATTATTTGCAATAACCATATTTGACAGTATAATACATACACAGGCTTATTAGCAGCACACCTATTTCAACAAGGCATATTAACTGCATCTTCATTGTAATTTTTAATGTGTGTAATGTTTATAGCAAACAAGCAGTACATTAGGCTTTGCAGAAAAGGCATGTATGTGTGTGTATATATATATATATATATATATATATATACACATACATACACACACACATTTATATATATACACATACATACATACACACACACACACACACATTTCATTACTCTAATCATGTGGGATTTCACTAGCATGATTTCTTTATCTTCAGCTCCATGGCTGCCTATATATATAAAATAATCAAGCCAGAGAGCTGAATATAAAGAAATCATGCTCGTAAAACTATCTCACCTGATTACAGTAATGAAATATTACCATAGAAAACAGAGCAGAAAATATTTTACCTAAAACTTTCTCTTAGACTGGGTGCCAATCAAAGTCATTTTATTATAGAAAGAAAAAAAAACAGAGTAGCTTAGATATTGCACAAAGTCAAAAGTATGGAGCATATGATTAGAATTGAACCTACAACTAAGTTTGATCTGAGAGACTAACTTGCCAATCACTATGCAATAAGGAATTGTTCTCAATTCTATCAACAGGATGTGGTCCTACTTTGAGCATCGGGGTTGCCAAAGGTGAAAAAAAAATTACAAGGATCAACTGAAAAATTCATAGGCTGACCAAGATACACTTATGGAATGTAGCCAATTGGGGTTAATTTTTCCACACAACACCCCCTCTTGCAATTCAAACACTTCTTCCATCAGTATTACAGTTCTTGGATCCAATTCATCAAAAAAGTTATCACAGCAGATATGATGTCATCATATAAACTTTTTAGTCCACCCTCATAATAACATGCAAACTGGTAAATGTTATAATAAAAATATAATAAATGAACATGATAAATATAACACATATTAATGTTGGTTGTTTGGGTTTTATGGCATATCAACCTTTGTAGGTTATTTAATGCCAAATTCATTTTTATGCAAATAGTTCTATTTCAAACAATTCAGCTTAGTATAAGTACACAGTTTAATTGTCAAAAACATTTCTATTTCAAGCTATTCAGTTTATTTAAACAGTTCTAATTCAACTAATTCAGTTTAGTATAAGTAAAGATTTTGTTTACACACAGTTAAATGTCAAAACAGTTCTATATTAAACAATTCAGTTTAGTGTAAGTACAGTTTCAATGTCAAAAACAGTCCCATTTCAAATAATTCAGTTTAGCATAAGCATGCAGTTTAATTGTCAAAAACATTTCTATTTTAAGCTATTCATTTTAGTCAAACTATTAAGTTTAGCATGAGTATGCAGTTAGTTCTGTTTAACCCATAAATAGGGCCCCATTAGGTGCTACCATTCCGAGCCAGAGTGGACCTGGGAGCAATGGCAATGAAGGGGTACTCCACATTCTCTAAAGCTCCAGCATCACTGGAACCTCACCATCAGATTGTTTATTGTCATATCCAGGACACTCATTGGGAGTGGGGGGTTTACCCCACTGCAGAGATGCAGTCAGTGTATTCTACAGCCTCAGCCAACAGCAATATACAGATTTAATATCATCACAGCCTTATTTCAGATAATTCAGTTTAGCATAAGTACACAGTGTAGAGGTCAAAACAGTTCTATTTCGAGCAATTCAGTTCAGCATAAGTATGCAGTTTAAATGTCAAAACAGTTCTATTTTAAACAATTCAGTTTAGCATAAATACGCAGTTTAAATGCAAAAAACAGTCAACTCAAACCACGGTTTAGTTCTATTTAACCCATAGATAGAACCCTTATCAGGTGCTATCACTCCGGGCTAGAGTGAACCTGAGAGCAATGGCAATGACAAAGTACTCCACATTCCCCAAAGCTCCAGCATTAATGGAATCTCAACATCAGATTGTTTAGTGTCATATCCAGGACACTCGTTGAGGAGGGGGGAGCGTCTTACCCCTCTGCAGAGAAGTGGTCAGTGTATTCTACAGTCCCAGTCCACTGGGCAAAACACATAATAAATATTATCAATAATTAATAGATAATATGATAACTAATATAATAAATAATAATATATGATATTAATATAATGAATAAATAAATAATAGTATAATATATGATATAAAAAAATATACTAATAATATAATATATAATAAATAATATAAGTCAATTCAGTCTGAAAAGAAGACATTAATTTTCATTCAAATTCCAGATTTTATAAATTTATATGAGGGTCATTAAAAGAAAAAGGTGAATTTTCCACATGCCAATAGGAAGCACTCTTTTTAAGGAAATCAATCAATAGTGATAGGTCCTTTCATATTCCAGAAGATAGTCAACATCACCTTTACTGGTTGCTGTACCTAGAATGCTTTCTATACTGGTAAGTTTGTATCTTTCCAGTCTTTTTGACTCCGGCACATAATGGTAAGGCTGTTTAGCCTATTTGTAAACAGTTTTTTTTTTATGAAAACGTTTCTCCATACACATCGCACATTCTTCTGTAAATTTCACATGATTTGCACTTTTCAACCATCAAGTACTTGATGACAGATCTCTGTTCAAGCCTGGATCATTGTTTAATTAGCTGCCATTTTGAATAGCCTCAAAACAAATATTTTTACAAGATTAAAATAATTTTTGCTATAAACCAATTCTAGACAATGCAAAGTTTACACTTGAGAAAAAAAAAAAAAAAATTTGGCTTTTTTAAAAAAAAAAAAAAGAAAAAGTCTTATTTATTGAATGACCCTTTTAGCTACAACCCTCACCCTACCAAAAAAAAAACAACAAACAACAATGAAAAATTGGCCAGACCTGATAGGACCATCCGAGTGTTCCAAGTGAATCAGTGCTTGAAACAGATATATTGAAGCAGGATGCTTGGCCTGTGTAGTTATGATAAACTTGTAAAGCTTTAGCCAAACCTGAGATGAGCGCTTTACCATTAGGAAATGTCTTGTTCAAAGGGAGACATGTTTGCTGAAAAAAAAAATAAAAATAAAAAAAACCCTCAATATTTTCAAGAAATGTACACAATATAATAATGTGTATTTAGGCATCAGATTCTCTTGTAAGCTGAGTTTATTGAAAATGACACAAGCATTTAGTGTTTAACTTATTAGATTATTGTCTTAGGCATAAGCCATAAATAACTTCTTATCTGAAATAAATAGCTATTGACATTGCATTTTGGAAAAAATGAATCTTCTAATTATTATAAAAAAACCTTACTCGTATGACCTATCTTGTTGGATTTCTTTAATGCCAAAGCCATTCTTGTAAAGGAACACTAGTAGTACTATTTAACCTATAACTGGGGGAATAAAAAGGCTCTTACTTTTCCCAAGGGTATTAATCTGAAAGTGAACATAATAGCATGACTGGAGTTTGAACTTGTAACTAAGATGTTGCAGTCCAGCGCATTAACCACTATACTATGGGGACTGTAAGATACTTAATACAACATTTCCAACAAAGAAAAATCCACCTTGCTTATTTTGGGTTTATCTATTTAGAACTTAGAAAATACATATAGCCGCACACACACACTCAACATACCCATGCAAATATGTCCCAGACTCTATATGGCTATACACATATATGTGACCCTGTAAGTGTTATATAATGACTGTTGACATTGATTTTGGGTTCGTTCCTGGTGACCCTGTGTGCTTTGACAAGCTGTCACGTTGTGATTAGTAAACAGGGGGATGGCAGTGTGTTGGGGTAGGTTGGTCGAGCAGGTGTGTAACCGGAAGGAGACCACGTGATATGAGAACCACGCGGTCAAATTGAGATGGTCAATCCAGTCAGAATCGAGAGTCGAGCCAGGGACACGCAGCCGATCAGGTGTTAGTGTCGTCTCTGATGATACGGTTCGCAAGGGGGTACAAACATTGGCACCCCCTGGTTCCAGGAAGAAGATATGGGGCCAGAAGAAGTCCCCTCTTTGAGTATATGTCTCTCCATCTATCTCTCAAACTTACAAACTGTGTGCCCTTTTCGAGAATAAAATGAGACATTTTTATAAAGAAATGTGTTTCGTTTCGTTAATTGAATTTCATAAATCATGTTTGATTATCTCATTAAGGAATCCATAAAAGACTATACAACGTAGGGTTCAGAGACCAGTTACAAGGGAATTTATTAACCAGGGGAAAAAGAAATCAATTTAGATTTTAGAAGAATAGAGAAATACATTATGAATGTGAAATGGATCTTTGAAGGATAGTGTAGAAAAAATTGTTTTGTTTTTATGAAAAAGAATTCCTACCGTAAAAGTTAGGTTATTTTAATGGAAAAGGAATTTACGAATTTGTTTTGAGGAGAAGGCAAATTGTCATAGAAACTAAGTTATTTTGATAATAAAAGAAAATTATGAAAACAAAGTTATTTGTCATGTGTTCAAATTGACTTTTTATCAAAATCTAGAAATAGGAATTTGGGTTGGGAATTTACTTGTTCCCAAAAAATTCAATTGGCGGAAGGTTGACATGTCTTTTGAAAGTCAATCCATACTGTTCCAAACCTAGTTGAGAATATATATAAATTGACCAGTTTAGCAGTAAGCCAGTAGTAGGCAGAGAAGCAAGTTTTTGACCTTGTACCAGACTGCCCTGAGTTGAGAAAGTGAAGAAAGCCATCTAAAATATGATGCTGTGGAAAACAGACATAACCACAATTTAAGATTACCTTGTACCAAACTGCCCTGAGTACAGAAAGTAAAAATCAGAAAAGACTAAGCTCAACTGTGCAGTATCATTCGTTTATTTGCTGACCAGTGACCCAGTTTATTTCGTTGTCTGGATCATGAAAACAATGTGGGCAGAGAACGAATCATTCGTGTGATCCAAGGATATTTCCAACTAGCAGAATGTTCAGTGGATATGAAGTGGAATCACTCATATTTAGCAAGAGGCAACGGCACCGCCACATATATTCATATACATCATCATCATCATCATATCGTGCTGGCAGCACGGATATCCCTGACCCTCTTTCGCCACTCCTCCCTATCGTTCATTGCCCTAGGCAGGTCTTCAGGACAACAACCTGTATCCTCACATAGCTGCTGAATGTACGTTCGTGCTGGTCGTCCTGCTTTTGCGCGGCCGTGTGTGGGGATCCATAAGAGTACATCTCTTATGAGTTCATCTCTGCTTCTCCAGCAATGTCCTGCATGTCTGGTTCGCCTAACTTGAATAGTTTTCGTGATAGGGGGCAGGTGGCCGTACAGTTGGTGTCTTGTTGGGTGTTGCCGCCAGGACTTGTTGGGGATTGCATGCAGCATTCTTGTGTAATTGCCATCTAGTTTCTTCTCCAGCCGTTTTGTTAGCGTCCATGTAGTGCATCCATATAGCAGTATCGATGTGACCGCTGCCTGGAAGAAACTGTGTTTCATTTTATCGGTTAGGTCTGATTTCCATATAGTCGATAGCCTATTGATAGCTGTCCATGCTTTCGTTAACCTCGTTTCGATGTCCTTTTCGGTTGATTCGACGCTGCTTCCTAGGTACGTGAATTTGTCTACTAGTTTAAGAGGGGTTCCTTCTAGAGTGGAGATGTCCCCCGTTTGGTTATAGCACATATATTCCGTTTTATGTGCATTAACATGGAGGCCTATGCTTGCTGCTGCTCGTTCCAAACTATGCAGAAGTGTTTCGGCTTGGTCAGGTGTATTTGCCAGTATCGCTATGTCATCGGCGTAATCGGCGTCGGTAATTGTTGTTGCGGGGTATCTTCTGCTTCTTTTCTTCGTCAGTTCGAAGCCATTCTCTTTGATTTTGTCAATCGATGTTCTAAGTACGTAGTCTAGACAAATGATAAAGAGATACGGAGCCAGCGTGTCTCCTTGTAGTACTCCTGCTACTATGTCGAAGTATTCTGTGTCTCCATCTGGTGATCGTACTTTTACTTTAGTGTTTCTATAGAGAATCGTTATTGCCGCTACGGTTTCTTTAGGTATGCCGTACGCTAGTAGGATTTGTTCCATCTTTCCTCTGTGAATGGAGTCGAAAGCCTTGGTAAAGTCGACAAATATTAATGTCGCTTGTAGGTTCTTTGCCCGTACACCTTCAAGGATTCTGCGGATGGTTAATATTTGTGAGGTCGTAGATCTATTTCTTCGGAAGCCATTTTGGTTTTTTCTAAGTATGTTGTCGATTTTGGGTTCTATTCGGTTTCGTAGTAGGGCATTGTAGATTTTGGCAGCTATGGATGTAAGTGTTATGCCTCGGTAGTTTTTGGCTAATCCGAGGTCCCCCTTTTTAGGGAAGGGGAGTATGCATCCCTTCGTCCATCTATCTATCGGATTTTGATTGTATACTGCGTTGCAGTGTCGGAGCAGTATGTCGTCGAATTGTCTGGTCTTCCATACTTCCGGGGGAATTTCGTCCAGTCCTGCAGCTTTCCTATTTTTAATTTTTCTGAGAACCGAGTCGAGTTACACGTACAAACATACACATGTACTCGTGATTACACATAAGTGCAAACTAATAGTTAAGTCTATATATTACCAAACCAGCACCAATAGTGTCATAGAAGAAAATAGGGACGTTTTTAACTTCTAAACTTATGAATTATATAAATTAAGTGAATTTATATTTAATTGGTTAAAATATTCCTTACCTTCACAGGCCATGCAGGAAGGGGTTCAAGAAAATTAGCAGGGTAAGGATAGTCGACCATTGCAAGATTAAACCAAGTATCAGCGAGCCAATTTTGAAAAGCAATAACGTTTGATGAATTTAATGGAGAACACATCTTCAGTTCATTTGTCAGGAATTTGAATCCAGCTTCTGCAATAAAGGAATAAACATAATTCTTCTAAATTATTGATTTCTTTTTTCTATGAGAGCTTTTATATTCAACACTTTCTATAGTGTATTTGATATTCTGTCTTTTAAGGAATTTAAAGAGCTTTCTTACATCTATGCACTATGAAAAATTCCCATGTGTGTGTGAGTATATATATATATATATATATGTGTGTGTGTGTGTGTATAAATAACTATTTATGGTGTGAAAAGTAAAGAGACAGTTAATCACAGTACAGTAACCAGATGGTTCAAGAAATTTGCTAAGGCTGCAAGAACCTTGACAATCAGACCTAAAACCATGGATTCCAAGGCTTTGCTCCAATCGTAGAGGCAAATTTGGCAAGTAGCACTTAAAGAATATTAGGCGAGCTTGACATCTCACAGTCCAGTGGGGTTAGTTACTTTCACAGCCTCAGCAAAATCATTCAGAGCTGCTGAACTGTGATTTGTGTCACCAAAATTTTGCAAAACTTTTGAGTCACCAATCTATGGGTAAATAGTAGGGCAGACTAGGTTCTTCAGCCTTGGTGAGGCAACTAGTCTAGAAGGAAAACTCTGAATTCAAACCTGTTAAACTTAGCTTAAAAAAATTGACCTTGTATCATATCCTGCTTGAGCAGAGGAGTTGGTAAATATGTATGCTATGGTGAGTGGGGTGGGGTCTGAAACTTAATAAAAGTTTTAAACACCAAAATTTTACTGATTGAGCAGTTAAGTGAGGTTGTATTAAATTTTTGCTTTCATATTCATTAAAAAGAAAAAAAAAAAAGAAAAAAGAAGTCTTCTTACCTGATTCACTCATCTTATCAATAAAACCCCAGGAAGCTCGAATGTTTTTAGAGCAATGAACAGATGCCCTTTTGAATGTGTTTGTGATGACCTTGTATGCACCACTGCATTGGGAAATCCCAGTAAACTGCCAAATGGGAGCAGAAGCAGCAATTGCCCTGGAAAAGATTTAGAATAAACAAGTTAATGACAATAGGAAACAGATTCACAGTGAATACAACCCGGGCCATTGGCCTAATAAATAGAGTGTTCGCCAATGGTCTGGGAGATTGGGGTTCAATCCCAGGTCGAGTCATACCAGACTCAAAAAATGATACTTGATGCCACTTTGCTTGACACTCAGCATTATAAGATAGGGATCAAGGGTAAAGTGGAGAAGTCCAGGGAAAGGAGTAGTGCCCTTCCCTACACCTCGGTGTAGCAGCTATTGAAAAGGGAGCCTTTGGGTCACCCTCGACTGCGGTCACCAACTTTACTTACAACACGAATATTTAAAAAGTATTGTATATGAAAATACACAGTTACCTACCTTTGATCGAAAGATTTGAAATGAAGGCAATAACTAAGACATGTGAAAACAGTTATCTACCTTTTTTCTAGCAGTAGTCTAACTTCATTCAATGCAGTTAAATCTTAAGTATATCTAAAAAGGTTTGTGCCCTGTGGGCAGGGCTTAGAATATGCCAATGGCATTCCCTGCAAAAGGGGTGTCTTGGATATGACACTAAACTGCATCAACTGGTGAGGCTTCAGTTCAGTCGTAGCCCCTCATTGCCATTATTCCCAGGTCTACTTTGACCCAGAGTGATAGCGCCTGTTATATCTGATTGATTTTAATGGCATGGCAGCCGATCTAAGGTTATTCAGGACCACTATGACCCATTCTGTTATATCTGATTGATTTTAATGGCATAGCAACTCATCTAGGGTTATTTTATGCCAAGAGGTTAGGGAATCCATTCATTGTAAGTTCACATTTACATTTTTTGAGGAGTTTAAGAGTTATTTGTTGTTTTGTTTTTTTGCACACAATCCAATCAGATATGACTCATTTCTAACCAAAAGTTTTTGACCCATAGAAAGCACTCTGACAGGCACTATTAGAGTGGTTGTGGGAGTAATGAAGGAGTATTCTACACTTCATAGATATCAAGAACAGGAACCTTGTCAATCAGATGCAGTTTAGTGTCATACACAGGACACAATGTTTTTGTAGGGGGGAGGGTCTTTGCAAGGAATACAGTCCAACTAGATCTATGGGAATGTGGAATACCTCTTCCTTGCCTTTACTTTCAGGTCCACTCAGACCCAGAATGATAGTCTTATCTATGAGTCATACAGATCTGCTTGAAAAGAATACTTGAAACTATATAAAAGTAGTAAAATTGGCTACTGTAGTCAAGGGCGACCAGAAAGCTCCTTTTTCAATAGCTATTACACCGAGGTGTAGGGGAGGGCGCTACTCCATTCCCTGTATCAAGTACCATTATTAAAGTTTTTGGTATGTGACGACCTGGGATTGAACCCAGGTCTCCTCTACCCACTAGGCCAATGAGCCAAACCATATAACTGTGTGAAAATTATTTGCATGAAGAATATTTAACTGAGACTACAAATGATTATCATTACTTACTTGAAATCATGTGATTTAAAAAAAACAACAACTGATTTGGCATTAAATAACCCAACAGGGGTTGACATGCTGTATAATCAACCAACCAACCATGACTGAAGATTAATGGTGTTCGGATGTCCTGGTTCGATTTGGTTGATAAATGAGCCTAAGTTAATTTCTTTTGCACTTAATTAAATGATCAAACAGTTCTATTTTAAGTAATTCAATTAAGCATAATTCATTTGTTTGCATTCAGTTTAAATATCAAACAGTTCAGTTTGACCCATAGATACGACTTAACAGGTGCTACCACTCTGAGTCAGAGTGGGCCTGGGAGGGATGGCAATGAAGAGGTACTCCACATTCCCTGAAGCTCCAGCATTACTGGAGCCTCACTATCAGATTTTTTAGTGTCATATTTAGAACACTTGTTGGGGGACAAGTTTTACTCCTCTGCAGAGATGCAGTCGGTGTATTTTACAGCCCCAGCCAAGTGGGATCTGTTGTCCTGTGGACACTAAAATATTTACTAGGACAGTCAATTTTAAAAAAAAACTTAAAATAAGTATAACTATTAAAAGATGAAATATTTTTTCAAATGTTTTATATCATTTTGGGGTAATTTTAAAGATTTTCCCAAATCTGTGAAAAAAGTTTTTTTTTAAACAGGTTAAGGAATAGAAGCTGCATCATTTTCTTTTTATTTTGATCATTAGATAAGCTTTGATATGAACTCATATAAAACTATAATAATCAAGATTTATTTCATTCCTAATGCTCTGAATTTTTTATATCATCAATTAAAAATATTATTGGTTTAGACTTTCTTCAATGACTTGAAAACCATCTAATTTTTTGCATTAGATAAGAATACTTGAAACTATACAAGCACAATTTATTGTATTAAGTTTTGCTTTTTTGGTTTTTAATGGTATATCAACCTTCATGGATTATTTAATGCCAAATCTATCCTTGTAGAGGAACAGTAGTGGTACTATTTAACCTATAACTGGAGAAATAAGGGGGTTCATATCTTCCCCAAAGGTATTAGTCCAAAAGCAAACATAATAGCACAACTGGAATTTGAACTCACATATCACAATCTTGTTGTCCAGCACTTTAGCCACAATACCATAAGGACTTCTCAAAATGTGTCTAAGATAAGAAGACCTGATATCATATAACTGCATCCAAAAAAGAAAATCTTAAACAACTACACAAAAATTTTAAAAATAAATGTACAATGTATATAATTCTCTAAAATCTAAGAATAAAATAACCCTGGATAGGTTGACATGTCATTAGAATCAATCAATCAAAAACCAGGATCTAAGTCACTTTCATAAGTATGATGGTCTAGTTGTTTTATAGCATATCAACCTTTGTGAGTTATTTAATGTCAAATCCTGTTTTTATATATATATATATATATATATATATATATATATATCATCATCATCATGTCGTGCTGGTAGCACGAATATCCCTGACCCTCTCTCGCCACTTTTTTTTTTTTTTTTTTTTTAACACACACACACACACACACACACACACAATTTGTATGCAAATAGTTTATAGGTAACATTTTAAACAAGCCAGAGCTTGTTTGTACACAGTTAAATGGTTTCAAGCATTGCTATGTAACAATAACAATTCAATTTAATATCAATCATTTATTTGCACACAATAAAATGGCTGAACAGAAAGAAGTATGAGGCACCTAGTAAGAATCAAACTCTTTCATCAGTAAACTATGAATCACCATGTCTGTTCTTGAGAAGGATAGGGAAGTGGTTTTCTATTGCTGTTGTACATTGACCTTCGACCCGGCCAAACATGCCATTCCAAAGACGGTGGAAGTGACACATTCCGATGGCCACCTAGGGGAAGAAATCGCGTAGGCGGGCTTGGCTGACAATATGGGACAAGGTAAAATCCCATGGTACAGAAACAGACTGATGCACCGGAAGAGAGTGACCTGTGAACTGCATGACAGTTATTTCCGCTTGATGACGATCAAACATGCCATTCCAAAGACAGCGGAAGTGCATATTCAGATGGCCAGTTATGGGGAGATATTAAGTAGGCAATTGAACTATTATATAACTCGGTGAAGACAGGAAGTCAGTTAGTTGGAGACAAGATGCGGTAGAGAAAGCCAGCACTCAGCAGAGAGCTGGGCCTCCAGTTGAGCAACCCTGGAGAACGGGAAAGAAACACTGATGGCCATAAGAGTGGGGAGGTCAATATGTGGCAGTTCTGTTCGGTCTCCAACTCCCTCTCACACACAACCCTTTCAAATAAAGTGAGAGGTATGTTTTTCTAAAAGAACTGTGTTGCTCATCGTTATCATTGCGTCTTTATTGTGTCGTCGTTATGATTCTTTATGTATGAATCTGCATATGAGTATACAACATAGCTTTCTCTATGGTTTGAATTCAGAATCATTCTTATTCTAGACTGGTTGCCTCAGTCCAATCAGTTCTGTTATTTTGCTCATAAGTGAAGGGTACCAAGTAGGTAGAGGGATTGTACCCTGGTCTCCCGGACCATTGGCAAACACTCAAATAGGTAGAGTGTTTGCCAATGGTCCGACAGACCAGGGTACAATCCCAGGTTGCGTCATACCAAAGACTTTAAAAATGGTATTTGATACCTCCTTGCTTAATATTCAGTGATATAAGGTATGCATTAAGGGTAAAGTGGAGCGATCCACGGAAAAGAGTAGCTCCCTCCCCTACACCTTGGTGTAGTAGTAATTGAAAAGGGAGCCTTCTGGTCGCCCTTGACTACAGTTGCCAACTTTACTTACTTACTTACTTACTACCATTTATGGTTGTTTATTTGAGAAATTGTAATATTTGTCATATGTATTCCCCAACCCCTCCACACAAGCAGATTGTGACACAACATCAATTTTTTAAGCAGAGTTTAACAAGTTTGAATTTAGAATTAAGACTGGTTGCCATACCAAGATTAAAGAGCCCAATCTAGCCAACTATTTACCCCTAGCTGGAGAGAGAATAGTTGGATGCATACCTTTCTGTGGTAGAACAAAAGGAAATGGATCCAGGTATTTGTTTTCACAGCAGTGTCTGTAGCATCACAATAGGTGATTTTAAGAACCAAATCCGGTTGTAACTTTTCTCTTCACTCACTGTATCAATTCGTTCTGTCAAATAGCTGTCTGCAAAACTTCAATGTTCTTTTGCAACTGACATTCATCTTTTTATGTGAGTTCTGGTCAGCCAAAATTTGAATATGTTACAAATCTTGTCTTGTCAGTGATGAGACAGGTATCTTATAAATTGTTACACCAAGAATGGCCATATTTTTTACTGTTGGCATCCTGCATGCAAGACTTATTCGTGGCCGTTTTGAGCTTCAAGGTAAATCATTTCTTTTGCTATACTTTCTCAAGAGTATCAGCATTATGTGAAATGCAAACAGCCTTGTCCAGAATTTGAACTCTGGTTGTGGTGTCTATTTTTCATGATGACATCCATTACACCATGAGCACCTCCATATGTGGGATGGTAATTATCAGTTGCTAAGCATGTCTTAGCTTGGCCCACAGCCAGAAGTACGGAGCCCCTAGTGAGAATCAAACTCCCTAACTGTGGTCTGCAAGCTTAGCTTAATAACCATTAATATAGTTAGTTTGGATCATAGATATAACTTACATTTGATCATTCCTTCCTGAATATAGTGTGTCATACACAAATAATAATAATATATATATATATATATATATATATATATTATATATATATATATATATATATATATATATATATATATACATAAAAAAAATTTTTTTCTTACCCATCTACAATACCAGCATATTTCATCCGAAACCAAGCAGCAAGCATTCCACCATAAGAACCACCAAAAGCTACCACTGAGCTGTTTTGAGTACCATTGATGTTAGATTTCATATGAACAATCAATTTGGCAAAGTCTGCCAAAGCCTGTTCGGAAGTCAGAAAGGACAGTTTCAGAGAATCCTAGAAATTAAAGAAAAAGAAAGAGGGAAAAATAGAGTAGTTATGTAGAACTTAGAAGAAAAAAAAGGATTTAAATATATGAGAGGAGTTGATAAGTTCATTGTCTAAGACAGGAGTCTCAAACTCAAAAAGACCATTATATCTTCAGGGAGAACCAAAAGTGAGATGATGGGGTGGTGGGGGGGATTTCCACAATTTTTAACGCTAATCTGAATTATAAATGCTTGACTATACTGACAACTGTGCCAAGATTGAGATTTTGGAATGAGTTCTGAACAGAGGTGTACGTTGATGAGAAATACTAGACAAAGTGGTCTAGACATTGTGCTTGGAGTGAAAGGGTAATATAACAGTTTATGACCAGTGTGCCTGACCCCTGCTGGGTTCAATTCATATTGGTGCCATGACCAAGATACATGACTCCAGCCAGGGTTTGATTTATATTGGTGCCATGTTACCAGGATTCTTGAACCTGAGGTACACTTAATAGTTTATATTGGTACTGTGATGAACCAGAGTTTCAGACCCTGTGGTATAATGTGATTCAGAATCATCCCCCAGGGCAAAGCTGAATGGAGTGAGAAGAGTGTCAAGAGAGAACTTCTTGGAGAACTTCAGAAATGAATGCAAGATCACCCAGAAGAGATAGCAATGCTTGAAAACTTCAAGAAAACATCCTAAGAAACTAGTGAAGAATGCTTGAGAGTGTTCAGGTATATGAGAAATTCTTTCTTTTGCCTTTGATTATTGATTGTTCTTTATCATGTCATTGTGAGCATTCTTTTGACTTTGATTGTAAGGCTAGTTAGGGATTGTTTTTTTTTTGATTATTAGAAATGGCTGAGAAAAAAATTAATACCAATGATCAGACTGACCAATCACACAGACTCATGGCAAAGTTAAACATCTTGGGATTGAAGATACCTATATCCATGGGTAGGGCAATGGAGCTGCATCGATAGATAGAAGTGATCTGGAAGAAAGGCAGAATATATGATCTGCCCGATGTGAATATGGTAGGACTGGCCAATGATTATTAAGAAGGGCTAGTCTTTAAGTGGTTCGGAAACTTCTTGGAGAGGAACTCCACTACGTCATAGAAGGATGTAGAGTTAGGAATAAATGGGAAGTTTGGTCACCATGCAAACATAATTGGTAAGTGGCAAGGGCCTTGGTAGAGATCAAGCAAAAATGATAGGAATCTATAGCGGCTTTGGCAGGTTGAGTATTAGCTTTGATGAAAGTAACATATACTGATTCAACAAACCAAGAGAGGAGACCTTGTAGTACAAACACAGTTGGGAGAAAACTTAATGGTAATGTTGCAAAATCCTTTGCTCAGGGAGGACATAGCTAGGGATTCCCCGGAGACATTGGAGAACACCTTTGCAATGGCTAGGCAAAGCGAAGCATTGCTCATAAAGTTTGGAGAATTGAGAATGGAAGACCCAAGTGAGAGGTTAAAGGTTATGAATACAGCAAGGGTGCCTGGAATTTTATTGCAGTTAATGTCAATCATTTTGAGTGGAATGGAAGGATTTGCAATAGCTTATCTCGATGACTTTTGATATTTTCTAAAGACCCAGAAGAACACTTTCTTGATCGATAGCCTACTCAATAAGATGTTATTGAAAAAATTAGAAAGGGCGATAACTCAAATGAGAGATGTCCAAGAAAAATTGGTGAAGAATCATGTCAGTGTCAACGAAACAGACTTGCTATTTGTGATAAGCCAGCAATACAATAGGTTAACAAAATAGACTGAAGAGATTTTTAAATATTCAATAGAAATTGATTTGCTGAGAAAAAGAATGAAGCAAGCAGTTATACCTTTTGTGGGGAGAACGCTTCATGTACCCTTTGATACAATTACTCAAAGTGACCTGAGATTGATAAAGGAAAGACTGGAAGTAGTAGAAGGAAACCAGGAGAAAAAAAACACAAATTGCCCAGAAAAGTATATCAATTTTAAATTTGACAAGAACTGAATAAGTGAAGAATAGGCAAAGAGTGAATTGGATATTAAACATGATTCAGCAAATATTGTGGGAAATATGGGCTGTAGCTAATTGAACTGAGGTTCAAATTGGGAGGCAGGAGGTGGCAATGAAGCAAATCTTGTAACTGATGTCAGTAAATGCACGAATTAATCAGGCTTCTCAGTTGTTATTGTCACTGGAATATATCAGGGCCCAGTGAGACTTCTTGTTGGGACATCTGTTACCAAATTAGAGAAGAATAGGCAAAGAGTGTGTCTGTTTACCAAATCCTGTACATTTGAAAGATCTATTGTTCAACATTCAGGTAGAACTATTGAATCCTCTTAGACTGCCAGTATTTTGAGTCCTTAGGATGCACTATGCTTCTCAGTGAGGATAAAATAGTACTTGTAGTGTCCCTACCATTATTAGATGGAGAGAATAGTTTTGAAGTATTAAATTTACCTGTTGCCTATCCAGACAGGGGAAAAGCAGTGTCAAAGCATAGATTGGAGGCCAACAATATAGCAGTGAATCTGGTAGGGACTAAGTTCAAGCTATTAGAGCCAGAAGAGGCCTGTAGCATGAATGTATTGAAAGAGTATTCCATGAAAAACCTAATTTATACAACTAGTGGATATCAGAAGAGTGTGATGGAATTGTTTAAGGGACATATAGATATGATCCCAGAGGTTTGTTAAATTGATGTAATGACAGATGAAGTGTTGCCCCAAGCAGTGAGGATAACCAATGGAAAATGGGTTATTACTTCTAATAAGGATATTGAACTGATTAAGGTGTGTGAAAAGCAGTATGAGAATGTTATAAGGGCAAGACACTCTTTGACTCGTTGGGTTGGCCATGGGTTGTGTTGTTTTTAGTGCAACACTAATTGTTAATGTAAGAGTTTGCGTTTCAACCGGTATAGTTTTTTAGATTGAACTTTGCCTCCCGCACCGGTCACTTCTGGGTGGAAGGTGTGGGAGGAACTTCCGACCTGAACACCGGCTGGTGCGAATTCGGTCTTTTTCAAATCGACCAGTATGTGAAACTGATGTTTTTCTTTGTGGGTCACTAGCAAGGCAAAAAGAGGTAAGCACGTGAATTCTCTTGATGAATTGATTCGATTTAAATCATCACTTTCGTGGTGTGTTTGCTTTTTTGGAACATTTATGAGTGCATTTGTTTTGTTTCAGTTTTCACGTTGGAGAGTGTATAGTTGGAGAATGTGTATACTGGTTTTTTACGCTGAACATGTGCGCGAATAAAGATATACAAGTTCATCAGTACGAGACTCGTGTCTTTGATTTTTGACCCCAGTTGCTGCTGTTAAACTAATTATTTTGCCTTTTTATCAAGCAGACGAGAAGTTTGAAATTAAAGAATTTCCTGTCCCTTGCAGATATGTTGATCAATAACTTGACTGGAGCATGGAGTCCATTAGTCAGAGATTCCTAAATTAGAAGCCTAAGAGATTAAAAAATTGTCAGAATTTTAAAAAAGATTTGCTTAAAGAATCTAACAGAGAAATAAAGGAGAGTAACAAGTATTAAGATCCCTATGGAATTAAAAGGGAGAGGTATGATACAATTTAGAACCAAAACTGCTGGTAATGTTGATCATATTAACTGTCATTGTGATGATGATATATAAATTAAGGAGATTAGAGAAATCATTGATTTAGGGAAATGATTAACTGAAGTTTGAGATGAAGGGCTCAAGTGGCATATGATATTGAAACCTGTAGGCAGTTGAAGAAGATGGAGACCTGCTTTGACCTTGCATAAAATGAATTGGAACAAGAACCTTCTGAGTAGATGATGGTGAGATTGGTGCCAGAGAATGATCAGCAAAAGGCATGAATGATTGAAGTAAACATTTGGAAGAAAGAAGAAGGAAAAGGATTTCTCAGAGAATTTTGTTTTTCTTTCCAGGATATTGCATGTCTTTTTGGAAGTATGGAAAGCATGATCTATATGAATCAGTAAACCTTCCTGAAAAACTTGGATATGGTTAAAATGTTGATAAAGATTGCGTTTCACTTGTATGTAAGGGAAGAATATAACAAAGTTAACCCATTTAGTGTAGCAGGGTTAAATTGTTTTTGAGAATATTGTAGTTTCTTCACAGCAGTCTGAATTGGGTTAATGTGAAAAATCAGATATTTGGTTTGGTTTTATGGCATATTAACCATTGTTGGTTATTTAATGCCAAATCCTGTTTATACATAAATATTAAATATATCATTTGTAAACACATTCTGTAGCTACACATAGTCAGATGTTAAAGAGTTTTATTTCTAACAATTCAATTTAGCATATGTCATTTGTTTACATACAGTTTAAATGTCAAACAGTTCTATTTGACCACTCCAAGCTAGAGTGGACTTGGGAGCAATGACAATGAAAAGATATTCTGCATTCACCAAAGCTCCAAGACTGGAGCCTCGCCATCAGATGGTTTAATGTTATATCCAGAACAATCAGATTTTTATAATTTTCCAAGAGAACAAGTTGATTGTTGAAAAGACACAGCTGTGACCCCATATAGGTCATCTTGATTTAGAAGCTGTGACCCCATATAGGTCACCTTGATTTAGAAGCTGGCTAGAGGAGACAGCCAGATATGGTTTGACAATATTGGAAATATTGTTTTGAGTAAGTTAGAACAACACGGATAAAATGGAATTTTAGTTAGTAAAGGAAATGACCTTTTGAACTTAACTTGAACAATTTTTTTAAAAATATATATAAAATTGAATTATTTCTGTTTCAAAATTTAATCTTTAAGTGAAAGTGACTAGAAAATTATAGTACATTCTACACTTCTGAGTAGAAACATGGTCAGTTGGTTGGTTGTTTGGGTTTTATGGCATATCAACCTTTGAAGGTTATTTAATGCCAAATCCATTTTTATACAAATGAACAGTTCTATTTCAAACAATTCAGTTTAGCATAAGTATAGTTTCAATATCAAAAACAGTTCTATTTCAAACAATTCAGTTTAGCATAAGTACACAGTTTAGTTCTATTTGAGCCATAGATAGGACCCTATCAGGTGCTACCACTCCGAGCAAGAGTGAACTTGGGAGCAATGGCAATGAAGGGGTGCTTTACATTTCCCAGAGGTTCAGCATTGCAACCTTGCCATCAGATTATTTAGTGTCATATCCAGGACCTCTCATCGGGAGAAGTCTTACCCCTCAGCAAAGAAGCAGTCAGTGTATTCTACCGCACCAGCTGACTGGCCAAGAAACATGGTCAGGCACAAGGGACAAATAACCAAGTTTTGTCATGAAAATTGTTCAGCTAGGCGCCAGAGAAAAGTAATTAATGTACTGTATGGTGCCTGTGTGTGTAAAATTTCTATGTTTGTATAAATTCTACCTTCTTTTCCTAAGGGCTGCATTCTTTATGAAACTCAGCATTGAAGAAGAAAAAACAAAAACAAAAAAAAAAACTCATTTCTGTTTTAAATTAATATTCTGATACTTCGTTTTTCAATTATTTTTGCAGAACATGGTCTATTTTGAGATGTCCTGAAGAGGTCTCTTTAGAATTTTACCAGACTGGAATGTTTTTCAATCCCAAATGACTTAAATTTGAAAGAAAAAATACTTTGTTATTAAAGCCATTATGTAATCTACAATTAAAAAATAGTCATCTTTATAAAAAAAACTAGTCAATATTTTAAACAGATGTTAACAATATTGGCTAAGAATGATAAAAAGAAACTCATTTCTTAAAGATTTTCAAAGTGAAAAAGGGTTCGTACATTTCTCAAGGGTATTAGTCCAAAAATTAATGAGACAGGAAATAGAGATTAGGTCAATTAGTAAATAACTAAAAAGCAAGCATATAAAGAAAAAAAATGAATAAAAACCTTGTAGGACTGATTTCCAAAGGGCATAGATTTTCCATAATATCGATGCTCAGCAAAAACTATCATTGCGTTAAATTTGGCAGCCATTTCAATCATAAAACCCTGAAAAAGTGAAAATCACAATTTATCGAATATTGAAAGATATAAATCTAGAAAAAAAAAAAAAAAATTCAAGAAAAATAACTTCAAACAAAAGCAAAAAATTAATGAAATCTCTTTGATTTTGAAATGTTTAATTGAAAAAGAAAAGTTAACTCTTGGAACCTTTAACCTCTTCAGGTACCATGTAACAGAACTGAAAAATTTTTTAATTTTTTGAAAGTTAAAAAATTATTACCACTGTCTCATAATAGTTGCATATGAATTATAAATAGTAAGTAAGCTGGCAGACTGTAGTCAAGGTCGACTGAAGGCTCCCTTTTCAATAGCTACTACACCGAGATGTAAAGGAAATTGCTACTCCTTTTCCTGGATTGCTTCACTTACTTTTGATCTGTACCTTATAATGCTGAGTGCTAAGCAATGAGACATCAAGTACCATTTTTTGAGTCTTTAGTATGACTCAACCTGGGACCGAACCCTGGTCTCCTGGACCATTGGCGAACAGTCTAACCATTATGCCAAACTAAATGTATGTACTACTATCCTGTCTGCCACAGACAGGCTGTAACACAAGGTCAGTTTTTAAGCAGAGTAAAGCTAGTTCAAGAAGATAATATATAATTAACTCAGATTTGGTGGGTATGTTCATTAGACATGTGACAATCCCATGATACACATTAACTTCTTCCGTTTGAATGGTAAAGATGTGGTTTTCTTGTTTATGTTCTTTGAACCTGTAATATGTGCCTTTTTATTTCTGTTCATGGAACAGATTGTCTCACCTTGGCATTGAAAGGTAAAAACCACATGGCTTTGCACATCAAAGAAGGCAAGCAAGACTTTTGACCGTTTTTATTCCTTTTCATATACTGCTTGTTTATAGAACAATATGGGCACATTTCAACTGTTGGAACATGTTTGTATATTCTTGTTAATACTCGTTGTGTGTTTAATTGTAGGTTGATCAATTGATTGGTTGGATTTTATGGTATGTCAACCCTTGGGGTATTTTATGCAGAAGATATTTTTGTTTTAGTAATTCTTCGTTTGGTATAGTTGTTATGAGTGCAAGGGATACTTCTGTTGCTAAATGGATATTCAGTTTAGGTCTGGTTGTGTTTTATGGCATATCAAATGCTGTAAGTCATTTAATTGAGAATCCTATTTATACATATATATTATATATATGATTTGTGAACACATTTTGTAGATAACATTCTTAAACAAGCCTGAGCTCTTTTTTGCACACAGTTAAATGGTTTCGAGTTGCTAAATAACAGTCACAATTTTACATCAGTCATTTGTTTACACACACAGTTTATTCTATTTGACCCACAGATAGGAACTGAGGAGTAAAAAAAAAATTTTTTTTAAATCTTTGTAGAAAGAGAGGGGATCAAAAATCAAGTCCAATGCTTACAAGATTAATCTTTCTCCTCCTTCTCTTCTTCTTTTTATCTAGTATAGTCCTCCAACCATCTCAAAAGCATCAAGTTAAAAGAGAAAACTGTTCCATTCCCCTTCGTAAACCAGCTATCTATGCATGTGTTGGGGGAACTTGGCCGGTGGGTACTCAACTGGAAGCTTGCAGTGGGCTGCTGCCTCAGCGGGGTGCCCAGCCATTCGCTAGCACTCCCTTGACTGACTCAAGATTGAGACTCACACTGCCCATATCTCATGCAGGCAATCTGCATATATCATTTCATAACACCCACACATTTCTGTTCAACCATGTGACTGCTTCCGCTTATTTTCACAGGTGCATCCTGGGCAGAGAATCTCTGATTGACAGCTTGGTTAAGGGTCAGAATGCAACAATCAGCTTCAAAAAGGTTTCATTTGTTTTGTTTTTTTTATTGTATAAGGTATAAGTGTTAGTTTTTTGTTTTTTTACTGATCCTGTATTCCCCCCACCCAATCATGGAGTCCAACTTCTGCTAAGAATTTACCAAGTCGGATACCCATTCGCCTTAGTTGAGAGAAGGTTACATCTACCAGTATACTCATATCAGGAGTGGGATTTGGGGCCCTTGCCAATTTCAGGCTTTCGGTAATAGTGATCAAAGTCTAGTTTCTCTCAATGTGATTGACCCACAGCATCTATAAAAAAGGTTGGGTGTTTGTCATAAAAGTAATTTGAAAAGTACAGCTAGAACTTAGTCATATAGGTGCTAGGGCTTGGCATGACCAGCTGATTAAACAGATCAGGCCTCTCCTGAAGTGGAGTGTTGCAGATCATGTGACCACTTCAGCTTCCAGGATACAGACCAATCAGTCAGTAAGATTATGTCCTTAAGCATTATAGGTCACCACCTATGGCCAACAGGTAGCCTTGTTGGGATGGGGGTCTTACCCCTCTCTGCAGAGGTGAAGTCAGTGTATTCTACAGCCCCAGCTGACAGGACAGTATTCATGCATGAATTAAATGTTTCTATACATGTAAACAGGCATTTTGAATACAAAGCGATGCTCTGTGTCAATTGAAATTATGAGGGAGTAATTCATTATGCTTTCATTCTAGATGGTTGAACCATCAATGCTAACCTGTACTCCAAACAGCTAGAGTGGATGTATGTGTAGCAAAAATACCCAAATTTGGTTAATAGAAAGCAAGCTCATTGGCAGCAAGACAATATAAGACTTTATACCATTCAAATGGCCTCGAATAAGCATCAGGAACTTGAGAGAATCAAACTGATGCCAAACCCAAAAAAGAGTTGAAATTTAGCTCCCTCAGATTATTAATTGTTCTGATTCATCGCTTGCTTTTCTTGTAACTTAATGAATAAAGCAAATAAGTTACCAAAATATAAAACTTTTGACGTTCCCCAGAATTTAGCTTCATTTTCCTTTTAAAAACTATTTCAAATATATATTGATCATTGAAGAAGTTTTGGTTTAAAGTAAATTTATCACTTGAATTCAGAATTGATGTTTTTAAGACAGATGTATCAATATGCATAATATTGTTGACAACATTGCATAAAGATTTGATTCAATGCCAACTATGTGATAAGGTTGTGGAATGTGACCTTTCAAAGTCTGTGATTTATGAAATCCAACATGAGAAGTTGGGTTATTGGAAAAAGTCATCTTGCTAGTTCCCAAAGCAATTAGCTGAAGAACATCTTGATGCCACATTCCTCAAGAATGGAATTCATACACTAATGAACCAAAGGGACAACTGCATCAATCTCAATGATATGATGACTATGTCGAAAAGTAGCCAAGCAGTGCTGGTAACATATGCACAATATTTTTATTTGGACAGTATTAAACATGTTAGATTATTATGATTGCTTAATTGATTTTAATGGCATGTCAACCTGTCTGGGATTATTTTATGCTTAAAGAATAGGGAATTACATAATACATTTTATTTACATTTTTTGGTGTAGTTTCTTCAGTTTTCGGCACATAGTTATATGATATCAAGTATTTCTATCAAATACAAATAATTTTTAAACAGATCTATTTGGCCCATAGTTCGGATTCTAACATATTACCACTTCGAGTGAGAGTGAACCTGGGAATAATAGCAATGAATGGGTACTCCATACTCCCCAGATATCTAGAATTGGAGTCTCACCATTTGATACAGTTTAGTGTCATACCTAGGTCACCCCTTTTTGGTGTGGGTGGATCTTACAGAGGATACAGTCAGCATATTCTAAGTCCTTCCAACAGGGCAACATGTTGGATCAGTAAATGTTTGTACATTATTTTTTGTACATACCTCACATATCTTTTTAAAATGCATAATTTTGTACACGTTGGGACAAATGTAATGTCCAGTTTTAGAGTATCTATTATAAATGAAAAACCTTATACATATCATCATCATCATGTCATGCTGGTAGCACGGATATCCCTGATCCTCTCTCGCCACTTTTCCCTATCGTTCATCGCCTCTGGCAAGTCTTCTGGACTACATCCCGTATCCTCACATAGTTGCTGAATCTATGTTCGTGCTCGTCGTCCTGCTTTTGCTCGGCCATGTGTGGAGGTCCATAAGAGTACATCACTTATGAGTTTGTCCCTGCTTCACCAGCAGTGTCCTGCATGTCTGGTTCGTCTAACTTGAATAGTTTTCGTGATAGGAGGCAGGTGGCCGTACAGTTGGTGTCTTGTGGGGTGTTGCCGCCAAGACTTGTTCAAGATTGCTCGCAGCATTCTTGTGTAATTGCCGTCTAGCTTAAAATTATACATATGAAAATATTTAAACATTAACAATCTCCATTGCTTTTGTTACGGCCACCGGCCATGGTAGGATTATAGTGCAAGAACTACTATGTGGACCGGAAGGTCTTGACCCGGATAAGGAGAAGACATGCCATTGGTCAAGGCAGGGAGGGCGCTTTACCGCCAAAAAGAAACAAAACCCAAAAAGTTAGTTTCGAGCTTCGCCAAGGAAGAGAAAGGTCGCCTTTTCACGGGGTCCGGTGAAAGGGGAAATCCTAGTCCCAAAATGGCATATAGAAGCATTTAGCTCCATTGGGTAAGAACCTGAGGCTCAACGTAAAAGAAAAGGGAAACAAAAATTGGTGCCTTGCAACTCGTTAATAGGAGATTAACGAACATAAGAAAAAAAAGAAAAAATTAACAAAAGAAAGGAAAGATAAAAAAAAAAAAGGTTAGTCAAAATTTTTATCAAGAATGATATAAAAGTAAAGTTAGCGACCATAGTCGAGGGTGACCCAAAGGCTCCCTTTTCGATAGCTACTACACCAAGGTGTAGGGGAGGGCGCTACTCCATTCCCTGGATTGCTCCACTTTACCCTTGAACCGTACCTTATAATGCTGAGTGTTGAGCAAGGTGGTATCAAGTTCCATTTTTAAAGTCTTTGGTATGACTCGACCTGGGATTGAACCCAGGTCTCCCGGGCCATTGGCGAACACTCTAACCGCTGGGCCAATAATATACGTAACCTAAATAAAGGTCCGTATCAAGACTATTCCAAAGAAACATTTTTGAGGCTGTTCATCAGCAGCTAGTTTCGCCGGAAAACCTATTTGGTTAAAAATTTGTACATCCATAAAGACGAAGAGGAGAGACTCTTGTTCTTCGGTGAAAGAAGAAAAAAAAAAAAATACTTTGTCTTATTGGAAGGACCTAGTCAGATACTGTTGGGAGCGACTTGTCCTCCACATTGGTGTATATTTTTTTGTTGTATTCGTTTTGTTCTTTGTTTGTCTGTTGTCGCAGTTGTGCTTTCTTTTAAATGAAAAAAATGTATGAATGATACATATATAAAGAAAAGGAAAAAACCAACTCCGCATTATATTGTTTGTCCGGTTCAGAATACCCCACGTATCCATTCATATCACGTTGACCTCTTTAACCTTCAAACCCTCATTCGTCCGTGGTCTTAGTAACCCATACATAGGACTCCGTCCATATCTCGAAAAATTAAAAATACGGGTGGAAACTCGTTACACTTTCTAGAACTTCATTTCATATACCAATAAGCTTATAGATGTTACACTTGTAAAATTCTTTAGGTTTTGATGCAAAATCTGAAACCAACTCTCTTGATATCAACCTCAGTCCATTAGAATGATTCTGCAATCAC
This sequence comes from Sepioteuthis lessoniana, assembly GCA_963585895.1. Taxonomy (NCBI): domain Eukaryota; kingdom Metazoa; phylum Mollusca; class Cephalopoda; order Myopsida; family Loliginidae; genus Sepioteuthis; species Sepioteuthis lessoniana. The sequence goes on along the minus strand of OY757912.1, from coordinate 107,787,230 downwards.
TTGTGAGTCATTGCTTCCAAGACATCATCAGGTACCTTTTTTAGACAGGATTGTTGCTGGTAATAACAAACGGATCCTTTATCATAATGTTAAATACCATTGTCAGTGGATCAGTCAAGGAAACAGATCTGGTCAGAAATTGAGAGGTGGACTTCATCCAAAGTGGATCATGTTGAGTGTATGGTGGGAAATTCAAAGAATTGTCCATTGTGAAGTGTTAGACAATAATCAAACAATCACCTCTAATCTCTACTGAAATCAACTTTGTCGTTTGAAAACAGCTTTGGGCCAAAAAACGTCCCTACATAGTCAACAGAAAGGGAGTCATCCTCCATCATCATAATGCCTCTCATCACACAGATCAATTGACTAAAGATTTCTTTGAAGAGTTTGGTTGGGAAAAAATTGCTTCATTTTTTATATTTTCTTGACTTTGCTCCTTCTCACTTGTTTAGGAGATTACAGTATCTTTTGGATGGTCTTAGGTTGACATCAAAAGAAGAAGTTAAACATAAGTTGGTCTCATATTTTGAATCAAAACCAAATAGCAAATATCATTGTGTATAAGTTTACCCTTGCTTTATCTTCATAAAATCATTAATGTATAGAATTAATTTTCTAAGCAAAGAATTGATTGTAGTACTTCTCCTTATATTTGGATTTTAGAAGTCAATTCATTTCATCATTTTTTACAGGAACGATGCTAATGTTTATATGAGGGTTATTCAAGAAAATTCTTTTGAAAAAAGCAAAATTTCTTTTCTCAGAATGTTTTTTGCATGAATATAAACTCTGCAGTGTTTGGAAGTGGTTTATAGCAAAAATCAGTTTAATCTCACAAAAACATTTGTTTTAAGACTATTCAAAATGGTAGCAAATCAAACCTAATGCTCTGAGCTTGAACAGAAGTCTGTCAGCAAACTTTTGGTGGTTAAAAAGTACAAACCATGTGAAATTTACTGAAGAATGTGTGATGTGTACAAAGAAACATGTTTTAAAAAAAGTCTTTACAAAAGTGCTAAACATGGGTTTATCACTAAAAGCTCAAGCCAAAAAGACAGTCCATGAAATGGAAACACACTGATTCTGGTAAAGAAAAAGTTCTGGGTGGTCAGTAAAGAAGGTGATTATGACAATCTTCTGGGACATAAAATGACCCATTAGTGATTTCCTTGAAAAAGGTAAAACTGTAAGCAGTGCTTCCTATTGACAATTCTATAGGCAAAATTCCCCTTATTTATAGAATGGCCTTCATACAAATGTATGAAAAACTATGCTATAAATAACTTTTTAAAAAACTGAATAAACTTTATAAATACATAAAGTGACAAATACCGTGTTTTTTGCAAACCAAACAATATCTCCTTCGTTGCCTGTATAAAAGAAAATGGGTCCTCCATCTTTATTCCAATATTGGGTTGAAACAAGAAATCGCTGTTTGAAAGTAGCTGTGTACATTGAATCAAAATGGTCGACCTGTCAAAAATAAAAATAAGTTTGAAATTAAATGATTACATCAGTTTAAATAATTGATATTCGAATTATCTTGCGAATACACTCAGGTGAGTTAACAGTTTTGCAATATTTTAGTACTTTGCAGAAAACATTTAATTTTTTTCACCACTCTCCCAGAACTATTCTGAAGAAAACTTTAAACTGTCCCAAAATCAAAATGTTTTGATTTTTTACTTTGTTGTTATCAATAGCTGTTAGTAGTATAATAAAAACACCATTAAAGTGTTTTGGAAATAAATATTTTGGTCTATTTAATCTTGAAATTGTGGTCTCTATGTTTTTGTGAATTGAATTACCATGACCAGAAAATCCAGCTAACAATTGCGTGCGACATATGGAAACATGGGACAGCTGTTTCGACCTTATTAGGTCTCATCAGCAGTGTTTTTCCATGATCTCCTCCACTGGAGATCAAACCAGTGACCACAGAATGCAGAGCCAAAAGTCCACATTGCACACAAGTGATGCTAAATTAACTAGTCATGGTAATTGGGGGAGGGAATTAACCTGAATGTGTCTTGCAAGTTACATCTGTACTCTTTACAGAGGACATGGTCACCTCCAGGGCCATGTCTTCCCAGGAGGATTGGAAATATGTATCCGCATAATTATTATAACCTCAAGGGCAAGGATATAGATGTACATTTTCTTTTTTAAGTAGAGGAATTATATTGTGGAGGAGATCACGGTATAACACTGCTGATGAGACCTAATGAACAGCTGTCCAGTCTTTCTGTATGTCGCACACAATTGTTTGACAGATTTTCTGGTTATGGTAATTCAATTCACAATACAATTCCTCTACTTAAAAAAGAAAACGTACATCTAAGTTTTTTGTTTAAGAAACAATGTAACATCAATTAAACAAGGTTTTTATTTTAAAAAGAAAAAAGACAATTTTTAGCTGTGGGTAATAGAGGCAAATTTTCAAGTCATTGAGGAAAGAAAGTCCAAAACTCATATTTTTTTGACGATACAAAACGTACAAAGCATAAGAAATGAAATGAAACCTGATTATTATGATTTTATACTAGTTCATGTCAAAGCTTAACCATAGTCCAAAACAAAACAAAATTTGTTTTTTTTTTTAAAACAGATGAAAATAAAACAAATTTTTAAAAAAATGATGTAAGCACTATTCCTTAAACCATTGTAAAAAAAAACTTTTCAAAGATTTGGATGAATTAAGAAAAAGAACTTGCTCTAAAATGATAAACAAATCCACAAAAATTTTTCATCCTTTAAAATTTGGTTATACTTATTTTAATTAAAAAAAAAAACTGATTATCCTGTGAGCTGTTCCCAATAAATATTCTTGTTTCCCCAGGACAACAGGACACCATTAATCTTGAGCCCGGGCATATATCCCTTTGTCTGAAATAATTTAAACTGTGGTAGGCACCTGCTGTAATTGGTAGTACGCGGACATATGCATTGCTTTACTGCATATAATTTGAAAGCTGCACAGATAAACGTACAATTTGGGAACTTATACTGTTGATCACAGATCGATAAAGAAATTTCACTTGGGTTGCAAAAACCCTGATGATCAAGCAAGATCAGGAGGCCTAAAACTGTGGATTCTAAGGTTGTGTTTCAAGACATAGAAGTAAATTCAGCAAGCAACACTCAAAAAATATCAGGTGTCCTTAGAATCTCACAGTCACGTGTCACCTTCACAACCTCAGTAAAAGCATCCCAAACTGCTGAATTGTGCTTCACATTATCAAAATATTGTTGCTCTAATATCAAGTAACTATTACAATTACTATTAAAAATAAAAATATGTGGTGCATTCTATAGGTTTCTAGACTTTTTTGTACAAGCATTTAAAACTGTCATAGACACTAGAAAATTCAGTATGTTATTACTATACCTCTTATGAGATGACTGACCAATTTTTATGATTTCAGGTTCAAATCAACAGCTACAGCAGCAAGTGGAATACACCCTGCTAAAGCCTGATTGTCACAGCTGGTGAATTTCAAAAATGCAACCTGGACGTGAGGACACTTTAGAAGAACGATATGCAATAAAATTTTGTTTTAAACTTGGAAAAAATGCCACAGAAATGTATGGAATGCTTCAGACTGCTTTTTGACCATCTTGCATGAATTGGGCATCAGTTTCTGAGTGGCATAAGAGATTCAAGGAAGGCAGGGAGTTTGTGAGGGATAATGAGAGGTGTGGGAGGAGTAAGGAAGTCAATACACCAGAGTTGATTGGCCAAAGGGTTAGGCTTAGAGTTAGGGTTACAATGTTGAGGTTTTAAGGGAGTTCAGGAAGAAATTGCATTGGAAGAGACCAGTGGCATTTCCAGCAGGACAATGCACCAGTCCACAACTCCATCCTTGTCACAGACTATTTGACCAAGATGGGCATCACGACAGTTCCTCACCCTTCCTATAGTCCAGACCTTGCTCCCTGGGACTTTTGGTTATTCCCTAAGCTCAGAGGCTGTTGTTATGAGACAATTGAGGAGATGAAAGAGGCTGTGATGAAGGTCATTGACACGCTCACACAAGAGGACTTCCATGGGGCCTTCCAGAAGTTGTTGGAACGGTACAACAAGTGCATTGCAACCGGAGGGGATTACTTTAAAGGGGACTAGAGTTTCATGTGTGTACAACCAATAAAAGAGCTCATACAAAAAAAGTCTGGAAACTTATTTAATGATCCTCGTATCCTACTGATTATCAAGATTGCATGTACTTATTCAACCCCTCCGCACAAGCGAAATGTGACACAAGGTCAGTTTTTAATCTAAGTTTAACAGGTTGGAATTCAGAGTTTTCCTTCTCATAAACCAGTTGCTGTATTAAGGATAAAGAGCTGAGTCTGCCCAAATATTTACCCATAGCTGGAGGGAGATAAATTGGATTCATACCTTTCCAAACTATATTAATGCTTTGAAAAATGCAAATGGCTTTATCCAGGATTTGAACTTGAATCGCTGTATCCATTTTTTGAGACAATAACCATTACACAAACAGCGCCACCATTTTCAAGACTCTAATCATGTGCTTGAATTGGGGTAGAGCAGCAGAGATAATTTTAAAAGGTTAAAAAATTTTTTTTAAATGGGTTAAAAATCTAATCTTTAAGTATCAAAGTTAAAAGTCCAAGTAGGTCATTTATTTGGTACATAAGTAAATATTTACTTATCCATTCTTCTATGAGCAAGATGTAACAAAAGGTAAAATTTTTAAAAAGTTTAATACACCAAGATTAAATTCAGATTTTTCCATTTAAACTGGTTGCTTTATCAAGGCTAAAGAAGCCAGTCTACCCTACAATTTACCCAGAGCTGAGAGGAGACAAGATAGATTCATGAATTTTGCAAGGGTATGGGGTTTTTGTACATGGTAGTAGGTAGTGGTTGTCGGTGAATTGTTAGGTTCTATTGGGATGATTCTGAGTTTTGCATCTGACTTCTTTCTCTTCTTCTTACCGCATTCACTTGTCGTCCTCTTTTGTCTGTAATTAAGGATAGAAGGAAAAAGACAAGCATACCTTTAAACTTAACTTTATTTTGGGGTTCGACAACTATTCTGTGGTGATGAATGTTTTTCTGAACCATCTACTGGTTCAGGAAAATATAGTCATGTCTCCCAGACATGGCGTTGAAATATATTAGAGTCATTTTTGGTGAGTAATGTTTGAAGTTCATTGTGTGTCTGGTCGGTATGTTCACCAGAGATGGCTAATAGCAGGAGACATGGCTAGCTACTAGCCCCTGGGACCTGGGCTCTAATCAGTATGTGTGCTGACAGCAGTCAAGAAAAAAGGTCCATAGTTTGGATTCTGACATATTATGACTCCGAGTGAGATTGAACCTGGGAATAATAGCAATAATTGGGTACTCCATACTCCCCAGATATCCAGAACTGGAGCTTCACTGCTTGATACAGTTTAGTGTCATACCTAGGTCACCCCTTTTTGGTGTGGGGGGAATCTTACAGGGGATACAGTCAGCATATTCGAAGCCCTTCCAACAGGGCAACATGTTGGATCAGTAAATGTTTGTACATTATTTTTTGTACATACCTCACATATCTTTTTAAAATGCATAATTTTGTATAGGTTGGGACAAATGTAATGTCCAGTTTTAGAGTATCTATTATAAATGAAAAACCTTATACATATAAAAATATCTAAACATTAACATAATCTCTATTGCTTTCTAGAACTTTCAGTGGAAGTCATCATCATCATATTGCGCTGCTAGCATGAATTTCCCTGACCCTCTCTCGCCACTTGTCACTATCAACCATTGCTCCTGGCAAGTCTTCTAAGCCACATCCTGTAATTGGCACAGAGCTACTATAGACAGGTTCTAGCTGGTCGTCCAACCATTGCTCGTCCATGTAAAGGGGTCCACAGAAGTACATAGCTTATGAGTTTATCCTTACTTCTCCAGCAGTGTCTTACATGTCTGGTTTGTCTGATTTGGATAGTTTTCATGATGGGTTGTAGGTGGTTGTACAGCTGCAGTTTTATGGAGTGTTGCTTCCAGGACTTGTTCAATACACCTCACAGCATTCCTGTGTAATTGCCATCAAGCTTTTTCTCCATATGCTTAGTCAGTGTCCATGTGGTGCATCCATATAGCAGTATTGACACAATAGCAGCTTGGAAAAAAATGTATTTTAATTTATTGGACAGGTTTGACTTCCATATGACTGATAGCCGATTGATAGCTGTCCATGGTAGTCACATGTTAGCACAAGGAAGCCCCCTTTTAAGGCATGGACTAATGTCACTTCCTGTCAGAGGCATCCAAGGAAACCGTTACTTTTGAATTTATCTATTTTATTTTTTTAATGTAAAATGGAAGTAGCCGTGTTCAGGATTTGAACCTGGGTTGCCAATTCCATTTTAAATAATAACAATCATCAAAATAAACTTAAAAATAAGACTCGAATAAGGAAAATGAGTTTTTTCAGAATATCTTGATAAAATTGTAGGTTACTTCAACTTGGTGAGGAAACACACTTTGCATAATGGTTATAGTCATGGGAAATGGAACTAGTGACCAGAGTTCAAATCGTGAATGAGGCTGACTACATTTCGCTTCATATTTTTTACATTTGGTGTGGCAACCAATCTAGAAGGAAAACTCAATTCAGACCAATTATGCACTGCTTAAAAATTGACCTTGTGTCACATCCTGTCCGAAACAAAGGGGTTGGGTAAATACATACTTCTTTTTGGTGAATTACAATTGATTGTATCACTTATATTGTAAGAGTAAAAATTTCCAGTGTTCTCTATTTGAAAACAAGACAACTTTAGGAAACTACTGCAGACATCTAATATTAGAATTAAAAAAAATTAAAAAGGTTTGGGTAAAGAAATATAACAATCAACAACATTTTGAAAAAATGCAATTTTCTGAGTGTCGTTTCATTTAACCTGTCACAAAAACTTGAAAAGATAAGAGGCTCGAACATATTTATCGATTCAACAGAACTTTATTTCGTGATTTTGAAATAATATATATGTGTGTATTAAATATGAGGCGGGAATTCAGATTCAGAAAATACTTAGGAACAATTCAACTATGTTTTATATGAAGCATGGTAAATAAAAAAAAAAATAAAAAATAAAAAATAAAAAACGAAAGAGAGATACAAGTAAAATTTTCGAATCTGTATAAAATAAATTACGCTCTAATTATCCACGATTACCGAAAATTGTTCTTTCAAACATACCAATTTTTAAAAATTATTATCGAATTTATTTCATTAACTAACGGGAGTAGTCTCTCTTATTTTACCGATAGTTTTCGAAAAATGGCAAAAAACTCACTCAAAAGGAAGAAAAACAAAAGAAAAGCAAATAAAAAATGAAAGAAAAGAAAAAGGAAATAATCAAAAACATCACCAACAAAAGACAAAAAAAAAAAAATGGCAACAAAGACAAGAGAAGCGATTTTCAAAACAAAAACATATACAAGAGAAGCAGTTTTCATTCGCTTATTTATTTTTTAACTAGTTGATTTATTTAAGGGTTTTGTGAATAATTATTATTTACAGAAATTTTTTAACTTTTTTACGGTGTTAGAAAAGAAAAGTGAAACGAACTTGATAAAAGAGTAAAAATGTTGGCGATTATATATATATTTTAAATGAATAAAAGTTATTTTCTTTAATAAATAAATTTAAAAGTATCACTAAAAAATCGAAGACACCCTATATTTTAAAACTTATTTTTAATTTTTCAATATACCGTGTGTTGTGGTTGATGTTTTTGCTAAATTTTAGCTTTTATTAGAATAAAATTCCCATAATAATTAACATTTTTTGTCCAACCTGAAATGTAAACAATTCCGTAAAATTAAAAAACAACAAAACGATAAAACTAGCAAAACCCTCAAGTTAATAAAATTTGGTTCATCTCTTCAATTGAAAAATATTTTTTCTAGCACAAAGTTAAAGCAAATAGATTTTTGTAAATAAAAACATTTAGTTAGAAAGAGGAAAATATTGACTATTACGAAAAATTGTTTTCATTTAACTAAATTTAGAATATCGTCAATAACTACAAAAATATTTCAAAATTGTTTTAACAAGAAAACAGAACAAACTGAATTCACACACACACAAATATTTTCAATTAAAAAAAAAATTACAAACTTTGTGGAATTAAGTGAGCTATCATCATTAAAAATAAAAAGAGTATAAGATAAATGAATGAATAAATAAATAAAATTATTTTAAAATAAATAAATGAATAAAATGATTTGGAAAAAAAAGTTTCATATATTTACAGGTTGTTTAAAATAAAAAGTTTCAAATTTATCGTCAGGAGTCATCGACAATGTTTTGGGTCTGTAATTTTCCCTGCAACCAGCATGAACATTTTTCTGTAAATAAAACCTTGGTCGGTGATAAGCTTTCATTCCAGAGCAAAAAGCCAGGAACAAAAAAGCTTGAATAATTAGAAAAATATGATATTCCATATTTCTTTTTAAAATAAATCTCCCAAACTAAAACGAACACCTCATTACTCAACACTGCGAGAAAGAAAACACGAATCTTCTTCGTAAGAATGAATCTAATGGTCACATGATGACTAGAGTTGATCTTGATCACGTGATACAACGAGCGGTATTAAAAACTTTTGAATTAATTTAATTTTCTTTTTTTATTTTGCCAGTGTATACATTTTATTCAAAAATCTTCGTTCGTAATGGTTTTACGATGTTTTTAGAAATGTCGATGATTTAAAAAAAAATTAATCAATAAAAATATGTGATTTTTCTTTGAATTAAAAACGTTATCGGGATAGTCAGAATAATGAAAACCTATTGGCTTGTTAAAAAATTGAAGTAGAATTTTATCAATAATATGAAAGTTCTAAATTCATACAAAAAGTAATAAAAGTTCTGGGTGTAGCGGTTAAAGTGTTGGCCCGTAACCTTGAAGTGAGTTCAAACTTCATTCTCGTTCAATTTCGGACTAATACCCTCGGGAAGAGAACGAACCCTCTTATACCTCCAGATATGGGGCTAAATAGGGCTTTTTTGTTTGTTTTTTGCACACAGTCTTAGCTGATAGTACTATCTTTTTCGAACCAATTTATTTAACCCATAGATAGGACCCTCTCAGGAACTACCACTCGGGAAGTAATGATAATGAAGGGACACTCCATAAATCTCCAAAACGAACCTCACCATCAAATACAGTTGAGTATCGTACTTTGGACATGTTGCGGAGCCGATAAGCGTGTCGACTTCGCAAATGAATTTAAGGGTTTTTATGCGTGTGAATGTGTGTTGTAGTGACAATGAAGGAAGACAGAAGGCGAGATAACAGATACAACAAAAGGGAAGATTTTATTGCCGGAATTACAAACGTGTATGTAAATGTCCGTGGCGGTTGTATGTGTTCTTCAGCTAGGATGGGTTACGTCGTTAGCTGGTAAGGTCGAGTTGTAGTTGTAGTTGTGCGCAGCAGGACGTTCGACGAGGGTAGCTGGCGTAGGTCGAGTCGTGGAGATACAGCTGGGTGTTTGATGCTGGTGTAGAGAAGAGGAAAATCTCGTATTTTGTTTTGGCGCGCAATTTAATTCAACACTGAATTTCACCCAATCAGGATGACTTATCCTATTCAGCCCGGACCTTCATTTCCGGCTAGCAAAACGGGTGAGCGACCAAAACCCCTCTCTTCGGTTTGAGACGGCGACCAGAACAGACGTGCCTCTGGTCGTCCCTGCTTAGCGATGCTTTTTAGCTAGACAAGCCACCCAGTGTAGACATCTCACTGTGGCTTTAACACTAGCAGCAGCAACATGGACACTCAACGAGAGAACCATCTAATTTATGGATTCTTTACGAGGAATCCCAGTTGAACATAAATTAGAAACATTCAGCATGCCTTCCACCACTTCATGTCACCCCAAAAATTGGCTATGTCGATCCGAGCGTAACCCCGCTCTCGACACACTAGCTACCATTTCACCTCTGGCCACATTAATGGAGATACGCATACTCTCCTCCAAATACCAGATACAAAACTACACGGTGACTTTAAACACATCCCTCACACGTCCAACAACACGCAGCCATCTCAACATCCCGCTAAGCCATTTCGTCTCAAACATCCAACAAGCCTAAACACCACGAGTCTTGCAGCACCAAAAGCAAACCAAATATTCCATGCTGCAAATAAAGAACTTTCGTTGTTGTGTTGTTAAAGCAAAGTTTTGTAATTCATTTGTGTGCCTAAAAAATGTAGTGTTAAACAAATAACCATTTCACTCATTGCTATACTGGTAAGCTGAGATCGGTCGGGTCGTTGGATGCAGCTGGATGGTCGTTGCGGGGAGCTGAGATCGGTCGAGTCGTTGAATGCAGCTGGACGATCGTAGCGGGAAGCTGAAGTCGGTCGAGTTGTTGAATACAGCTGGATGGTCGTTGTGGGCAGCTGAAGTCGGTCGGTCGTTGGTAAATCGATGTCCCGGTTTTGACATTTCGTTGGTATGGTCGAGTCGTGGTTGCTAGCCCGTACGGCGAGTCGTCGTAGCTAGTTGTTGCAATGCTAGGGCAGTCCGTAACAGCGAGTCGTTACGTGGACTGGATGCTGTATTGTAGGAGCGTCATGGTCGGTAGATCGATATCTCGGTTTTGACAGTACGTTGGGTTAACCGGGGGTGTGTCGATCTGTTTGCTAGCCCGTAACAGCGAGTCGTTACGTGGGCCAGATGTTGCAATGCTAGTGTAGTCCGTAACAGCGAGTCGTTACGTGGACTAGATGCTGCATTGCTAGGGTAGTCCGTAACAGCGAGTCGTTATGCGGACTAGATGTTGCGTTGCTGGGGCAGTCCGTAACAGCGAGTCGTTACGTGGACTGCATCGCCGGAGCGTCGTGGTCGGTAGCTATGGCTTTGTGGTGCCAGATAGCTGTGCGGGCGTATCGTTGACGGTAGCTATGGCTTTATCGTGCCAGGTAGCTGTGCGGGCGTATCGTTGACGGTAGCTATGGCTTTGTCATGCCAAATAGCTGTGCGGGCGTATCGTCGGTGGTAGCTATGACTTTTTCACGCCAAAAGCTGTGGTGGTAGCTAAAGCTTTTCGCACCAAAGCTGTGCGAGCGTATCGGGCGGTAGCTAAGGCTTTTCGCGCCAAAACTGTGCGGTAGCTATGGCTTTTCGCGCCAAAGCTGTGCGAGCGTATCGGGTGGTAGCTAAGGCGTGGGCGCCAAAGCTGTGCAGACGTATCGAGACGATAGCTAAGGTTTGCGCACCAAAGCTCTGCACTGTCGAGTGAACAGGCCAGGAGGCCGAGGCTAAGATTGGCGTTATCTTAGCGCTGCGCGGATAGTGAAGCGGTAGCTAAAGGCTAAGCCTTGCCTTTAGCGCTGCGCAGCCAAACGGACGAGTGGAACCGAGCGATGGTTAAGACAGGCTGGTCTTAGTGAGTCTTCGTGTTTGCTTCCAGGCCGTTTATTTCGACTGGTCATTAATGACCGCCAGAGATGCTCCGACCCGCAGAAGAAGACCTCTCATAGCCCTTAAAAAGGACCGTAAAAAAGGTTGTTGAATCTACCACTAGAAGTGGCGGTGAGGTGTGTGCAACCACGATAACGCCGGACCCGAGCCTCGTGGAGCCGAGTGGCCCCTGAGAGCGTCCACGTAGACCTCTCATTTTTCGCTGCCTGAACCCTTTTTCATATGGAAGAAAGGGAACTCCACTTCTGTCGCGCCACGTGAATAGAAAGTTCTTCTACAAAAAAATGGACGTAGAAAATAAGTACTTCTATAGCCCGGTATAGGCTACCGAAGAGTATTACCTCCATTTTTATAGAATTACTTCTGGCAGAAGTGTTTTGCAAATGTTGATAAATATTAATTTATTCCTTTCTTAGCTGTAACGGCCGGTTAGAGTCGAAAAAGGGCTTCATCATTTCCGGTCGCACCCGGATGTTATTTCTCTAGGGCGAAGGTGTAATCCGATATGTTTACGTTCGTAGGCCGGTCGCGGCAGACACTCCTTTTTCGAGGGAGGGGGCATCTTTTCCCTTTGCAGCAATTATAGTCAGCGTAATTGTCAAGGCGAGCAGGTTAAGTATAAAAAAATTATAGAAGATACAGTGGATAGGAAAAAGAAAAAGAACATAAATAAAATAAAGTAAATTCAGGAAGTGTAGAAGTTCCCAGAAGCCACTGAAAGGAAGTTAAAACTGCGCATGCTTGAAACAGACACAAGGGACCGAGAGAAAAATAGCTCTTTCAGCAGTGACCGGTTGGATTGGAAAGACCTATTTTTTTCTTACTGCTGGTGGGAAAACCACGGATCCGCTTAGCGGTATGCTGCCTCACTCTTCTATCAGTAGCAGCCGTCTCTGTTAATAGCAGTGGATATAAAAAGCACCAAATGGACTGATCATCCATTACTAAAAACACCGAATTTGGACATATCAATCCGAAAACAACGGGTGTTTTTAACATCTTGTCTGAGAGACGCAACCAATTCATTTGGATTCAAGAAAAATTTTCACACCCACAGAATCGTTATTGAATCCAGAAATAAAGTTAAAACTTAAAACGGTATCTCCTCTCTTTGCCTCTTACCTTTTCTTCCTTTGCAGCTCTCACACACAAGAAGACGCCAGCTAATTAAAATGGGGCAAGAAGGAACTTTAGCGAGGAAGCGTTGTTACGTTAGTTCCTCGGTATATTCGAAGGAAAATAAATGAGTTGAACGAAGATATAGAAAAGTTTTTAAGAAGGTTTAATGACAGCCAGAATAAAGGGCACATTTATGCTGCAAGTCTCGTAGGAAGGAAGGAAGGAAATAGTTATTGAGTTAAGAAGGAATTATAGCAGCTAAATGCCTGAGCGTATTGTGCATCGCTGCAGTCAAGACAATGCTGAATGTCTGAGTGGAATATGCATCGTGATAGACATAGCAAAAGTCGTGTTTGCTCTTTAAGGATAGGAATGAAGTAGTCACCCATAAATGTGTGGTCCTGGTTGCTATAGGAGAGAGGCATAAAAGTCTCCAGAGAAGGTTTCCCAGGAATGAGGTAGCTGGATGTCTGAGCGTAATTGCGCGTCGCTGTAGACATAGCAAAAGTTAGAGGCGACATAAGGGTGTTCCTGTAAGTGGCGGATTACGTGCATCTAATTCATGTTCAACTGGGAACCCTTGGTCTAAGAGGGTAAACTCAAAAGGTCCATAAATTAGACGGCTTTCCTCATGGTGTTGTGATTCTGCTGCCATGAAGGGAGCGGACAGAATGTACGTCCGTCCTGCTCAAAAGGTTCTGAGGAAGAGATAGTTTGGCGGACTTTCACCATTTTTATGTTGTCTGGGAAAATGGTCCGGGCTGAATAGGATAAGTCATCCTCACTGGGTGAAAATATACGACGACCATAACGGTCAAATTAATTTACGCGCTAAACAAAAATACGAAGTACTTTCTGCTACAGAACTAATGGAGCGAGATATCTAAAACTAAAACCCAAACAGAACGAAAAACCCAACAAAAATCTTTTAATTCCATAAAGATATACAACTTTTTACCTCAAATTAGAAACAGTAATATCAGGTAGTTGAATATATCTTACATGGGTAAGCTGATTACAGAAAGCAATATTAAAAAATGTGTTGGAATTAAGATCAAGTTCTCAATGTATCAAAAAAAATCTTTTTAAATTCATTTTCTATGCTACAATAAAACAAGTATAACGAAGAAGGTGGTTGATGTTTCCTTCTCTAGGTTATTAGTTCGAAACTGAACGTCATATCACGACTGGAGTTCGAACTCGTTGCTATAATATCGCAGTCCAGCGCGTTAAACTCTGCGCGACGATCACTGCCTAAGAATGCTCTTGTAGAGAGACAATAAATAATTATCTCCTTTAGAGAATAGACGTTTCCGTTGTGTTCCTCGTGAGTGTGTGTGCGGAAGCATCAGAGCCCATTCTCGACCTCTTTTGCCTCTGTTCTTTGAACAGTGTGGAAATTTTATCGGTAAATGAGTTTATTAAATGGGGTGCCAACAATTTGGGTTATTCTGGACCTATTTTGTATTGAAAGTTTCTTTTTTGTCTGGTTAACCTTTGAGTTATTTGTGTATGGCAGAGGAGCTTTAATATGATTGGTTTGAGTCTCTGGAGAAGGGGTGCTATTGCCTCTGGCTTTACCCACCGAAATCAACCGTAGTCAGTCGAAAACAGAAGGCCTTAGAATTAGGCTACGTTTTTTACTCTTTAACTCAAATGGATCTGAGTAAAAGGAAGTGTGTTCACTTAAAGGATTTAGTATTTCTTTCAGAATTCCAGAAGGGAATTCAAAGATGGCTTGAGAGCCAAAAAGGAAAAGAAAAGAAACGAGAAGAATTTAAATCCACGAGAAGGATTTTGTATTTCATTCAGAATTCCAGAAGGGAATTCAAAGTTAGCACAAGCTAAAAAGAAGCTAAAAGAAAAAAAGAAACGAAAGAAAATAGGTTTTTACAGCACAAGCTAAAAAGAAGGGAAAAGAAAGAAACAAAAAAGTAGGTTTCTACTGAATAAATTTATATTTTAGAGGAATCATTCCTCTAAAAGAAAAGAAGTAACAACTTCAGTCGACTCCAACAACTTCACAAGTCTCAGATACCTGTTTTACCGAGAGAGAAGATGACCGAAAAAGAAAAAGAAGAAAAAGAACATTATTAAAGACTTTGTCTCGCAGAGGAAAGAAAGACAGAGAGATGCTTTTTATTAAACGAAAAGAAAAAAAGGACATTTTTAGGGACTTGGTCTCTAAGAGAGAAAAAAAGAAGAAACGATACACGTGTGAACCCTTATTTAGTTGGAGCGAAGAAATAGAGACTTCTTTCCTTGTTTTGTCAGTGTTTTTATGAGTGTATCAGTAGATGAAAGATTTTTTAATAATTTTTTTGCTGCATTTTTGTATTTATGAGTTACTTGTCATATTTGTATTGGGACACATATGCAACTAACTGGAATGGCCTTCCTTTTATCATAATAAACTACTTTGAATTTTAAACAAGGATCTCTTTCCCCCTTGTTTTATTTTATTCTATTTTTGCCTTCATATTTTTTTCTAGTGTCCAATTTTATTGACTAAATAAAATTGCGATAATAGTGGATATTTAGCCTGAGTTTTTGTAGGATGATTTTAGTTGGAGAAGTTGGTTTGTTAGCTAGGATAGGTGGTTGTAACGTATGTGTGTTTACGTTGAGTTGTTTCCTCGCTTAGTGTTGTTAGTCCCCTCGCTAAGGTTTAAGAAATAAAAGGTAGAATGATGAAGTAAGATGGCGATAGTCGAAACATATTTTTATGAATAGGTTTTTATTTGCAGCATGGAATATTGGGTTTGCTTTTGATGCTGCAAGACTCGTGGAGAAGTTATGCTTATTGAGACGAAATTGAGTTATGAGAAGTTGAGATGGTTGAGATGGCAGCGTGTGTCGTCGGACGTGTGAGGGATTGTGTTTTGGAGTCACCATGGTTTTTGTGTGTGTCTGGTATTTGGGGAGAGTATGCATTATCTCCATTAAGGTGGACCAGAGGTGAATTGAGAGCTAGCGTGTCGAGAGCGGGATTACGCTCAGATCGATATAGCCAATTTTGTGGTGACATAAAGTTGTGCCTGTGCGATGCATGTTGAATGCATCTAATTTATATTCAACTGGGATTCCTTGTAAGGAATCCATAAATTAGATGGGTTCCCTCGTGTATCCATTTAGCTGCTGCTGCTGCTATTTTAAAGCCACAGTGAGATGTCTGCACTGGGCGGCGTTGTCTAGCTAAAAAGCATCGCTATTGAAGAACGGCCAATGGGACGTCTGCACTGGTCGGCGTTCTCCAGCCAAAAGAGGATGGTTTGGCAGCTTACCCGATTTTCTGGCCGGAAATGAAAATCTGGGCTGAATAGGATAGGTAATCCTGATTGGGTGAAATTAAGTGTCGTATTAAATTGCGCGCCAAACCAAAATACGAAATTTTTCTCTTCTCTACAGATACGTTGTCTCTTACTCTATCAGAGAGATGTGGAACCATATGGCAATATATTTAGCGCATGACAAGCCAGCCCGTTTTCATGTTGTATCTAATCTATATATTACTTGTTTGTGGAACAATATGTGTATATTTTTTCAGTTGGGACACCATCTTGTATTCTATCTTTCATGGCTACTTGTATTTTGTCGATTTATTAGGGCGTAAGTCATAAATCAGCAACTTAGACGTTGTAATTTCAAGAGAATTTAAGCCAAACGACTCAAAGGTTACAACACAACACAAAAAATTACTAATGCTACGTACAACTAAATACAACTAAAGACAATTTCTGTAGTTAAAAAGAAAAGATAGCCCTTTTTATTGTTGTTGTCAGTACTAAAATGTGTCCCCAATTTTTTTAAAGTCCTTAAAATTCAAAGTTAAAAAAGTATTCATTTTTGAAGAGTCCAGGATATTGATCAAAGTTGTGGGGATTTAGGAATTAACAGTAAAACTCCCAACCGGATATTGACTCGTCGGCTGCCAGATACAAAATGTATAAACACGTCGCCACGCATAAGGCTCCACGCATCCATCCGGTTAAAATCAGAAAAAAGAAAAATAATAAAATGTAAAGTAGCCAATGAGAAGCGGTCGCGCCAAAATTAGAAGGATTTTGGAGTGGCGAATTTGGAGCCGGTGAAGAGAGATAAATACTCAGGTTTTCTGTGAACCGACCTCTCTTTTCGGGTAGTGACGTCGAACCGACAACACCGATTTTACTGTCGGACACCACGCTATGTTTTGGGACGTAGCGTTGGTTAGTCCATTCACCAAGTAAATAAAGGAAAGTATGAAAGAAAAGTTTTCGTCTCTTATCTGTTCCTATCTTTTCCTTTTGTATATTTCTTATGGACCTTCTTTGGGCAAGGCATTGCACCGGCCAGTCAACGTGGGGTAAAATAAAATAACCAAAATATGGAGTCAGATATCTTACGGCAACACAGCCTTGCCCTTAGCCACTGACTTTCATAAAAAACCTTCAAACCCCACAAAGTTCAAGGTTTCCGTTCTTTCATAGCGTTCTTTGCCGAAGGAAAGAAAGGCTTCTTTCATTTGAGAGAGAGAGAGACGTCCTCTTAGCCTTGAACCTAAGTAAAAATAGCACTGGAGTAATTTTAGGTTCTAAAGCTGAACAATTTACCGCAGTCACTGGAAGCAAATCACAACAGTTCTTTGTTCGTCGGATTCAAAATCCGATAACTTTTCTTTTTCGAAAATGCGTTTTGTCTTATTTAACCCAACTGTAGTAGCCTAGTTGGCTGGGGCTATAAGATATCCCGACAGCACCTCAACGAATGTCCTGCATAGGATACTAAACTGCATCCGATGGTGAGGTTTCAGTCCTGGAGCTTTGGGGAATGTGGAATACCCCTTCATTGCCATTGTTCCCAACTCCATTCTCGCCCGGTGTGGAAGCACCTGATTGGGTCCTACCTATGATTCAAATACAACTGTTTGACAATAAACCTGAGTAAACAAATGACATGCTAAATTGAATTGTTAGAAATAGAACTGTTTGGCCATTTAACGGCGTGTAAATAAATGACTAACTTGATTGTTAGTGATACATTGCAATACTTAGAGCTGTTGGGAACAAAACGTAATTGTCTCCCTTTCTTGAGATTCATAGGCGAAGCTTCCGACAATCACGCGAACGTTGGTCATGTGACAGTTTGAGAAGCGAGTTCTACCATTTTTTGACCGAAAAGATTCTAGGGATAGGACGTCTACTTCAGCCTCTGCTATGTGAGAAACGCGTGCAACTCACACTACACCAGACCTACGTAAGTGTAACTTCTGCCATTCATCACCTTGTTCTTGGAGCAACTATTGCGCTTTTATTTAGCATAGTTTGGGACAATTATTATTGTGTACTATATATGTGAATATTAAATGTTTTCAGTTTACCTTTACGAGTCATGTAGTCTTTTCTTGCCGAACTATTTAGTGTTAGACTATCAACAAGTTGTCTGATGCGTTATAGGAAAGTGTGGTTGGTAGTATAGGCCACTATCATACACTACATAAAATTCTTATTGGTCCATTTAACTGTGTTCTAGCGAGTGAATAGTGTTGACATAGAATTATTAGTGTTAAATAGCAATGCTTGAGATTCTTTAACTGTGAGTCAAAATTGAAATAGTGGTACAACATAGCAATACTTGAAATCATTTGACTGAGTACAAATGAATGAATAGTGTTGAATAGAATTGTAACAGAAAGGATTTCAAATCATTATTTAGTGCGGGAATTGTTTTGGCTGTTGGAATTGAAATTGAGTTAATTTTGTATAGGTTGGTTTGGTTTAGTTTGCTTCAGTTGGGTTTATGGTAAATCAACCATTGTGGGTTATTTAATGCCAAATCCTATTTGACTGGATTTTATGGCATATCAACCATTGCAGGTTATTTAATGCCAAACCCTCTGTATACATATACATTAAATATAAATGATTTATGAACACATTTTGTTCATAACATTTTTAAACGAGCCCGAGTTCATTTTTTTGTATACAGTTAAATGGTTTCAAGTATTTCTATCTAATATAAATAATTCTATTTACTATTAATCATTTATTTGCACACAGTCAAATGATTTCAAGTATTGCAATATAACACTAACAATGTAACATCTGTTATTTGTTTGCACTCATTTAAATCGATATATCGATTTGTAAAAGAATAATTTGTAGATCATTTCAGTTTTAAATGAGTTAGAACTAATTTGTTTGCACACTAGTATTGTTATTGCTTCTACACGGCTAAATAGTTTCAATTATTGCTATCAAACATTAATAATTCTATTCAATATTAATCATTTTTTGCAGATTGCGAAGTGGTTTCAAGTATTGCTATTTAGCACTAATTATTCTATAACACGTGAGCGGATAATATAGCCATTTATACAAAAATGGCAGTTGATGTTGTAGAGTTCCGTTGCCTCTTGTTATATTCAAAGGAAGAACAAATGAGTTGACGAAGATATTGATAGCTTTTAATTTGGAAGTTTTATTAACAGATTGAGACGAAAGGAACCCTTCTGCTGTAAGTCGCAGGAAGCAGAGGAAAACGGTTGTAAATGATAGAGCCGGCATTAAGACGCTGTCGTCAGGATAGGGATGTAAATGCTGGAGTCCAAGCAGGAGTTGAGATGCTGTCGTCAGGACAGGAATTTAAATGCTGAAATTAGTATTGTTATTAAATAATCCACAATGGTTAGGAAGACAGGACAGGTCTGTCCTACTTTAAAGGCTTGCGTGGAAGAGGGTGAAAGAATGTTACCTCGCCTTTTTATAGTTGCCCAGGGAAGTGACCCGGGCAGAATGGCATGAAATATTCTCATGGGTCGAAAATATGAGTTCGAGACCAAAACAGTCAAAATATTCCGGCGCCAGACAATAATTTGAAATTCTTTCTACTTCACCATTTTTGCAACATAACCTGCTTGGCGTATTTGTCTTTTAAACAAGATTGCTTTGATACTATTCAGTTGTTCGGAAAATAATGTCCGATTTTAGTATAAATTGTTTAAATTCTGTTCAAACATATTTTAATAGCAGTTGTTCAAAAATCCATATTCCTCATGCTTAAAGTGTCTTCATTACAAATTTTCGATCACTTCTTTCAGAATTTGATTTTAAACCTAAACATGAAAAAAAAAAAATTGATGAGTTTATTCTTTTTGCCTTATTCAAGTTTGGTCATAATGCCTCTCAAACAGTTTTCAATATCAACAGAACATTGAGTGAAGGACTGAGATCGTGTACCATAAACAGTGCCAAATAGACGTTGAAATGTTACTGCACCAAATAGTATGTTGTACCGTTACACTACAAATGTACAGTTGTACCACCACGTGCTCGAACGTTCTAATGGCTGTATCACTACGTTTTAAGTAGTAGTCGGAACATCTTGTAACCTCGCCGTGGGAAAAGGTGACGAACACACGAAACTCAGTCTTAGTTCACTAACACACGGAGCCTACCCCAAGATGGGGGCCGCAACTTTCAATAATCTTCATATTCCTGTATCTAGTTTTCAATTGACTCTCTTTACCTCTTCGCATCCGGTTGCCGACTAACTTTTAAACCCGAATCGTGCCCTTACTTCCGTATGATGGGAGAGAAAGAGGACATATCCGTTTCCAGTGGTCCCACACCTGCGCTGAAGATTTAGGACCTTCAGTTTTTTTTTCTAGTCATTTTCAATTACCGTAGTCACTCACCCGGGACTGGCTGGCCTACAGTGCTTTGGCCTGGGACACTCAGAGGTCAGCTGGCCGTTCCCACAGATACTGTATCTGTTTTTTCTCCTTATTTTTTCTTCTTTCTCTCTCCTCCCTTATTTACCTCCCGTCGCTTTCTAACTTCAACTCTCCGTATCACGTTACAACCGGACAGTACAGCGCTGGTTTCAAAAGTTCCTTGGAGGAGTACGAATATTGTGGATGACGAGGGTTGAAATGTATGGGGCTGAAGAAAAGTTTATTGGTGTTTTTATTGTTGGGAGTTTCTAAGGTTTGTGTCTGACCCCTCCTTTCTTCTTACTCCATACTTTTAGACTCAATTCTTATTTTCGGAGTTTACGACTATTCTGTGGTAAAGAATGTTTTCCTGAACCTGTAGAAATAGTCGCGTTCCTCCAGACAAGGCATTTAAAAGACATTATGGAATCATCAGAGGCTGCTATAAGTAGGAAACGCAACGCGCTGCTAAGTTCAGGACTTAACAAGTACGTGCACTCCCGAGAGAAAAATGAGCGTCTGTCTAAATCGAGAAGATAAAGGCTTATGAAGGTGAGTTTCTCTTTGGCGATAGGAAGCTCCTCTTTTTGGGCATGCGCCGATTTTGCTTCCGGTTAGAGGCCTCTTGGGAAGCTCTTACTTTGCATCTATTTTAATCCTTTTTAAAAATGTTATTGTCTTTTTATTCATTATCCCATCTCGACAAATGCATGTTCAGTTAAGCGAAATACGACTGCACTGGTTAATCGACGAAGTCTACTTTCACTTCATGACAATGCTCAGACACATGACAGTAAATGATTTTATCCAACATATAACCAATGTATAACTAAAATTATATGTATACGAGGGTCATTCAATAAATAAGGTAAATTTTACCTAAAGAATTCGCTACAGGAAGCACTATTTACTGTTGAACTTTTTTCAAGAGAATCAATAGTAATGGGCTCGGTCATCCAGGGGTCAACTGGACCAATTGCTCCCAGTTGGGTCGCACACCTAAGAAGCTCTCGCGTTAAAGAGTAATTAACTCTCGGCTCATCAAATACACACAGAAACATATTGCTAATATATATGCACTCAATTATACCTCTCACCACCTAAGGTTGGCCCTGGTGATGGAACCTTTCATATTCCACCCCATAGGCTATCTTTTTGAATAAAAACATGCTTTTCTGTGCACATCACAAATTCTTTTGTAAATCTCACATGGTTTGCAATTCTCGGCCACCAAAAATTTGATTGCTGATCTCAAGCTTAGAGCACTCTGTTTGATTTGTTGCCATTTTGAATAGTCTCAAAATATTTTCTGAGATTAAAATAATTTTTGGAATAAACCATTTCCAAACAATGTTAACCCAACGTACTGTCAAAACCGGGATATCGATTTACCAACCACGACCGACCTCAGCTACCCGCAACGATCGCCCAGCTGTATTCACCGACTCGAGCGACACCAGTTTCCCGCAACGATCTGCATTTAACAACTCGACCGACCTCAGCTACCCGCAACGATCGTACAGCTGCACGCATCTACGACTCGACCATAACAGCGACCGACATCACCCATCGAGCTGAAGACACAAATACTACTACCACGAACTTTACACCAGCGCTTGTAAACACGACAATAAATTGTCATCTTTGTTATATTTGTTACCTCGGCTTTGTTTCCTTCATTTTCTTTTGGCTGTCATTACTCGCACGCTTAACTTAAATCATTTGCGGGGTCGACAACCTTATCGGCTCCGCAACAGTATCACGACCATTTTAAAATATAGGTGTGTAAATCCTATAATATATATATATATATATATATATATATATATATATATATATAAACAGGATTTGGAATTAAATAACCTACAAGTGTTGATATGCCATAAAACCCAACCAACCAACCAACCTATATATATATATATATATATATATTATTCAGCAAAAACAGAACATATTTGAGAGGGTTTTTTTTAGTCAATGCACTTAAAACGTACTAACTTTGAGAATAAAACAATTTCTTGCATATTTTGCAAATGAATGATCATTTTGTAGTGTTAGCATTCGCGCCGAATGTGATTCTTTTAATCTGCCAATTTCTTGATGTCACTGAAACAATTAAGAAAAGTTAATTGAAATTCATCTTTCTTTCATAGATAGACGTTATCAATCATTATCCTGGACTTAGGCAACCTAATGGGTTGTTTAATTAAGACTAAATTTGTACACTGTTTCTTCACTGTTATAAAGGAATACCTTTAAAAAATGAATTTCTTTGTGATACAAAAGCTGACAAAATTCTCAACGTATGCGCAGTATTGCGTTATCCAAATTTTGACTATAGCACGAACTTGTTTCTTTTTGCAGAGCTTGATGATCCGGTGTTTTTTAAATACGGAACGTTAGTTGTATTACACCGATCATTGTTCAAGATGGCGGCTATTAGTACCAAACAAAAGCTTTTAACGCTCATTGATGACATTGAAATCGTATCTAAGTAAGTATGCATTAAAATTTCTCATTTATGCTATGAATTGCATGTCAAATATAATCCCTGGTTCTATATCTACGTGGGATAATTTTTATTTTCAATGAGCCGCTTAAATCTGGAAAGATGTTTTTAAGAGATTTTGGGTTCGCAAGTGTTCTTCCTTTATTTTTTGTTTTATTTTATTTTAAAAAATATTTTCTGGTTAAATCAAATTTTTCTGTTATTAATGTTTAGTGTCGAAAAATATAATGAAAATTTTAGAAAAATTATTATTTTGGTAAAATAATTATGCATCAAACATAGTATTTGAAGTAGAAACAAGGGACCTTCTTTCACTTTATTGTCGACCGCTTTGATATAGTCACTTGAAAAGTATTATTATAAAAATAAGTTGGTGCCTATCCAGAATAGCTCAACTATGAAAATTTCTGTTAATTCTTCAGTCATACGTATATAATATCTACATTTATCCTCCAAACAAGATGAAGTTTTTGTTATTTGCTTCATATTTTTTCAACGGAGTAGTCACAATTACAGCTTTTTACAAAAAAAAAAAAAAAAAGTTATATGTCAGTCAAGTGCCATAAGTCGGCACCTTCTTAACGATTCAGTTGCTACTTTATCACATTGGGGATAAATTGTTGGTTATGAGCAGTTGATATAAATGATCAATGTCTATGAAGTGTGGCATTGGATGCTCCCTAAACTGTTGTTGAGAGAGAGAGAGTGCGTGCAAACTAAAAATGAAGATTCTTCAATTACCCATTTGTTTGATCATTTTTGTCTCCGGTCAAAAAAATATGGAAGCAGAACTGGAGCAAAATCTCTTGTCTGACTCTTGCTGGTTACTGATCATTATGGCTAGTTCGTTACCTTTTAGACATTTCTATGTTTAAAGTAAAATAATCCTTATCTTTACTCACCTTGTTGTGACAAGGCTTAGAATATCCCTTGAAGCGGGTAAGACTCCTCCCCTCCTAAAAAAAAAAAAAAAAAAGATCTATCTTGCATAGGACATCATGCTGCATCTGATAGTGAGGATCCTGATCTGGAGAGTGTGGAGTATTCCTTCATTGCCATTACTCCTGGGTCCGCTCTGACCTAGGATGGTAGTATCTGTTACAGTCCCATTTTTGGGACAAATAGATCTTTTTAAAGATTATTTGTATTCAGTGGGTCCTTGTTTATCCCACCTCCTAAAAAAAGAACCTCTTAAGAAATAACTACACAAAAATGACAATATGAATGTACAGGGAATGCAATTCCCTAACCTCTTAGCATAAAATAACCCTAGATTAGTTGATATGCTATTAAAATCAATCTGATTTATACAGCAAGTGCATGATCAGATTATATGTTTTGTTTTCATTTGATCACTTGTAAAACTGACGTCTTTTTGATAATAGCGATATAACCTGTGTTCAAGCAATAAGATTAAAGATTCTGGCTCTGTCCCCAAAATATTCTTGGAGGTGCCCGTGGTGTAATGGTTATCGTTGTAGGAAATGGACACGGCGACACGAGTTCAAATCCTGGACAAGGCTGATTGCATTTCACATAGCACTAATACCCTTGGGAAAGGTATGAATCCACTTATTCTCCCTCTAGCTATGGATAAATAGTAGGACAGACTGGGCTCTTCAGCCTTGGTGAGGCAACTAGTCTAGGAAAAGGAAAACTCTGAATTCAAACCTGTTAAACTCCACTTAAAAATTGACCTTGTGTCATATCCTGCCTGAGCGGAGGGGTTGGATAACGGGAGGTGCCCCTGGTGTAATGGTTATTGTCGTAGGAAATGGACAGGGCGACACGAATTCAAATCCTGGACGAGACTGATTGCATTTCACATAGCACTAATACCCTTTGGAAAGGTATGAATCCAATAATTCTCCCTCCCTTGTGTCATATCCTGCCTGAGCGGAGGGGTTGGTAAATATAGTCTGTAAAATATTCTTATAATTAGTGTATGAAATTCATATGCAAATATAACTCTTATCATGGAACTGAGATAGTATTACATTACTTTTGTGCTAACAAGGCTTGATAAGTAGATAATTGATGTCCTTTATTTTTGTCTCTTAATTACTTCAATCAATGTTGACCTCTTTGTATTTCTTTGTAATGGTTCCTAACCTAAGTGTTTAATCAAATCTAAAAATAGTAAAAGACCTATGTGTGTTATAACTTCCCAAAATAACTTTTCTCTAGTTTGTTGCCAAAAGCTAGTGGGTCTGAATACTCTGTTATTTTTTTCCTACTCAGTAGCAGTCCAGTATTTGAAGAAGACAGACATTAGATACCCCAGCTTTTGAACAAAAAATATCAATCCTGAATTTCATAATGATAACCAAGTTTTATCTTCAAAGGAATTTCAGGACTGACATGCAAGTAATCAATTTTTAAAAAATTCTTGAAACATGTACACATACAAAAAATAATGCTTACACCAAAAAATATTTACCCAGTCAGCTGGGCTGTAGAATACACAGACTGCACCTCTGGAGAGGGGTAACTCCGCCTCTCAACGAGTGTCCTGAATATGACACTAAACAATCAGATGGCAAAGTTCCAGTGATGCTGGGGCTTTAGGGAATGCAGAGCACACCTTCATTGCCATTGCTCCCAGGTCCACTCTGGCCAGGAATGGTAGCACCTAATAAGGCCCTATCTATGGGTTAAATAGAACTAACTGTATACTTATGCTAAACTGAATTGTTTGAATTAGAACTGTTTGACTAAACTGAATAGCTTGAAATAGAAATGTTTTTGACAATTAAACTGTGTACTCATGCGAAACTGAGTTGTTTGAAATAGAACTGATTATTTGTATAAAAATGGATTTGGCATTGAATAACATACAAAGGTTGATATGCCATAAAATCCAAACAAACAGCCAATCAAAAAATATATTCCGTAAATTACTGCTTATTGTCAAAAATAATGTATAAAAGACAACATTTCTGTTTCAACTCAACCGTCTGTTATTTTTATATTTGATTGTTTTGTTTATAATTCATTTCAGCATTAACCTTTCATCACAGTTTAATTCATTTTTATTTAATTTATTTATTTTTTTAAAAGGCATGACATCAATATCTGTAGCTTTTCTTCTTATGTCATGCTGTGGATAGTCCAGAAAAAAAAAGAAATAAATTAATACTAAAATATACACATAAAAACAAATTTTTTATAAAAAACTAAAATAATAATTGAGAACTATAGAAGAATCTTGAGCGATGACAATATCATGTTATGTGAAATAACAATACATGACTTTGAAGTAATGGAAAAAAAACAAAGTATTCATTTGAATAATAGAATTGACTGTAAAATACGTTAATTATAATTTTTGTTATATATATATAAAAATTAATAACAAGGTAATCCAAGAGGCAGTTTTAATATTGAGTTTATTTATGTTGTTTATTATGATTTTGGTTGAAGAATTCTTAGGGAAAGTTATAAATGTGTGTATGGGGGATTAGTTTTATAAGAGGGTGAGTTGGCATTAGTTTGAAGTTGATTCTTATTTTGGATATTAAAACTGCCTCTTTACCCTCTAAAACAATCCATGTTTTTGTACACTCTAGCCCTCAATGCAGCACAGTTTCAGACACTGATGTTTATTGTATCCATTGTAAGAATTGTAAATTAAAATATATTGGTGAAATGTCTTGGAACCTTCATGTTGACTAGAAAGTACACAAAAGAGACATTAGAATTGGTAACCGAAACAATGCACTTCTTCAACACATTTTTCCATCTAATCATAACTTCAATTCCAATTCTGTAAAGTTACTCATTTACATTCACAATAAAAGACTAAGACAAATTTTTGAGGCTGGTGCTATTTCACTTTGTAATTCTGTAAATACTTGTCTGGGCTTTTATAATATTTCTCCATACTTGAGCAAATTCATTTTAAATTGCTACAATATATTCCATCTTTAGTTAATTAATTCAACATATATCATAATTTTATACTTTCTCTTTTTATCTTTCTTTTTCTTCCTCCTTTTGATTTGAAATCTTTCTCGATAAACAAATGGAACATAAATTCTGTACAATATTTCTAATGAATCAAATGATGTAATTTTAAAAACAATTGCTGATTCTCTAATTAAATGGCCAACTCTTTCTTGATATACAGATTTTCCCTAGGTTTTTGTATTTTTAAACATCAATCAATCAATAAATTTCTCCTCCTACTTGGATTACCTTATCAATTTTTCTCTCAATATTGTTGAATTACATTCCATTATTTACTTCCATATATATATATATATATATATATATATATAAATTTTTATTTTCAACTTTTAATTGCATTGTCATAATCAAGAAAATGTAATATTTTTCATCTAAAATAATTAAAAGAATGATAAATTGAAAAGAAACAAAGTAACATAAGAAACTAGGTTCCAGACTTACTTTTTTCATCACCATCCTGAAATCAAAATGTTCTTCATTTTTTTTTTACTTAATCATCTATAGTTTTTAGTAGCATTATAAAAACACCATTAAAATGTTTTGGAAATACATGATATTTATTTTGATCTATTTAGTCTTGAAATTGTGGTCCCTGTGTTTTTTGTTTAACATTAATTAAACAAGGAAGGTTTTTATTTTTAAAAGAAGGAAAAAAAAAACTATTTTTTACCTTGTGTGAAATTGAGGTAAATTTTTAAGTCTTTGAAAAACGTCCAAAACAATATTTTTAATTCATGATACAAAAAGTAGAGAGCATAAGAAGTTGTTGTTGGCGACTGTAGTCGAGGGCGACCTGAAGGCTCCCTTTTCAATAGCTACTATACTGAGGTGTAGGAGAGGATGCTACTCCTTTCCCTGAATTGCTCCACTTTACCCTCCATACGTACCTTATAATGCTGAGTGTTAAGCAAGGAGGTATCAAGTACCATTTTCTAAGTCTTTGGTATGACTCGACCTGGGATTGAACCCCGGTCTTCCGGACCATTAGCAAACACTCTACCCACTAGGCTCATGAGCCGGAAACCTAATTATTAAGGTTTTATTCTAGCTCATGTCAAAGCTTAACAACAGTCTAAATAAATTTTGTTTTTCAATTTGAAATAAGAATACAAAAAAAATGATGCAGCATTTATTCCTTTATCTTTTATTAAAAAAAAACACTTTTTCACTGATTTGGATAAATATAAAAAAAATATCCCGCAATAATATCTTATAAAATTGTCGGGTGTCTTTAATGACGAAGCTTAGTGTTCCCAATGAATATTCTAGTGTCCTTAGGACAATGGGACACTGTTAATCTTGAGTCCTGAAAAGAAAAAAAATTATCAAGCCATGTGGTTTTTTTTTTGTTTTTTGTTTTTTTTTTTTAAATTTTTGTTCTTGATAGTTAATGTTCTTGATTTTTATCTCCTTTTTACTTTGGTCAATGTTGTGGTTTTTTTATTTCCTGAAAATATTCTTCCTATTAACATTTTTGGAATTCTAAGTTTGTTTTCAACTGATTTTTTTTTTTTTTTTTTTTTAAATTTTCAGAGAACTTTTTGATATTATGAGCACACCGAAAAACCAGCCAAAGCAAGATGCACCTGATCCTGGCCTTCTGATGGAATTACTTGTTCAAAAAGACAAAGAAATTAAGGAATCTTTAAAACTCGGTAAGGATCAGCTTTTTCTGCAATCACTCTTTTTCTTTGTCTTGATTGTTTTTTCCACCATTCTAAATCTGTTCAGGTGGAAAGAGGAGTTGAAATATATTTTTTTTTTTTTTCTTATTTTATGCCAAGTATTAAAAAACAAATTTCTTGAGAAGGTATTAACTTTTTTGCTGGCAAATTATCTTTTAATCTTTCTAGAATAGGCAACTTATTTTTAGGAAATTTGCAAAACAGTGGCCATGTTCAAATAATTCCATCTATTATATATAAAAAAACCCAAACAAAATGTGATAATTTGAACAGCAATTGTGAACTCATGTTTTAATTTCATTATTTTACAAAACAACCTTTACAAAATCCTACACCAAAGTGAGGCTTATTGGTGATGTTTCTATACCTTAACAGTGAATTGATCAACAAGCAGCCAAAAAGAAAAGGCCTAGTTTGAACTACTGCCAAAAAAAACAAAACAAAAAAGAAAATGTTTCCCCTGCCTGTGTACCATTGGTGACAAAATGTCACAAATAATATTTGAAAAAAAATTTTTTTTTTTCAACAAAAGAAATGAATAAATATCAAAATATTGACATGAAAACAAATACCTAATAAGAAAACTAAAAGAAAAGCAATTGAGCAATAAAAGAATTCTGAAAAACCTGATGATTTTATGTCAGATGAAATTACATCAAAGAATAATGGAAAATAAAGCCAAATCATTCTTTTCAGTGATTATATCGAACATAAAAAAAACAGCTGGCATGGACTATTAAATAAACTATTTTGATTATTATTGATTACTATTATTATCATAATTATTATTGTATACATTTTTTTTTTTTTTTAAACTTGTTTCAATCATTTGGTCCTCATGAAGAGAATGCAATATTTTTTAATTTACAAAAAAAGAAAAGAAAATTTCTGCAAAGAATTGATGTAATAAAAGAACAAACTTAAATATTTGGTTTATCCAATTGTTAAATGTATTCTTAACAAATGGATTTGCCAAATAATTTTGTCTTTATATATTAGCAGAAGAAATATACTAAAGTATATTTTGTTAAAAATTCATTCAGTTTCCTTTCTGTATGAATCAGACCTGTCTAATTAACCTTCTTCCAAAAAGTGTGTGTTTGTTCCTGTGACATCATGTTTAATAGCCACCTTGTATGGGCCTATTGAATAAACCAACTGCATTCGTGAAGAAGGGTTAGCCCCCACCCCCAGTGTCCCAGATACGATATTAAACTATTTGAAAGCTCGGTTCTAGCCTTGGAGATTTAGGGAATGTGGAGTACCTCTTCATTGCATTGCTCCCAGGTCCACTGACTGAGAGTGGTAGCACCTGACAGGATTTTATCTATGGGTCAAATCGAACTGTTTGACATTCAGACTGAGTACAAACAAATTACTTATGCTAAATTGAATTGGGAGGCGTCCTCGTGGTGTAATGGTTAAAGCAATGGACTGCGGAATCGTTGTTGGTTTTCTTGTTCTGGGGGTACATTCAAAACACTCCCCATGGACAAGGAACATTGCCTACCAAATTTCCTCAAGAAATATGAAGGTTGAATATATCATTTCTGATAATTTTTCTCCCCCAAATTCAGGTCCTTCACAAAGATGACACTTCTGCAGATGCTGGTTTATTTGCTTTCTGCACATATTCGACTTTTCTGAATATTTCCAAGCTAAAAATGTTCAGAGCATCTCTGGGAGTTGGGGAAGGTAGAGTCATAAGAGGTCTCAACACCATTTTAGCACTCCTTGAGATGAAAGGAATTCACTTGTCATGTTTTATTAAGATTTCCCCATTAGCCTAGAATTTTATAGGTAATAAGCCAGCAAACTAATGAGGAGGATTTGTGTATTATTCAAAAAAAAAATTCTAATAGTTTCAAATTCTTTTTTTGATACTTGCCTGTCTTTTGGAAAAAAGAAAAAAAAAGATTTTTTTGCAATTCTTCAGATTTTGTTGGTGCACCTTCTTGTGTTCCCACCGAGTTTGTAAGAATTAATGACAGCTTAGTTCCAGGGGATCTTCTCTCATTGGCAGCACCTTCTTCATCTACAAGGAGTATAGGCTTGCTTTATTGCCTAGTGCTTGAAGTACCCCTGTAGGGGAATGTTGATGCAAATTAAACAATTTTTAGCATCTTCCTGCAGGAGACTTGCTTCCTGCATGGCAGCCAATATTACAATGACCTTTGTGTCATATCTTGGCCTTGTCAAGAATCAAATAAATACATGCCTGTATCCTATTTAGTTCAAATTTTGGAAAATTTTGGCTGGTACATGGCTATAAGTGTGGAACTCCCTCTAAGAATCAAACTCACTGCAGTCGCATTGGTCTGCAAGGGTGCATTACTAACCATCACTTCATGACAATAAAATCTATCTGTGGAATTTGCTACTTAATAATCGTATGAGTCTGAGTTTAAGCTCAATCTAATCATTTTAATTTCTCAAGGGTGATAAGTATTACATAGTAATTGAGTACTTCCTCTTATCTGTTATTAATTACAATATAAATTTTATAAGTAGAATGTTATATCAACCTTAATGACCTCTGAATTTAGCTCTTAAACAATTTTAAGTAAATAAATATTCATGCTTATTTTTTTTCTCTTCTTTATCATTTTTCTAGCTGAAGAACAAATGGAAATTCAAAAGATTACAGATGATCTTAAACTTGAAGTTGACAAACGAGATACAGACATTAAGAATTTTCAGAAGAATTTGAAAGAGGCTGAAACAATTCTTGTAAGTTAAAAAAACATTATTTATGTTATATATGCATCTTCTTTTACAAACACTCACCTTTTCTCTTGGCCTTTTGCCATTTTTGTTGCCATTTTGCCTTCTCGGCAAATTGTTCTCTTGTTCTGTTTTCTTGACCCCATGCTGTTTCATGTTCTTGACCAGATGAATAATAATGAGGATTCCTCTTTGGTGCACATATTTTAACATGTTGACAACTTACACATATTACCAACTATACTCAAGCCAGGAGCCAGAGACAGAAACTTAGACAACTGTATTCTCTGTGATTTCTCTATTAACTGAAGGGGTATTTCTCATGGCATAATGGTTAAAGTGCTAGACTACGGCCTTAAAGTAAGTGAGTTCAAACTCCATCTCTTTATTATGTTCACTTTTGGACTAATACCCTCAGGAAAAGTTGGAATCCCCTTATCCCCTCAGCTCTGTATCACTGCTGCTCTTCTACAGTGATGGATGTGGAATTAAATAACCCATGAAGGTTGATATGCTATTAAACAAACCAAACCAACTCTACTAACTGAAGTAAATTTGTATCGTGGCTGCACTAAAATGAATTATATATCATATTCCTCTTACTATTTCTATTCTGTTGTAGCCATGAGGACAAATGGCTGCATGCCTTGTGGTCACAGGAGTGTGTGAGGGATAGCTGTTTTGGACTGCTATGTTGGGTGGTTTTTTTTTTTTTTTTTTTTTTTTTTTTTGAGTTTGGCAAGTATGGTTTACAAAGTACAGCTTGTCTCTTTACCTGTCTTTTCTGCAAAGAGTGGTTGAATTCTTGTTTGTTCTTCGCTTTCTCGAGAAGCAAGCAGTTTTCTGACATCTTTCTGGATGCAAGATATTTCTTGTCATGTTAATACTAATTGACACCAATACAAGGAATTTCAGTTTTACTTTTTTGTTTGTTGATAATTAGTCAATTGATTTTGGTTTTTTAAGCAAGAGGGAGAGAGAAAGAGAGAAGCTGACTTGTGGCTCTCTTCTGATGCCAATTAAACTCTTCACTTTGAGAGATCAAAATTTTCTGGTTGTCTGGATTGATGATTGGATATTCTCTCTACTCCCTATTGACTACCTTCTCTGATGGCCGAATATCCTCTGACCACTCAAATAAGAGATATCTCCTTGCCCATGGTGTAATGGTTATTGTTGTGGGAAATGGACATGGTTACTCAAGTTCAAATCCTGGACAAGGTTGATTTCATTTCACATAGCACTTATACCCTTGGGAAAAGTATGAATCCAATTATTCTCCCTCCAGCTATATAGTAAATAGTAGGACAGACTGGCTCTTCAGCCTTGGTGAGGCGGCTAGAAGGAAAACTCTGCTTAAAAATTGACCTTATGTCATATCCTGCTTGAGCGGAGGGGTTGGTAAATATGGATATCTCCTTACTACTGAAAATCCACTACTACTACTGAAATTTTCTGACTGTTTAGTATGAACTTCAAAGTATGGCCTCTAGGCTCTCTGGTAATTGTTATTTATTTTGCCGGTGTATGTGGGCCAACTGGTAATTTAGTTTATTTATTTAAGCTAAGCAGTAACATCTGTGCCCGACATAATTTTAAAAAAGTTACATTTCTACTCTGAATTTCTAGGACTTGTCGGTTACCTGACTTTAACTTATCCAATGGAAACCAAACTTTCAAATGATCTCAGGGTCATCACCTGTTAATTAACAATAACAGTTTTTGCTTGGAGCAACCATTTAAAATAATTTTAAACTATCTATACTACATGCCAAATAATAGATACTGCTAATCTATTATTATAAAGTAAAGGTTATTTTAAAAAAATTGATTTTTTTTTTTTTTTTTTTTTTCTATGCCAGGATTATTTTTAGCAGAATACTTTAGGAAATTAGAATTACTTATTTGATAGGTGACACTATTTCTAGCTGAGTATATTGATATTTTTTTTCTCAATAAACAGAATCTGTGTTTAATATGAGTGTCATTTTTTTTTTTTTTTTTTTTTTAAAGATAAGGTGAATTTTCCATAAGCTGTTGGTAATAGAAAGCACTTTTTTCAAGGAAATCAATAATGATGGGTTTTTTCATGTCCCAGAAGACTGTCAGCATAACCCTCTTTACTGACCATTGTGCCCAGAACTTTTTCTTTACCAGAGAGTCTTGCCCAGTTGGCTGGAGCTGTAGAATACACTGACAGCATCTCAACGCGTGTCCTGGATATGATGCTAAACAATCTGATGGTGAGGTTCTAGTAATGCTGGAGCGTTGGGGAATGCAGAGCACCCCTTCATTGCCATTGCTTCCAGGTTCACTCTGTCCCGGAGTGGTAGCATCTGATAGGGTCCTATCTATGGGTTAAATAGAACTAAACTGTGTACTTGTGCTAAACTGAATTGTTTGAAATAGAACTGTTTTTACATTTAACTGTGTGTGTGTACAAAAACTATACTTATACTAAACTGTATTGTTTGAAATAGAACTGTTTTGACATTTAAACTGCATACCAATGCTAAACCTAATTGTTTGAAATGGAACAGTTTAAAAATTTAACTAAGTATAAACGAAAACTATACTTATACTAAACTGAATTGTTTGAATTAGAACTGTTTGACTAAACTGAATGGCTTGAAGTAGAAAATGTTTTTGACAATTAAATTGTATACTCATGCTAAACTGAATTGTTAGAAATAAAACTGTTTATTTGTATAAAATTGTATTGTTTAAAATAGATCTGTTTTGACATTGAAACTGTACTTACGCTAAACTGAATTGTTTGAAATAGAACTGTTTTGACATTTAAACTGCATACCAATGCTAAACCTAATTGTTTGAAATGGAACAGTTTAAAAATTTAACTAAGTATAAACAAAAACTATACTTATACTAAACTGAATTGTTTAAATTAGAACTGTTTGACTAAACTGAATAGCTTGAAATAGAAACGTTTTTGACAATTGAACTGTGTAGCTATTCTTAACTGAATTGTTTGAAATAGAACTGATTATTTGTATAAAATGGATTTGGCATTAAATAGCCTACAAAAGTTGATATGCCATAAAACCCAACCAACCAACTAATTTACCAGAGAGTTATTGTTTCCACTCAATAGACTGTTATTTTTGACTCAAGCTTTTAGTGGCAAACCCATGTTTAGCCCATTTGTAAATATCTTTGTAATAAACCAATTTCAAACTATGCAAAGTTTACAAATATGGAAAAAATTCTTTAAAAAAATCCACTTATTTAATGAAAGGATTTATTATATATATATATATATATATATATAATTTTTTTTACTTTTGGTTGCTCAAATGAGAGAAAAGTAAATATAAAATGAATAGGTCCTTAAGTGAATTTGGTATTTTAGATTTTTGTTTTTTTTATAAGTGTCGAACTTAACCCTTTATTTCGCTTACCAGGGTAGACTGTTCTAGTTCCACAAGCTAAGTTTAATGGATGTCAGTTATCAGTTATCTCCTGTTAATTTCTCCTCTGAAAGTTCTCCACTGTCTTCACCGGGTATTGAACTCACACTCTTTGGGTATGTCACTGGATCTAATCAATGCCTTTATACACTGTACCATGTGTCGCATTGGTTAGAAGAAGCTGAGTGAAAATCATGCGCTTAAAAGACAAGTCAGACCCTTGAAAGAGAAGCAGGTAAAGCTGAAAAGATAGCACTTCAGAAAACAACAAGTCTTTTGAAAAGGAAGTGTAAGAAGTTGAGGAAGGGGAAGACTTCCATAGATGAAGAAGCTGTTCAATAGATAGAAGAAAACAAAAAAGAGGTTAGAGTAGCTTGGGACAGTTTCTGTCAGGATGACCCTTATAGGCCGGCAGGAAGCAGATATTTTTGCATCAAAATGTTCTAAAGTAATTGACATTGTTGGCCACAACATTTTTGAAGAAAAGCCGGACAATCTTCCCTCAATATCCACATCAGCAAATATCAGTGATGAATTTCTAAGATTCATGCTACAGAAAAGATCCTGCTGTTACCAAGTGTCATACTCCATACAGATTAGATGAGTTGGCAAAAACAGAGGTATCTAGGTCAGCAGGGTGCTAAGGACAATGGGTTGCTGTATACTATGACACCAACTTTTAGATTGGCCATGTAATTGATGATACATCTCCATCCAGTGCTGTAATAAAATTTTTAGCTCTGACCAAAGGTAGAAATGATCATTTTCAATGGCCTTTATCAGATAATATTGTGCAGGTAGAGTCAACATTTGTTTATAGATGGGATTTTGATGTAATGTCAATTTCAAGTGATGGTAGGATTTGGAATGTTCCAGTTATATTTACTACTGCAGAAGCATGTAAAAAAAATTCTGACTGCAAATCATTAAGTTGGGGAACTGCAGAGGGACCATTAAATCTTTCTAGAAATCTATTCTATCAGTTGAGATAAAAGAAAACATTTTTTACTCCTTTCAAATTTTTAAAAGTTTAAAGCTTTACTAGAAGCATTTGCTTGAAAAATAAAATGAGTTTTTGTAGCAAATTTCTAAATTTTGTTGTTGTTGGTCTTTTTTCAGTGAGTTGAAAACTGCATAAATTCACCAAAGTTAAAATATATCTATGACAAAAAGTATTGATATTACAGAGAAGACAACAACCTTTTTTTTAAATTTCTCATTCAAAAATGAATAAAGTTGCAAAGTTTCAAGCTTGTACCTCTAATGGATACTTTTTTTTACAGCAAGTTCAAGAGC
Organism: Sepioteuthis lessoniana; assembly: GCA_963585895.1. Classification (NCBI taxonomy): domain Eukaryota; kingdom Metazoa; phylum Mollusca; class Cephalopoda; order Myopsida; family Loliginidae; genus Sepioteuthis; species Sepioteuthis lessoniana. The sequence continues at coordinate 107,751,338 of OY757912.1, read as the reverse complement.
GTATACTTTTTATTTATTTTTTTGTAACCCTTTTTTGCCCTATTACCAAATTGTGTTTCTGTCTCTTTTTACATGATCCAAATAAGAGTTTTTCTATTGATATACTATTAAAAGAATATTTTAGCTTGGTCTCTAATGTAGTATGAATCATATTAAGAAGATTTAGTGCATTAGCTGTTGAAATAAAATTTATATGAATAGTCAAAGTTTTTGCACTTTTTTTCAGGGGAGATAATTGGCTTTTGCCCAATGGCTGGTTTGATCTAATAATTATTGCTTCCATTCGTATTAATTTTCATTTACCACAAGATCACATTACATTTATAAGGATTTTTCATGTTTGAAGCATGCATTTTTAGTTATAAATTGTTAAAATTGGCTTCTCAGTCAATAGTACACAAGATGGCAAATTTTCTAATTTCTGATGGACTTTGAATGGTCATAACTTGGTAGCTAATCGAACTATGACAATAAATTTGGTACCATTGTTTATCTTTTTCAAACATCGATATGCCTACATTAAAAGTTTTTAGATATAATGAAAATAATATTTTTGTTTGGGATACCTATTATAAATAGGGTGCTCAATATCATTGATATTTTCATGATCAACAGAATCTGTGTTATAATACATTTTATTGATTTATTTTTAGAGGGGATTTATTTCTCATTGATCAGAAGATAGAAAAAATATGTTGAACCAGAAATTAATACGTTGAAGATACAAATGCATGTATCATAACCCTCACCACTTTTTCTTTCTTTCTTTCTTTTTTTTTTTTTTTTTTTTTTTTTTGCCTAATGAGTAGAGTGTTTGCTAATGGTCCAGGAGACTGGGGTTCAATCCATACCAAAAACTCATACCAAAAACTCAAAAAATGGTACTTGATGCCGCGTTGCTTAACACTCAGCATTATAAGGTATGGTTCAAGGGTAAAGTGGAGCAATCTAGAGAATGGAGTAGCGCCCTCCCCTACACCTCGGTGTAGTAGCTATTGAAAAGGGAGCCTTCGGATCATCCTCGAATAAGGTTGCCAACTTTACCTACTACTTACAGGTCATTCAAATTCAGTTTTCCTTCACTTAGACCACCTGCTATACCAAGGCTAAAGAGCCCAGTCTTCTCTACTATTTACCTGTAGGTGTTGGGAGAGGAGCTGTTCTCCTCTTAGACTGATGGCATGGATTCCCTTGATTCTCACTCACCATCCTACACCAAGAGGCAATCCCCATGGCATAGTGGCTAATATACTGGACTGCAAGATCATAGTAAGCAAGTTCAAACTTCAGTCATGTTATTACATTAAATCTTTGACTAATACCCTTGAGAAAGGAACTCGCTTATTCCCCATCTATCGATTAAATTATACTACCAATGTTCTTCTATAAGGATAGCTTTGGCCTTAAATAGCCCAAGAAGGTTGAGAAACCATCAAACAAAGAAGCCAAAACCAAATCTGTGTAAGCAATGGAATTTTCGTTATTAATATAATGTCTTGTTAACCTCCTGATTTCTATTTTTTTTTTTTTTGTATTTTTGTGACAGGCAACAGCTATCTACCAAGCTAAACAGAAACTAAACTCGATTGCCCAGGCAAATAAGAAGACAATCTCTTCTGAAGAACTGATCAAATTTGCACACAGAATCAGTGCTAGTAATGCCATTGCGGCTCCTGTCACATGGGCACCTGGTAAGATGAAAATCTTTCAACTTTTTACTTTGTATCATATCAAAAAACAATTAAGAGAGAAAAAGAATCGCACATTTTTAAACACAGTGCCATTTTCAAATCCCCTCCAAATTTTGATATAGCTAATTGAGTTGAAAAATAAAGCTGTATCAGGAATGCAAAATTTTTTAATAGTTTCAAACCCCAATGTACAATCTGTTATGTCTTTCAGACCTTTCTACATGTGACTAAGTAAACATCATCATCAAATCTTGAAATTAAACAATAATAGCCATAAAACAAATAATTTTGAATAATCTTGAAGAACATGTCATCAAGTCAATTGTTTTGGTGCCCAATATACAGGCAGAGTGTTCACCAATGGTCTGGGAGACCTGGGTTCAATCCCGGATTGCGTCATACCAAAGACTTTAAAAATGGTACTTGATACCTCCTTGCTTAACACTCGGCAGTATAAGGGTACGTATCAAGAGTAAACTGGAGCAATCCAAGGAAAAGAGTAGCACCCTCCCCTACACCTCAGTGTTGTAGCTATTGAAAAGGGAGCCTTCTGGTCACCCTCGACTATGGTTGCCAACTTTACAACTTACTTTCTAGTGATATTTCATTTTGTGTTTTATACCAAGGAAGAGACCGTAACACTTTTGATTATAAAAATAGATCTCTTCTTTATCGCCATGAAAGGGTTGAAATGACTGCATGTGAGAGAGATGAAGAACTTGGACTGCTATCATTGATACTGTATTAGGATTACTTTGATGGGAGGGTTGATCCTAGGTACTCCCTGACTGCTTTCCAAATAACTCTGCGAGTCTCTTGTTATTATATAACATTCCTAATGCCCACACATTTTTCTTCCAGTTCTTGATTCACATGATTTATTTCTGCTGCCCCTTGTTTACGCGAGTACGATATCCTGTTTATGAAATCCTTTACCAATCAGTTTGTCAAAGGTCAATATGTAACATTTGTAATCCCCTAACTTGACCAACCGTTTTTCAAATAATGTCAAATTTTAACAGCATGTGTAGAAACAGCTGAAAATTCTTTGTTTAATCTTTAAATACTTTTTCTTTTCCAGTCAATGGCATTTCTGTACTTCAATAAGAAAAAGATAAAACATTAAACAGAATTTTGACTTGTTTCTACACATGTTGTTAAAATAAGATATCATTTGAATGAAAATTGGTCAAGTTATTAGATTATGAAATGATATCAATTTTTCTAAAACACTTTGAACATCTCAAATGATATCAATTTTTCTAAAACGCTCAGTAAACCTCAAATGATATCAATTTTTCTAAAACACTTTGAACACCTCAAATGATATCAATTTTTCTGAAACACTCAGTACATCTCAAATGATTTTTACAGAATTAATTTACTTATTCTTTCTTATACTTAGTGAGGAGACAATGGATATCATTTTTATTTATCTTTCGAAAAATTCATTTTTGTCATTAAGGCTGATTTTTATTATATGTTAAATTTATCTTTTGCTATTTTTTGTTTCATTTGTAAATTTTTTAAGACTCCATTAAATATGAATTTCTTCAATTTGAAAAAAAAAAAAAATTTTATTTTATTTAAAAGTTTGTCAAAAATTGCTCTTTTTAATTTCCAGGTGACCCTCGGCGACCTTACCCCACAGACTTTGAAATGCGCCATGGATTTTTGGGTAATTTAATTTTATTCATCATCAAATGGATGTAGGATGTGAAATAGGTCTTTTTTTCTTTCTTTTTTCAATATGAAAACATAATGTGCATGGATAGGTCCACTGGGATATTGCCATAGACATCAGAGACCCTATTCTTTTCACTGTAAAGGAGGTGCTGTCTGTGAGGTGAATCTCCTAGAAATAAACCTATACTTATCAAAGAAGCCTACGTTACAAATGGCCCATATATAAGCTGGGCTAGGTAGATGATCAGACCAACCTTTCCTCTCTGCTGTCACTCTATTTTTATTTTTAAAGAACATGTTATGTTATCGTTATTGGTATTTACCTTGTTTCCCCGTGAAAGGCACATTTTGATACTAGGTAGGTTTTAAAGTAGAGATTCTCCTGTGGATGGGTAGGTAGTGCTAGAAATAGCTTTGGCATTTTCCTTTAGGTGCATGTTTGATTATGATCTTGACACTACCCTTTTTAGATGAAGGGGGAGGATAAGGGGGTTTATGCCTTTCCTATGGGTATTTACCCGAAAGTGAACATATTAGTGCGACTGGAGTACAAACTTGCTTACTACGATTCTGCAGTCCATCACTTTAACCATTACATTATGAGGACACCCCTTGTAACTGTTGTATTGTGGTAAGGAAAAGATATACAGTGAAATAGAGTTAATTATTTATTCACTCAAGTGGTACAGTCTGACTTGTATTATAAGTCTTGCACTGCTGGTGTTATGACTGAAGTTGGTCTTACTACTGACCGACGTCCTTTCAGAGCTGTCTCTCTGCTTCTTTTTCTGCTTCTCTGTGCTTAAGAGACACTGCGTCTTTTATACTTCCTTGATACTGGAAGTCACATGGTATGAGCCACTATACAACAGTTACAAACACTTGTTTTATACCACTACAAAGAAATAACCATTGAAATGCATGTTTGTTGATAATTTGTTTCTTCTACTTATTTTTGCCAAAAATTTGTTACATTTTTGTGTTGAACATGTCCTAGCCTTTGCTTTAAATGTAGTGTAAATTTTGTGTTTTGAAATATTATATGACCTACATAAATTTTGTGTTTTGAAATATTATATGACCTACATAAATTTTGTGTTTTGAAATATATGACCTATATAAATTTTGTGTTTTGAAATATTATATGACCTACATAAATTTTGTGTTTTGAAATATATGACCTATATAAATTTTTAATCTCTACAAATTTGATAAAAGGTTAAACAAATGTTAAATTTGATATAACTTTAGTTGATATGGGTGTGTATTATACACAGTTGCATGTTATGCATGACCAATTATGGTAATTCAGTGATTCAAGATTTGAATTAACTGATTAGATGACACCTAAATATATTGGATGAGAAATGGAAGCCTGTAGAAGATCTTATTAATGAATCATTAATTCAATGATATTAATTTGAATTATATGACAAGATGACAATATCAAATTCATTGGAAAGTTGAGAAATGATTCTAGTTCTACTTTAAACGATTAGTTTTTTAAAACTGGTAACCTGTTCTGATTAATCAAAGAAATCTTTTGTTTAGTGAGGAACTTCTGATTCTTTATGAATTGAGGGGAAAAGACTGAAAAGAAAAATGAAGGTAAAAAAAGTTGAGTGTCTCTCCTAATTATTTGCGTCCATCAAAATAATTTAATGGAACATTTGTATTTGTCTTATTTATTTATTTTTCCTCTGCAGATCATATGCAAAATGCGCAGAGTGGATCGATGCCATGGCAGTCATCATCTATCCAACCACCTCCTCCAGTTCCACCTCAGCCCCCACCATCCACTGTACCTTTGCTTGACCCACCACCTCCAATATTTGGCCTTACTAATAGTGCACACAATAGTTGTATTCCGACCAGTGTGTCTTCTATGGCCAGCAGTGCTGGTCTCTCAGAGTCAATCCGCAACCACACGTCTCGAGACAATGAAGAGGCTGAGATGGTGTCGACCGAGTCTTCCAGCAGTAGTTCTAGTGATGAATAAACTTTCTACCCTTCGGCTGGATGTTTTTTTAAAATTTTTTAAAAACTTTTTCATCTTTTGTTCTTTATTTAGTTCATAAGCTTTGATCAATTTACTCAGGAAAATAAAATAAAGAGTACTATATCTCGTTAACCGGTTCTGAAATAATGCTTCTTGTGTGTCCCAAGGGAGATAAGTGAGAAGTTTTTGAGGAGATGGCAATTGGATTATTATAGTTTCTTCACAAATCAGCTTCATTGAGTACCAAATGTAAGTTACACTTACTTCTTTTAGAAACATATCATTATCGTGTAATGATTACCAAGCTATTCTTGCTGAAATTACAGCTGAGTGGCGAGTTCAGTTCTCACTCGGTATTTAATATGTGACCTTGTGTTAAATCTGTGCTACACTTACTAAATAACTATTTTTTCATCATTTTTGACTTATGGTAAAATCTTGTTGTAAGCACTGGTTTCCATCAGATCATGGAAGTTAAGAAGTGATGAATCTGAAATGGGTGACTACTTAAGAACAACAGATCCTGTAAGCAACTTGAAGTCTGTATATCAGACTAAGCAAATAATATGTTTATTTTCCTGAAAATACTTAAAGGAAGGAAGGTATTTTTTCTTAATGACTACTGTATATTTATTTTAAATATAAAACTGAAATATTAGGTGTAAAAAGTTCCTGTGTAATTTATTTTATATACTGAAAAAATTATCATAAAAATGGTGTTTAACTGTGTATTCATATTCTAGTTTTCACAAAAAAAAAATTTAAACTGCGTACTTATGTTAAACTGAATTGTTTGATATAGAACTGTTTTGACATTTAACTGTAGAAAAATCTATATTTATACTAAACTGAATTTGGTGTTAAATAACCTACAAAGGTTGATATGCCATAAAACCTAAACAAAAGAAAAGAAAGAAAAGACAAAAAAAAAAATTCTGGGAAGTTTTCCAAGTGTTGCTTTGACTTGATCCCTGGTGTTTGAAAAAAAATCTAATACAAGGGTCATTCAATAAATGAGGGCGATTCTTTTAAAAAAGCAAAATATTTTATCCATTTATTTATTTTTCAGAATTTTTTTACCATAAATATAAATTCTGCATTATTTAGAATTAGTTTATGATAAAAATTATCTTTATCTTTTTAAAAAAATATTTGTTTTGAGGCTATTCAAAATGGTGGTAACTCAAACAGAGTGCTCCAAGGGTTGAACAGAGATCTTTCATCAAATCTTTAGTAGCTGAGAAGTGCAAACCATGTGAAATTTACTGTGTGATGTGTATGGAGAAGTTTGTTTTTGTCAAAAAAAGTTTACAAATGGGTTAAGTATGGGTTTGCCTCTACAAAACAGTCTATGGAGTTGAAACATGGTGACTCTTCAGTAAAGAAAAACTCCCAGTTGCAGTGGTCAATAAAGAAGGTGATGTTGATAGTCTTTTGGGACTCATCACAATTGATTTCTGTTTTAAAAAAAGTGCACCTGTAAACAACGCTTCCTACTGGCAACTCCTTAGACAAAATTCACCTTACTTATGAATGACCCTTATATTTTTTTGGGAGTATCTTTATTAAATAAAGTAGAACTGGTATTAAAGAGACCACCTGGAGAAGATCCCAATCATATGGTGAACTGGTGAAAACTTTAAAATCAAAATATAATGGAACATTTTTTTAATAACCTGTACAATTTCAAAGGATAGAGTCATCTGTAGATATAAAATAATTCTACAGATGGTGGTTTTATATCCAATAAAACTTAGTTTTATCTGGCCAACAGTTTGGATTGAATTCACTAGTATTGACCAGTAGTTACACCTTGGCTAAATACTCACTATTGGCCTCTCAATGACAATTCTACTGTAACTCATTCAAGACTGAATTTAGTTTTTTAAATTATATCTGTTTTGATCCTTAAAATGTCTGTATATTTTTATTTCACTACTTGAAATAACAAATGAATTAGAAACATTAATTAGAAAAATTAATAAGAGACATTTTATTTAATCAACAACTTTTGAACCTGTATTTACTATGTTCATTTCTTCTGCTTCAAATGCAAAACTCTTGATGCCAAATCAACAAAGAAAATCTCAAGATCTATATATAAAGTGCCCGTGGTGTAATGGTTATCGTCACAGGAAATGGACACAGTGACACGAGTTCAAACCCTGGAGGAGGCTGATTGCATTTCACAAAGCATTAATACCCTTGGGAAAGGTATGAATTCAATTATTCTCCCTCCAGCTATATAGTAAATAGTAGGACAGACTGAGTTCTTTACCCTTGGTGAGGCAACTAGTCTAGGAGAAGGAAAACTCTGAATTCAAACCTGTTAAACTCTGCTTAAAAATTGACCTTGTGTCATATCCTGCCTGAGCTGAGAGGTTGGTAAATAGGATCTATATATAAAGTGGCTTATTCTGTTAGGGAAAATTTTGTAACTTTTTAAAATCTCTTAATGGTTGAGTCATCTGCAGTGAATAGACAAATCAAGAAAGTAAAGTCTTAAAGGTATTAGATATCAGGTAAAGAGTTAAACTATTGTTTTATATGGATTCAATATTTAAAAAAAAAAAAAAAAAAAAAAAGTGATTTTTAAAAAATTTTTAAATTTTTATTTTAATGTGGGATGAGGTTTCTGTAGTGTCGTGGCTAAAGTGTTAGACTGCAGCTTTGAACTAAGTGAGTTCATACTAATACGTTCACTTTCAGACTAATTCCCTTAGGAAAGATATTAACTCTTTCATCCTTCCAGCTATGGGTTAAATAGTACCACTGCTGTTATTAAATAAGCCATGAAAGTTGATGTGCCATAAAACAAAGAAACCAAAGATAATACCAAGTATGCCTTTCCACATTTGTGAGGAGATAATAATGTTTATGAGATTATATGATGATATTTCAAATACCTGAATAGTAGGGTTGCAAGTGGTGAAGGGTGTATGCGTAGCAAGCTTGTTGTGAAACCATCAAGCCACCTTGTTGGGCCTAGCACAAAGCTCTGCTACATGTGGTGAATTTACTAATTCTTTATAAAAGTCCTTGGAAAACTTGCATATGTATATCATGGTTTATTGACAAGGAAAAACTCCATGAACAAAGTGGAAGTGCATTGTTAATTTAAGAGTGCAGCAGTGTTATCAAGTCATCCAAATGAGACTTTAGCATGCGGTTTAAGGTAAAGAAAAGTTTAAATTTTGTAACAAAATTGAAACTGATTTTAAATGAATTCTTATATCATATACTTTCTCTGTAGCCAATACTCATTATTAGGTTCTGTTGTAAACAATTGGCTTGTGGGTTTGGAGCAGGTTGAGATAACGTCAAATAATTTTTATATGGCTGTTGCTGATTGTGTGTGAATGAAGTAGAGAGGTCACATGGCAACTAAATTAGTTAAAGAGCCAATAAGTATCCATTGTTTTTTTTCCTTTATAAATAAGAATGAGTAATTGAGCCAATACCAGTGGACAAAGGGGAACTGTTAAGCTCTGTAGCAATAAGTAGACAATGCTATCTCTGATCCACTCAACTTTTGCCCCAGTATAGTAAGCAGCTAGCTATGAAATGTACACACACATCTTTACATTTTATGAATTCTCTGCTTCGCTTAAATAGTAACACACCGAATTTAAATGGATCAAATTTTTTTCTTTGTATCATGTTTTTTCTAGAAGTTATTCAAAAATGTTTGACAAAATTAGAGTTACTTTTTTTTCTTACTTTTTTATTTCATGTTTGCTACATTTTTTATTCTCTGAAAATAGTTGCTTTAAAAAAAGTCACATGACCTGGAAAAATCCTTGTCTTCTATTACTATTATTAAGTACCTACTTCTTTTTCATTAATTTTCCCCTCTCCAAATAACTTATATGAAACTGACACTTTAAATTCAAAGGAAAAAAAAAGCATACAACTTTCTTCAATAATATAACTAAAAACTAAGTCTTTAAAAATAATTACCAATTGGTATCATTTTCCAGTAATTTGGTGAAGTTAAAGTTTTCTACAAAATCATTATTATTGTTTTACTCTTTTGAGAGTTTTTCACAACAGGGTCAGCTGATGATTTCTTACAGGAGTTAGTGTGACAGCAAGTCTCCTCCAGTCTCCAGGACTCTTTTCAGTATTCTAGCTGATTTTAATGATACTGTACTTTGGATGGCTGTAGAGGAAGTATACGATGTATAAATTCATTTCAAATCAGAATTTTGTTACAAATTTAAACATATTCCTTACCTAAAACCTCATGCTAAAGGATCATCTGGGTGACTTGATAACATTGTTGCAATCTTAACTTAATGCACTTCTTGTGAATGTCGTCACCCTGAAACTTTTAGTGTGCATGAGAGAACTGACAAGACTGCCCAAATATGTTTGAAAACATTTTATTTCACATATAAGTGCAGCTGTGAAAACGGCAATTAAAACAAAATATTGGCATAAGTACACAGAGAAAATATACAAAGCCTAAACATTTACAAGAGACGAAATAGATTCTATACAATATAGCAAATAAACTTCCAATAAAGTTTACATTCACCAGGTTTGGCTGTCTTAAATTCAACAGCAAACATTTATGCCTAATAAGGTAACAAAATTCTAACTCTTAAGTCATTGAGACATATTCTTCATTTACAAAAGTAGTAAAAGTACATTAAAAAATTATTACTATTGGTCTAGTGGGTAGAGTGTTCACCAAATGGGTTCAATCCCATGTTGAGTCATACCAAAGACTTTAAAAATGATATTTGATACTTCCTTGCTTAACACTCAGTAATATAAGGTATGTATCACGGGTAAAGTAGAACAATCCCGGGAAAAGAGTAGTGGCCTCCCCTACACCTCGGTGTAGTAGCTATTGAAAAGGGAGCCTTCTGGTCGCCCTCGACTACGGTCGCCAACTTTACTTTTACTTTATTATATTTAACTTATCAACTCTGAATAGATGAATTAAGTCTGAATATTTGAAAAAGAGGATAGCATAAAAGTGCAATTACATTTACCATGTTTGAGGAATGATTTATTTAAAAAGAAAAAAATATACAAATTAAAGAGAGTTAATATATTTTACCTCGTTGGCACCATTGAGCTAAGGCAATTCTGAATCTATCTCAATATCTTGTAACTGAGCAAAGATGTGGATTGACCTACTGCTTTGAAGATCCTGTTCCAAAAGAATGTTTCATGATTCTACCCGAATCTCATGAGAGAAAGGGCCAAAATTCCCGTGCCCTATAATCATTGCCAGCTAATTTTCTATGTTTTTTGCCAAAGACATTTGTGCACTCATTGTACCATTTCTACTCTCTTTAATTTTATCCTGCGAAAGCATTTTAAAATATTTAAAGTATCAGAAAACTAGAGGAACTATTTTTGGCGAGTAATTCCTTGCGAGTGACCTGGTCACTAGTGGTCTTACACAAGGGGTGGGGTTGGCGAAAACGAACTTGCTGATTTTTTTTACAAAGACCTGCTGATGGCAGCCACACTTCCACTGTTAAATCGATATTTCATTGGCATGATGGTTAAAGTGTTCGCCAATGGCCTGGGAGACCTGGGTTCAATCCCAGGTCGAGTCATACCAAAGACTCAAAAAATAGTACTTGATGCCTCCTTGCTTAACACTCAGCAATATAAGGGAGAGGTCAAGGGTAAAGTGGAGCAATCCAAGGAAAGGAGTAGCGCCCTCCCCAGCACTGTAGTGTAGTAGCTATCGAAAAAGGAACCTTCTGGATACCCTCGACTAAGGTCACCAACTTTACTTATTTTACTTGTAAAAGGCTTAATATATAAATCGTTCATGGTATTTCTTTTAATGGAAAGGTTGTGTAGCTTTAAACAAGCATGTCGTTGCCATGAAGCAAAACCTGAATGTATTTTATGTAAAGTTAAAAAAGTTATGAGTTCAAGCATAGGGTACCTAATGGTGAAGAGGCTGTGGTTTTAAAGGGAACAAGTTCAGTAAAGACTAATCGTACTTCATTCATTCAGAGTTTTTGGTTTATTTAATGGCAAGTCAACTACTTATGGGTTATTTAATGCTGAAATAACTATTTTCAGTATTTCCTTGCATTTTATAAAAGTTGCACTTTGTCTATAAACATTTGTGTACAGTTCTGTGGTTTCAAGTATTCTTATCTAATACTAACAATTTATACATATTTATATGGTTACAAGTAGCTATTCTTATTTAATCATCATTTGTTTGCCTGTTATATCATTTCAAGCATTGATATCCTGTGTTAATAATGTTCAAATAGATCTCTTTGGCCCATAGAGGGGACCCTAACTGGTTAGAGTGGACTTGGGGGTGGGGGTGGACATATAGAAGTACTCCACACTCTCCAAAGTTCCGGAACTGGAGTCCCACCACTGGACGCAGTCTTGGATCCAACTCAGGACAGAATTCATTTATGGTTCATATCTTGTTAATTTCTGGCTATGAGCCCAAACTTTGTTTCTGTAAAGAGAAAAAGAATGGTAAAAGTAGAGAAGGCAATTGTTACATTGCTCCCAAAACTGCTTGGTATTTGTCTAATCAACTTTTATATTTTTATATTTTATCGTATAATGTGTGAAAACGCGTGCGATACCCTGTCCTCATCAGCCACCAAACAGATGTGATACTACATTTTCAGTAGCTAAGGTGGTACTGCCACCCTTGGCGCCACCAACAGCTTTTGCAACCGGACAGGGTATGAAAACAAACAGAGCGAAAATTCCTCTTTGTGACTTTAGTTCATAATGATGTTAAATGTGTTTGCTTTCCGATGTGTTCGTAAAAATCATTATTAATGATCATTCATTTAACATGTGCAGTTCATGGTGTTACGTGTATTTCATACTTGTCGATTTGATCGTTTTTTCCTTTTTTTTTCTTTTCTTTTACTGGGCCAAACCACTCAAAGCAAACGTCATAATAATTTTACTAAAAACTGACCTGCTGTCTAATGGAACCCTTAAGATTGGTTGTGTTGAACCCCCCCCCAAAAGTTACTGAATGTGAAAAAACCAAAACAGTGATTGGAAATGAAACGGAAATCTTAATAACATTAACAAAATACAATTCGTGCCAGCAGTGTGAAGAAGGTAATCGTTGTTAGAGGTGACTACTTACTATATTTTCCCTATTTGTTGTATGTCCCACCAACCGGATGAGTTTGGCACAAGGCCTTTTTTAAGGTGGTACTGGGTGCAGGTCTGTTGCCCAGACTTACCCGGCAGCACCAAAGATGCTTCGGGCCTCGTCGGACCGCCTCAGGCACCAGGTGATAAACCTAGCCCCTCTTAGGAGCCTGGAGGCACGGTTGCTCAGTCAGCTAAGGTTGTAGAATAAACCGACTGCTTTTCAGCAGATATAACACGAAATAATCTGATGGTGAGATTCTAGTAATGCTGGAGTTTTGGGGAAGGCAGAGTACCCCTTCATTGCCATAGCTCCCTGGTCTACTCTGGCCCAGAGTGGTAGCATCTGATAGGGTCCTATCTATGGGTCAAATAGAACTAAACTGTGTACTTATACTAAACTGAATTGTTTGAAATAGAACTGTTTTTGTATGCTAAACTGAATTGTTTGAAATTGAACTGTTTTGACATTTAATTGTGCGTAAACAAAAACTGTACTTAGACTAAACTGAATTATTTGAAACTTTTATCAAAATGACTTAATTCAGCGTTAAATGTGTGGCGATTTAGGAATTACCAAAGAACTCCCAACCGGGTGTTGACTCGTCGGCTGCCTGATACAAAATGTATAAATGCGTCGCCACGCATAAGGCTCCACGCATCCATCCGGTTAAAATCAAAAAAAAGAAAAATAATAAAATGTAAAGTAGCCAATGAGAAGCGGTCGCGCCAAAATTAGAAGGATTTTGGCGTAGCGAATTTGGAGCCGGTGAAGAGAGATAAATACTCAGGTTTTCTGTGAACCGACCTCTTTTTCGGGTAGTGACGTCGAACCGACAACACCGTTTTTACTATCTGGTGTTTTGGGCACCACGCTATGTCTTTAGACGTAGCGTTGGTTAGTCCATTCACCAGGTAAATAAAGGAAAGTCTGAAAGAAATGTTTTCGTCTTTTATCTGTTCTTATCTTCCCTTTTTATATTTCTTATGGACCTTCTTTGGGCAAGGCATTGCACCGGCCAAGTCAACGTGGGGTAAAACTAAATAACCGAAACATGGAGTCAGATATCTTACGGCAACACAGTCTTGCCCTTAGCCACTGACTACCATAAAAATCTTTAAACCCCACAAATGACCCGAGAAGGGTTGATACTCCGTAAAACAAAACAACCAACCAACCAACTGGAGGGATGGCCCCCTGAGGCTTGAGGAGGGTTAGCTGTGCGATGTGAATGCTAGGCTTCCCCGACACTCACGCCAGGGAACCTTGACCGAGTGAAACACCACTGCCAAAAGCAGTCAGGATTATTTCACCCCGTCACGATAGTGTCCAACGTATTTATGAGGAATGGGACATTCCCATGATTGTTCATAGGTAGGGTATATAACAGGTTGTAAGGATAAATGAAAGTTATATATATGTGTGTGTGTGTGTGTGTGTGTGTGTTTTCTCTTCAAAAAACAACAACAAAAAAACAACAATCGTTCACATTAAGTTAAATTTATTTCCATTCTGTTAAAAGTAATGATATAAATCAATGCTCAAAAAATTAACTGGACTTCTTCAGATCAAACAAGAAATGGATTAAAATTGATTTTTTTCACATTTACAACCAGACTAAGACCCCCACAACCCCCCCATATTTCTATATATTAACGCCAGCCTTTATGTGACAATAAGTATCAAAATATTATGGCATGTAAAACTACATCCGGTTTCATCATACTTCAAATTTAACTGAAGCCAAAATTACACTTACAATAATACATGTCAAAAATTCAAACATTAATGAAAAAAATTATTCAGACAATCTAATTTTAGTATAGCAATTATTATCATTAAAATGAACTCAAAAATTTAAAACTAATGTTAATTATGGTACACCCCTACCAAATTACAATAATAGAGTAAAAATCACTAATATAAATTCAAATTCTAAATCATTTACCAATTTAATAAATCATAGTTATTCATTTTCTGTTTATTTGTTTATTCACTTATTTTTGAAAATAGTCTAAATTTATTTTTATATCTACGTCTAGCAATTAAGTCACATCTTATCATAGAGATATGATTTAATGGTAATTTACAAAGCTCTTTTGCTTCGATGTGGCACAAGGTCGAATGAATGGGGCACCCAATGAGAATCGAACTCACTCGTGTAGGTGTGCTAGTCAAGCTTGCTAACCGTTACACCACCAAAGGTGCCCTAATTTACTAAGCTTTTTGCTTAGATGTGTCACAAGGCCATATGAATGGGGCACCTAATGAGACTCGAACTCACTCATGTAGGTTTGCTAGTCTAGCTTGCTAAAAGCTCTTTGCTTCGATGTGGCACAAGGCCGAATGAATGGTGCACCCAATGAGACTCGAACTCATTCATGTAGGTTTGCTAGTCTAACTTGCTAACCATTACACTACCAAAGGTGCCCTAGAGATATGATTTAATAGCTATCAATAACAGTCGATGCCTTATTTATGCGTGTGCTAATATCACTTTCAGTAGATGAGATATTGCTACCAAGGTATGTCTACCTGGCCTACTAATTTCAGAGGTTTGCTATCTAATGAGAAGATGGTACCAATTGCTTCAAAAGATAAAAATTGAACGTAAATATAAAAATAAAAATTAACAATATAATTACAATAATCAAAATACCAGTTACAGTAGTGGAAGGTGTCATGTTATATTGTATTCTTGAACTGAACCCAAAAGCCATTGATTGTCGTTTTAGTTGCCCGGGTGACGAAAGTAGCTGACAAAGAGCGATGGGAGAATCCATGTTGGGAACATTGCAGCGTGAGTTCATCCGAAGCGAAGTAATTTACGAGTGAACTGGAATTAAGGTTGTGATCACGGAATATCGAAAGCAGAAGTTGAAAGGTTCACAGACAACTGGTGGATTCTCACGCAGTTGTCGAGTAGTATCCAAGAGACCGGAAACGAATACTCGGAAGACCTCCACAACAATGTCTAGTAATTCGAGCCAGTATGGAGGTCAATGACAGAATGGAAAACACATTATGGCCAGTGATGTGGAAAACACCAGAAAACCTGGCTAATAATTATAAAAAAAATTACTTTTTTTGCTTCTTGTTATTTCCTTTTAGAGCTAGCTCTTACGACGTTTGGTTTGGTTTGGTTTCTTTTGTTTAATGGCATATCAACCTTTGTAAGGTAATTTAATGCCAAAGCCATTCACTTAGAAGAACAGTAGTGGTACTATTTAACCCATAGCTGGGAGGATAAGGGGGTTCATGCCATTCCCAAGGGTATTTGTCCGAAAGTGAATGTAATAGCGCTACTGGAGTTCGAACTTGCTTACTACGATTCCGCAGTCCATCGCTTTAACCATTACACCACGAGGACACCCCCTCTTACGACGTGGGCATGTTTTCAACGTGTTACTTCGAAAAGAAAAGGAGAAACCCCTTTATCAAAGTCACATAATTTTGTCACCTACATTCCATTTTATTTGCCAAAATATCTGAGATGAAGCCTAATAATTTTTATCACTTAGAATATTCAGACTATTGTCTTCATCTTCATTGTTATACTCACGACGTCTCGGCCGATACGCTCTTCGGCCATTTCAGGTGTAATATGGCCTGCTAGACATATGATGTTGTAGATAAAGTGTTTCTGAGTGAAATCATCTGGAGGTCCCAGGTTCAATCCCACCTACGAGTAAGATAACAAAGCTTATTATAGCTTAATACTTGTACCCAGTTATGGTTTATGGAATTAGAACAATCCATCCCCGTGGATTAAATAAAGGGTTCAGTCGAAGTTCTGTGTAAGCTCCTAAGTTCGACATAATACACCTGAAGAAGGCCGAAGAGTGTATCGGCCGAAATGTTGTGAGTATAACAATTGATATGAAGACAATAGTCCGAACATTCAACGTGATAAAAAACCCATTCCATCTCATTTTAATTTTCATTATCTCATGAACCCCACAGTCAATCACAGCTTTTGTTGTCTGCAAGTGTTGAAACAGTGTGTATGTGTGTGTGTGGGGGGTCATACACACAATGTTACTTCTGTACTCGTTAGCCCTCTATCTTTTTTTTTTAACAGGATACTATTTGTTACAATCGAACCATTGGCCTAATGAGTTGAGTGTTCGCTAATGATCCGGAAGACCGACCTCCAATCCCAGGTCGAGTCATACCAAATATTCAAAAAATAGTACTTGATGCCGCCTTGTTTAACACTCAGCATTATAAGGTAAGGATCAAGGGTAAAGTGGAGCAATCCAGGGAAAGGAGTAGCGCCCTCCTCTACACCTTGGTGTAGTAGCTATTGAAAAGGGAGCCTTCGAGTCATCCTCGACTAAAGGGAGACAACTTTACTTACTCTCTAATAGCTCACTATTCCACGAAAATTATATTTACTATACATTTGCTCAATTTCCATCGAATGAATTTCTCATCCAGTCGGGTTTACACTTGTAGTCCTTTTGTGCCAGTTTTCTACATTTACGTATTATGTGTTTCACTGTTTTATCTCTATCCCTACATAATTTACACTTGCTATTCTTTTGTTTACCGGACATTGGCACAATGGTTAGAGTGTTCGCCAATGGCCCAGGAGACCAAAACTCAAAAATGGTACTTGATGCCCCCCCTGCTTAATACTTAGCAATACAAGGTAAGGATCAAGAGTAAAGTGGAGCAATCCAAGGACAGGAGTAGCGCTCTCCCCTACACCTTGGTGTAGTAGCTATCGAAAAGGGAGACTTGGGGTCACCCTCGACTAAGGTCGTCAACTATTCTCTTGTTTACATATTTACCAACCCCTCCGCTCGGGCAGGATATGACACAAGGTCAGTTTTTAACAGGTTTGAATTCAGAGTTTTCCTTCTCCTAGACTAGTTGCCTCACCAAGGCTGAAGAACCTAGTCTGCCCTACTATTTACCCTTAGCTGGAGGGAGAATAATTGGATTCATACCTTTCCCACGGGTATCAGTGCTATGTGAAATGCAATCAGTCTCGTCCAGGATTTGAACTCGTGTCGCCGTGTCCATTTCCTACGACGATAACAATTACACCACGGGCATTCTCTTGTTTACAATCGTTTACCTAATTGGTTCTTACGGTATTATTTCGGGCTGCTGTTAATAACGATTCCGTTCTTTTCTTTAGATTTCTTCTGCCTAATCTATTTATGATGTGCAAAAGTACTTATTGGCTGACATTAACATTTGTTCATTTCCTTCCGATGCTCTTTATCGTGTCTGTTAACTCCTGGTCTAGTATTTGTCGCTGCCTCGCACCAGACACGACTTGACACAAGGTCAAAAGCCCGAAGGCCAATGAAAGTGGGGATAAAGGGGAGGGGGGGTCGGGAACGAGCCGAGACTCGAACCCTGCTTGTTAGTGCTGCTCATCGGCTCACTTAGTGCAATGTGAGCCTGATGAGGCAAGCAGTTTCACGAACCCAAATGTGGGTCCGGGCACGTATGCCAGTTTGCGGCTTAAACTAGACGCATGGTCTAGTGCCGTACAAGGGGGACAAATGCAGCTCGCCCACCCGAAGGTAGCCTAGTCGAAACTAGGTGCCTAATTAAAGGCCCCAAGTCTGCCATTGTTCCTTTTCCAGGGCCACGCTCCGGACCGAAGTCCAGAACAGGCCCCGTGGCGTGTTAACTCCTGGTCTATTTGTTTTTTCTTTCCCTTTGTTCTGCAGTTTTGCGAATGTGACATTTTCTTTCATTACAAAATAAACAAACTATTCATTGATAATGAAGGTTTAGCTGTGTTTTTAGCCGGAGAAGTTGGTTTGTTAGTAGCGAAGGAAAGTTTGTTGTTAGTCCCCTCGCTAAATTTGTGAGAAATAAAAGGAGGATGATGAAGAAGTAAGATGGCGATAGTCGAAAGGTGTTTTTAGAAATAGGTTTTTATTTGCAGCATGGAATATTGGGTTTGCTTTTGGTGCTGCAAGACTCGTGGAGAGGTTATGCTTATTGAGACGAAATGGAGTTGAGATGTCGAGAAGGTTGAGATGGCAGCGTGTGTCGTCGGACGTGTGAGGGATTTTGTCTTAGAGTCACTATGGTTTTTGTCCGTCTGGTGGAGAGGCGTGGGTTGGTCTCCATTAAAGTGGCCCTGAGGTGAATTGAGAGCTAGCGTGTCGAGAGCGGGATTACGCGTCAGATCGACATAGCAAATTTTGGGGTGACATAAATTTGTGCCTGTGCGAGGCATGTTGAATGTATCTAATTTATATTCAACTGGGATTCCTTGTAAGGAATCCATAAATTAGATGGATTCCCTCGTGTGTCCATGCTGCTGCTGCTATTCTAGAGCCGCAGTGAGATGTCTGCACTGGGCAGCATTGTCCAGCTAAAAAGCATCGCTATTGAAGAACGGCCAGTGTGACGTTTGCACTGGTCGGCGTTCTCCAGCCAAAGAGAGTGTGTTTGGCAGCTTACAAGATTTGGTGGCCGGAAATGAAGGCCCGGGCTGAATAGGATGTCATCCTGATTGGGTGAAATTAAGTGTCGAATTAAATTGCGCGCTAAACCAAAATACGAAAATTTTCCCTTCTCTACAAAGGTTTATATCAGCATATTCATATCAGGTTTCTACAATCACTTCATATACTTACCCTGATTTGTCTCGTTCTGATTTGTGATGATGCCAAATCGAAGCCAATTTCTCTTTCTTTTCGGGGTTAATATTTTCTGTTCCTTGGATGGTGCACTGGGAGAAAGAAAGGCGTGATTGAATATAACATTAAAACAAACATTTTTTTTTGCTTACAAGTGTTGCTGTGTAACAGGCTGTTGTCGCCGGAGCTCTAGTACTGATGATAGAATTGGTTGGTGTTTTATGATAATAGGCTGTAGCGGGAGCAATAGTACCGGCGATAAGGTTATTTAGTGTTTTAAGGCATATCAACCCTTGTGGTTTATTTATTGCCAAGCCCTGTTTATATATATATATATATATAATTTGTTAGCGAATACTTTGTAGATAAGTTTATTTTAAACGAATTGTCAGAGTTCATTTGTTTCCGTATAATTAAATGGTTTCAAGTATTGCTAACTAACACTAATAAATCTATTTATCAAGTATTCATATATACCAAACCTCCAGACCCCAATCCTCGGTCACGGCGCCAAATATACCAATTATGGTATCTCCTTGCCACAACCTTGTCCGCCTCCCTCCAATCTCTCTGCTACAGCGCGGGAAAAAAACAGATCAAAAGTTCCTTCCAGGAAAGTGACCATGCACTGCACTGCCCTGCCCCACGCTGTGATTCTTTAAAAGTAAGGCCGATGGCCACGTCTGAAAGGAAGAGGGTTTACTGGCAGCTGAAGACTGGACTCCGATGGGTACATATATTGCAGAACAAAAAATAAATAACTCCGATTTCTGCAGTAGACAAAAAAAAAAAAAGATTTTATAAAACTTCAAAGTTACAGATGGCGACAAAAATCTGCGGGTGTGACGTATAATGGTCTGAGGCGGCGGTTTGACGAGGGTTAAGTTTTCTTAATTACAATTTGTCTCAGCGGCGGACTGGCGATATATGAGTTGGCAGCGCAAAGCACAATTCCAATCTGTTGGTCCCTGCCTGGTCTTCGTCGGCTTCGTCTGTTACGTCTGGAACCGAACTGCTTCGCTCTCCTGCCACCAACTTACAAGGGTCTAGGTTTTCTTAACGACAATTTATTCCAGCGGCGGACTGATGATATCTGAGTTGGCAGCGCAAAGCAAAATTCAAATCTGCTGGTCCCTGTCTGGTCTTCGTCTGCTTCGTCTGGAACCGAACTGCTTCGCTCTCCTGCCACCAACTTACAAGGGTCTAGGTTTTCTTAACGACAATTTATCCCAGCGGCGGACTGGCGATATCTGAGTTGGCAGCGTGAAGCACAATTCCAATCTGTTGGTCCCTGTCTGATCTTCGTCTGTTACGTCTGGAACCGAACGGCTTCACTCTCCTGCCACCAACTGCTGAGTTCGAAAATCAGCCTGTTTATATAATAATTGCCAATATTTTGGGTAGGTTCTGACTGAGGCAGGGGTGATCTCCATAACATCATTTTCAATTCATTAGACATTCTTCATGTCTTTGTTTTAATTCTCGTCATCAGAAAGGGTCCAACCCCCTTTTCACTACTTTCACAGAGGTCGTCTCTCTCACTACTCTCGTAGTGAGGACTACAGGAGGATAGCTTTCCTCCTACCAACATAGTATCTCTCATTTTACTGCTTATGACATCATCATGCCAGACAGCCTTCCCACCATCAACAAAGATTCCCTTGTTCATCTTTCAACACCTTTTCTCCCTGTCACTGCAATCAGGTGAGAGACACAGGTCACGGGTTATCTTCCCCGATTGTCAAATTTCTAATTTTCATTTTTTTTTTCTTTCAGGTTTGGGAATTGTTCATGATATCCTAAAACAACATATTTTTTTCTTTCTTCCTCTATTTGCGATTTTACTTGTAACCAACTTGGTCACCCTCATTACCTGTCAACATCTTTCCATTTTCTGTTTTGACTATTGTCAAAAATTCTTTTTCAGAATTTTCAATTCTTTTTTCCAGACTTCTTGGCAATTATATTTGGCTACTCAACTTTTTGGTTAACCCCTCACGCACCGCCATCGACCAATATTGTCATACATATGCAACATAAATAATTAGCACACAGCGGTATTGTTTTAAATAACTAATAATAATAATAGTCCTTCGTAAAAGATTGAACAGTTCTATTTGACCCACAAATGGGTCTCTAACTAGTATTACCTATACGGGTCAGCATAGATCTGGGAGTTATGACAATGAACGGGTATTCCACATACTAAATGCTTCATGACTGGCACATCATCAGGCACAATTTAGTGTCATATTCAGGAGACTGGTTTTTTTTTTCCTTCTGCAGAGGTGAAGTCGGCGTATTTATGTTTTTTTTTTACATACCCCGAAAAGCCCGGTTTATTCCTACGTTTTGTAAAAGAATAAACCGTACTTAAATAGCAGTGTAGAGATTTGGGTGACAGCTTTTGAAGAAAAGAAGACGAACGACTTATACGTGCTACAAAATTTATATACAACAACAACAAGAACAATAAATGGGGTTTTACACCAAATGGAATAAACAACAAATGTGTAAGTAACAGTTCAAAAAAGAGTTCGAGGTGTAAGATGAAGTAAGGTTAGGTTTGTTATGAAGGTTGTAAGGTAGGTATGTGAAGGTGTTTGAAGGTAAAGTGGATTTGATAAGGTTTGTGACGGTAAAGTAGATAAGGTGGGTTTGCAGATAAAATGCTTGCTGGAACTTTACTGTGTGTGTCCTGTTCCTTTTATCTCAGCACGTGCGTTCGTCGCTCTTTGGTCCTGGCTGGTGGTGGAAGGTACCAAATACGTGTGCCGTCAAGGGCTGCTACGAAAGACCTGATGCTGAGAGTGTAGGGAGTGGAACCAAAAGAGAGCAAGTCTCCAGTGGAGCTCCTTTTTATAATGGACGCCACGTGACCCCAAGGGGCTGCTGCTGTTCGGTGAAACAGGATCACCAGTTCCTTACCAAAATTTCTACATATTCTACCACACTGTCCTATCGGCCGGGATACTGACAATTGAAGATAGGCATTGTATGAATGTACTCATCTTAGCCTAGCATAACTTGCTCTCTTCGGAAAAGAGCGAGAAGTAATACAACAATAGAGACATGTTTGAGATAAAAGATATATTTTATTCCCGTTCATGGTCGTTCGGGATATCATTCGTTTGTTCGACTCGGAATATATCGGGTAACAGAATTGTAGTTGGAAAGGAACCATTTAGATCCCTTGGTCGTAAATGGACTTCTGTGCCTAACGGGCTTCTACGCTTGAGTGTAATATACTCTCGGCTTGTCAAGTACACACAAAACACATATGTACCTAATGGAGGTGCTCGTGGTATGATGGTTATCATCGTAGGAAATGGATATGACGACACGATTTCAAATCCTGGACGAAGCTGGCTACATTTTAGATTGCACTAATACCCTTGGTAAAGGTATGAATCTTCTTATTCTCCTTATTCAGCCTTGGTTAGGCAGCCAGTCTAGGAAAAGAAAAAAACCCTGAATCCAAACCTGTTAAACTCCTACCCTAGCGGATGGGGTGGTAAATACATACATATGTTCGCAATTGGGTGCCGCACCTCCCAAGGCCAGCACTGAAAAGGTCCTGATGGAAAATCCTCGCGTGAGCATATACAGCAGATATAAGTAATTGAGAAGGACCAAATAAGAAATATAGGTGTGAGATTACGATATTAGTAGCTTGTCACAACATCGTCATGGAGGGTTAAGCTGCTTGCTGGGCGTGTTCTCTTTCGACAGCTTGGAACCTTTCTGTGTGTTGGGTCAAATCAGCCTTTCTTATATACAGCACGGGAGGCTCAGATTGGATTGCTGAGTCGTGTCGCACGGTTTCTGATTTGTTGGAAAATACCTTTATGACCCTTTATTTTTTCTCGCGTTCGTCCCGGAAGTGGGTGCCTGAATACGGTCGAATTTTGGCCTGTCTTTACCATATGAGCAGTGGCCGTCGAAGTGAACACTTTCGTTTTGGTTATTGAAAGAAGTACTGACAGGTTATGTAGAAACTAAAATGTTGGGTTAAAACTATTTTAAGATTAAATTTCGATAAAACTTTTGTCCCCCCCCCCCAAAAAAAAACAACCATAAAAACAAACAAACAAAAAACGACAACGAAAACAAGAAAAAACAAGCTAAGCAGTACACAAAATTAGCACACTAGTTTTTCTTGAAATGGAGACGTAGAGAAGAACGGATCCTGTGACAAAAGATTCGACATTTCTATGTTTGAAACACCAAAAATATGTACACATTTGAGCATAGGATCACATTTGGATATGTCAAGCCCAATCGGCTGGGGCTGTAAAATACACCGACTGCATCTCTGCAGAAGGATAAGAACCCTCATCCACGAGTACCCTGGATATGACACAAATTAATCTTATGGCAAGGCTCCAGATGTAGAGCTTTGGGGAATGTGGGGTACTCCTTTGTTGCCATTATTCCCAGGTCCACTCTAGCCCGGAGCAGTAGCACCTAATCGGGTCCTACCTATAGGGGAAATAGAACTGTTCGATATTTAAACTGTGTGCAAACAAATGACTTATACAAAATTGAATTGTTAGAAATAGAACTGTGTGATGATTTAACTGTGTATAAACAAATGACTGATGTTTAATTGAATTGTTAGAAATAAATAGCAATACTTGGAACTATTTAACTGTCTGCAAATGAATGAGTAATGTTGAATAGAACAATTAGCGTTAAATAGCAATACTTGTTACCACCTCACTGTATACAAACAAAGGATTAATATTGAATAGAATTATTAGTATTAGATAGCAATACTTGAAACCATTTTAACTGTTTAGAAACAACAGCAATACAAGTGTGCAAACAAATTAGTTTTAACTCATTTAAAAATCAAATTACACACAAACTATTCACTCACAAATCATTCGTATATTCATTTTAATGTGCACAAACCAGTGATTAATTATAAATAGAATTATACGTGCGAGATTCAAGTTCTTTAAACCATTTAACTGTCAGTAATAAAATAAAACAAAATAAAGCTCTGGCTAATTTAAAAATGTTATCTACAAAATGTGTTAACAAATAATGTTTTATATACATATATGTTAAAACAGGGTTTGGCCTTAAATAGCCCACAATGGTTGATATGCCATAAAACTTAACCAAACTAAACCAAACCAAATCCAAGTGTGCTAATTGCATAATTTTTACTATGGGAAGTAACAAGTTTCGTATTATGGAGAATGATACAAAAATGCGATCATATTTCACTTTCGGTCAGTTTTCAAAAAAATATTTTGCCATTTTTTGTTTTATTTTTTCATCATGGTTTTGACCTGCATTGGGTAAAATAGAGACAAAGTGCAATTTTCAAAAAGGGTATTGGATTTACACTCCTATATTTTAAAATGGCCGTGATATCACTTGTTCCCGAAACAAAGATGGTAGACGTCGGTAAACTAATCAGTCTCGAGAACCTATAGGTCAGGAAAGTCACTTGATTTGTGCTCACAACTACGTCTGTATCTTCGATTTTGTCCCGCGCATTTGGAGCCGACCGCCTGACAAGGATTGCCTTTATATACTCTTGTCTTCCAAGAATTCATTCTCTCACATTTTGACTTCCAGAGACGGCACTCTCTCTCTCTCCCTCTCTTCATTTCGACTTCCAGAAACAGCTTGACCCTGCCAGTTAGTAAGACACAACTCAATACGTGTAACATGGGTGCGTATACATTCTGCGACCTTTTTCTTTCTTGTTCTGCCTTTTCGGTTAGACTTCTTCCAGCCTCGAACACAGCCACAGAAATTTCATCAAACCCCGAAAGAGACAAACAACCAACATAGTAGAAGACACGTTCCTCCTGGGAATACATTGCTATATTTCTGTATATTGATACCTCGCATGAAATACTTAGTCAACATACATTTTATAGTCTACAGGACACTTTTAATATTTAGTCTTTTCCCATAATATCCATGTAAGTTACAAACACACACGCACACACTCCGAGGAATATTTAACAGACTATATTAGAATACTCGTATTCGTAATATTTTGTAATGTTTCCTTTTTATGTATTTGTTGATATATAAATTTAATTTTGTTTGTATTGCTTTGTTTTGAATGTTCTTTTGTCTGGGTCGTTTTACATCGTTTGCTTTTCAATAATGAGCCATCATAAATTGTGGGAACAAAATAAACATACCCCACAAGGGGGACGTTAATTAATTAATGTTGTTTGACGCTGAACTTGTCTATAGATCGCAGGAAATTCTTCAAATAAGGTTCAAAGATAAGTAACTTACTGTTATTAGAAAGTCTTGACTCATCCTAGCGGCCAAGTTAAATGTCTCTATCACGTGAGAAGCAGTATTCTCACACATTTCAGCTGTCACCTGAAATTATCACTTGAAATTGTTAGTGAAACGATTAAAACGAGATAAAAATTAAGATTAATACGAAAATTAAGACTTATGCAAAAAAATTCTAGAATTTTTTATGAAAAGAAAAGAAAAGAAAAAGGACTCATTCGAACAGAAAGCAAATAGCAAATGAAAAAACAACAACAACGTATCTACCCGTGTATGAGTCGAATTTAACGACGCCCCTAAAGATCCGGATCTTTTCGCTCATTGCCAGACCGTTCGTTCATTTAAATAACTCACGTGTTTTACCACGGATAAAAAGTAAAAATTTCAAGCATTGTATTTTAATTTTATTTTTTCATTATTTTTCTTTCTTTTTTAAACTCAGTATTTTTATCAAGTAATCTTCTTTTTTCTAAAGACATCTCATAACCTATTATATTAAGGGATATTTTAGAATTCAGTTTTATAACATAATTCATTTAGAATATTATTGTTTTTAAATGTTTTCTTTCATGAAATTATGATTATATGCATCGTTAGCGACGCCGAAAAGACTAAATAAATAACCCGTATGTTTTGAACGCGGTATATGTGAACGATACGTCATTAGTGGCCATTTTACCCGATCAGGAATCATTGCTAGGTATACGATATCTTGGGACTTGTCTACATGATTCAGCGACTGTTGTTCTTTTTTAAGGGATTTATAAATGGAAACTAGTAATTTAATCTCTGTTGACCCCTTATTCTTTTATTCACCTTACCAAAATTTCATTCCCTCCCAGGGGTCGATATGAACCATTTTGAGAAACTCTGCCCTAAACTGTGAGTGCGCTAAATATTAAATTCTTACTTCGAGAAGTATTTCTTCATGAATGAGTTGAATGGTTCGTTCTCTTTGAAAAGAATTTTCGGTGATTTTTTTCTGAAAATAATTTCGTTGTTGTCTGAAAAAATAAAAATAAAAATAATTTTTATATGTTGAAACCAGAGAGGCTATGATCCAAATAAAATGTATGGAATTATTTCGGTTGATATCGATTATAAATTGGTATGGCAATATACTTGTAAGGATACAATAAATGATTATCTCCCTTAGAGAGTTGGTATGTCTGTTTAGGGCCTCGTAGGATGTCACATGATCATATTAGAGACCCATTCTCAACATCTTTTCGCTTTTGGCCTTCGGTAAGTTGAAATGTAGTCTTTTACTCTGCAAAGGAACAATGTCTTAGTCCAGTCGGCTTGGGCAGTAGAATACACCGACTGCATCTCTGCAGAGGGGTAAGACTCCCTCAACGAGTGTCCTCTGACTCAGTCGGCTGGGGCTATGGAATCCACCGATTGCATCACTGTAGAGGGGTAAGACTCGCCCAACGAGTGTCCTGGATATGACACTAAACAATCTGATGGTGAAGCTCCAGTACGGATGAAGCTTAGGAGAATGAGGAGTACCCTTTCATTGCCATCGCTCTCAGGTCCACACAAGTCCGGAGTGGTCGAACCTGATAGGGTCCAATCTATGGGTCAAATAGAACTGTTTGAAATTTAAAGTAAGTGCAAACAAATGAATAATGGTAAATTGAATTGCTTGAAATATAACTGTTTAATTATATAACTGTGTATAAACAAATGACTGATGTTTAATTGAATTCTTAGTGATACAGAGCAATACTTGGAACCATTTAACTATGTGCAAACAAATGAGCTCAGGCTTATTTAAAAATGTGTTTACAAACCATACATATCTGTGGAAATTTGTTAAGGAACTGGTGATCCTGTTTCACCGAATATCAGCATCCCCTTGGGGTCACCCCTTTGGGATCACCCCCTTGGGGTCACGTGGTGTCCACTATAAAAAGAGCTCCAACTGAAGATTCTTCCTCTTTTTTTCACTCCCATCGCTGTTAGCAACAGGTCCATTCGTAGCAGCCCTTGATGGCAAACGTATTTGGTACGTTCAACATCAGCTAGGAGCCAAGAGCGACGAACACACGTGCTGAGTTAAAAGGAACCAAGATCACAGCTAAGTTCCAGTAGGCATTTTATCTGCAAAACTTCACCTTACTCCTTATAACCTAACCCAACATAACCTAACTTTACAACCTTACAACCTAAACTTACAACCTCGTCTAAATCTCATAAAACCTTACAAAACCTTACCTAAATTTGCTCTTATACACCTACCACCTATCAGAACATTGAACTCTTTTTTGAACTCTCGCATATTCGTTGTTTGTTCCATTTGGTGTTAAACCCTGTTTGCTGTTTGTTGTATATAAATTTTGTTACACTAAAAGTCGTTTGTCTCCCTTCTTCAAAAGCCGTCACCAATCTCCCTACTGCTGTTGAAGTACGGTTTATTCTTTTACAAAACGTAGGAATAAACCGGGATTTTCGGGGCTAATAAAAATCCCCATATATCTAATATATATGTATAAACAGAATTTAGCATTAAATTAATGATTCATTTCAGCATTTAACCTTTTAACCTAATACCCAGAAAATTCTTCTGTTTCAATATTTAGCTACATTTAATAACGAACTCGTTACGCATAATTCGTTACAACATTCACGTTACCCTCGTGACAGCAATATGACTTCTACAATAATATTCAACTTTAATTTAATTTCATGACATGTTGGTGTCATCCTAGCAGGACGAAGCCAACAAAATGAATTTCATCGAAACAAATTTATTTGAAAATTTTATTATATCATGTTCTATCATAATATTTCAACCGGATATGATGAATTAATGCAAATATTACATATATAAATATACAAATAGAAATAGGGAAAATCTGCTACTGAACGTCAAACTAAGAGAATATTATTAATGTATAAATGTATACAAAATGTGTTATTTCCCAATAAATATTTCCCTCTTAAATGAAGTTGATTTTAACGGTTTTTGGTATTAACTTAAAAAAAGTTCTCTAAGTGTAAATTATGAGAACTTGTCTTGTTAAGATTTGTTTCATTGGGATTCGTCATGTTTGGATTCATCTTGGAATATTTTCTTGATTCGTCTTGCTTGAATTCGTCTTGTGGGGTTCATCATGAGATATGTTCTAATCCTTTTTGTTGAGATTCGTTTTGGGATATTTTCCTGATTCGTATTGCTTGGATTCATTTTGTGGGGTTCATCATGAGATATTTTCTGATTCGTTTTGTTGAGATTCGTCTTGGGATATTTTCCTGATTTATCTTTTAGGGATTCGTCTTGTTGGGTTCGTCATGGGATGTTTTACCGATTCGTTTAGTTAGGATTTTTTGTTGGGATTCGTTTTGTTGAGATTCGTCTTGGGATATTTTCCTGATTCGTCTTGTTGGGATTTGTCTCGTTTAATTCATCTTGGAATATTCTTGTCGAAGGTGTTTGTGTTTCACTTATTGCCCTTGGGAAAGGCATTAACACATCTCTTCTTGACCCAGCTATGGGTAACTAGTAGGACAGACTGGGTTCTTAACCTGCACTACTCTGCAGAAAAAAATGACGTGTTTTCGCATCCTGTCCTTGAGTGAGGGCTTGGGTAAATACGTACTTTTCTTATTTGCCTAAAAAATCGTTCGAAATATTGGCTTTTAATAGGGCTTGAACACTGAACTCTGGTGGAGGATATAATTTCAGACACTAAACGCGACCACCAGTTGTTCTTGATGTGAATTTTATTTTCTCTCAAATTAAAAAGTAGATAAATTGATGATATATATATATATATATATATATATATGTGTGTGTGTGTGTGTGTGTGTGTGTGTATACTTACTGAGAAGAAAGACGAGAATTAAGCTCCCCAAGTTCTTGTAATGTCAAGAGGTGTCTTCTCAATCTGCTGGGTTCCATTTTAACCGAAATTCCGCACTATTCAAAAACTTAAAAACAAAAATCTTCTTTGATTATTAAAGGACCTGTAGGGATACAATAAATTGCATGTTTGGTGTGTGTGTGTGGGGGCACAGGGGATTACCTCATAGTTATAAAAACACATTCTCACTCTCTTTTTGCTTCTGATCTTTGAACAGTACATATTTTGTTTCTGACCCTGACAGGGAACGGTAAAACTAAATGGCTATCTTACTTCCCCTTATAAAATAAGTCTTTTACATTTTGAACCCTTTCCACATTCTGCTTGTTCATGGAACAATGTCTGAATAATTCTAGTTGTGGGGCCTTCTTTGTGCATTCTCTTCTTTTAATACCACTTGTAGGTATATTATGTATTTAAATATTAAATGTATAGACAAGTGAGTTTCTCTTTCCTTTCGCTGTGTTCACTGTTAGTACATCATGGATATGCGGTCACACTAATACTAATATTAGTCCTTAAAAAGTGGGTATTCAATTAACATACCTTTCCCACCAATACGCACCCACTCATATCTATCTATCTATCTATCTATCTATCTTATTCAGTAGTGTTGCAAGAGAGAAGCAGTAGAGCCATGTCGGGTAATTCTGCTTCATAACATCTCGATTGCAGAATTTCTTGGTCAAGCCCATTCTCCAATAAACATTCAACTGGTTTTATTGTTTTTTTAAAAGTTTGTTTGTTTTAATGGCATATAAACTTTCTTGGGTTATTTAATGCCAAATCCATCCTTCTTGAAGAACTGTTGTGGTACTATTTAACCCATAGCTGATAAGGAGGTTTTACCTTTCCATAGGGAGGTGCCCGTGGTGTAATGGTTATCGTCGTAGGAAATGGACACGGCGATACGAGTTCAAATCCTGGACGAGGATGATTGCATTTCACATAGCACTAATATCCTTGGGAAAGGTATGAATCCAATTATTCTCCCTCCAGCTATGGGTAAATAGTAAGGCAGCCTTGGTGAGGCAACTTGTCTAGGAGAAGGAAAACTCTGAATTCAAACTTGTTTAACCCCGCTTAAAAATTGACCTTGTGTCATATCCTGCTCGAGCGGAGGGGTTGGGTAAATATGGGTTCATACCTTTACCTAAGGTATTTGTCCGAAAGTGAACGTAACAGCGCAACAGGAATTCGAACTCGCTTACTATGACCCCGTAGTCCAGTAATTTATTGTATTCCAACAAGTCCTTTAACCATTACACCACGAGGACATCTCCGGTTGTATAGGGCTAAAAGGTACTATCAACTAAAGGAAATCACTAACGTTATCTATTTTAAACTGATGTTTTTTTTACCTGCCAAAAGAACTGCATCTGCTATTCACATATTTTTTATAGCTTTAGAATTATATTTATACCTGAAATTCTATTGATGTTAGGTTTTTCATCACACATAAAAACAAATTACTTCTGTCGAGAAAAAGACATAAATATGCCATCATTTCATCGAATAACTTTTCCCTATTCTACCAGCCAAATCTAGTGGGTCTGTTATCAGCTATCTTCTGCTCAGAGAGTAGAAGTCCGCTATTAAGAAGGAACATATCTAAGTTTTATTCTCAAAGGAATTTAAGATATACATATAAGCAAGAAAATGAAAAAAAAAACAAAAAAAAAACAAAAAGAAAAAAGAAAGAATACTAAAAATATTATGTACATTGTACACATACAAAATAAATACACATATGAAAACATTTAAAAATTATTGATTATGAGCCAACATATATAAATACACAGAGAAGACAATATCTGTTCAACTCTGTTCTCCTGTTATTTAATCCAGTCGGCTGGAGCTGTAGAATACACCCGCCCCTAACGAGTGTCCTACATATGATACGTTGAGTATCATATCTGATAGTGAGGCTCCATAATACCAAAACAAACCAAACCAAACCAGAAGACACTTCTGCTACAATATTAAACGACATTTACTTACACGTTATGCTAATTTGTTACACTCTCTATCCTCGTAACATGCCTTTCTTAGGGGAATTAGCTCGAAGAGAAAGCTAATTATCTCAGTTACAATTTGCCCACGAAGCGCTGATTCCGTTATATGTCTCACTAGATTTAATTTTACCCGTGAAAACAATGAGCAATCGAGAAAAAAAGGAGGATTTTAACTGTAACGAATTTCTACCGGTAATGAGTTTAGTTTAAACACAGACAGGTTACTTTATTTCTGATAAAAGTATCGAATAGAAATTTTAAAGTTATTTAAACATTATCTTAGTCAAAATTATAATCATAAGAGAAGATATTTTGAAGAAAATCAACAGAAGTTTTGAAATTATATATATATATATATATATATATATATATATATATATATATATATATATATATATATGTGTATTGAACCCCGGTCTCCTGGGCCAATGGCACACACACTACCCACTAGGAAAATGTACCAAAGACTTGATGCCTTCTTGCTTAGCATTCAGCATTATTAGGTATGGTCCAAGAATAAAGTGACACAATCCAGGGAAAGAAGTTGCGCCCTCCACTACACCTCGGTGTAGTAGCTATTGAAAAGGGAGACTTCGGGTAGCCCTCGATTACGCTTGCAAATTATATATATATATATATATATATAATTTGCAAGCGTAATATATATATATATATATATATATATATATATATATATATATATATATGGAAGTAAATAAGGAAATTAAATCCAATAGTACGGAGAAAAGAGGAAAAAAAAAATACAAATTTGATGAATTTATTATGAAAGTCGATGTTGAACGTTTCGGTTTGAGTAACCTTCTTCAGAACTTTTAATTATGAAAAGTGTTGTTAAAATAGCGATGGATCTTTGATGAAAAGGTTATTTTAACCAAATCGTTCAACGTCGACTTTCATAATCAAATTTGTCTTATTTTTTTGTACTTTTCTTCATATATATATATATATATATTATAAAAATAAATAAACTTACCAACATTTACAATTATTGTTTTGTTTGGTTGTCGTGGAAGCAGAATGTAAGGGACATAACAAATATTTACAACTGGTTTTAGGCCAAGTTATTTCCCTTGAAATCTAAACACACACACACACACACACACACACACACACACACACACACACACATACGCTCTTTCTCCTTCTTTCTCTCTCTCTCTCTCTCTCTCTCTTTCTCTCTCTCTCACTGTGTGAGAGAGAAAGACAGGCGAAAGCTGAGGAACTTGACAAGTTTAGCACTGTAAGAACTTTTTACAGCTAAACTATCAGGGCGTTATTAATGGGAGAGTGGTCTTATCCAAGTTCTAATTGACCCATTTTTTTCTTTGTCAACCACTGAGTCAGTGACAAGACATTTTTGTTAAGGTATTTGTTGATTTATACTTTTCCCAAGGGTGTTTTAAGTTAACAAAGCATTTTCAATTGAAATTCGACCTCTGTTTGCTGACCGTTAATAATCGTTGCGCAAATTAGCCACCCGACCATATAGAGGGATGATTTCTTGACGCGTTGTGGCTAACGT
This sequence comes from Sepioteuthis lessoniana, assembly GCA_963585895.1. NCBI lineage: Eukaryota > Metazoa > Mollusca > Cephalopoda > Myopsida > Loliginidae > Sepioteuthis > Sepioteuthis lessoniana. The sequence continues at coordinate 107,718,510 of OY757912.1, read as the reverse complement.
GCTGGACTGAGATGTTACAGTAAGTTCGAACCCAAGCCGCACTATTACATTCACTTTCGAACTAATACTCTAGAGAAAGTTAGGATCCCCCCACTCAATTATTGGGTAAATAGTACCACTATTGTTCTTATGTAAAGTTGGCGACCTTAATTGAGGGGGACCCGAAGAACCGGGCCATTGGCCTAATGAGTAGGGTGTTCGTCAATGGTCCGGGAGACTGGGGTTCAATCCCAGGTCGATTCAAACCAAAGACTAAAAAAATGGTACTTGATGCTAACTTGCTTAACACTCAGTATTATAAGGTACGGATCAAGGGTAAAGTGGAGCAATCCAGGGAAAAGAGTAGCGCCTCGGTGTAGTAGTTATTGAAAAGGGAGCCTTCGGGTCGTCCTCGACTACAGTTGCCAACTACTATATATATATATATATATTCCTATTTTAGATTTATGGTCAGTATAGGAAATCGGAGTGAATTTATTTCTTGTATTCGTAACCGGCTACTTTGAGCGTCAAATCCGCCCGAAAAACCAAGCGTGCAGACAGAAAAAACATAATCTGCTTCCTTTGATTCCTAGTATATAAAAACCTACCTGATACTTTTGTTGCATATTAACACTTGACCGAACCATCAATCAGAGACGCACTTGTGTAAATAAGCGGAAGCAGTCACGGAAGTTATGGACGTTATGAAAAGTTATAAGCAGATACCCGATTCAGTTGGAGTCAGTGAGGGCCTGAGAAAGAGCCAGCTTGCAGTCAGTGAGAGCACCCCCCCATGAGAGCCTCTGTCTTCAGCAGCCTCAGGTTGAGCATTCTAAGGTCGCCAACTTTAATTATATACTATTTTTCTCATACATGGATGGCTTTAACTTTAAATAGCCCACGAAGGTTGATATGCCATTAAAACAAAGAGAACGAAACTGAAACCACAATATATTTTTTTCTATATAAACTGAATTCATGTAGATCGACTCCAAAATTTTGAAAACAGTAGAAAACCAAGCAATGAGGTTGCATTTTCATTTTTATCTGCTATTCCGACAATGTAACGGAAGTCTACCAAAGTCTTGTGGTATCGTAAGGTAGCACCTGATCAGTGGTATTGATGTTTCAGCCCCGAAAAAAGACTCCAGAGTTATCTTATGAGGGTTATGTCAGTGGAATATCTGGATTTTTTGGCGAGAGAACGGAATTATTTATACGAGTATATATATATATATATATACCCAACCCATCAGTACAAATATGATGCGGCACAAAGTCAATTTTTACGAGGTGTTTAACAGGTTTGAATTAAGTTTTCCTTCTCCTAGACCGGTTACCACACCAAGGTTAAAGAGCCCAGTCTGCCCTACTATTTATACACAACTGGAAGGAGAATAATTACATTCATAGCTTAAACAAAGAGTATTAACGATATGTCTAATGCAAACAACATCGTTCAGGATTTGAATCCGTGTCGCTGTGTCCATTTCCTATGACAGTAACCATTACACTATGAGAATCTCCTTATATATATAAATATATATATATATATATATATATATATATATATATATAATACAGTAACTGATGTTTGTACAACAGCATAGCTTCCAACAAAGCCTTCATCAGATGATTACTCTGGGTTCAGGCATGGTTTCGGGGCCGAAGCATCATAACTACGAGCCTAGAACGCCCCAGCAGTATCTCACGGCATCACCAGACTTTGTCAGATTGTCTTCACTCTATGGGATTGCTATATCCACGCTGATGCAGTTAGAGCTTTATCTTGGATCTTTCCATGTATTTCCTCTTGTCTAATGGAGGACATCCAAGATTAGTCAAGAATGCAGAGGTTGAGTTGGCGATGAAACCTCTGCATCCGACTTCGATAGGAAATACATTTGTTATCCAGCCATATCTAACATATTGTTCTCGCAGATACTCATATTTTTCCAACTTTTATATATCTATTCAAAGTAATAAAAAGACCAATAGTTTTATTCATGATGGGACAAAAAACATAAAAAAAAAAAGGTGACAAGTTAGCTGACCGGTTTCGTTCCTTACTGAATAGAACTAAATTAAGGAAAACATCGTATAGAATAATAAAAAGAAGAAACAAAATAAGAAATTATTTAGGATGGGAAAATGTTAAACATTGTATTGAAGATTATATCGATATAATATTAAGCCGGAGCGGACATTCTCTCTGTTTGCAGAGAAAGACAGTTTGCCGAACAAAACATGAATTGTCTGAAATACTCTTAGATGAAATGAAGAGTGTGACTCGCTCAGGATGGACAAGTCAACAGTAAAATTCCCAGCACAGACACGATTATTTATGTTCTTTAATTAAAGATTACCAGTCAGGCCATCAATAAAGTTACGTATTTTCGTATCGACATATTGTTGAATTCTAGCATCTAGCCTCTGGTTAGTCCTTCCTATGTAGCTGAACTGCAACTTCGCCTAAACAAGTAAATAAAAGAATTATTATGTTGCCCAGTCAGCTGGGGCTGTAGAATACACTGACTGCACCTCTACAGAGGGGTAAGACCCCCCCCTAACGAGTGTCCTGATTATGACACTAAACAATCTGATGGTGAGGTTCCGGCAGTGCTGGAGCTTTGGGGAATGTGGAGTACCCCTTCATTGCCATCGCTCCCAGATCCACTCTGGTCCGGAGTGGTAGCACCTGATAGGGCCCTATCTATGGGTTAAATAGAACTAACAGCATACTTATGCTAAACTGAATTGAGTAAACTGAATAGCTTGAAATAGAAACGTTTTTGACAATTAAACCGTACTTACACTTAAACTGAGTGCTTATGCTTAACTGAATTATTTCAAATAAAACTTTTTCGACATTAAAACTGTATTTATACTTAACTGAATTATTACATATAACTGCTTAAATAGTTTGAAATGGAAATGTTTTTGACAAACTGTGTGCTTATGCTAAACTGAACTGTTTTCAATAGAACAGATTATTTACATAAAAATGGATTTGGCGTTAAATAACCTACAAAGGTTGATATGCCATAGAACCAAACAAACAAACAAACAAACAAGAATTATTATGATGAGGAGGAAGAACATTTTTACGGATCGATGTCAGAATGGGTTTAGTGTTAAAGAACACCTGTACATTTGGTGAAAATAGCACTTCTGTACTGTTTGTGAGGCTGGCTTTGTAAATCTCTCACTAATTCTACCCAGCCAAGGAAGGCGGAAATAAACAGGGCACTTTTGTGCAAATGCCTGTTTAATTTTGTTAAATTCAATTATTTTATTCGTTATAACTGAATGTACGAAGAACATTCAATGGGAAACCGTTGTTGCATAGTCATCGAGATAAATTTGATCTCTGCATCAAGTTTAGATTCAGAGCAAATCATTAAGGCTCTATGTGTCTTAATTAGATTAATTTTTTGTTTAGTAGGGCAAAAAGAATCCCGCTAGGTATAAGTAACTAAAGTTAGCGACTGTAGTCGAGGGTGACTCGAAGACTCCCTTATCGATAGCTACTGCACTAAGGTGTAGGGGAGGACGCCACTCCTTCCCCTGGGTTGCTCCACTCTACCCTTAATACATACCTTATAATGCTGAGTGTTTAGCAAGTACCGTTTTAAAAATCTTTGGTATGACCCGACCTGGGATTGAACCCCGGTCTTTCGGACCATTGGCCAACACTCTACCCACAAGGCCAATGAGTCGGTTAAAGACCCGTAAATGTAGGTTTACGATATATCGATGTAACATAACGTAAAGGAGTGTTACGGACTAAAACATCTAAAAAGGGCAACGTATAATCAATTTCTTTATCTAATGTAAATCTAAGGACTTGATGGATATGATTGACGGAGGTAAAAAAAAAATAAGACCGCCTCAGTCTCGTTATTGAAATTACGAAAATAGACTACCAGCTTATTTGCACTGGACAGTAATCCATTTTCATGAAACCCCACGAAAATATTAGCCAAAGCTGATCCCTATTTAGATCCCATAGAGACCCCATCAATTTGTCTGTACGCAATATTATCGAAACTAAATTCTGCAGATATTGTAGCAAATTTTATTGATTCAATAAATATGTTTTCAGGAATCTGAGGTGGGTACAAATGACTACGATATGATAAATCAGTACAAATATCGATCGTCTCAAGAAGCAGAACACAGGTAAATAAAGTACAGACATCAAAGGAACACATCAACTTATCAGTCAAAGAAAATCTTTTTATGAAACTAGAGAAATAAAAGAAACCCTTAATACAGTAGATACCATAGTAATTCAACAGAGGTTGCAAGATGATAGTAAGCCTCTTAACAACGCTGTGCTGGGAGAAAAATATTATAGAGAGAAGATGTCTCAATGGGACACCATTCTTATGAATTTTAGGCAATCCACAGAGACGGAAGCGAATAGAACCAACAGGCCAAATAAAATCAGAAATGGTGAAAGGAAGAAGTCCACCCTTGACCCATTTGACAAGATTCTTTTGGAATTTTGTCTTAATGGATGCGGTATGGTTGTGTGTATCGACCAGACCGATCCTATTAAATTTGTGGTGTCCCCTATGGTGGTCATCATAAAAATACTATGGTCTACGTAGTTTTGGTAATCCAAAATGACGATACCAGAACCTTTAAAAAGTCTGGTTATGACTAAGGAATCATTATTCCTTAGTGACTTTAGAGTGCTAAATTGCTCCTTATGCCACTTTGTTTCGAAATAAGAAACATGAGTACCGGTATATTCAACCGAGGTTTAAGATCCCTCACTTGAGCTGCAGAAACAGATTGAAGTCTTTTAATTTGGGCAAAAGGAACTTCGAACTCAGAATAGATCTCCTCACGTTTGGTATGTGAGTGGAGGGGGGATACAGTAATCCATATTTACCAACCCCTCCGCTCGGGCAGCATATGACGCAAGGTCAATTTTTAAGCGGAGTTTAACAGGTTTGAATTCAGAGTTTTCCTTCTAGACTACTTGCCTCACCAAGGCGGAAGAACCAAGTCTGTCCTACTATTTACCCATAGCTGGAGGGAGAATAATTGGATTCATACCTTTCCCAATGGTATTAGTGCTATATGAAATTCTATCTGTCTCGTCTAGGATTTGAACTCGTGTCGCCGTTTCCATATCCTTCGACAATAACCATTACACCACGGGCACCACCTACAGTAATCCAAACCATGAGCTAAAATAATGAGGTCTAAATTGGACAACTGTGTAGAAGAAAGATTGAGAACATTTTTGTTAATATTGGGATTAGCAGAACATCCGAGTTTTTATAAATTGAATGTTTATTTAATGAATGCTATTTAGTCTAAGACAGCTAAGCAGGCTACGCTCATGAATAAGACCTATCATCATCCTACCTGGGCCATTTCTATTCTATTCGATACCAAACTAGTTTTTAAAGCACGCCGAATTATCTCCTCCTATCGCTACGTGGAGCCATAAACGAGCATGCAATATTTTAAGGATTCACGGGTATATTTATCATATTTACCCAACCCCTCCGCTCGGGCAGGATATGACACAAGGTCAATTTTTTAGCGGCGTTTAACAGGTTTGAATTCTGAGTTTTCCTTCTCCTAGACTAGTTGCCTCACCAAGGCTGAAGAACCTAGTCTGCCCTACTATTTACCCTTAGCTGGAGGGAGAATAATTGGATTCATACCTTTCCCAAGGGTATTAGTGCTATGTGAAATGCATTCGGTCTCGTCCAGGATTTGAACTCGTGTCGCCGTGTCCATTTCACTACGACGATAACCATTACACCACGGGTATATTCATTTGGTATTAAAACCTTTTCTTACAGTTTATCATTCTCTTCATATTCACCTCTTTTACAACATTGTGTATATGAAATGTTAAATATTCTTGGTATGTACAAATAAGTTTATCTTGTCTTTCCTTCCGTTGTGTTCAGTGTTAGTATAGTGTGTCCATATGTAGGAGTCCACCGGAGAACGCCAGTTGTGAGTTCGTCCTTGGAGAGTGGGGAATCGACTAAAACATATACTATTCCCCTCACGGCATTCTTGGTATGTACAAATAAGTTTATCTTGTCTTTACTTCCGTTGTGTTCAGTGTTAGTATATCACAGATACCACCATCGTCATTATCAAGTAGTACTGATCGCACAGATTCCTTTGACTCTCTTTCCCTATCGGTCCCTATCGCCAATCGTAGGTACTCCAAACAGCTCGTAGTGTCCACACAGAGCTGATGTATGCAAGTTTTTGCTGGTCGGCCAACACTAGTGTGTCCATATGTAGGAGTCCACCGGAGAACGCCAGTTGTGAGTTCGTCCTTGGGGAGTGGGGACTCGACTTAAACATGTACTATTCCCCTCACACCTTAAGAGTCAATACTAGGATAAAAAATTGGTAAAGCAACCCGTCTAAGAAAAGGAAAAATCTTAATTCAATTTTGTACTTAGCTTAAAAAATGACCTCGTGTCACATCTTTTTCGTGGCGGAGACGTTGGGTAAGTACATTCTTTGGGTTGCAATATTCATATCTATCTTGTCTTGTTTAGAATCAGCGCTGGAAATGACAAACAAACGGTATTAATATGACACTATAAGATCTTCTTCCTCTGGATGCGAGTAGGTGAAATAATGCATAGATATGTTGGTGCGAGCATGTCTGTATGAGTATGCATGCGTATCGGTGTAACATATGTAACATATATGTAACATATGCAACATATATGTAACATATGTAACATATGTGAATAAGTATATGCAAGTGGTGGGGGGTTGAGCGTATCCTTGTGGTTGTGTGTCGGCACAGGTAGAGTCGATGTATGCATTTACCAACAGCTCCGCACGGGCAGGATGTGACACAAGGTCTATTTGGTAAATTTTAGTAAACGGAGTTTAACAGGTTTGAATTCAGAGTTTTCCTTCACCCAGATTGGTTGGCTAAACAAGGGTAAAAAAATCAGTCTGCCCTACTATTTTACTCGTAACTAAAAGGAAGAATAAATGGATTCATACCTTTCCCGAGGGTAATAGCGCTATGTGAAATGCAAACTGTCTCGTCCATGATTTGAACTCGTGTCTCTGTGTCCATTTCCTACAACGGTAACCATTACACCACGGTCACCTATTTACACATAACTAGAGTGAGAAATGCAAACAGCCCGGTCAAAGTTTTGAACTCGGGTCACTATGTTCATTTTCTGTGATTATAACTATTACTCCAAGAGCGCATCAGTGTGGATGTGTGTGGATAATAGTATAAAAAAGATTGCTAAATCAGAAGCAATCAGGATAGACTGATCGGTTGTGTGTGTGTGTGTGTGTGTGTGTGTGTGTGTGTGTGTGTGAGAGAGAGAGAGAGAGAGAGAGAGAGCACTAACTAGAAGGAAAAAGCAGCAGTGAGTCACTCGGGATGAAAAATGTTGGCAGCCAGCTTTTTAGACAGAAAGTGGGATAAGAAATTTCAACCACCCTTCATATGCTGAAAGTGAGAGAGCATTGGTAGGATAAGACATTTCAACCATCTTCAATATTGTGAAAGTGAGACACCAGAGCGAAAGTCTATGTTGTGAAGTGTTACACGCACTTCTGACCGGGATAGAACTAGATAACGTGTCGTTAATAAAGACATTTATACATATGTATTCTGAAATTCGTTTTTGTTTAATTTTTTCTTTGTTGAGCAGACTCGTGGTGTGTACACTTTCAGCCAAAACCTGCAGTCGACTAATCTTGTCATAAATAATCTACCAAAACGTCGGGTTGGGTCATTTAACACATTTAAACGTAATAAGAATTATTTGTACTGATATGTCAGTGTTCTTAGGAGAAAATAAATAATTATCTTTGGGGCCATGTTTTTTTTTGCTCGCCTCGTGGTCCTGTGAGAATCAGAGAATCCTTTCTCGTTCTGTTCTTCGAACCAAGACGACATGCCCTTTTTTATCTGTAGATTGAACAGAATTGGTCTCACTAACCGACGAATGAGACTGTCGCTCGCCTGGCCACTGAAATGTAAACCTCACATGGTTATGAACACCTAAAGAACTCAAGTCTTTGACCATTTTGGTACCCCTTTCATATGTTGCTAAAAGGGCCAATCAAAAAATAAGAATTTACTTAAATACACATTAAATACAAGGTGCTATCCCCTAATTTCTTTTTAAAAAATTTCTTTGTTTTTAAATAACATATCAACCTTCGTGGGTTGTTTAATGCCAAAGCCATCCTTGTGGATGAACAGAAGTGGTACTATTTTAACTACCAATTGCTAGAAGGGCATTAGGAAGTTCATGACTTTTGATAGTGAACGTAATAGCACGACTAGAGTTCAAACTCACTTACTAAAATGTTACACTGCAGCAGGTTTACCCCCGCCACGGGGACTCTCCTTCAAAAAAGATTTGGGAGATTCGAAAATGATTTCTAAAAGAAAAAAAATTATCACTTTTTGAATATCTCTTTTTACAAAACACAAGTTTATCAAAGGACAGGCAATTCTGAAATCTTTTAAGCAGCGTCTCTTCTGTCAACTTACTAAGTGTTTTTCCCCGTCTCTCAAGAAATACATTTTTTAAATAATTTTTTATAACTATTCTTAAGGAAGCTATTTCCAAAGATTTCTTGATTAAATGGTTGGTTGGTATTTTATGGCATATCAACCCTTGTCGGTTATATAATCCCAAATCCTGCATATATATATATATATATATATATATATATATATATATATAATTTGTTAGTGAATAATTCATGGGTAACTATATTTTTAAACGAATTAGAACTTATTTGTTTGCACACAGATCCAAGTGTTGCAATCTAACACTAATAATTCTATTAGATATTAATCATTTATTTCAACACAGTTTGATGGTTTCAAGCGTTTCTATCTAATACTAATTTTACTTAAAAGATTTTTTGGTGGCACCTCGTGTTTGTTGGGAATTTGTGTACGTACTGTATCAACAATAAATGAATAAGTACATGACATTCTTTTTTTTAACTCACCGACTACCTTGAGCAATTACTCACGACAGGTTATTGTTGGGATGGAATGATAAATAAAAAGACATTAAAAAGAAATAAATGCAAAAGTACTAGTTTCCCTGGAAGTCTCTGACAGGAAGTGCAATCTGCGCATACCTAAAAAGATGGACTTCCTGGTGCCATAAAGAAACTTGCTTTGAGAAGCTTTCTCCACCTCAGCTGAGATAGACGCACCTTTTTCTCTCTGCTGCTGGTAGGGAACGCATTCCTGCTGAGTCCCGAACTTAACAGTACGTTGTGTCTCCTATTAGTAGCAGTCTCTTTTGAAAGTACCCACTGAACACGGAAACACATGACGGACCCTCAACGTATAATTTGCATAATATCATTCCCTTATGTTCTGCAAACAACTTGTCAAGAGGAAAACGACTATTTCTACTGGTCCAGGAAAACATTCTTTACCACAGAATAGTCGTAGCCTCCACCCACCGAAAAAAAATTGAGTCTAAAAGTATCCCTGTCTTTTTCCTTCTGTCCTTGATTCTTTTTACAGCTTCGACATAAAAAGAAGATAACAAGTGAATGGGATAAGAAGAAAAAGGAATCAGATATAAATCTCAGAATCTCATAACAATACCAAGAATCAACCACATACACAAGAAACATCTCATATACCCCACAAGGTACAGCATCGCATATATTGGAGATGGTTTTAGTGTAACAGTTATTGTTGTAGGTTTGGATAAATATACGGAATCATACATAAATAATTACACCCCGACTGCTTTTTATTTATTTACTCTTTTTCAAAGTTAATTTTTATACTATCAAAATGGTTATTGTTGTATAACTTGGTGAATGAAGGAATGAGTGACCATAACACTTCTTTATAAAAAAATTGTCTCTTATCTTCATTACTCGAAAGGGTCGAAATTGACAGTAGAGGGGTTGGAGAGACAGGGACTGGGAAACGAAGGACTTGGTCACAGAGTGGCGGAGGACTGCTAAATTGACCTTTTCTTAATGCACTTTGTGATTCGCGTCTCCTCTTCTTTGACGAGAGGTTCTCAACCGGAGTACGCTAGGACCATTGCCCCACCTCGTCACGGGTGGTGCCCAACGCGGCTACTGTCCTTATTTATGACTTATGGATGACTAGACTCACGTGACTGACTGTCTGATTGTGAGTACCCGTGTATATATAATTTCATAACGCCTACAAGTTCTTCCTGCCTGTGATTCACGAGATCTTATCCCGCTTGTCAACCCTCGTGAGCTGTCTTCCTTTTTACACAGCTGGAACATCCTGTCCCAGAAATCCCTGATTGACAGCTCTGTAATATACAACATTATTATCAATTGTATCGCCTATAATTAAGTATCCCCTAACAATTTTTATAGAGGGTAAATTTTCTTTTAAAATCAAAGATACCGGTTGATTTGTTTGTTTAATGACATATCGATCTTCCTGGGTTATTTAATGCCAAAACATCCTTGTAGAAGAAGGAGTAGTGGTACTATTTAACCCCCAGCTCAGGATATAAGGGGGTTCATATGTTTCTCAAAGGTATTCGTCCAAAAGTAAACGTAATAATACGACCGGAGGTCAGTTACGTTTACAACCAAGTCACTGTCTAGCTCGTTAGCCGCTACGCTTTGGGAGACTCTCCCTAGAGATAAAGGGACCTTATCCTTTGTAAAGGAACATTATACAACCAAAACAGATATTATTAGGTATTATTATTCCCCAAACGCGAAAGCATTGAATCTTTGTAACCAAAAATGTGAATAGGAAGCAGTATAAAAATAAGTACACCCCTGCGGAAGTTCTTTCAAATAAATATCTTGCGTGGCCATTTTTATTTTACTTTATTTTATCACAGCTTGTAGTCTTGATGACACCTTACTTGATTTTCATAGCCAATGGAATAGTTTTTCCCTCTTCAACAATATATAATCTTTAGATTCTGTCTTATTGGATGGTATCTTTGGTTTGGAAGAGAATTAACTTGTTATTTAAGAAAATAATAGCGGTATACTTATTTATGCGTGGTACTGTTTCTCTTGTGAGGATTAAGAAAACGACGAAGTTCAGATAAAAAGATAATATAGAAATATCTCGAAATTACACTTTTGCTATCTAAAAAAGAATAACTCGGCCTCTTTCGGTGCCTGCTCGTCCGCTGGACAAACGTTCGCAAACCAACCACTCGAAACGTGTAAGTCTATTCTCTTTAATTTTTTTATATTATTATTATTTCGTGGGTTAAATAAAGCAATTCCAGAGAATGTCCTTACTCTAAAGCCATCACGAGTCGTGAGTAATTACTCAGGGTAGGAGGCACACTTAGCGTAACGGTTATCGTCAGAGGAAACGGTATCAGCGACCCAAGTTCAAATTCTGGACAAGGGTGTTTGGGCCTCACTTCGCACTAATACTCTTGGGAAAGGCATGAATCAGTTTATTCTCCTACTTCAGCAATGGGTAAATAGTAGGGTAAACTGACTTTAATCTTTTAAGTTAACCAGTCTAGGAAAAAGTATACTCTGAATTTGAACCAGCTTGACTCGGCTTAGTAATCGACATTGTGTCACGTCCTGCTCGTGGCGAAGGGTTTGGGTAAATCCATTCACAAGGTTGTCAGTTAATCGATCTACAAAACTTTAAACTCAGTTTGGTTTTGGCCCGGGCTCTCCTGGCGTTTGTTTGGCGCTCAAAGTGCTCCAAAATAGGAATAATGTGGGGATCAAGCATTTTTTTTGTGACGGCCACTTAAGTGTTTCGATTCGAATGTGTTCATGTCAAATCTGACTTACTGTGAAGTGAAATAAACCCAAACCTTTTAAAAAATAAAATGTTTGTATAAGTTCAAATGAAGCATAACTTAGGCTATTTTTATGGCCCGTTTTCAAATGTGGATTGGAGCAGCGTTCACCGCACAAGAACTGGACATGGTGCCACGCATTCTATGCACTGAAGTTAAAAGGTTAAGAAAAATTATGTAAAGCTAAAAGTAATGACTGTTTGACGGAGGTGGGGGAAAGGTCATTTGCTTATTCGTTACTACCCTACCTTTTTTTCTTTCAATTGAAAATTCGATACCAATATGGAAGTAAAATAATTCAACCCTTGTTCAAAAAACAGACTTTCACGTTCCAATAGTATTAGCTTATCGACCAGGTCCAAATTTTAATTTTAGATTTTCAGTTAAACTGTACTTCCATTTAAGACACACATAGTATATAGCACTGAGTCTACAATGAAAGAATTAAATAAAATCATACATGCATTTTAAATGACAATTTAGTAAAAGGAAAATATATTATTAATAAGTTTTTGGACTTGTCTTGGAATTGACGTGCTTACTCTTTCCTAACTTATTTTCAAATGGTCTCTCTAGTAGTAATTTACTAAGCTTTTTGCATAGATGTGGCACAAGGCCATACGAATGGGGCACCCAATGAGACTCGAACTCACCCGTGTAGGTTTGCTAGTCAAGCTTGCTAACCATTACGCTACCCGAGGCGCCCATAATGGTCTCTCTAGTATGATTTTTCAACTTTTATGAGCATTTATATAGATTTGGTCGCTCTACTGTTTGACGGAGGGGGGAAGGGTCATTTGCTTATTCGTTACTGCCCTACCTTTTTTTTCTTTCTACTGAAAATTCGTTACTAGTATGGGAGTCAAATAATTCTACCCTTGTTCTACACGCGGGACACTGCTGGAGAAGTAGGGACGAGCTCATAAGTGATGTACTCCTGTAGAGCTCTTCACATGGACGAGCAAAGGCAAGACGACCAGCTCGAACCTACATACAGCAGCTCTGTGCCGATACAGGATGTAGCCCTGAGGACCAGCTGGAAGCAATGGACGATTGGAAAGGGGTGGCGAGAGAGGGTCAGGGATATCTGTGCTGAAAGCACGGCAGGATGATGATGAAAAGTAATGACGATTCAATAAGTTTCGGACATAAAGTTACAAATCTAAAATAATTAAAAAAAACAAACTTTTACTCTTTATATTAGGATATTTTGAAAGTAATTACGTTTTACCTGAAATCAAAAGTAAACTAAATTTATTTAAATACTATCATCAAAAATGTAATTATCTTTATTTTAAACGAATGCAGCACAAAAGAAATGCTAAATTTTGATTTCACATTAAAAGAAATCTTCAAAAAGAAACTGTTACCATTATAATGAAGCTTTACATAAACACGAAAGCAAAGGTTCACTCACCCGATGGTGAAACTAATTTCTTTGTCATAGATACTGAAGTCTTACAAGGAAATAAATTAATACCATATCAATTTATAATCTGTCTGGATTACGTATCACAAACATCAATAGATCTAATAAGAGGAAATGGTCTTACACAAAAAAGGCAAGAAGCAGATGATAATCATTGCCCGGTCGCCCGGGGCTGTAGAATACACAGACTGCTCCTCTGTAAGACCCCCTCGCCAACGAGTCTCCTGGATATGACTCTAAACAATCTGATGATGAGGTTCCAGTAATGATGGAGCTTTGGGGAATACGGCGTACCCCTTCATTGCCATCGCTCCCAGATCCTGTCTGGCCCAGAGTGATAGCACCTGATTAAGTTCTATCTACGGGTTAAATATAACTAAACTGTGTACTTATGCAAAACTGAATTGCTTGAAATAGGACTGTTTTGATATTTAAACTACATACTTATGCTAAACTGAATTGTCTGAAATGGAACTGTTTTTTATATGCTAAACTGAATTGTTTAAAATAGAACTATATTTTGAGATTGAAACTGTTTACCTGTGCTAAACTGAATTGCTTGAAATAGAACTGATTTGACATTTAACTGTGCGTAAACAAAAATCTCTACTTTTACTAAACTGAATTGTTTGAAAAAGAATTGTTTATTTGTATAAAAATGGATTTTGTATTAAATAACCTACAATGGTTGATGTGTCTTAAAACCAAACCAGTCGATATCTAGCAGAAACTGTTATTGATTCAGAATACACAGATTTAGTCATTTTTTTCAACGACACTCAAGCCGATTCTCTGCTGCATAGCCTAGAGCAGGCAGCAAGCGGCATTGGTCTCTACGTGAACTCACGATGAAACAGAATTTATGAGTTTTAATGAAGATGTAGCCATCTCTCGTTAAATTAGAAATGAAATTAGTAGACCAGCTCACATACCCCGGTAACAACATCTCATCTACTAAAAGCAATGTCAACATACGTATAGGGAAAGCATCGACTGTTATTAACAGGCTATCGACCGTATGGAAAATGATCTTTGATAAAATAAAACAGGATTTCTTCCAAGCTGTAACCGTGTCAGTACTACTGTATGGTTTTATGACTTGGACTTTAACGAAACGCCTGAAGAAAAAGCTAGATGGAAACTACACCAAAATGCCACGTGCTGTTTTGAACAAATCAAGCGGCATCCCAGCAAAACTGTAGTAGTACGGCCACTTACCTCTCATCTTACAAACAATCTAAGTAAGACGGGCAAGATATGCTGGGTACTGCTGGTAGGAGTCAGGATAAACTTATAAGCGACGTTTTCCTCTGGATCCTAACACATAATCAGACCATAGTCAGCCGACCAGCAAAAGTTTACATTCATCAGCTCTGTTCGGACGCAGGAAGCCACTGATTGGGCTTACCAAGAGCGATGGCTGATAGGGATGGATGGAGTGTGTGTGTGCGTAAGTGGGGAAGAGAGAGAGAGAGAGAGAGAGAGAGAGAGAGAGAGAGAGAGAGAGAGAGAGAGAGAGAGAGAGAGGAGAATTTGTGCTGTCAGCACGCCTTCATGATATTAGAGAAAGCGTTGCCTACTTTACCTTCTCTGACGCTGCGTTTCTGTTCTGCAGGTACATCAACTAGTAATTGTTATTTCGTCAGATTGGGCTGCTGAAAAATTACAAGCATACAGAGATGAAAAAGTCGGTACGAGGTTTGTGTTATAATTAGTAGGTTCCATATAATTTCTATGGGTAGTTTTATAAGTAGGATTCACGCCTTTTTTTCTTTTCGGTCATGAATGTATATTTTGTCTTTTTGATTATTTTTTGAGTGGAAGTTTTAGAAAATCTATATTTTTCTTTCGTCAAATTGCATCTTTCGTTTTTATGACACAACTGATGCCCTTGAATAATTATCTTCCTCGGATATGGGTAAATAGTAGGACGGACTAGGTTCTTCAGCCTTGGTGAGGCAACTAGTCTAGGAGAAGGAAAACTCTGAATTCAAACCTGTTAAACTCCGCTTAAAAATTGACCTTGTGTCATATCCTGCCCGAGCGGAGGGGTTGGTAAATAGTATCTTCCTCGGATCTGGAGGGCTTGACGATTGAACATGTGACAATCTTATAATCTATATCGTTCCCTATTTCGTCCATATTTTCGAACGAATAAAGTATGCCTTTTTAATTTTTTTTAATCTCTGTTCGTTGAACAGAAGAGAGACTTTGTCTCCTACTCCAGCAATGAACTTTGTCTCGTCTCGTGTTTGAAACGTAAAGCTTACTGGACAAACCAACGAGGACAAGTAAGACTTTTATCGTTTTTACCCCTTTACATATACAGCTTGTTCATGGAACACTATATGCTCTTTTATCAGTAGGGACACGTTTATGTATTCTTGTTAATGCTTCTAGTACTTTTATTATGTATGTACTGGATTAATTAATTCAGATTCGCACCTTATATTGCATAATACCTATTATCCGATATAAACCTGACCTATTATCGTTTACTTTTTACCCGGTATCTTTAACCTTTGACCTGGTATATAGCGTCTTTTACACATCGTCTTTCACTTTTTACCTTTTCATTTTTTTATTTATTCATTTACTGTGGATGAGTGGGCCATAAAGTGGAAGAAGTAACAAATTTTCCCTAGACAGAATAAGCAGCTTTAGAGATAGATCATTAAAGATAACTGGAAACATTACTAATAGCTTTCGTTGTTTTTCGAATCTTGTTTCTTTTAAAAACTTTTATTTGAATACTGTCTTAGCTTAACGAAATTTGACTTACAAAGGCTTGTGCATTTTGTTTTTGTGTCGGCTAGATTTTAACAGTTAG
Source organism: Sepioteuthis lessoniana (assembly GCA_963585895.1). Lineage (NCBI taxonomy): Eukaryota > Metazoa > Mollusca > Cephalopoda > Myopsida > Loliginidae > Sepioteuthis > Sepioteuthis lessoniana. Next base: position 107,702,456 of record OY757912.1, on the reverse strand, counting down.
CTCTCATTCATCTTTCATCTTTGATCACTTCAATCTTACACTTTGCATATTAATTTCTGTCATATACATATTAATTATTACATTATTACAAATTCACATTAAATATTACGTAATATATATTATCTTGATGCGTTAAAGTGACAAAATGGCTAACGTGCTGCGCCGTAGTTTCGAAGGTAGCGAGTTCGAACCCCAGTCGGTCTATTACATTCACTTTGGGACCAATACCATGGAGAAAAGTATGACCTCACTTATCTCGCCCGTTATTGGTTAAATAGTATCACTGCTGTTCTTCTATAAGGATGGCTTTGGCATTACATAACCCACGAAAGTTGATATGCTAAAAAACTAAGTGATATATTAACTATTATAATCCTTAACTCTTATCTTTCACCTGGTATTTAATATCTTGTACACATGATCTTACTCGGTCGGCTGGGGCTGTAGAATACATCGACTGCACCTCTGCAGAGGGGTAAGACCCCCAAAGAATGTCCTAGATATGGCATTAAACAATCTGATGGTGAGGTTCCAGTAATGCTGAAGCTTTGGAGAATGGGGAGCACCCCTTTATTGTCATCGCTCCCGGGTCCACTCTGACCCAGAGTGGTAGCACCTGATAGGGTCCTATCTACGGGTCAAGTAGAACTAGACTGCGTATTTATACTAAACTAAATTACTCGAAATAGAACCGTTTTGATATTTAAAGTGCATACCGATGCTAAACAGAACTGCTTGAAATAGAACTGTTTTGACATGTAAACTGCATACTTATGCTAAACTGAATTATTTGAAATGGGACAGTTTTTGTATGCTAAACTGAATTGTTTGAAATGGAACTATTTTGACATTTAACCGTGTGGAAAAAAAATCTATGCTTATACTAAACTGGTTTGGTTTGGTTTCTTTGTTTAATGGCATATCAACCTTTGTAGGTTATTTAATGCCAAAGCCATTCTCCAAGAAGAACAGTAGTGGTTCTATTTAACCCATAGCTGGGAGGATAAGGGGGTTCATATCTTTCCCAAGGGTGTTTGCCCGAAAGTGAACGTAATAGCGCGACTGGAGTACGAACTCGCGTACTACGATTCCGCAGTCCATCGCTTTAACCATTACACCACGAGGACACCCTCATACTAAACTGAATTGCTTGAATTAGAACTATTTGACTAAACTGAATATATTGAAATAGTAATGTTCATGACAATTAAACTGTGTACTCATGCTAAACAAAATTGTTTGAAATAGAACTGATTATCTGTATAAGAATGGATTTGGCATTAAATAACCTATAAAGGTTGATATGCCATAAAACCCAAACAACCACATGTATACATTATCCTTTACTTTAATCTTTTATCTATCCATTCATTGGAGATAACTGGACCATCAAGAGAAAAAAGTTATACATAGATAAACGTATTCGTACTTTCAAAACAATGTTTGACGGTTGATCTAGTGACAAATATTAACAAGTTAGGGATGTATATAATTCGAGAACAGATAAGGTGTAGAATATCTTTTGTGTATCATCAGCAATATTAAAGGAGGTGCCCGTGGTGTAATGGTTATCGTCGTGGGAAATGGACACAGCGACACGAGTTCAAATCCTGGACGAGACTGATTGCATTTCACATAGCACTAATACCCTTGGGAAAGGTATGAATCCAATTATTCTCCCTCTAGCTATGGGTAAATAGTAGGGCAGACTAGGTTCTTCAGCCTTGGCGAGGCAACTAATCTAGGAGAAGGAAAACTCTGAATTCAAACCTGTTAAACTCCGCTTAAAAATAGACCCTGTGTCATATCCTACCCGAGCGGAGGGGTTGGTAAATATGATCATCAGCAATATTAACAAATTTAACGTAAAATACTATAAATAACTCTGGAACATTTGCAATGCCTATAAAAACATAATACGGTCAGCTGGGGCTGTGGAATACGCCGACTGCTTCTCTACAGAAG
>OY757912.1:107692991-107695491 GCA_963585895.1 Sepioteuthis lessoniana | reverse complement strand
CACACACACACACACACACACACACACACACACACACACACACACACACACACACACACACACACACACACACAAATGTACTGATATTTGTGAATAGAAACTTGCATTGAAATAGAAAAACATTTGACTGATTGAAAGTAACAAAATATCCATTGAAACCGAATAAACTAAATACAACGTGGTTGGTGTTTCCCACATAGAAAACAAAACAAAACAAACAAACAAACAAAACAAGATAAAACTAGTATCAAGTCTAAAAAATAAAACTGTAATTCTAGTCACATAGGCACCTGTTTTTCGAGCGAAGATCAAACCTATGCAGGCATAATTGGAAGGGAACCACATGATTCCAAAAACTACATATTCCAACCAATAGCAATAAAGGATATAAAGATTTAAAATGATCGAGTGGATAGCCTCGAAGATGATGAAGTTTACGGACGTCAATTCCAAGAGGTTCAAGGAGAACCTTTTCACTACTGTTCGATATTTGAACCAAATTAGGGAAAAAGATTGAAAAATGAGATATACTTTTTAAAAGTTGATTGTTAAAACAAAACAAAACAAAATGTAATTATTTTTGCAATGATCAAATATGCAAGAACACATTCTTAACCGAATCTCTGATCGATTTTAACTGCATACCCAATAACGCTTAAATTCAACATCTTGTTGACAGGGCTTAGAATACACTGCTTGTATCCCCAAGAGAGAAGTAAACTCCCCCCACCAAACGAGTGCCTTAGCTATGTCACTAAACTATATCTGATTGTGAGGCTCCTGTTCTTGCGATTTTGGGAGTATTGCCATTACTCCCTGGATCACTCTGATTCGGAGTAGTTCCTGTTAGGGTCTCATCTATGGATCAAATAGATCTGTTTAAAAATTATCTATTTTGGAGAAGACCTCATGGGAAAAAAATTCCTAAAAACAGTGGCACAAAAAAACGTACAATAAGTGTAATTCCCAAACTTCTAGACATAAAATAACCCCAGATGGGTTGACATACCATTAAAATCAATCAAATCCTAAACTCAACTTTCATATAACTAAGGAACATAACTCTTATTATGAAAACAACTTTAAAAACAGGGTCCCTACCCTTGAATGTTTTATTAAGTTGAAAGAGCATTTCTCTATAACTTGCAAGAACGCATTCTAAACTCGACATTTTGTTCGATTTTCACTGGGTACCCCTTGATACCCAAAATCAACCTTCGTTTAATCAAGGAATATACCAGTTATAATGACAACGAAGAGAAATAACTTTAAAACAGGATTACTTCCCTTGAATGCTCTGTCCCATTTGGTTGAAAGAGAATTTCTTTTTCACTTGATATAAACAAAAACGGATCTTGTCTATTTTGTGGTTTCCTTTTCTATTACCATATATAGATATTTTCAACATTCTAATTGAAAAAAAAAAACCCATCCTTCCTAAAAAAAAAACCCAGCGAAAATCCTCGCCACAAATAAACTAAAAAGGTTTAACAATGAAACATTTCAACGATAAGATATTGTATGGAGACAATCGCTTTTTTCCCTTATCTTTTCGCACGCCTTGTGATCACGTGAGAATACAAGAATTATTTCTTGTCCCTTTTTGTCTCCGCTCTTCGAACGAATAAGACGTGCTCTTTCCCCTTTTTAAATCTCTGTTTATTGTCTCGCTTCGGCATTGAAAGATAAGGCCAACATGGCTTTGTCCACCAAAAAAGACAAGTAAGACTTATACCGTTTTTGTATCTATTTTTTTTATATAGCTTGTTCATAGAACAACATGCGCACATTTTATCTGCTGAAATAAATTGGTGTTAATACATCTTGTATGCTTATTATTCATGTATTAAATGTTTCTATATAAATAATTGAGCATATCTGGTCTTTACTTTCGTGTTAGTATATCATTGGATATACAAACATAAATATTAGACTTTGATAAGTGGGGTCTCGACTAAATAACCTTCCGAGCACCAAACTCAACCAATAAGATAATGTGATCGAAAAATTTCAAACGATTAGAATCTGATACAATCATTAGCCGTAGATGTCATTGAAATGAGTGGAATTGATCTGCAAATGACGGACATAAGAAAACCTTAATGAAAACATTTTAATTATTAATTTTGGCAGAGAAGGAGGGTCAAAGAGAATCACGAGGGTGGTTGATAGATTGAGAGCCAAAATTGTTTGGGAGATTTATTGATTCACAAGATGGTGTGTTGGTGTGTTGTTGGATAAATTACACTTTTACAAACTGGGTAATTTCTATTAATGGTTAACACTTTCTCTGTTGTTTTGAACATCTCTTGTGGTGTAATTATTAGCGTGCTAGACTAGAAGGCTATTGCCAAAGAGTTAGATTTTCACTGGGTGCCCCATGTTTTCTAGCCTTGTAGCACAGTTCCGTTAATGACTTCTTTATTGCTATGTTTAGCATCACGGTCATAGGCTATTTTTGCATAAAGGTTCCCATACTAGGAAGTAAAACCATTTTATA
>OY757912.1:107660491-107690491 GCA_963585895.1 Sepioteuthis lessoniana | reverse complement strand
CACACAAGCATATATATATTTGTAAAAACAGATGTCTTCATGCATATATGTATACCTATATATCTGACATACATAGACAACTATATATATATATATATATATATATATATATATATATATATATATATATATTCCCCAGTGCTTAAACGATTTTTCAAGTTCCTTGTCATTAAGGCTGTTTTTATTTCATTTTCCTTTCGAAAGAAAAATCCCTGCATTTGTGAGTTTAGCCAGAGTTGTATTGCCATTTTGTAAATAGCCACCAATCATAGTTCTTTTTTGTTTATCCCCTAATTGAGAGAATTAAAATTAGCTACTGTGAATGTAGATAATTTTTATGGTAACGATATCAGCCGTCTTTCCAGGCTGATAGGTAATTGTTTGATTTTGTTTTATGTTTTCTTTTTGCTTTTTTTTTTAAAACATTTTATCTACAAGATATATTAGTTGCCAAAATGGTGTAAATCTTACGTACATTTGAAAAGAGAGAGAGAGAGAGAGAGAGAGAGAGAGAGAGAGAGAGAGGAGAGAGAGAGAGAGAGAGAGAGAGAGAGAGAGAGAGAGAAACATAACATTAAAAAAATGAAAAAATAGAAGAACGATATAAAGTGAAGTAATGGACACTTACTATTCAGCCACTTACAAAAAAACAAAAAAAAAACAAAAATAAAAAAAACAAAAAACAAACAAAAACAAAACAAAAAACAAAAGCAAAAAACAAACCAAACCAAACCAAAACAAAACAAAACAAAACAAAACAAAACAAAAACAAACTTAAAAACATTAAAAGATAAATCGTATTAAAAAAAAGTCCTGATCTGTCTATTTGTATGAAACAAATAGAAATTTGAACAGTTTTTTAAAAATTTATTTTCAATATTTCCAGACCGTGAGAGGGAATTAAAAAATATCGTAAAAAAAAAAGCACAAAACTAAACAAAACAAAACAAAAAAGAAAAAAAGAAAAAGAAAGAAAGTGAAAAATGAAAGCATGACAAATATTTGTTGCAACTTTCAACCTTAGATTTACTTGGTAAGATTAACGTTAATAGATTTAATAATGAACGCATATATGCACATACTGTAACTTGGACATAAACACGCAGATGTGCATGAGAACAAGTTTTTAATAGCCATGCGCAATGTCTGTAATAGCCATTAGCACAGGTTTTTAACAGAGACAGTTAAAACAACAACAGCAACAACAATAATAACAACAAATAAACAAAAAATAACGTCCAAAACTTGTTTGTATGTTGAAGTTGTCAATAGCGTAAAGTGAAAATATTCGAGAAAAAGAAAACAGATAATGAAAAAAAAAAAAAAAAATTAAAAAAAAAGAAGATTTAAAAATGGCGGAAAATAATTAACAGGTTTTGTATACTGACTGAATAAAAGAGAGAAAAAATGGTGCAGGAAAAAATGCTGGACTTTGGTCACGCATAACAAAAAAACGACACTACATTTACATATATGTAGCCCATGACTGAGTGATTTGCACATTATATATATATATATATATATATATATATATATATATATATATATATATATATATGTGTGGTGTGTGTGTGTGTGTGTGTGTGTGTTTAGGCAACAAATTCTCTTTTAATCATGTTTCCTGAACTATAATGGAAAAGGATTGTTTATTCATTTTTCTTATTGATTTTTTTTTTGCTGGTGAGCAAGAAGTTTCAAATGTGGATTAAGGTTACATACAAACTTAAAAAGTATTAAAATTTGTAGCTTGAGTACTTAGTCATTATTAAGAACATCATGACACAATAATTTCTTGGATTCAAACTAACACCCTGATACATTGGTCCTTGATAATGACTGATAGTAGTTGAAAGTACTCGAAAAAAAAAGTAACCAAATAAAAAAGCAAAACAATTTTGAATAGTTTTTATATAGTCTTGATTCGCATTTTTTGTAACTTACCCGCCTGCCATAAAAAAAAATCTCGAATGTTTATATGTGTAAGAATCGAATTTAGATTTGTTCGAGTCGGGAAATTTATCTTTGGCTGTTGTATTTTCATTTCTTTTGTTTTGTTTTTAAAATTATATCAGAATTTGTCTTAGTTGTTTAACTAGTTCCGTTTGAATCAAATTGGAATCGATGGAATTTTTTCTCGTTCTTTTTCTCTTTCTTTTTTTTTCTCTCTTTCTCTCTCTCTCTTTCTCTCTCACACATACATGCAGATGCATGAACAAATACACACTCACACGCATACAGTCATACACACGTGTATATTATATGTATATATTTGTGTGTGTATGTGTTCACAATATCAAGTGTATTGAATATTACATGTACTTGTGAGCATTTTTTGTGAAACATATTTATCCTGAAATACTGTTGATGACGAAGCAATGCAAAACTCAAAATAGATGAAAATAATGAAAAGAAATTTAAAAGCAATTCATAATTTCATCTTTGTTTCAGACGTCATCGTCAGAGTGTATGTACCTAGAGTTCGGAAAATGTAATGAATAATAATAATAATAATAATAATAATAATAATAATAATAATAATAATTGGAGTGAAAACTCAACGAGTATATAATAAAAACACATCATTCACTTTCATTGTCTTTTTGAAACAGAGTTCTCTCCCTTGTTCTTTCCATTTTTTTTAAACATCGTTTTTTTTAAAAATACAAATTTGAAAAATTTGAAATTTTCTCCCTTTTTTCCCCCACACATTCAGGGGATTAGTATTCTTCAGGTTAACATGCAATTCTTCTTGATTCTTTTAGTAATTCATCTTTCCAGTCATTTCCCTGCGTTTTTATATCCGGTCCGAAAAAATTTCAATTAAAAAAAAACAAAAAACAAAGAATAAACTAACAAAAAACAAAAATAAAACAAACCCCCTAAAAACAAAACAAAACCAAAAAACTAAGCAAAGTAAAAACAAACAAAAATGTACTGAGAGAGAGAGAGAGAGAGAGAGAGAGAGAGAGAGAGAGAGAGAAGAGAGAGAGAGAGAGAGAGAACTCAAAAAGGAACAATATGAAAAAAATGAATGTTATAATAATGAAGAGAATATTTGCGTGCTAAATATATGTATACAGTTTTCAGTCGAATGCTTTTTATTTATTTTTTAATTAAATTTTTTTCTTTTAAATCCACCTCATTGGGTGTGCATATAATGTGTGCATGAATGTAAGGGGAGATAATCCACACCCGGTACGCATGAAAGAAACTGAATCACGTTGGGAACGGAAAGGGAATCTTTGCTCATTGTCTGTTCTTTGACTCGAAACTGTGGCCACCGAGTTCTGAGAAGGCCACTTAAAGAGTCAACATGTTTATCAGTTGAGCAACGTTCACTCAATCCACGTGTGTGTCTTTTCTGTCTGTGTGTCTGGTAAGCTGCTTAACATATATATATATATATATATATATATATATATATATATATATATATATATATATATATATATCTATCTATATATATATATATATATATATCTATATATAATTTTCAGACTGCTTTTTAAAAATTTTTATTATTTTTAATCGTATGATCTGGGAATTGAATTTGTAAATATAAGGCAAAGATTCTAATCCAAGTCTTATTGCTACCACAGACGTTATGTCTGATGTGTATATATTGTTATAGTTGGTGGGAAGGAAGGGGACTCCATTTCTTTTCTTCTGTGGTGAAGTTAACCATAGTTGTCTCCCCTAATCGACACTATATATATATATATATATATATATATATATATATATATATATATATATATATATATAATCTTCCTTCCTAACTGACCACAGTTGTTATATATTCAATAAAGCCATTACTTCATTCGTTTTTCATAACACTTTCCTTTTTCTTTATTTGTTTGCCTGTCTGTTATTAAAAAAATATTCCGAATCTTTCTTATGGATTCCTAGTCATGTGATGTTAATTGGCGGGCGTTTGAAAGATTAAGGAAACCGAAAAGAGATTGCCCTCCCACCCCCAATATCGTTACAATAAAACTGTACGTTTCCGATAATATCAATTTTATTGTAGGTGTGTAAAAGTCTACTTTGAATAATTTTTTTTCGTGATATCGCCAGGAATATATATATATATATATATATATATATATATATATATATATATATATTCAAAAATCTAATTATTTTGTTGTCAGTTATATGAAAAAAATACTAACCACATAATCGATCTATATTATAAAAAAGCCCACAACACACTAAACAGTAGCCGTTTTTTTTTTTTGTAATTGTTTTTCAACATGTCGTCGTCAGTATACTGTAATTGCAACGCATATTTATTAGTAGCCGCCGTTAAATTGCAGGCTACCATGCACATAGTGCATGTCTTTCTTTCTCTTGAGCACCAGAGTGAGAAAAAATTTACAAAATGTTTAAAAAAACCCAAAAAAACAAAAAACAAAAAAAAAAAAAAAAATTCAAACCAGATAAAAAAAAATCAGAAACGCTTGAACTTATCATTCAGAAATATGAGTGAAAAAAAAATGTTGTGAATATTTAATAATTGTATTTTCATTTTAGTTTAAAGTTTCACGTTTTGTATTCGCTTTTTTCTTTTCTTTTTAAATAAGTATCTGAAAGTCATCATCATTATTATTGTTTCAACGCTTCGAAATAAAAAAAAATCGAAGAGCTATGATATTCGTTCTTTATTTTAAATGTCTTTTAGTTTTTACTTTATAGGTAAAATCCACATTTACTCACGCAGCAAATGTAACCTACTTTAAATAAAAAATGGTTAAATTTTACCTACCCAACAGAGTTCCATCCCCTTGGTACATCAAACCCAAGGAATAGTTTTTTTTTCTTTTTTTTTTCTTTTTTTTTATTGAAAAACCCAATATTTCATTGAAGAAATGGAAAAAAAAGTGTCTTTTTTTCTGTAGATAAACCGCCATTTTAAAAAAATGAATACCGGTCGAGGGTTAAGTTTAAGGTCGTGGTTTTTAAATACTTAATGAATATTTAAAATAAAAATCATACTTTGCGCAAGATATATAAAGGGTATGGAATACTATACGGTATGTACATTTTAATAATTTTAATTTAAAATAGATCATTTTTACTGCGTGAGTGAATCATTTTTTTTTCAACTGCTTTTTTAAATTATTTTTTTTTATACAAAGAATCAGTGATACTGTTTGAAATGTTTGTCCTTTGTATCCAAATAACTTATTTCTTTTCCAAACGTTTGAAGGCATTGTCTGAGTTTTGATTTTGTTTGTTCGATTTTGAATATCTTTTTTTATGGTTTGAAAAATAAAAATAGAAATAATAATAAAAAATCCCAACTAAATTCTATGTGTTAAAATGAGCTTATATACATTAGTGCACACTAGGATTTTGTGTGTAATGCTGTTTTCTTTCTTTTTCAAATTAAAAAAAAATTCTTATTTTGGGATTTGAAATTTTTTTTTTTTTGGCGCGTTTTAATCTAATACTTCTAAAATATTTTTTAAAACTTCTTTGGTGTTCAGTCGTCTGGCTCTGATTTGCATCAAGACTTGCTCAATACTCCACCATAATATTTTTCCGCGAATAAGTGAAGATATATTATCGTATACGCATAAAATCGTTACGTTAAGAAATTTGATTCCAGATACTTCCATAACCATTTCCTCTTTTTTTCTCTCTTTTTTTTTTTCCTTTTTTCTTTTATGTCTTTTGGCGAAGTTCTGAAGTTCCGAATTTCTGAAGTTCCAAATTTCTGAAGTTCCGAAGTTCTGAATTTTCGAATTCGCATGACTGGAGTAAATTGTTTTAGTGTGAATTTTGTGTATAATTTTGGGGGTTGCATTTAGTGAGAAGATCCTATGTTACTCTTTATATATATATATATATATATATATATATATATGAAGTTTGGTTGTGGGAGTGAGATATTTTTAATAGATTCTTTTCTTTTTTTTTCTTTTATATTTTTCTTCTTCAATACTTATCAGAAAAGTGAATTCCTGGTCAGTCAGTCTGTCTGCCTGTCTATCTGTCTGCCATTTCTTCCGCTTCTGTTTCTTTCTATATTCTTGTTAATCCTGATTGGTAACATCCGTATCGATCATCAGAGAACTGGCTTCGATTTGTTCATTACAGATCGGCCAATAATACTCACACACACACGCAAACACGCACACACATACACACACACTTAGGCATACGTATCCACTTCCCGCACACACACACACACACACACACACACACACACACACACACACACACACACACGATTCTTTAGAAACCAGTAGATGTGGATATAATTAACACAAGCACTGGTGGAGACGAAAGTCTATGATAGTACATTCACACGCTCGCAATCTACGAATGCTTGTGAGGCCGTTAAAATCTGTTTTGTAGAAAAATAATCCGTTAAAATGGAGCCGGAAGCCGATGATAAATTCATTTTGTGTCATACGTCAAAAGTTTTTTTTTTCTTTTTTATTCCGTACTTTTCTTTGAGTCTTGGATATTTCTACTTTCTCAGAAGTAGACGGTAATCTCCGGTCTGTCATCTATCAAACAGTTGTCATAGATATTCGGTACCTGCAAAGACAAAAACGAAAGAAAAAGGTCAAAACACCTATATTAACTACTCAAGTCTTTCATTAACAATACAAAATCAAGGAACTTCAATATTGATATTACTTTTAGGATTAAAGAAATATTTATTACATGATGATAAGTTTGTATCTTGTACGGATGAAATGATTAATAAATTACTTTGAGTAAATTTATCAATATTTGTTGTTTTTATTACTGATTCGGCTGAGGCATTCTCCCCCTTTCTTTGTGTAATATAATGGCATGATGTCACTGTATACAACTATCATTGGTGACTCTAGGTGTGACGATCTGTAAGTGATCCCTATGTCGCCTGGTGCAGGTTTAGTAAGTGCAGGTGCCATTGGAGACTCTTGGAGAGAAGTTGGAGCGTAACCAAACCGTCCCTTTTCCCGAAACCGTGCTAATATAAACATAGCCTTCCTACCCAATAGTTCAATGATATATCACATGATTTGCTGTGGCTATGCTACAATGAATGATGTCGTCAGTAACAAAATTGATGGTCCCCCCCACTCTCTCTTTATTTCTCTTTCTCTATCCTTAGAACGGTTGACATAAGCTGGAAACATTATTATTCCCCCATCCCCACAAAAAGGTTAAGTAGTACTTCAACGATTCCTCTACAGGCTTTAAATAACCCACGGAGATTGATATGCCATTAAACATAGAAATCAAGCCATTGACTACCTCCAGTGGGCAACACAAACAGCTGACAGGCGAAAAGGTTATTTTACATTTTAACAAACTAAACAGAGTAAGCGGCATCAAAACCAGATTTTACAAGAAATTCTTAGTTATCCTAAATCTCGAATCTTCTTTTATTTGCAATAAAAAGACATATCTGTTCTGCACTGGTCTTATTAGCCATCTGCGGGTCTTTATTTGAAATGGAGCTGAGGTCTGAGTTTGCGAAGTCAAAGTAAAAACAAAACAAAATAACCGGAGAAAAGGATAATTGGCTTTTTACTGATATATTTTCTAATTTATTGCTGACATAAGTTGGTATTATTTAATTGTCCATTAATCTTTGTTTTCACCACGAAATATATGTTAAATATGTGGTAAGACAAACATTCGTCTCCAAGAGCAAAGCGCTGAACTAGAGTGACTACCTTATTGAAAAACACCTTCAGGGACTATGATGTGTGCGTCAATTTTGACGCTGAATCATCAAGATTTAGATCAATTAAAGGATCGATACAACTTCAGTCATCAGTGAGAGTCAGACAGCAACAAAAGAAAATCAAGCTGAATAAAAGTAATAGTTTTAAACTCTTGATAGAAGGATGCAGCTTTCTCACCAGGAGATAAGAAGGTTAAAAAAAATGTTTTTAAAAGATAAAAAAAAAAAAGAAAAAGAGAAAGAAAAAAGAAAAAAGAGAAATCGGATTTTCACTCCTGATTTTTCCCCATAAAATGCAGACGGCTGAAGAATATACCAGCCGAAAGATTGTGCTAAAAACAACAATGAAGATGATAAATTGAAAAATAAACTGAGTATATCAATTCTTTTATCGAAAATTTTAAATTAACCTTTTGATTTTGAAATAGACTCAATGGTGTTTACTGATTCTCACCCACTTGTCAAAAAGAAAGAAAAAAAAGAAAAAAAAGAAAAGATACACCTGGTGACAAAAACTAATTCATTCACAGGAAAAAATCCAATTCAATTTTTGAAATAAAATTTATATAATCAAGAAGAAAAACCGGAGAAAAATAAACAAAAACTCTTATCAAAATTTGATTATTACTGAATTCTATCAAATCTTTAGCAGATGTTTAAAATGCATGTGCAGTTGAAAATATTTCGATTTATAAAAGTATGAATTTTGAACCTCTGTAGGGATACAATAAATAATTATCTCCAGAAGAGAATTGGCACTCGTAGGGTGTCACATAATAGTTTCAGAAACCCCTTCTCGACCTCTTTTTGCCTCTATTCTTTGAACAGTAGATATATTATCTTTGACCATATCAAATGACGGTCAGGCCACAAGTTTATATGACCTATACTTGTCAAGTAAGCCTTTTTCGTTTTGCACCCTTTCTACGTACTGCTTGTTCATATATCAGAATAACATGGGACCCGTTTATGAATTATTTCTTTCAATACTACTTGAATGCATCTTATGTATATAAAAGGTTAGATGATTTTATATGTGTGAATTTATTTTGTCTTTTCTTCCCTTTTCACGGATATCATCATCATCATCATCATCATCATCAAGGCGTGCCAACAGCATAGATTCTTTTGAATCTCTCTTGTCATCCGTCCCTATTAGCCAACGCCTTTACTAAGTCCTCTTGACGACATCCAGTGTTCGCACTGAGCTGGTAAGTTTTTGCTGGTCGGCCTCTACTTCTGCGTCCATGCGTATATGAATCTGATGGAGAACATCGCTAATGAGCTCGTCCTTACTTTTTCTTAGATAATCTGTCATATGAGAGGTAAGTGGCCATTCAGCTGCCAGGATTTATTCAAAACAGCATGCGTAGTTCCCATCTAGCCTTTATCCGAGCGTTTCGTTAAAGACTCAGTGGTGCAACCATACAGTAGTCCTGACATGGCTACAGCTTGGAAGAATTCCTGTTTTGTTTTAGCAGAGATCCGATTTCCAGACAGTCGTAAACCTGTCAACACTTATTTACTTAGTTTAGCTTAGTTGTGGCATAAGGCCGGAAGTATGGGGCTCTCAGTGGGAATTTAAGTCACTTACAAGAGTCTGTTAATCCAGCTGGCTAACTATAGCACCACATCAGGTGTCCATTATCCAGTCAGTAGCAATTCATGCCTTACCAATGCGTAGACTGATAGCGTTTTCAGTTGATGAGATATTGCTACCGAGATGTACGAACTGGTTTACTAATTTCAGTGTCTTCCCTTTTAATCAGGAGATGGTATCAGCTTTATTAAAACACATGAACTCTTTGTATCTGAGTTCAGGTAGAGACCAATGTTTCTTGCTGCCTGCTTCAGACAATGTAAAGAATATTCAACTTGAGCAAGAGTATTTGCAAGAAGCGCTAATTGAGTTTACTTTGTTTTTCCTTCCGTTGTGTTCGGTGTTTGTATATTACGGATTTACTTATGCGAATATTAGTCTTTGGGGGACAAGAGACTCGACTAAATATCATCCCTGCTACCAAGCATTTCAAATACTGGTGACCCCGACGAGATGTGAACACGCAACCCGCTTCCAAGATTCCAATACCCCAATAACTTCGCTTCTGTTTTATGTAGGAAAATAGTTGTTACATAAGATTTTTCTCCAATTCTTGATATTTTTAAAATAAATAAAAATTTATGAAAATTGATTCGAGAGTTTTTTTGCCGATGTGTATCAATTTTTGACAAGGGTGTGGTTCGTTCATGTCTACAGCTTTTCAAAAAAGAATTAAGCTTAAACATTATTCCTCACTTCCCTTATAATAATTGAATTGTTCATATTTTTTTATTTTAAAAGTAAAAGAAGATGAACAATTATCAATATATTACTTGTAAAGCTTGAAGCAGGTGTATACCGTCTCCACATAAGTGTCTGCTGTGAATTAATTGGAACTTCACATGGAAAATCATTGTAGAACTGAGAAGTTTTGTTATTTTGTTAAAATGAAATACTGAAGCCATTTCACTTAAATGAAATACGGAAGTCATTTCACTTAAATGAAATACGGAAGTCATTTCACTTAAATGAAATACGGAAGTCATTTCACTTAAATGAAATACGGAAGTCATTTCACTTAAATGAAATATTGACGTCACTTCACTTAAATGAAATACTGAAGCCATTTCACTTGAATGAAATACGGAAGTCATTTCACTTAAATGAAATACGGAAGTCATTTCACTTAAATGAAATACGGAAGTCATTTCCCTTAAATGAAATACGGAAGTCATTTCACTTAAATGAAATATTGACGTCACTTCACTTAAATGAAATACTGAAGCCATTTCACTTAAATGAAATACGGAAGCCATTTCACTTAAATGAAATACGGAAGTCATTTCACTTAAATGAAATACTGAAGTCATTTCACTTAAATGAAATATTGACATCACTTCACTTAAATGAAATACTGAAGTCATTTCACTTAAATTTTCTACTTTTATTACTTCTGGAGAAAAAAAATTTTAACTGATCAATTATTTTGAATTTTCTAAATTTTCATTTTCATCAAATTTTATCTGCTTTTTCTGAAAAATGCATCATGGTCAATGTTTCTGATTTGGACTAAGTTTCGGAGTCTTTAGTTCTATACGGAGCTTAGAAAATTTATTTCTTTTCTTTATTTTGTCGACTTTGCTGTCCCGGCTGACTATAGAATAAAACTGAAAGAATGTGAAAAGAAGGATAAGTACCTCGACCTTGCTAGAGAATTGAAAAAAACTATGGAACTTGAACGTGACAATTATACCAATTGTGATTGGTGCTTTTGGTACAGTAACTAAAGGATTCTTAAAGAAACTGGAGGACTTGGAAGTCGGCGGACGAGTGGAGACCATCCAAACGACAGCATTATCATATTTACCCAACCCCTCCGCTCGGGCAGGATATGACACAAGGTCATTTTTTAAGCGGAGTTTAACAGGTTTGAATTCAGAGTTTTCCTTCTCCTAGACTAGTTGCCTCACCAAGGCTGAAGAACCTAGTCTGCCCTACTATTTACCCATAGCTGGCGGGATAATAATTGGATTCATACCTTTCCCAAGGGTATTAGTGCTATGTGAAATCCAATCAGTCCAGGATTTGAACTCGTGTCGCCGTGTCCAATTCCTGCGACGATAACCTTTACACCACGGGCACCTCCAAACGACAGCATTATTGAGAATGGCCAGAATACTGAGAAGAGTCCTGGAGACTTGCTGTCACTCAAACTCCAGTAAAAGACCATCAGCTAACGCTGATGTGAAAAACTCAAAAGGAGTAAATAATAATCCCGGCCCGAAGACAGAACCTAGTAATAATTAAAAAAAAAACCCGACCCCACCCCAAACCCCAAAAAACAAAACAAAACAAATCAAAAAACCATGCCGAATAGTGGACTTTGCCGTCCCGACGAACGACAGAATGAAAATCAAAGAAAACGAAAAGAGAGACAAGTACTTTGACCTTACCGGAAAACTAAAAAAGCTGTGGAACATAAAGCTGATGGTGATACCATTTGTTATTGGTGCACTTGGAACGATCCCCAAAGGCTTGACCAGGAGGCTGGAAGAGTTGGAAATTGGAGGATGTCTAAGACCATCCAAACTACAACACTATTGAGATCGGCCAGAATAGTGCAAAGAGTCCAGGAAACCTGAGGAGACTTGCTGTCACTTAGACTCATGTGAAAGACCATCAGCTAACGCTGGTGTAAAGAAATCACAAGGAATGATAATAATTATAACATTTCTAATATGTATATGCTAATTGTTATTTCTAATATTTGCGATAATGGTTGTAATATGTGCATTCTGATAGCCTTTTCTCTTAGTAATTATCATATCACTTCTCATATGCAGATCTGATTGTTATTTCTAATTGTATATATTAATAGATTAAGCCCTTGTTAGTTCTCACGACCGTTACGCTTGGAGAATAATCCTATTGGTCGGAACTAGGTTTGCAAGAACCAATCAAATTTGGTGTCTTATGCAAAGCTTTATTAGGCATCATGACCAAAGTAAGTATGTTTTCCTTAAGTAACTTTAAATCAACTGAAATTTAACGAGGCCACATAAAAGTTACGCGCACTGTCTTTTTTAAAAAAATCCATGAAAATGAAATAAGAGTAAAATTTTCATGAAAATTTCGATACTTTTTCACCTTTAGATGAATTCATGTTTAAAACAGGTTTTTCCTAAAATATATTCGGGGAAATCCTTTTTTTTTTTTCACCTGATCGGCCCTCTACCCCTATTTCATTTTACGAAATCTGAAAAAGATATATTCTAGATATACTACTTAAAAATATTTCTATAAATATAAGAGTCTGAATAATAACTGTGATGAAATTTTGGAAATTCTTAAATTTCCAATTCTTTTAAAAATGGCCCTGAATTCTGAAATAAAAAGTGCTAAAAAGGCCATAATATTATATATGGAAAAAATTTACTTGATCTTTTAAATTGATATATATCTTACATTTTGTTGAATTACAAAGAAAAAAATTACATAGAAATTAATTTTCAAGAGATTTTAATTCCTTTATTTGATTAAATAATTTAGAATTTTTAATGTTTAAAAATCCATTTTTTCATTATGTTAATTGATCGATGGTGTTTATTTTAGATGTACATTAAAATCAATTAATAATGAAAAAAACGTTTTGCAAAATCCGTGTTAATTTTTACTGGTCTCAGCAAGTACATATTATAATATTTCATCTTATCATAATGGAGATTATGCGTCAGTCTTTCTTCGAAACTACGTGACCACTGACGTCACAATTCCCGTAATTTTTTATGTGACATATTTCAACGATTATTTAATCATCATAACTATAATCTTAGCATTTTATTTATTAACGGTGTCTCTTTGAAAGTCTATCTGAATCAGATTTGCCTCAAAACAGCCCACGTCATCAATGTGTTGAAAATCTTACAAGGTGTGCTATATATATATATATATATATATATATCACTTAGTGTTATTGTTTTCTATTATTAGCGTATCAATGCAGACTTATGTACGATCTCATAGAAATCAATTAAAACAAAATAAAAATAAGTAATATGGGTTCTTATTTAGTTCCATTATTTTTTCTTATTTAATATATTTTATTACATTAAATCTTAAACACTTGTGACCCGAAAGTACATGTTTTTGATAGTTTGGCCTAGCGGTTAGAGTGTTCGCCAATGGCCCGGGAGACCTGGGTTCAATCCCAGGTCGAGTCATACCACAGACTCAAAAATGGTACTTGATGCCTCCTTGCTTAACACTCAGCATTATAAGGTATGGATCAAGGGTAAAGTAGAGCAATCCAGGGAAGTAGTAGCGCCCTCCCCTACACCTTGGTGTAGTAGCTATCGAAAAGGGAGCCTTCGGGTTACCCTCGACTATGGTCGCCAACTTTACTTACTTGTAATCGTTCTAACATGTACATTCTAATAATCATAACTATAATGGAGGTGCCCGTGGTGTAGGAAATGAACGCGGCGACCCGAGTTCAAATCCTGGACTTGACTGATTGCATTTCTCATAGCACTAATACCCTTGGGAAGGTATGAATCCAATTATTATCCCTCTAGCTATGGGTAAATAGTAGGACAGACTAGGTTCTTCAGCCTTGGTGAGGCAACTAGTCTAGGAGAAGGAAAACTCTGAATTCAAACCTGTTAAACTTCGCTTAAAAATTGACCTTGTGTCATATCCTGCCCGAGCGGAGGGGTTGGGTAAATAGGATGTACATTCTAATAATTCTTTTTTTTTTATAGCTATTATCATATCATGTTAATATCATTATCATTTTATACTAATATTTCTTATATGAATATTATAATTGTTGTTTCTAATAGTGAACATTAGAATATCAGAACATTATTAGAATCATTTTTACTCCTTGAGAATTTTTCATTGGAGTTTGAGTGAAACAAGCCTCTTCAAGTCTCCAGGACTTTTCTCAGTATTCTGGCTGATCTCAGCAATACTGTAGTTTGGATTGTCTCCACTCGCCCTCTTATTTCCAAGTCCTCTTGTCCTTTTACTAACCATTTGGTGACTGTACAAAGAGCACCAATTACAATAGGTATAATCGTCACTTTCATGTTCCACAGTTTTTCGATTTTCTGGCAAGGTCCTGGTACTTATCCTTCTTTTCACTTTCTTTGAATTTTACTCTGTGGTCAGCCGGGACAGTAAAGTCCGTAGTTCTGCAAGTTCCCTTTTTTTGTTGTTGATTATTATAAGGTCTGGTCATCTGGCCGAAATTAGGTGATCCGTTTGTATCTCAAAATCCCAGAGGAGTTATGCTAATTATAATGTATATTTTCTAATAGTTATTTTACCGAAAAAAGTCTGAAATTGGAATTTTTCATGACATTAAATAAAGGGAAATAACTGCAGTATTTCAATTTTAAATGTTATAAATATCACAACAACAAATGAGCAAAACTTTGAGTCTTAAAATGATTTTTGCACAAGGTTTGAATGAAAGATATTGCAGGTGTTCGATTCTCGGGTTGAGTATATATTTCTTTAAATATGACAGAGAAAGATTGCTTATTCTATTTTCTCATGTGTTTTTTCATATTAAGCTTTCTCCTATCGGTGATCAAGATACAGCAAATATACTGGGCGATAAAAGAAATTGATATCATTAGGGATATCGTTTCGTAGTTTAATTATTTGACTAGTTCAAATGATCTCAAATTTTAACAGCATGTGTCGAAACAAGTCAAAATTCAACGTTTAATGTTTAAATGGCTTTTCTTTTCCAGTGAATGGCATTTCTATATAAACCCCACTAAAAAAAAAAAAAAAAAAAAAAAAAAAATCAAACATTAAAAATAAAATTTTAAGCTTCTACATATGCTGTTAAAAGTTGTAATCGTCTGAACGAAAATTTGTCAAGTTATTAGATTATGAAATGATATCGACTTCTGTGAAAATAAGATATTTTCCAATATATAAAATCAGGACGAAAAATGTCCCAACCTTTTGTTTTAGCTCGAATGATGGATACATATTTAAGGTGTCTTAATTGTTGATGGAAATTAAATTGATTAAAAAAAGACTTAATAAACATTCAATCTTTGTCATATATAATGAACCATGTCCAGAAGAAAAGTTCCTCGATATATATATATATATATATATATATATATATATAAACGCACGCACGCACAAATACATATACACACACGTTTGTGTAAGTGTGTGTATGTGTACATGTGTGTCTAATTTACAGCAATATGTAATCATATGGAAAATATATACACATACATGCACACCCACATATTTTACGTACTTCACATAATATAGATTCACAATAAAAATACACACATCAAGAATATATATATATATATATATATATATATATATATATATATAGAGAGAGAGAGAGAGAGATAAAGAGAGAAAGAGAGAGAAAGAGAGAGAGAGAGAGAGAGAGAGAGAGAGAGATACATTTATTTATAAGTATATGTTCATATAGATAAACATGTTTAACATCACGGTACTTGATAATATGGAACATATTTTGCACATTTTTTTACCTTTATATATATATACTTTTTTTTTTAATCATATGGCGAAATGAAACATGGCTATTGTTAAAGAAACACAAGGCAAGAGTTTTATACTAGCAAAACATGCACAAAAGACAAACAGCAAAGATGCATAAAGATGCACAAAGATGCAAAAATAAAACATGCGTTAAGTTCACCCATTCGGCATGAATGCATCAAGTTGTTCAACAAGGAATCACCAACTAATTTGAACTGAATAAATTAAAAGAAATCCATTGAAAAAAAAAACCCATAGTTATTATCTATTGATTTATTCAAACTGTAGTCCTCAACTTTCAGTTGCTGTATCAACGAACCTTCTTTAGGTTGCCTGTTGTATTCGATGACTTTCTCGGAAGTCCATTGACTATTTTCATTCCGCTGTCCATGTGAGGGCATATCTGGTATTAGCTATGCTTCCGTTATCACATCATTTGTTATTTAGCGTGTTCAATCCCTGCATCAGCCTTCTGATTCAATAGAACTAGCAACTTGACTGACAGACAGACAGACAGCAATTTGATGCATATGTGTGCGTAACATTTACCCATCTCAAACTGTACAGATCTGGCTTTCTATATATATTTCGTTCACACACACACACATACACACACACACACACACACACACACACATATATATATATATATATATACAATAAAATCCAAATAGGAGGAAATAAAGAGGAAAAAAACTGAAGCAGATTTTATATATATATATATATATATATATATATATGTAAATTTTTGTTGTTGGTCCAAAGAGAGAATAAAAATATTTTAAAATGGGTAGGTCCACGAAGAGATTTGTATTTTTAGAATTTATTTATTTATTTTATTCTTACATAAGTGTATGTTTCCAGCTTGTTGCTTTCGTTAGAGAACATATATACCACAAAGCCTTGTTAATGGGGTACTCAATGAGACTTGAACTCACTTGTGTTTGCAGTTTGAATGATTTTCAGTTGGTTATGGGTTTATATAGAGGTCAACCTCTCTTTATCTTCGAGTGTGTTTTACTTTAGTCTGCTTTACCCCTCAATGATATTTGATGTGTTTTTGTCGTAGTGTGTGTGCGTGTGTGTGTTGGAGTAGTTTGGGATTTCACTAAGTTATTTTTTCATTGTGTTTGTGTGAGAGTGTGTGTCTTGTAGATTTTTTATGTGTGTATGTGTGGTAGTGTGGTTTGAAATTTACTGGTAACTATTTTTTCTAATAATTTTTTCTATGTATATATACACACATCTATTTATGTTTGTATATATATATATATAGAGAGAGAGAGAGAGATAGACAGACAGACAGACAGACGGAGAAGCCTGAGAAGTATGCACGAATAACTTTTACCTATCTCAAACTGCACGGATCTGACTTTCTCTATTTCTCTCTCGTTCACACACACACACACACACACACACACACATAACATGAAGTCCAAATAGGAGGAAAACAGGAAGATTATATAGATAGATAGATAGATAGATAGAGAGAGAGAGAGAGAGAGAGAGAGAGAGAGAGAGAGAGAGAAAGAAACTTGATAGATATGTGGGCGTAACTTTTACCAATTGCAAACGGCACATGGATTATAAGAAAGGTTCCATTCAATATTCTGAGAACGTTACCGAAGACTATAGGCACCTGAAGAAGGTCAGAAGATAAAACGGCCGAAACATTGTGACAACAATAATAGGGAATGAGGACAGTTCGAATAAATCAATGTATAACGATAACGATTCGTCATCTCAGAGATTCAAATGGAAACTGACGTCATAGATTTATTTCGGGCAGTGAGTGTTCATTTCATTACTGAAAGGTAATTCATTAAACAAATAAATCTCGTGAGATCCCCGTTAAATCAATCCTGAAAAGACGACACACACACACACAAAGAAAGAAATCGGTCTTGGTGGTTCGAAAAAAAAAAATGATTTGTAGATTAGAGGCCAAGTTGCAATTAAGTCATCATATGGAATTGATGCAGGTAAATGAAAAGATTTTGCAATATTTTGGTGCGAGCTAGTTTGCGGCACGAAAATCACGTGACCGAAGCAGCTAAAGTCGTGGAAGTATCTTCCACGACTTTAACTGCTTTGGTCACGTGATGTTTGTGTTTTGTAGTGCAGAGGGGTCGGTAAGTATATACATTCAGAACTCCTCGTCCTTGTCCCAAGACCTTATTGAGGTTTTTTTTAAAAATTTATTCTTATACCCTTTCAAGTATTTCAATTTGTTTTCTAGTAGAGAGAGTGTTCACCAATGGCCAGGGAGACCGAGGTTCAATCTCAAGTCAAGTCATACCAAAGACTCAAAAAAATAGTACTTGATACTTCTCTCAGCATTATAAGGTACAGATCAAGGGTAAAGTGGAGCAATCCAGGGAAAGGAGTAGCGTCCTCCTTTACACTTCGGTGTAGTAGTTAATGAAAATGAAGCCTTTGGGTCACCCTCGACTACGGTCGCTTTACTTTACATAATAAAACAAATATTTGACTAACCAACACTAAATAACTGTAAATACTTGTCCCGACTTGCATGCACATTTGACTTATAAAGTTAGGAATAGATCTCGTTCGTAACCAGTTGATGGACCGTATTCATATATACTAATGTGAGTTAAAAGTTTTGGAATATTTTGTTAGGTGCTAGTGTATATTAAAGCTTAGTAAATGACTATTGGGATAAAATTGTGGTTTACAAAGCTTTGGTATTCGTAGTATGATTCTATACTGCATCCAGTGGTGAGGCTCATGTTCCAGAAAATGTGGAATCACCTTTTCGGTGTCACAACTCTCAAGTCAACTTCATAATTTAAAGGTTCATAATTTGTTCTTCTAACTTATGGGGAGAAAATTTACATTATCAATTAAAATAAATTATTTTCGTTAATTTGAAGGATGTTCTATGAAGCCAGAATGTTTGTCTATCAACTAAATAGCTTTTCTCCCAGATTTGTTCTTTATTTTTCATGGAGCAAAAATAGAGGAAGAAATTTTTTCTTTGAAGGTGAATCCATATATTTTTTCCACGGGTAGTATATATATATATATATATATATATATATATATGAGTGTGTGTGTGTGTTAACACAACTTTTTGCAACAGCCGGATGCGACACAAGGTCAATTTTTAAGCTGAGTTTAATAGGTTTGAATTCAGAGTTTTCCTTCTCCTAGAATGGTTGACATACCAAAGTGGAAGACCCCCGTCTGCTCAACTAGCTGGAAGGAGAATTACTAGATTTATACCTTTCCCAAACAGCCACGTCCAGGATTTGAATTCGGGTTAGAGTATCCATTCATTTTCTACGACGACAAACAGTACACCACAAGCGTTTGTTTATATATATATATATATATATATATATATATATATATATATATATATATATATATATATCTTGACTTTTGTCGATTCTGACAGTGATCGTTTCAGAGATAGGTTGCTAGTTTTGAGCAATTAGTGTTCGCCAATGGGCCGGAAGACCAGGGAACAATCTCAGGTCGAGTGCCCTCCCCTACACCTCGGTGTAGTAGCTATTGAAAAGGGAGCCTTCCGGTTGCCCTTGATTACGGTTGCCAACTTTACTTACTTATTGCTCGTGCCAGAAACAGATTACTTGGGTGAAGCAAATGTTTTGCAATGTTTTATGGACAAGTTTGTGGCGCGTATATAACGTGGCCGAAGCAGTTTAAACAGTGGAAATGTACCCGCTTTGGTTGGTAGTATCGTATTAGCCATGAGTTCAAATACCCTTGGAAAAGGTATGAATCCAATTATTCTCCCTCCAGCTATGGGTAAATAGTAGGACAGATTAAGTTCTTCAGCCTTGGTGAGGCAACTAGTCTAGGAGAAGGAAAACTCTGAATTCAAACCTGTTAAACTCCGCTTAAAAATTGACCTTGTGTCATATCCAGCCCGAGCGGAGGGGTTGGGTAAATATGTATTAGCCACCGTGAGTGATTAGAAAGCTGCACTAATGAACTTGGAACGTGGTCTAAATCGGGAACTTATATTTAACAAGTTCGAACTGGACCATAACGCCGTTTAAGCAAACAAAAAAAAAATTCGTTGTGTGAAAGATGAAAATGCGGTTGATTAGAATACAGTAACCAGATGGATAAAGAAATTTTGTTAGGCTTGCAAGAACCTCGATTATCAAGCAAGATCACGTTGATCAAAAGCCGTAGATTTCAAGCCATAGAGGCAATTCAGCAATAACACTCTGAGAGTATCCGGCGAGTTCACATTCACAGAGTCCAGTGTGGTTCGTCACTTTCATGACCTCGGCAAAACCATCAAAGTGTGCCTCGTATTACCAAAATATTGCAAAACGTTTGACTCATTGTAATTGAAATATATACGAGGTGCATACGATAAGTTTTCAGACTTTTTTTCGTATGGGCATTTAAAATTGAATATACCAATCTCTCTATAATTTTTCTACTTCTGCTGAGTGTTCAATTGGAAATACATTCAGAAGTCATATTTATACATTGGTCCTACAAGCAAAATTTCGTTTCGACAATAAACTTAACATCAATTTGATCGAAAAAAAAAACCAAAAACAAAAAACAACTAAATGCTGACGTTTTTTATACGAATTTCCAAGGTATGTGTTGGCAACTCTCTGGAGTACTAAACGATACCAATTTATAGAAGTAGTTATAAGCAGTTATTTATAGAAGTTTGAATAAGCAAACAGCTGAAAAGTATTATTCTTCCCTCAGGGCAACGGGATTCTGAATGTTCATAAGAGTTAGAAGATGAATTCCTTTCGGGTAAATACCGCAAAAGTTCACTATCAAGCGCTACAGAACGCCGAATTTTCAATATTTCTTCCTATTTCTTCCTTAACCCTCAAAGATTTTAAACATTTTGCAAACTTGAAAATGGCTAATCGGCAAACTGAAAGCGCTTGATCACACAAATACAAATGGTGTCTATAATTAGACGCTATCTGCATTCTTTTCGTTGTGAATATCTGATGGAGAAAATGAAATGGAGTTATTTTCGATCGCTTGTAATTAATTCTTGTTGAAAAATGCCCAATAATCTATCTGTCTATCTATCTATCTATCTCAAATCATGCTAGACTGCTTGCGTTTCACATAGGGCTAATACACTTAGGAGGAGTATGCATCCATTTAACTGTTATCCTCCAGCTATAGATAAATAGTAGGGCAGACTATCTCTTTAATCTTGGTTTGGCAACCTCTCTAGGTGAAGGAAAACTCTGAATTCAAACCTGTTAAACTCCGCTTAAAAAATCGACTGCTTGTAGGGAGGATTTAGTATCTATCTATCTATCTATCTATGTCTTTTCATATATATCCCAATTTTGAATTTATCAATCCATTTATCTATCAATCTATTTATCAATTAAATAATAATTTGCCTTAATCTTTTATTTGGGATGTAGTGTAATATTTGAAAAGAGTTAAACCGTTGCACCCAGAAACAGTTGGGTCAACAACGTAATTGATAGTTACTGAACCAAGAGTTCATTTGAAAGCAAGAACCCCGTAAGAAGATTGTAGTCAGTTGAGTAAAAAATAAAAAAATTAGATTTTAACTTTAATCGGTTAGCCCAGAGCAGTCGAAAGCCCCATGATTTTCATTTGTGGTCCAGGCAAATCTTGACTGACATACGAGTCGGTTATGTAATCGAAAAACATCTAAGTTGAATAAGGAATGTTCCCACAAGAAGAAAATGGCTTTGTTGTTCATCCTAGCAGAGAAGATAGATCAACCAGTAAAGGACATGGAACAGCGTCGGGCAAGAAAGAAAATAGAACTGCGTGGGAGAGAGAGAGATCCAGTGACCACAGTCCGAAAAGACTAGATATCTATCTATCTAACTATGATTATATATATCAAGACCCCCAAACCCCCAAAAGGGTATCCATTTTCTATGTAGATTTTGTAAGATTCTGGGACTTTTGTTTTCTTTTGTTCTTACATGTGACTGTCTGGTTCTGTTTTCTTATTTCCACCCCCACACAGACATATATATATATATATATATATATATATATATATATATATATATATATATATATATATATATATATATATCCCCACTCGCGCGTTTTTGTTATTCAGAGTGTGTTTCCATCTATAATTTTTTGTGATAACACTTTTCTCAGATTTTTCTTTTAAATGCCCTTCTTCGTGTCATGGACTTTCCAGATGACTTAACAGAAATAAAAATTTATGTTATCGGAAACTTATTAAATAAAGCTCAATAATTATAGATTGGTGAACATGGCATATTTCAATGACGTATTAGAAATGGAATGTTTTGCTATTTTCGCGGGAAAAATAAAAAACATAATTTATTATTGCACGTATAAACAAAATTTAAAAAGTTATATTAGGAAATCAGAAAAGTGCTCAATATCGGCTAATGGAGCAGGATAAAGCCTAGAATAATTTTTTGTTCGCCTACCACTCAGTGACTCTCTCATAACGATCAGTTTCATGCCTTTTTGGGGGATCGGGGATGAAAGATAAAAAACAATCGTTAGAGGAGGACAACCTTTGAGAGCTGTTATCATCAGCCATTTTTAGGTTATATATATATATAACCATCCTGGCGGCAACACCCCACAAGGCACCAACTATACGGCCACCTGCCTCCCACCACGAAAACTATCCAAGTTAGACGAACCAGACAAGCAGGACACTGCTGGAGAAGCAGGGACGAGCTCATAAGTGATGTACTCCTATGGACCCACACATATGGCCGGGCAAAAGCAGGACGACCAGCTCGAACATACATTCAGCAACTATGTGATGATACGGGATGTAGCCCTGAAAACCTGCCAGAGGCGATGAACGATAGGGAGAAGTGGCGAGAGAGGGTCAGGGATATCCGTGCTAACGACACGACATGATGATGATGATGAAGATATAACCATAAGTAAATGAATTAATTTTCACTTTGATGACTGCAGACAAATAACGAAACATGTCAATCTGATTTTTCAAAATGCACTTCTCATTTTAAATCTTACTCATGTATTCTGTCTCGTCTCTTCAGAGAATTAAAACCGTGACAATAAAGTCTATACATGAGTAATTAAACTGAGTAGTGACCGTCGAAAAAGCATGGAGAAGGGGGAAAGAAAGTACATAAATATAGAGATGATATATACATTATATATATATATATATATACAGAGAGAGAGAGAGAGAGAGAGAGAGAGAGAGAGAGAGAGAGAGAGATTTGTGGTGTTAGAATGAAGTGGAACAGGCGTTCTCTACCAATGTACACATGATTTCTACAGAGGCACACACAAGGCACCCCCACCAAAAAAAACAAAAACAAAAAACAAAAAAAAAAAACAAAAAAACCCAAACAAAACAAACAAACAAAACAAAACAAAACAAAAAAAAAAAACAAAACAAAAACAAAGAAAGAAAAAAAAGAAAAAAACCAACAGACCCCACCCCGAAAAAAAAAAAAACGAAAGAAAACAAACAGACAAACAAAAACAAAAAAGATTATCAAAGCGTTGCTGATTAACTAAACTGTGTTCTACTTCTATATCATGTAGAAGCCGATTTGGCTAACAGAAAACAGAAAGTGGCATTTTTTAGGGGCCTGGAAGATATTTCATAAAGCAAAAAGAAAAAGAAAAAGAAAAAGAAAGAAAAACTGAAAAAAAAAAAAAAAATCAGTGCGTATAACTATATTTCATCTACATTTTCAATGTTCTGTTTTTTTTCTTCTTACTTTTCCAGTTTCCATATTTATGCAAATCATCAGAATTTGTTAAGGTTTGGCGGATTCCTGTAGATATAAGAATTAAGAATCGAAATTTAAGTTATTCTAAAATACATATTAAAAAAAATACTCTATTGGTCTACATATTTATCATCATGCGACACGGGGTTGATTTTAAGCGGAGTTTAAAATATTTGAATTCAAAATTTTTCCTTCTTCAAGACCGGTAGCCATACCAAAGTTAAAAAAGCCCAGTTTGCCCTACTATTTATGCCAGCTGAAGAAATGCAAAAAGCCTTGTTTAGGATTTGAACCTTCGTACTGATATTTGAATTTGATTTTCGATGAGTGTAAATTCATCTGGTATGAGGCTAAATAAGGAGAATGGGATTAGATGGAACTGTGTCAGTCTTCCAACAAGGGCTGTCCTCATGTATATATATACTCTGTTTCGATTTCGAAGTTATAGAATAGGTTTTTATATATTAAGACAATTAATTTTACACAATAAATTCTTTCAGTTTTAATAAATGTCATGTTCATAGGCATATAAACAGTTATGCCGGCCTCGATACTCTTTGAATACTACTTTCTTTTTTCTTTTTCCATCAGCCTGATTAAGCAATGTTCCTTATATGTATAACACACACACACACACACACACACACACACACACACACACACACACACACACACACACACACACATATATATATATATATATATATATATATATATATATATATATATATGTGCTTGATTACCATAGACATAGAGGCAAGGTCGATTAGCAAGTGTCCTTTTTACGCCATACAGCCATCTGACCAAGAGCTTATATATATATATATATGTATATTCGCCAATGGTCCGGAAGACCGGTGTTCAGTCCCAGGTCTAGTCATACCAAAGACTCAAAAAATGATATCTGGATTGCTCCACTTTACCCTTGACCCTTAGTGGAACAAGGGTAAAGTGGAGCAATCCAGGGAATGGAGTAGCACGCACCTCTACACCTCGGTGTAGTAGCTATTGAAAAGGGAGCCTTCAGGTCACCCTTGACTGGGGTTGCCAACTTTACTTATTTTATATATATGTTTGCGAGTGTGTGTGTCTGTGTGTGTATGTGTGTTCACACACAGACACACAGACACACACATATATATATATAGTTATTAACACGATAAATAGTGCACACTCATACACATTCACATTCACTATTTACGGGAACTATATATATATATATATATATATATATATATATATATATGCGTGTAACTTTGGTGAAGTCAGATACTATGTATGAACACCCAAGACAATTCATACATATATATATATATATATATATATATATGTGTGTGTGTGTGTGTGTGTGTGTGTGTGTATGTATGTATGTATGTATTGAAATAAACTGAAAGAGAAACAGAAAACAATAAAAAATAAATAAAACATTGGTCGAATTCTGTATGAAGAGATAGAAATTAAACACGCTCAAATGTTTATCAATAATGAATGAAACGCTTCATTATGCAAAGCGTATATTTTTGTGTTTATGGTAACGTCTTAATAAAATCATTTTTCATGTCAATCCTTCGATTCCAAAAATTAAAAAAAAAACAACAAAAAAATTCAACCTGATGATTTTTGTAGTCAATATACTACACATGACAATGAGTAAACTTGAAGAAATGCAAGAAAAACATGCATTACCAACAAATGCTCTGAAATTTATATATATATATATATATGTGCATACAATCAATGTTGAAAATAACATGCTAGACAATTATTCACATATATAACTTCAAAACAATGTCTACGTACATACAGATTTTTACACATATATGAATGAATATACATAATGAGACATACAGACAGACCAATCGATGTAACACTATACCAACGCACCAAATAAGGATTTTGTTTTATTGGTAAATTATTCTATTGCTGAATAAAATAGAATATATATATATAAATCTGATTTTATGGACATTTCATAAAAAAACTAAACAAAACAAAACACGAAAAAAGAAAAAAAGCGATGGAGATTTATATTTATTTCTGCACTTTCTAAGTATTTAGTTGTGCAAGTCAAAGGTTTTGCAATATTTTGGTAACGTGTAGTCTGCAGCTCGTGTATCACGTGGCCGAAGCAGTGTCAGCTGACGTAGATACTCGCTGTAGTTGGCAGTGTCGCGGTAGTTAATGCGCTGACACGTTATGTCACCCCAGGTGTGATTTGAGAGTCGCACAGATGAATGTGAAACGTAGTCTTATTTGGAAACTCAAGCTCTATGAGTTCGAACTGCCGAAGCAGGCAAAAATATTTGTCGAGAGAAAGATAAAGGCCTAGTTGATCACACTACAGTAACCAAGAAATTCCGTCCGGCTTAAAAAAAAAAAACCTCGACAATCAGGCAAGGTCAAGTAAGTCTACAATCATAGATTCTGGTAGGTTATCGTCGTAGGAAATGGACACGGCGACTCTTGTTCAAATCCTGGACGAGGTTGTTTGCATTTCAAATTGAGCAAATGCCATTGTGAAAGATATGAATCCAACTATTCTCCCTTCAGTTATGGATAAATAGTAGGGCAGACTGGCTCTTTAGCCTTTGTATTGCAACCAGTCTAAGAAAATGAAAACTCTGAATTCCTTGTGAAAAATTGACCTTGTGTCCCATCCTGCTTGTGGGGAGCGGTTGGGTAAATGAATATAATCGTAGATTCCGAGGCTGTACGATAGAGGCAAATTCGGTGAGTAGTGCCTGGAGAGTATCAGAAAAGCTCGGCAATTTACAGTCCAATGTGGTTCGTCACGTTCATGACCCCGACAAAAAGACCCTGAGTTGGCGAATTATCCCTCCCGTTGCCAAAATATCGTAAAACTTTTGTTCAGCCTAGTAAAAATAGTAGTTAAAATAATATAGTAATTTTTTCATTAATTATTTTCACAAATGTTATCCTTAATTCTAGTTGCTTTGTATTGCCTCAAACTCCAAGCGTAACGTCTATGAGAGAGAGAGGAACAGTGCACACCGAATAAAGAATAAGAATCCAGTGAGACGTGTTGAACTCACGTTACCTTGTACCTCGAAGAAGTCTAGTTTCACGTACCAGCTGCTTTACAAACACAACGAAAAATATACTCTTACAATCTCTTTCACTGGTACTATAACTTGATTTGATCATGGTGGCGCTACTCAAAAAGCGTATTTTAAACAGCAAGAGCTTGACGGAGCCCATCCCTCTCCAGGTCAACAGCTTGTTTGATTTCAAAGTGTTCCTTCTCTTCGACTGTTTGCCGAACCAAGGCTAAAGATTCCAGTCTTTCCTGTTATTCTACCCCCTTCTGGAGGGAGATTTGTTGAATGCATACCTTTCCAAAGGGTATTAGCGCTATGAGAAATGCAAACAGCCTCGTGCAGGATTTGAACTCGGGTAGCTGTGTCCACTTCCTACGACGATAACCGTTACATCAAGAACGCCTCCTTAAATTACTTGATTGTAAAACAATAATAACAAATGTAGCTTTGACCATTCGGAGAGAGTGTTATTTGAAATCCTGTGATACCAGCCATGTTCTTGCAACTGAATCGGTAAAGCAGCTACTTACATAGAACCAGGAGACGTGACTATTGGAGTAAGCTGCGACAAAAATCCACACGTATGATGTTTCAATGGCTTATCAACCTTGGGAGTTAATTTCATGCCAAAATCATCCTTGTAGAAGGACAATAGTTGTCCTATTTAACCTATAGCTTAGAGAACAAGAAAGTTTATACCCTTCCCAACGATATTTGTCCGAAAGTGAACGAAATAGCTCAACAAAAGATCGAACTCGCTCACTACAGTGTCGTTTGACAGCATTTTAGCCATTACGCCGCGGCCTTAATTAAGTTGAAGAATAATATTAGTCAAAATCATTTAAGACATGATCGACAAATCTTCGTGCAAAAATAGATAAAAGAGTAATTGTACTATATTCACAATTAACGCTATGTGCGAAATGGACATATAATGTTCATAACGATAGAACATAGGAATCTCAGAAATTATTAACTTTGAGTTAAAGGTTTCGACGTAAGGAGGAGAGACACAATCTTCTATGCTGTCTTATTCGTTTGGCCCCCAACTCGAGCGGCCCCCAATTCGAGCGACCCCCATAGGGCGCACGTTCGCCTCGCGCCTGCGAGCTCCAAAAATCGATCCTTCTCGTTTGGCGTCTAGTACCCGACCCTTATTTTCTTCAAATTTTCACACAAACCTCTGCGCGCTTCCGGTGCGTGACGTCACCCGCACCCTGTCACCCAGTATCGTCTCGGATTATTATGACATCTGAGTGACACCTCCATCCGCCCGCGCGCACCCGCGTTAACACCTGCTTCAATGTTGCCTCTAACTAACCCATGTGCTGAGCCGAAAGGTTCTCAGCCTAACTAAACTCAAAGGCATGAACCTAAATCCCTCGGCTATTTTATAACAGTAATTATATCTTAAGATTTTTAATGTGTGAAGAAAAAAATTTAACATGATGTCCAGGATATACAAAATTATTTTAAGAGTTTACGATAAGGTTTCAACACAATTAAAAAAAAGATTAAATACTTAACTTAGTGTATCCAAATTTGTTACGTTGGATCGTGCTAATACAGGATCGGTCTTTATATATATATATATATATATACACGTGACATGTCTAGAATGTAATAAGACGGATTTTTTATTTTTCAGGTTGGCAACATTGATTGAAAATAATCTGATTAATGTTGATGTTGATCTTAGCTTATTAGAATTCTCATTGTATAATCATGCATTATAAATAAGTGTATCTATTTAAGCGTATTACAGATATGGGGCACGTTACGGTAACACTTCTATCGCCGTTACACTGTACTCTCTGAGAACAGCTTTGGGACTCAAAAGAACATTCCCGTAGTACCTCAACTCCTTGTTCCTCTGATCAGGGGTTATGTTTCCTGTTCCCTCCAATATCAAAACCCAGTTCCATGGTCGCCATTTGGGAATCGTTGAAGACATGCAATAGGTTGTGACAAACGAACGAGAGGCAGTGTCAGTTGAAAACTTACAGCATTGTTCCAAGGCGCGGGAACAACCTCTTTGTCGATTTGTGGTTTCCTTAGGGAATTGTTTTGAAGGAGATAATGTTGATTTTTAATAAGACAACTATTTTTTGTTCAATCAGTCTTATTACTTTTTCGACATATTTCATATATATATATATATATATATTGGTAGATAGATATACAAATATAGACATAAAGAAAGAGAAATTCACAGATCAATACATAGCACATACAATATCAATACCGGTAAATTTCCGGAGCTCATCGCACCAAACACTTTAGAGGAAAAATATTCATGCAACTATTAAACTTTGCAGTGGTATAAACGATTAATTTTATTGAAGATGACTCGGAAGTCCCAAAATGAATTGTTCAGAACTAATAAGCCATATTTTTGATAGATTTATTTTGGGACTTGGTAAATTAAGGTACACTTTCGTATATTTGAAATTTGACAGATATGAAGCTCAGCCAACATTTCGTTTCGAAAAAGCTTGACATGCATATAGTGCGACTGAAGCAGCAGCAGCAGAAGCAAGCATTTTAGTGGTAAGAAACGGAAACGGAAACGACGCCATGTTTTAAAAAATGGAATGATGCTTGAAATGATTGGGTGCTTGAGTGTAGTATGATAACGTGGCTCTAAGAGCGAAAGGGTGTGTGCTTGTATGGAGTGGGGGAAGGATAGAGAAGACGAAAGAAAGAAAGAAAGAAAGAGAAAAAGAAAATGAACAGAAAAACAGGAAAAATAAAAAAAGAATTAGAAGGGAGGGAGAAAGATGAAGGACGGGAAGAATAGAAAGAGGGAAAATATTGAAGGAAAGAGAAGAAAAGCAAGAGGAAGTGAAATATGAAGAGAGAGGAAGAAAGGGATAAAAATAGCGAGAGAGGGAAGTAAGCAGA
Organism: Sepioteuthis lessoniana; assembly: GCA_963585895.1. Taxonomy (NCBI): domain Eukaryota; kingdom Metazoa; phylum Mollusca; class Cephalopoda; order Myopsida; family Loliginidae; genus Sepioteuthis; species Sepioteuthis lessoniana. The sequence continues at coordinate 107,660,992 of OY757912.1, read as the reverse complement.
AAGAGAGAAGAAAGAAGTGAAAAGGAGAAAAGTACAAAAAGAAAGGGAGGATAAAAAAAAACAACTCATTCCAAACGAGAGAGACAAGTAGAAAGAGAAAGATGGAAACAAGGAATATAGAAATAGAGAGAAATAGAAGAATAGACGGTCAAAGAGAGAGAGAGAGAGAGAGACAGAGAGAGAGAGAGACAGAGAGGGGGGAAAGGGATAAGAAAAGGAAAAAGAGAGAAATGAGAAGGAGAAAAAGAAAAGACAAGAACGAAAAAGAAAGAGATTGAGAAAGACGAGGAGGAGGAGGAGAAAGAGAGAGAGAGGGAAAGGGAGAAGAAAAGGAAAAAGAGAAAAATGAGAAGTAGAAAAAGAAAAGACAAGAACGAAAAAGAAAGAGATAGAGAAAGATGAGGAGGAGGAGAGAGAGAGAGAGAGAGAGGAAAAAAGAGGAAAGAGCAAAAACAAAGCAAATTGATAGAAAAAGTTTCATGTTTTATCCATTTATTTACG
>OY757912.1:107630491-107655491 GCA_963585895.1 Sepioteuthis lessoniana | reverse complement strand
TGTAAACTGTCAATATTCAAACTTATTAAATCTAAAAATTAAAAAAGTATCTCATCAACTATTTCTTCAAGTGTTAAAAACTTATATAGCCAATCAAAGTACTTGGCTCGAGGGGAAACCATCTTTTTAAAGAATACACATAATATATATATATATATATATATATATATATATATATATATATATATCGAAATCAATAGTTGTTTGATAGGATTTTTCAAAATGATGTTTAAAACAGACCCATTGGGAATTAAAATTATTCATAGCTTCGGGAATTGTGAATATACATTTTTTAATGAAGGCCATTTTCTCTTGATTGGATAAAAAAAGAAGCAATATTTTGATTAGTTAAAAAGAATCTTTCAGTGTAATCAATAAAACAAAGGCGACGGTACAATTAATACCAACGAAAACGAGAAACGATTATGAAGGTTCCAAATGAAGTTGTCCTCCTCCTTTCGGCCATCTTTAAAAATAATTACTCTCACGAAAGTAAGAAACAGGAAGATATGGGGAAAGAAAGGCAAATGGTCATTTAATTATTGTGTTCTTGTGTAGTAATCTGGAGATGTGACGTCACAGCTGCGTCTCTGACGTCATGTCACGCGAGACAAGACTTAATTGAAAACGTTTCACTTGATTGCAATTTTGATTAAAAAAATCGTCCTTTATTCACTTTCCCCTTGTTCGTACAAACCCCACTCATTTCAACATTAATTGCTGTAAAATTGATTACGTTTTCTTGAAACTCTCGTTTCATGTATGAGGACATTTTCATCGCGAGCTTTTGAGATAAATGATTAATTAATTCACCTATTAAAAGTCTCCTGATTTGCATATTTGATTGGAACTAATGAATGTCGGTCCTAATGATTTCTTTTCGAAAATCAAAAAGCATAAAAAAACAACAAAAAAAAAAAAAAAAAAAAAAAAACCTAAGAAAAACGAAACATGATTCATAAAATCTATATATTACTGAAATTCTCATAATGTTTCTATGCATGTATATAACCATAACGGCACATCATAATGTGATTTTTGTTGGAGAAATAGGCTTAAAAGTTATATCTAAAAGTTAGAAAATAAAGGAATTTCTAGTTCAATTTGCAACTGAATAATAATTACCCTAAACGTCATTTTTTGGATCACATCAATCTTGTTTTTTCCACACCGATCTACCTCTTTATATATATCACTGTGTATCCCGAAAGGTTTTACTAACAACTGTAACGAGTATTGATATCTATCTATCTATCTATCTATCTATCTATCTATCTATCTATCTATCTATCTCCTCCAAAAGGGGTATCCTGGGTATATACTGTATCAGATGGTGTGGTTCTAGTTGGGAATCTGGGAAGTGTAGAGTACCCCGCTTCATGGCCATTATTCTCAGATCCACTCTGACCCGAAGTGGTAGTACCTGTTAGTTTGGTTTGGTCTGGTTTTATGGTATATCAACATTGTTGATTATTCAATGAAAAATCCTATTTTTACATATATTCAATACATGATTTGTAAATGTATTTTGTAGATACACACTGTTAAATGATCAAACAATTCTATTTCTAAAAATGTAATTCAGCCTAAGTCAACAAAGTTAAATAGTTTCAAGTATTGCTATGTGTCTCTAACAATTCAATCAAACAGCAGTTAAATGATCGGACAGTTTTATTTCAAACAAGTCATTTGTTTGCACTCCCTTGAAATGTCATACACTTCTATTTGACCAATAGATTGGACCCTATCAGGTGCGACCACTCCAAGGCAGAGTGGACCTGGGAGTGATAGCAATTACTGGAGCCTCACCATCAGATTGTTCAATGTCATACTCAGGACACTCATTGGGGGTGGAGTATTACCCCTTTGCAGAGATGCAGTTGATGTTACCAGTTCGTATCCCATTGTTTGGAGAACTACACTCCTAACGAACAGTGAATAAATCAACTATTTGTACACCCCTGTTTTGTTTAAATGGCATCATTCCATTTTTAAAATAAATTCTGGGTGTTACAACCTGGAGGAGGGCAAAAGAAAAGAAAGACATAATGGCGACAACCCAATAAGATTACAGAAGGTCAACCATAAAGAAAGTACCGACCGACGTCATTTTAGACTTCTTCATCTGACCAACAGAGAAAACACACTCGAAATGAGATCACAACATTCATCTATGGGACAAATAAGATTGTTTGAAAATTATTTGCATTGGATAAGAATACTTGATGCTCTATAACAGGGGTGGACAAACTTTTTGGTGAGAGGGCCGCATTACTGGTTTATGAATTATCAAAGGGCCGCATTTTTTAAAACCAAAAGAATTTAGTCTCGATTCAAGTGCGAGTGTTTATTTTTTTAAAATTCTTTTAGAGGCTCCCACGGGCCTACAGAATAGTGCAGCGAGCCGCAGTTATCCCACCCCAGCTCTATAATAATAATTATTTGTGTTAGAGTTTATGAATCATTTTAATTATTTACTAACGTATATTATTAGTTACTTGAAACCATATAACTGGTTGCCAACAACTGACTATAATCAAAAAGAAATAATTACTTGAAGTCATATAATTGTCACTTCTATGGTAGTTCTCTGAAACTGGTGGACAAGTTCACCTACCTCGGAAGCTGCGTTTCATCTACAGAAAATGACATCAATACGCGACTAGCGAAGGCACGGACAGCTATGGATTGGTTATCGGTCATATGGAAGTCGGACCTATCCGATTAGATAAAACGCAATTTTTTCCTAGCAGCGGTCGTGTCTATACTACTATATGGATGCACCATATGGACGCTGATTAAGTGTATAGAGAAAAAGCTAGATGGCAATCGCACAAAAATGTTACGAGCTATGTTGAACAAATCCTGGAAGCAATTCCACACAAAACAGCAGTTGTACGGCAGCCTATCTCCCATCTCAAAAACCATTCAAATTAGACGAAAAGACATGTTGGACACTGCTGGAGAAGCAAGGACGAAGTCAAAAGTGACGTTCTCCTACGGACTCCTTCACACGGACGAGCAGGTATTAGACGACCAGCTAGAACTTATCAACAGCAGCTCTGTACGGACACAGGATGTAGTCTAGAAGACCGGCCGGAAGCGATTGACGAAGGAGACGAATGGTGTGAGATAGTTTGGGAAATCCGCACTAGCAGCACGACAGGATGATGATATAATTGTTGTTTGGTTGGTTGGTTGTTTAGGTTTTTATGGCATATCAACCATTGTAGGTTATTTAACGCCAAATCCATTTTCATACAAATAAACAGTTCTATTTCAAACAATTCAGTTTAGCACGAGTACACAGTTAATTGTCATAAACACTTCTATTTCAAACTATTCAGTTTAGTTAAAGTTCTAATTCGAACAATTCAGTTTAGTATCAGTATAGTTTTTGTCCACACACAATTAAATGTCAAAACAGTTCTATTTCTAACAATTTAGTTTAGCGTAAGTACAGTTTCAATGTTAAAAACAGTTAATTTCAAACAATTCAGTTTAGTATAAGTACACAGTTTAGCTCTATTTGATCCATAGATAGGGCCCTATGAGGTGTTACCACTCCGGGCCAGAGTGAACCTGGGAGTGATGGTAATGAAGGGGTACTCCACATTCCCAAAGCATCAGCATTACAGGAACCTCACCATCAGATTGTTTTGTGTTATACCAAGGATACTTGTTGGCGAATAAGGGGTCTTACCCCTCTGCAGAGACGCAGTCGATGTATTCTTCAGCCCCAGCCGACTGGGCAAGATATAATTGTGAGCAATTATTAGATAGGAATACTTGAAACCATACAACTGTGAACAATTATTAGTATTAGATAGGAATACATGATATCATATATATGTGTATGCAAAAATAAAATAAATAAATAGATAAAAATAAACAAAGATAAAAACAAGCCCCAAAAACTCTTAAGACAACTACACAAAATTTTAAAAGAAAATGTACAATGAACGCAATTCCCTAACCTCACGGCATAAAATAACCATAGACAAGTTGATATACTGTTGAAATAAATCGATCAATTAACCAATCGTTATATTGATAACATCTATAAAGGTTAAAGTATCTATCTATCTATCTATCTATCTGTTCATAGGCAGACCAAGATAATCGCATGGAATTTGACCGAATGAGGTTTATTTTTTAACATAGACCTCCTTGCGGTACGCATACGCCTTCTATCAGTGTTACCGTGCTTGGATCTCATTTGTCAAAACTCATCAACAGCAGATATGACGTCATCTTATTAAATTTACAACCAATGAACTTTTAGTCAACCCTCGGATCTATCTATCTATCTATCTATCTATCTATCTCAGTAACTACGCACATTTATCAATATTCATATGTCTGAGAATATATATATATATATATATATATATATATATATATATATAAATCAGTATGAATGAATCGTTTTCTTTCTATGTATGTATATATTTATGTATGTATCTACGTTATCATTCTTATACGTCAGCCCGACAGGATGTACTTAACAGTGACGAATTAATAGTGGAACCGCCAATGGTCATAGAGTACACGCATACTTTCTAATAATTCTAAATCTTAACGTTAGGATTTTTTATATAAAGAAAATATATAAGGTATTTTTTCTGAAAATAAGACGACAAAAAAAGTGCCCTTTTCTACATCCACGCCGTTCCACTACGTTAAGATATTTTTGATATTGTCACAATGATGAAAATGTCGATTTTGACTGTACAGGGGATTAGATATTTAAAAGATGGCGCCGGCTAAGTTGGTTGGAGTGAGAGCCAAATCGAATTGTACTTTCTATCGAGCGACCGAAAAATGTAGCATTGTCTCTTGATATCAATGAGCATCGATATTGATCGGAAAATTAATGAATATATTTTTGAATATTGTCTTCAGGTGTTTGCATATTCACAACTCGGAAAAAAAAAAGTTAACTTTTATTATCATTGCCTCAACAAGATTTAAAATTGAGAGAAAAATGTTGGTGTAAATAAGTAACCGTCCATATTGTTCATATTTATATTGGAGTTGAGTTAACGAAACAAAATAAAAGTCTGATTGATATGCATAGAAGAAGCACAGAGGAAGATAGATAAACAGTGTGTAATAGAAATCTTACGTTAGGTGTTATATTACTTTTTCTTTGAGTTCATTTCTACTTTCATCTATCTGTGTGTATGAGGGTCTGCTGAAAAGTTCATAGGCAGACCAAGATAATCGCATGGAATGTGACCGAATGAGGTTTATTTTTTAACATAGACCTCCTTGCGGTACGCATACGCCTTCTATCAGTGTTACAGCGCTTGGATCTCATTTGTCAAAACTCATCAACAGCAGATATGACGTCATCTTATTAAATTTACAACCAATGAACTTTTAGTCAACCCTCGGATCTATCTATCTATCTATCTATCTATCTATCTATCTATCTATCTCAGTAAGTAAATAAGTATCTATCTATCTATCTATCTATCTATCTATCTATCTATCTATCTATCTCAGTAACTACGCACATTTATCAATATTCATATGTCTGAGAATATATATATATATATATATATATATATATATATATATATGTTGAAAAGGTAAACGTAAGAAAGATATACTTGGTGTGAGTGAAAATTTATCCTCATTGTCGACACGTGTTTTTACTTATATTTATCTACATACCAAGTATTCTATTTAAGATTATTTTAAGTATAAAAATAAAATACTAACAATAGAAAAATATGTTTAGCATTCAAGCTGAAAAGTCGTCTTCAGGGCAAATGTTTAGGATTTTAGAAAAAACAAGTAACACCGGAAAATATATTCGAAATTGATTACGTCATAAAATGAAATCTTAAAAAAAAAAAAAGAAAAAAAGACAACATCGTTTCACGGTTTGAGAAAATTTTAAAACTTTCATCCACACCAAGTATGTATCTTTCTTCCGGTTATCTTTTCAATATATTAGTCTGATTCATTTCCTTTCTCTTTCACTTACACACACACACACACACACACACACACACACACACACACACACACACACACACACACACACACACATATATATATATATGTATATATATATATATATTGTACGTATGTATATATATACATATCACACACACACACACACACACACACACACACACACACACACACACACACACACACACACACACACACACAAACATATATATATATATATATATTCATGTTAAAAGGAAAATATTCACCTAACTTTAGGTTTCACAGTTTAAGATCACCTGAAAACTGTTTTTATTTTATTTTATTTTATTTTATTTTGATTCTACAAAACTTGTTTCCATTGAGCATTATTTCATTCACGGCTGTTTCAGTTTTTAAACGAGTAGTAATTGTATTCATTTTAATATATATATTGTCGGTTGGAGCTGTAGAGTACGTTGACTGGACCACTACAGAGGAATAAGACCTCCCCAACAGGGCTATCTGTTTACTGTGAGTGGCTACCCGTAATACTTGAGGACGGTATCCTTGTGATTGAGCAGTCAATTACCCGGGAGTCCGAGTGGTCACATTACTTGCAACACACCAGTTCGGCCCTGACTGTGCTAGACGAACGGTTGGAGAGGTCTGATACGATCAATCAGCTTGTCATGTCCAACCCTTGCGCCTATATGATTCTCCCGACCGTATTCTTAAAATTTATAGCACTTGTGGCAAGCAACCAACCCTTTTTTTCTTAAAGGTACTAAAATGTTGTGGTTGAAGTCAATTGTGCTGAGATAGCAATACTTGAAACAATTTGAACTGTGTGCAAACGAATGATTAATGTCAAATAGAATAATGATTATAGATAGTAATGACTACAGGCGAGTAACAATACAGGAATACTTAACACTTGTACCCGGTTATAGCATACAGAATCAGAACAGATGACCCCCCGTGGATTCAATAAAGGATGTAGTTCGAAGTCCCGTGTAGGTTCCCGAGTTCGACAAACACCTGAAGAAGGCAGGAGGACATATAGGCCAAAACGTTGTGGAAATAACAATAAAGATGAAGACAATAGTCCAAAAACCCTTAATGATAAAAATCATCAAGCTTCATCTAAAAAATTCAGACAACTAAGATAGTAATACCTATGTCCATTTAACTTTATCTTTAAAATAACCCAACAAGGCAGGGACATAGCAGTTTAATATATATATATATATATATATATATATATATATATATATATATATATATATATATATCGTTCGAGTAAATCACTTTTAGTTAGAAATAGTCAAGTAGCGTCGGTTCGTAAACGCTTTATAAAAGAAGAAGAAGAAGAAGAAGATGAAGAAGAAGAAGTTGTTTCAACATAGCGGTATGGAAATTTTAAATGTGCAAATTGGGGAGAGGTGTACAAGGTGACGAGGTAGAACGAGTTGCTAAGGAAACGAGACGTGGGAAGTAGGAGAGGAAGAAAAAAGTAGGAGGCAGGAATGAAAGGGTAATAAAAGAGAGAGTGTAAATCGGTAATATGAATGAAAATTGAAGAAATAAAATTTTTTTTTTCTAATTCAACTAAATTATGTTAAGGTTATATTTGATTGTTTTTATATAGTATTCGCGCAGTTATAATCATATTCTGTAGTATTACCTCGGGGTCAGCTAAATATTACGGTGTCACAGTTTAGCCCATGAGGACTTCACTCACGAGCTAATAGATTGCAAAAACAATAATGTTTTTTTTTGCCTATCTTTGAATCAGACTGTATCTAAACTTATTACAAGGTAATACTGAAATAAGAAGGCATAATGGAGATACTGAAGGGGAGGTAAAACGTGTTATAAAAAGATATCTTGACTGAAGCTATTAGAATATAAAGTTAAAGAATTTAAACCATGATTGAGCAATAGACGAGTTATTACCAATTTTCGATACTTTTTATTAGCAGTCTCAAAACTTTTTAATTAGCAGTCTCGAGAGTTTTTAATTAGTAGTCTCAAAACTTTTTGATAAGCAGTTTCAAAATTTTTTGATTAGGAGTCTCGAAACTTTTTGATCGATATCATTGGAACGGATAGCTCATAAAATTCGGAGAAAAAGCAAGTCATTATTTGAGAAGGAGAAATAGGGAGTTAAAGAGATTGAGTGAGAAATAGATAGATAGATTGATAGATAGATAGATAGATGAGAGAGAGAGAGAGAGAGGGAGAGAGAGAGAGAGAAAGGGAAAGAAAAAGAAATTAAAATGTAGGAAAATGATAAAAGTAACGAAAGAGTCTTAAAAAGTATATTAACAGAAAAGGAGGGCGGAAAAAAGAAAGAAAGAGGATGCATGAAAGTGAGTAGGTAAAAAAGAGTAAAAGGTCTCTTACGTTTTTAAAACCAGTTGGGACCGAGATAGTTTTGGGTGACGTCATTATAGCGAACTATCTCGAAATATCATTGCCTTCATTCCCATCTTTGAAATCACTTTACTGCCCGACTCGGGGAAAAAAGACGTTCCCCACGAAATATCTCGTCAGTCAACCACAGGACAAAAATATTTCCAACGAGTTATCTCGTCAGTCACCCTCAGGACAAAGACATTTCCCACGAGCACCCTCAGGACAAATAAATTTCTGGCGAGAAATCTCGGTAGTCACTTTGTCGCAATGAGATTTCTAGCGAGATATTTTGTCAGTTACGACTTATCTCGTCACACTGCTTTCATGTGGAAAGAAAAAAAAAATGAGTGCAAAAACCCAATGTTTTTTTTTTTTAGCAATACAGAAACAGATCATTCAGAGAGAGAGAGAGAGAGAGAGAGAGTGGGGGGGGGGGGAAATAAACAGTAGTTTAGTAACAGACAGACAGACAGACAGACTGACGGAGTAGAGAGGGGCCCATGAAGATAAGTTTATAGTTACCTGGAAAAAAGAAAAAGTTTGGACGTGGACCGAAGAACGCGGCCCTAGAAAGGTTCTTTTGTTTAGTGTCTTTTGTTTGTTGTTTTGATAGTTTCTCACACCAGAAACTTTGACGTTTGCTTTGAGAATATTGCATTAACAGTAACAGAATGAAGACGTGTTTGAAAAGACAGGAGCTTTTGCGTTTGTAATTAAGATTGTAGAAGAGAAAGAAGAAGAAGAAGAAGAAGAAGAAGAAGAAGAAGAAGAAGAAGAAGAAGAAGAAGAAGAGGTCGTTGTCACCATAGCAGGAAAAGTAGCTGAGAAAGACCGTAAATAGTAGAGATACTCAGTGTTTGCGTTATTTGGGAAGAATTTTAGTGTAGTGTTAGTAATAATTACCGGCGATTGTTCATTTCTCTTTTTAAATGTCGAAATAGAGTTTCTCAAGGCTATATATATATATATATATATATATATATATATATATATATATATATATATATATATATGTATGGATATGTGTTTGTATGAGTGTGTGTGTTTGTGTGTGTGCGCATACATATTCTTTTTGAATTAGAAAAAATATTTTTAAATAGTAAGTCCAGGTGTTAGAGTCTCTTTATAACAGTGTGTTAGTCGTAGTTATGATAGTGTGTAATATTAGTAATTATTGTCATAATCGACTTTAGGTGTCAGACGTTGTTGACGCAAAGGGACCTATTTTGAGGTATATATGTACACATACTTCAAAGATGATATATGTAGGCATTTCATATATATATATATATATATATATATATATATATATATATATATATATATATACGCGGCTGTACAGATATATATGTTCATTACACACGTGTCCATAGTGCTTGTATATTACTTTTATGTATGGCTACATATATACGTGACATATATAGCTAAGTATATGCATATATAATAAACGTGTATGATTGTATATATATATATATATATATATATATATATATATATATATATATATATATATATATATATATATATGTATATTTCATTACATGTTTATCTCTATATAGTCATATATGTCAGTATTATTTATATTTACAAATGACATATATACAGATGTATAAAAGTGTAATGATCATATACATTGCCTGTACACACACGCACACACACATACATATAGATATATACAAACTTGTGCTACATATACCGCATGTTTACATCTGCGCTTTTATATATATATATATATATATATATATATATATATATATATATATATAACATGTGTGTATGTATGTATGTATAAATATAGCTGCATATATGACAATTCAAAGAGTTTATCATATACATATGTACAGCAATATTAATATGAGCACTTACGTGTGTGTCTATATATATGTGATTATATATATATATGTATTATTATTACATATATATATATATATATATACACGCATAATATATATATATATATATATGCTCATACATATGTGAGTATATATATATATATACATATATATATACCCACACATACACACACATATATATATATATATATGCATCCATATGTATAAATCAAATATACGTCACGGTGGTATAGCTTTTTTTTGCTTTACTTCTTTATCATTTCTTTTTTAAAAAATGCTTTTAAGTTTGTATTTTTTCCTCTCTAATTGAACGTGCTGAGTTCTAGAGCTCCGAAAACCGGGACTTTTGCTTTCCTGTGTAGTACGTAATGATTAGTGGCTGTCTCTTGGTTGGGGTGAAAGTGGATACCCCACCCATCCGGGTCTGAAATAGAAAAAGTAGCACAAAAGTTACCTCCGACCGTCGCTGTCGGCTCAACAGGTTTCCGGCGATTTTACGCTGGTCACTTCGTAAATAAAAAGAGGGCAAAAATAACAAGAAAAGCAATAAAAACACAGATAATATTAACAACATTAATGGTGATGATGATGATGATGATGATGATGATATTAACAATATTAATGATAATGATGATGATGGAGAAAACCTCCATCATCATCATAGTGGTGAAAAAAAAATTGTTGGTAGATGTAATGGAGGTGGTGATGATGATGATGATGGAGGTTTTGGTAGTAACGCTAAAAATAAAAACGATAAAGTTGGTTGATGTAATGAAGGTAGTGGTTGTGATGATGATGATTGTGAGAATGGAGGTTTTGTGGTACAAAGAAAACTTTGGCTGGTGTTGTCGAAGTGGCGATGTTGATAATGTTGAGGGTGGCTGTTGTGAACCAAAACATTTCTGCATAACATTTTTGGAACATAAATATCCCAACAAAAAAGTCAAAATAATAAATAAGATGAAAAATGAATAGTAAATAAGGCTGGCGACCTTATTCGAGGGTGACCTGAAGGTTCCCTTTTCGATAGCTACAACACCGAGGTGTAGGAGAGAGCGCTACTCCATTCCCTGGATTGTTCCACTTTACCCTTGATCTTTACCTTACAGTGCTGAGTGTTAAGCGAGGCGGCATCAAGTACCATTTTTTGAATCTTTGATATGAATAGACCTGGAATTGAACCCCGGTCTTCTGGACCATTCGCGAACACTCTACTCATTAGGCCAATGGCCAGGTAATAAAGAATGCAGAAATATACCTGGATTCCCTAAATGCCACGCTAAAGAAAGTTTCAAATTGGAAGATGTGGGATACGTGTATTCTAGTTAGAATAAAAAAATCGCATCGCTCCACGACTAATTAGCTTAGCAGCTACGTAAATGCCTTCAAGAAGCAATAATACTCGAATAGACGACAAAAAGAAAAACTAACCAGATCCAAACTTCCCACCAAAGGAAAAAAAAATCTTAAGCAAGTACAGACCAATTACGTGTTTGCCTATAATTTGGAAGACTCTAACAGCTCAAATAAGAAAATAGATCTTATACTCTTAGGTATTTATTTTTATTTAAAATGACATTACAAAAATCATTGACATCGAAAGGATTTTGTAGGATTGAGGGCCCTATCAATAATTTTCTAATTGGGCCCCACATTTCCTTTTTTATGGAGCTGAGAGCTTTACAAATAATTTTCTAACTGTGCTGCGCACTTTTCAGTGCCGGCTCTGAAAACATGAAGGTGGCGATAATACCCACCACAGTTCGAGTCCTTGGAAAAGTATCCAAGAAATTGAAAAAGAGATTTGAGGAACTGAAGATTATAGAAAGGATCGAGACTATTCCGACCACACCACTGGTAAAATCAACTAGGATACTTAGAGGAGTTCTAAAGACCAGAGGAGGAGACTTGTTATCACTCGGCCTCCAGTGAAAAACCACCAGTGAAAGATCGAGTGAAAATGTCGCAAGGAGTAAGATAATGATGACGATGATGAAGATGTACGATAATGATGATGAAGATAAAGGTCATGATGTTGCTGAAAATACAAAATAACTATTATGATGGATGTGATGATGATGATGATGATGATAATGGTTGTCATAAAATGAAAATAGCGTGAATGATAATTATGGTGTGCGTGATGATAATGATAATATTAATAATATTGATGATGATGGAAATGCTAGCGCCGATGAACAATAATAATAATAATAATAGTGTGAAAAACTTACAAAGTAGATTAATGATAATAATAACAAAAATTATTGAAAACCTCGGTGTTTCTGGACCTGCAAGAATACCAATAAACGTACTGGGGATTTGACGGAGATTTACTCCCACTCAATTGTTACAACTACCAGACATGTTGTGCAAACATGAAAATACATGAAATAATAATAATAATAATAATAATAATAATAATAATAATAATAATAACGAAATAATAATAATAATAATAATAATAATAATAATAATAATAATAATAATAATAATAATCCACCATTTACGACTGGTGTAAATGCTGAAAAAGAAACAAATGTATTCACAGCAGAAAATGTAAAATAAATAAATAAATCCATAAATAAGTATATAAATAAATAAATGTAATAAAAAAGCAAAAAAAAAAAAAAAGAAAAGAAAGAAAACACACACTCACACATATACACACACACATTAAAAGAAAAGAAAAGAAACGAAAAGAAAGCAATAACAACAACAACAACATTAGAGTAAGTATATTTACTGAGGTATATCAATAAGCCCGAAACCTATATATATATATATATATATATATATATATATATATATATATTATGAACAAGAGAACGTATATCCTGATTGAATGAATGTAGAAATCAAACGAAAAATTCTCTGTGCCAAGAAACAGGCCTTACACTTTAATCCCCACCCAAATGTCGAGCAAAGTACGTTGTCTTTCTTTCCTTGTAAATGCATTTAGTCCAATGGTGAATATTGATCAGCAACATCAAACATTATACAGTGAAAACTTTCAGATCAAAATCCAATCGATAATAGCGTATCAGTTTACGGACTTATTGATCAACCTTCATTTTGAAGCAAATGGTGTCTTTAACACTTTCTTCATGACACGCATATAAACAAATCCATCCATCCATCCATCCATGAGGACTGCCTCATCTTGACAGATATTAGCAGTCTTTACCATCAAAATTATAATTCAAACATCTTGATTAATAATTAATTTCTGTTCATTAGCCTTCATCAAAAGAGACTCTTAAGCCCAATTACAAGACTTAAGGTAACTATGACAAACAAGGTTTGAATTTTGCATAGGGCTAATGGGATCAACCCGTGAAATATTATTTTCATGAATGCTTATGTGTCTGTTTAATCTATAACTTGATTTGCATACTTAATCACAAGCACAATAACTAAATAATAACGTCCGCACGTTTCACAGATCCAATTTGCATGGTCACATGACAAATTCAATAGGTTTCCTTTCCTAAGTGCTCTTTTCAGCTTTGCACGCTCCAACCTCTTGACATGAAGAGAACCATACCTACCTACATACATACATACATACATAAAATCCCACGAATAAATGAAGATAGATTTTATAAGTATATAAATTATTCTTGTTATGTTATAGTTTATATATACTTTGTATGTCGATATATTTCATTGTAGATTGTATCAGATTATTAAAGATTATGAGATGGTTTGGTTTAGTTTCCTTGATTAAGGGCTTATCAAACTTTGAGGGTTATTTAATGCCAAAGTCATCCTTTTAGCAGAACAGTAGTAGTTTAAACCATAGTTGGGGCGGGGGTAAAGGTTTTCATACCTTTCCTAAGGATATTATTCAGAAAGGGGACATAATGAGACTGAAATTCGAACTCGTTTAGTTCGATACCGCTGTCCAATATTTAGCCATTGCTCCTCGTGAACTCCCCCCCCCAGATTATTTAAAACTATTATATAAGAATGTTAATCAAATTCAAACATGGCAAAGAATATAATTTATTAGAAATTTTTAGATAGAAACAATCATTAAAAATAAAACGTGAACGTTTCTGCAAATCAGTCCTCGAGCCTGTCCACCAATCTTATTGCATGCTCATATATTAGTTTAACGGAGGCATATATTGCGATTTGGGTATTAGAAAGTTTTTTTATTCAACTTTCCGATGAGGCAAAAATGTGGCACAAATTCAGTTTAATGTGAGGTCCTCTGCGGAAAACAAGCCTCTCGTTAGACAGTTTAAAAAACTGCTTCTCAGGTACCAGGTAATCAAGCAAATTCTTACCCCTTTTAGGCAAAGGTACAGGTACTGTTTGGGGAAGGCTCCTTGAAACTAAATTGTTAATTATGAACCGAAAGGCTGAGAAACTCCGTATTAGATCAAAGAAGCATTGATAAAAAATGTCTAATAAGAAATTCAGAGATCTTAATTCTAAACCTAACTCCCTTTACTATTTTTTAAAATTTAAGTTTTAATTCTTTTTTAAATTTCAGCAATCTGCCAAATTGTATAAATCTTAAATTCTATCAACCACCTAGTCGGCTGGGGCTACAGGATACGCCAACTTCACTTCTACAGAGGGGTAAGACCTCTCCAACGTATGTCCTGTACTAAACTGCATTTGATGGCACTAAACTGCATCCTGAAGCTTTGTAGAATGTTGAGTACCCCTTCATTGCCATTACTCCCAGGTTCCCTCTCACCCAGATTGGTACTACTTGTTAGGGACCTATCTATTGGTCAAATAGAACTGTTTAATCATCTACTAAGGATTATTATTATTATTAGTTATTTGAAACCATGCAGCTGTGTGCCAATTATTTATAGCATAAAGGAATACTTGATTGATAAAAATATTAATGTCCAATAGCAATTCTATTTAGTTATGTTCAAACAAAGGATTAATACTAAATAGAATTATTCGTATTTGATAGGAATGCTTGAATCCATTTAACAGTGTGCAAACAAATGAGCTCACACAGCTTGTTTGAATATAAAGTTACGTAAAAACAATTCGCTAACAAAATGTGGTATTAAATAACTCACAAGGGTTGATATGCCATAAAATACCAACCCATCAACCAACGTCTGTCAGTGTCTGTTTTTTTTAGAAATGCCGGACCGATTCGGTGACTTACAAAAACTTTTCTCTTTTATCTATTTCTAATTTTTTTAGATAAAGCATTGCCTGTCACTATTATCTATAATTAGGATTAGTACTTTTTTTTAATCTTTTAATTTTGATTTGAAAAATTTATCAAAATTCAAAAAAAATTGCAACTCATTCAAATCATCTTTTTACGTCAAGCGAAGAAGAGTACGAATAAGGATAAGCATCCGGTGAGCCTCGAATTCATATCGGAAGGGATGAATTATAGGTTTAAGATTCTGCAAAACTATTTCTTAAACCAAGTTACCTCTAGATAAAAAAAGGAGACATGAGTTCGGGTTCTGTCTCCGATTACACTGTTCTGTCGCAGAAATGACGACTGGAGTCAATCGCAATAAAAAAAACAAACTTAAAAAGATGAAATGTTTAATTGATTAATCTCAAAGGCATATCAAATTGTCTTGAATCATTTTATACAAGAGGTTAGAGAATTGCGTGTACTGTACTTTAATATTTAATTTTTTTTATGGAGTTGTTTCTTAGGAGTGTTTTTTTTTTGCACGATCCTATCGAACACGAATGATTTTTAAACAACAGACAGGATCCTAACAAGTACTTCCAAATTGGGTGAGAGTGGATCTAGGAGTAATCACAATGAAAAGGTACTCCATTCTTTCTAGGTCTCCAGGACTGAAGCCTCATCATTAGGTAGTTAAGTGACATATTTAGGATACCTATCTTTTTTGGTGGTGATGAAGGAGGTTACCTACCAACCGACTGGGTTAAAAGATAGAAGAAAACTTTTATGTCTTATTTTTGGGAAATAGTAATTGATTTTTTTTGGTTGTCGAGCAATTTCCAAAAACAGTTCCTTGCACATGGTGATGTCTTTTAATGAATGGACATTCTGTTTTCTGTCTGTGTTTCCGAGGCAAAAACAACATTTTATCTTCGACAACTATTATGATATACCAAACATTCAAACTCATGGATATAAATTATGGGTATGTACAGGCTTATATTAACTGTTGGGCCGAGAAGCGCACTTATGAACGAAGTATATATATATATATATATATATATATATATATATATATATATGTAAAAGATTGGAGAACACACTCCCACATTCACACAATGCTCCCACAAAAGTTGTGACGATACACATACATGCATACATGTTGAGACTAAAGGAGTATGACACAATGTCCTTTGAAAAGATGCATTCCTACAAATACGGTAACAAAGAAAATATTGCGTACAGAACCCTCAAACGTTGAGGTCACACACACACACACACACAACAGAATGCGACAGTATGCTCTCAAAAGATGTCGTCACACACACACACACACACACACACACACACACACACACACACACACACACACACACGCACACACATGGGAACAAAAAATATGACAAATGTGCCCTCAAAAGTTATGACCACGCACATACATACATTCAGACGCCCGCATACCCATACGTACACACCAATAGAATATGAAACAACGTACTCTCAAAAGATGCTGTCACCCCCAACCCACACACAAGGAAAGAAAGAAAATATGACAATGCAGTCTCAAAAGATATTGACATACACATATATACATCTACAGATTCGTGATTATGGTTTTGAAAGTAGACCAAAAATTGCAATGAATAAGTAAAAAACATTAAACATAAAAAAACACATGCTGACAAAAAAATATACCAAAGATCTTGTTAGCGACAAAAAAAATAAAAAAGAAGAAAAATGAAAAAAAAAGAAAAGAAAAATAATACATAAAAACAATTTAAAAAGAATATAAATATCTTTTTTTTTTTGTTGTTTAGATATATTCACTTCTCAGAAATAAGAACAAAATTGGGAGAACTTATTTATTCTGTGGCCTAAAAACTCACGGAGAATCCATTAATGCCATGCAAAATGGAAGGCCAAAGCGAAAATTGAACAAATAATAATAATAATAATGATAATAATGTGAAAGTCAACGAACAACAAACAATTTATATTCAAAGCATCTTTATATATATATATATATATATATATATATATATATATATATATATATATATCAGTAAATTTTATCAGATTCACGCAAACTATGTGACCACCACAACGAGAAAGATGAAAGCAATATGCTTTAGATAAATCTGCTATCACCGTCAGCCATCTTTATCTGGCACAAAACTAAATAGAAACAAAAATGTGTGTGTATGTGTCTGTGTGTGTGTGTATGTGTGTGCTTACGTGACTGATGGAAGAGAGATAATACTTTCCCATCCACTAGACTAGCCAGTCAATGAGAATTGGTTACTCTTGAAAATCAGCATGTGGAACTTTACTTTTTACCTGCTCTTGAAGAATGTGCGATATGATATCTACCAAGCAGCAACAAGTCTATCTAATTACTAGCCATAGTTTTATCCGATGAAAAAGACCCTGAGAAGATAAAAAGGAGCTTGGAAGATTGTGTTGCGGCAATTTTTCGAAAATATGCAGATATATAAGCCTTCGAAACTCTGGAATTTAGTTTGGATTCGAATATCGATCATTGACCATACTCACCCTAACTGTTTCTCTATTTCTATCCGTCACAAAAACATCCTCTTTCATTCTCTCTCTCTCTCTCTCTCTCTCTCTCTCTTTCACGCACTCTCTCTTTTTCTCACTCACCCGTAGACTCACTGACTCACTTTATCTCATCAATACACCCACACACACTCTCTCTCTTCTCTCTCTGAATCATGTCTCTCTTTCTCTCTCTCACAGACACACTTTCTCTGACACCCACTCACTTACTCACTAACTCTCTTTCCGTCACTAACTTAATCTCTCGCTTTTATACACACTGCTTCTCTCTCTCTCTCTCTCTCTCTCTCTCTCTCACACACACACACACACACTCTTTCCCACTCTCCTTTTCTCACTCACACAGACTCTTAGATTCTCGCTCACTCACTCACTCACTCACTCACTCTCTCATAGACACACTCTCCCTCATACACACACTAATTCACTCTTTCTCTCTCTCTCTTACACACGCATTCTCTTTCACACACTCTTTTTCTCTCTCATACACACATTTTCTCTCGCTCATTAACTCATTCACTCACTCAGTTTTTCTTTCTCGCACACACTATCTCTTAGTCATAGACACACTCTCCCCCCAATCTCTCTCTCTCACTCAAGCACGCACTCTCTTTCACTGTAACATACACTTTCTCTCTCACTAACAGACTCTCTCTTTCACTCTCATACACACTGTCTGCCTGTCTGTCACACATACACACCGACACAGACACACACATAGGCGTGTACACACACACACACACACACACACACACATCTCATACTTTCTATCACTAGGTGGTTCGAGTCTGGATTTGAGTTGAAGCCACTTCGTACTAATATTATATACATACACATGTACTTATATATATATATATATATATATATTATAGATATCAGTTTACATTGTATACATATACTTATACTAATATCATATAAATACTAATATATACCGGCCCATTGGTCTTAGGTAGAGTTATCACCAATGGCCTGGGAGTCAAGGGTTTAATCCTTGGTCGAGTAACCAAAGACTCAAAAATGGTACTTGATGCTGCCCTGCTTAACATAGCATTATAAGGTACAGATCAAGGGTAAGTGGAGCAATCCATGGAAAGGAGTAATGCCTTCTCCTACACATCGGTGTAGTAGCTAATGGAAAGGGAGGCTCCAGGTCGTCCTTAACTACGGTCGTCAACTCTCTATATATAGTTGTACCTTGATTTTTGTCGCTTCCGAATATTGTCGTTGACGAGTTACGTTGTCAAGTATTTTTCATACAATATTCTTATTTAAAAAAAAAAGAAGCTTATAAGCCAGGAACAAATTATTTTTAATTATATTGATTTAAAAGGGTAAAATTGTATCGATTTGCGTCATTTTTTGATCTTTTATTGAGAGAGCCTTTTCTCTCCAGAAAACAAAGTTGTAACGTAAAACGTACCTTGTTTATAAGACGACTGTCACATCTTGAGAAATGGTAACAGTCTTTACCATCAAAATTATTATTCAAACATCTTAATTTACGATTAATTACAGCACATGAGTTCTCATTAAGTGACTCTTAAGTCTCGCTGAAAAACTTATAAGATTTAAGGTAAACATGACAATTGTGACTTGAATTTTGTAGAGGGCTATTGGAATCCACTTGTGGAATATCACTTTTATGAATGCTCAAGTGTCTTTTTAAAGTAGGACTTGATTTGAACACACTCTACCACACACAACACATGTATTACCATGTGGACGAAGTGGCAACGAAAGATTATAGGCTTCATGAGTTATTGAGTTATAATGGAATTTGACGTGGTTAACATCTCCAGCTTTTGATAGCAGGTGACGATGCCAGAAATTGCATTTACAATTTTTAAAACCATCCGGCAGATTCACAGATGAATTAGTCTTACGTAAAGCACACTTCAGATTTGCATATATATATATATATATACCAACACACACAAATACACACACAAGTGCCGATTTAAAAAAGAGACTAATAACTTCACATTGTTTTCATTAGTTTTAAGACAATTTTTTTTCTCACATTGTCGCAAAATTTTACTGTCGATCATAGCAGATGTATTGAAACGTGACGCAGTAGTGAAAAAATACAATATATATTTTTTTTGATTTAGAATAAAATAATTTTAGCACATTCATATAATAGTTCTTTTTTGTTAAATTAAAATATTGAAATAAAAATCATCTTTGTTCATTTTACGAATGAAAACGAAAACTAACTTTAAGATAATAAAATGATATTTTTTCAAAAAAATACTTCTCTTTTTTTTAATTTTCTTTTTCATTCACATAGAAGATCACGTATTCAAAATATGCTTACCATTTGAAATAGTCAATAATAATAATAATAATAATAATAATAATAATAATAATAATAATAATTCTAACCAATCTTTTTATATTGATTTACTTAGATCATGCTTGTAAAGTGAACAAAATGAATGAATAAACAAAAGAATTCATTGGATTGTTGTGGATTTTTCTCTCCCAGCAGACAACAATCTATACTTGAAAGAAATCGGAAAGCTAAACAAGTGTCTGGACCTCGCCAGAGAACTCGAGAAAATTAGGGAACATGTAGATGACAGTCGTGTCGATAATTGGTGGAGCCCTGGGAGCGGTCCGCCAAAAGCCTTAAGAAAAGGCTGTAGAAACTGTAAATTCGAAGGAAGAATCGAGACCATCCAGACAAAGGCACTGCTGAAAACTGCTAGAATACTGAAGAGGGTGCTGGAGTATTGAGTAAACTTGACACTTAAGAATCTGAGCAAACCACCAGTTGTTACCGATGAAATAATAATAATAATAATGATAATAATAAATTGCTGAGATTTGCTGTCACTCAATCTCCAGCAAAAAAAACCAGTCAACAACTAGTTGGGACATGCAACTGCATGAAATAATAATAATAATAATAATAATAATAATAATAATAATAATAATAATAGCAAAAGCAGCAGCAGCAGCAGCAGCAGCAATTATAGTGTATGTTTTGCAGTGACACCGTTAAACCATTCAGTGTAAGAAGTGTGAACAGATGAACAATTTATCATATATATATATATATATATATATATATATATATATATATATATATATATATATATATATATGTAAAAGGTTTTCTCTCTCCGTTCGTGAAACAACTGTGAACTTTGTGAAGTAGGACGCTTCCAGAACGACCCGGGCGAACCTTCCGAAAGGAACTAGAACACATACACCGTGACAATGAAAGGTGTCAGATATAATGGAGGTAATTAATTAGCAATAACAAAAAAAAAAAAAAAATAAAAAAAAAGCAACAGCAGAAGCAGCAACAACAACGACAACAATAATTATTATAATAAAATATATTGTCTTGATATTAAAGTTATTAATATAATGTTATTACTTAGAAATCTAATAAGAAAGAAATAAGTGATACGTCAGAGATGTTGTGGATAATTGTATGACTTGCATTGATTCCAATAAAAAAGGTTGTTCTTTCATGTCATACAATTTATAATGAGGGATCAAGAGGTGATTGTTGTGATAGTGAAAGTGATCATATTAGCATTCGTATTATTATAACTATTATTATTAATATGAACGGCAATAATGATTAAGATGATTATGATTGTACCAATAATATTCATTGATATCATGAATAATAAGAGGAACAATTGTAAAACATTGCTATATTTAGACATTATTAATAGGATTTTTGCGTGTGCATGCCTATGGGTAACATTATATATATATATATATATATATATATATATATATATATATATATATATATATATATATATATATATAAGGGATTATTTAATCCAGTAAATCCGGAGTAGGCAATAATTCCAATCAGGACCAATGAAATATTCAAAAATAGAATATTAAATTCAAATAATCCTGGTAAAGAGCTCAATGTAAATAAAATCCTTAGAGCAAATAATTTCCCCTTAAACCCCCCCCCCTAAAACAATCTGTCACATTAAGATAATAAATTTATTTACACCCTGTTAAAAGCATTGATATAAATCAATGCTCTTTTTTTTGAGAATTGATATAAATTAATGCTTTTAACAGGATAGAAATAATTTATTATCTTAATGTGACCGATTGTTGTTTTTTTAAGAGAATATATATATATGTATATATATGTGTGTGTGTGTGTGTGTGTAGATGTGTATGAGTGTTTGTATGTGTGTAGTTTAGAAATATGACTTAATTTCAACAATATTTCTTTAGCACCCTGTCGGATGTCATGACCAAAATTATATATATATATATATATATGAACATTTGGTGCACATAGGTATGTGTTGGTGTTTGTGTATAATAGGTATTTACCCAATCCCTC
Source organism: Sepioteuthis lessoniana (assembly GCA_963585895.1). Taxonomy (NCBI): domain Eukaryota; kingdom Metazoa; phylum Mollusca; class Cephalopoda; order Myopsida; family Loliginidae; genus Sepioteuthis; species Sepioteuthis lessoniana. The sequence continues at coordinate 107,633,215 of OY757912.1, read as the reverse complement.
ATCAACAGCACGGTACTACATAGGGGAGTCCTCGTGGCGTAGTGGCTAACGTATTGGACAGTGACATCTTAGTAAGGAAGTTCGAATTCCAGTCGCGCTATTACGTTCACTTTTGAACTAATGCCCTTTGGAAAGGTATGAAACCCCTTATCTCCTCCAGCTATTACTTAATAGTACCACCATAGTTCTTCTACAAGGCTGGCTTTGGCATTAAATTACTCACAAAAGTTGATATACCATTAAACAAAGAAATCAAACCAAAATATTCCATAGTTTACCAACCCAAAACTACCCTGTTATTTACTCTAGCTGGAAGGAAAATAATTGGATTCATACCTTTTCCTAGAGTATAAGCATTATTTTGAAAGGCAAACAATCCTGTCCAAGTTTTGAAGTCGAGTCACTGAGACCATTTCTTACAACGATAACCATTATTCCACGTGCGCCTCTTCTATGTGTAATACATATATATATATATATATATATATATATATATATATATATATATATATGCGTGTGTGTGAGTGTGTGTGTGAGTGTGTGTGTGTACGAGTTCAGTTTACACTTTCACAAAATGTTTAAGCGTTTTTACTGGGAAATTAAATTTTTCATATTTTGCAGTATGTACTCTTGAAAATCAAAGATTTTTCTTCGTTTTGGATTTTCATAATGTTGTATCGTGGTAAGGAAGAGATACACAGTGAAATAAAGAGTTAATTATTTATTAACTGAAGTGATACAGTCCAATAGATATTATGAGTCTCCCGCTTTGGGGGTTACGTTCGAAGTTGGTCTTACTACTGACCGAGATCTTGCAGAACTTCGTGCTTAAGAAAGACGACGTTTTTTATACCTCCGCGATACCGGAAGTCACGTAGTACGAGCCACTATACAACACATAATGAATCTGTCTTAAATTTCCAGTGACTATTTTGTCCCAAAATGACATTTTTGGTTAGAGAACGTTGAAAATAAACAAGTGTTCAACTACTAAGCAACATCTTCATTATCATCAGGTGATTGTAGTGGCACCACTGATAACACTGACAATCGCCATTTTGGATGTGGTTGTCGTTATCATCATGAGGTATGTTTTGGGCAGGAAAGCTTGGCGGTGCCTATCCCTCTGCAAAGTTGACTACGGCCGAAGTCCTCCTATTTATTAGTTCTAAGCACGTGGCCTTTGTAATTCTTCAAGGAACTCATCCACCCTGGCCAGTGACTACATCAATAAGGTTATTCGCCCAGCGTTGATGTGTTTTCACTGCCTCTCACTTAGTTTAGCCTTCCAGTTGAAGCGGTTTCCTAGGGCACGGCGCTTGAGGCCAGCACTTGATAGACTAAGATACTTTTGTTTAGTAAAAACTGATTCAGAAAAAAAAGTGGGTCATCCTATAATGCCGTGTATCAATTTTAGAAATATTATTGGCTGTATAGGTACAATGATAATGATCTCGAATACTGAGACAGAGATTATTGATTTCCTGATAAGGCGAACTGTTTTAAGAGGTTAATATTAAAAGGTTTGCTCACATAAGATAAAGAGTGTGTAACGTTTAAGACCTCTTAAATGTACTGATATAATTGATTAACTTGTTATTTACAACGATTTGCTTATACTTAGTTTATGTTACGGCACCAACTGTCATGAGATGGCCACCCATCTAAGCACTGAAAAGGCACATCTCTGCTATGGTAATCCAATAGAATCTTGTACTCACAGCAGGACTTGATCGTTAGTATACGTCTGATCTACTTGTTGAGGAATATAATTCTTTGTAAAGGGTTAAATGATACAGTTTAATCGTCAGTAAAAACGCATTAAAAGAGAAAGTGTAAAATTACTTGTGGACCAAGCGGAACGTATATATATATATATATATATATATATATATATATATATATATATATATATATATATATATATATATCAGCTACAAATTAGGATAATAATAAAAAAGCAGGACAAAAACTTCCGACTGAGTTTCATGTTGTCGATCCTCAGGTGAGCTTGTATTCGAGAAATGAGGATCAGAAACGTGAAATTCAATGCCGCATGTTTATTTATTTTATGATTATTATCTTGTTTTAATGTTGGAATATTGCTATGCCTTGTTCATATGACATTTTAATGATTTTACTGATTAAAAAAGGTTTTAGCGTTAAACTACATTATATATATACATACATATATATATATATATATATATTATATATATATATATATAATTTAACGCTTATCGTATGGTCGAGGAAAAGATGGTACAAAATGATTCTTTTCCATTCATTTGTAAAGTGTGATGTGTATCAAGAAATTATTTTACAGAATCTGTCTCAATCATTTTGATATATATATATATATATATATATATATATATATATATATATATATATATATATATTGGATATTAAAGCCGAGAAAACGGTTAGAAATAGGGCTTAATAACCTCAAGTTCTTTTTAAAATCGTCCTATTTCCTGTGTAACATTTCGTTCTTCATCATACGAGCATTTTCAAACACCACTGAAAAGGCTTTGAAACGCAGAAAAAGATACTGATACTGTTTTATTTATCATATGTAAACCTATCGAGATCTTATTAGAATGTTTCGGGACACTGAGAATTTCAACCTCATCCTGACGTATACAGAACACAAGAAATAGAACAACAATATCAAATAGAATTTATAATAAAACGAATTCAAGAAGGTTTAGTTTAAGAAAT
>OY757912.1:107612991-107627991 GCA_963585895.1 Sepioteuthis lessoniana | reverse complement strand
TGATAATGTAGAAATTTGTTTTGAATTATTTGGCAAGAGAGAGAGAGAGAGAGAGAGAGAGAGAGAGAGAGAGAGAGAGAGAGAGAGAGAGAGAGAGAGAGAGAGGGGGGGTTTAAAAAGAACTAATAATAATATTAATAATAATATCGATAATAATACTAGTACTAATAATAATAATAATAATAATAATGATAATAATAATGATAATGATAATAATAATAATAAAGATCTATCGTTTTCCTTCGTTAAAAAACAAACAAACAAAAAAACAAAAACAAAACAAAACAATATAAACAACAAAAAGCCAAACTAAAGAAAGATACAAGAGACAATAAAATACAATCACACACACACACACACACACACACACACACACACACACACACACACACACACACACACACACACACACGAAATGCGAAAAGCAAAACGTAGCTATTGATTTTTATGGGGTTGTTGAAAATTTTATTCAGACCCCCACCCCAAGAAAAAACACTGAACAATTAAACGATTAGTTATAAAAATCAACAATATAAAACGTGGTAGATAAATTAGGAACCCATCCTTGCCAAAAACAAAAAAAACCCAAAAAGCAAAAACAAACCAAAAAAAAAAACAACAAAAAAATACAAGTAAGAAAAAATAAAGATAAAACAAAACAAATAAAATCCCCCCACCAAAAGCACCCCCCCAAAAAACAGAAAAAAACAAAAAATATACTTTACAACAAAAGAACAAAAAAGAAAAATCACAAAAATTGACTATTGCATAAAATTAATGAAATAATAATAGATGATGATGATGATGATGATGATAAAAAAGATGAAACAAAACACTGGGCAACAAAGATTTTGCTACTGTTTATTTACTCGAGTCCTCTATCACAGTTCAATTTTTCAGAGGAGTACATCTGGTTTGAATTCAAAGTTTTCCTTCTCCGATACTGGTTGCCGTGACAAGGCTAAAGAGCTAAGTCTATAGTACCATCTAGCCATAGCTAGAAATCGAAGAGCATTAGCGCGAAGTGAGACGCAAACAAACTCGTCCAGGATTTGAACCCCGCTCGCTGATTTCATTTCTTACAGCGATAACCGTAATGCCACAAGTGCCTCCTTCTCCTTTCTACTAAGAAGTAAATTGTGTAACTAAGATTAAACTGAGAAAGCTGAACCTAAATTCTCAGCTCAGAATTTTCCAAACACGTAAAGTCTTATATCTTACCAAATATCTCGCTAGTAGTATCAGAAAAAAAAGATATTTCTTCCATCATTTCTCATTAACACTAGCCTAAGAAAAAAAACTATGAAAACAACGATATTCGATGATAGTGAACTTCAGTAACTCATGGTCAACTTTGACACTAAGAAAACTGAAAGCAGGCATTGATATTTAACTTGAGATAGAATTACAAACTCAGAGATAAACTCAGTTAACTGGAACTGGTGATATAGGATTTGTTTGTTACCCTTATAAATAGCTTTCCTGAATCTCATAGGTTTGGTTTCTTTGTTTAATGGTATATTAACCTTATTCGGTTATTTAAAGCCAACGCTATCCTTGTAGATGAAGAGAAGTGGTACGATTTATCCCATTGCAAGAGGGATAAGTTGGTTCATATCTTTTGTCAAGGTTATCAGTTCGAAAGTGAGCTTTATGGCGCGGCTAGAATTCGAACTCGCTTACAAAGATGTCGCAGTCTAGTAGGTTAGCCAGTACATCACGCTTCCCTCAGTGAATTTCGTATAGATGAAAACTGTACTGATCCATTATTCATCTGATAACAATCATTTCAAATATTCCTATCCAATAGTAATAATTTTCAATATGTCTCTTTCCTTCATAGATGGTATTATTGCTCCGGGTCAGAGTGGACCTGGGAGTAATGGCAATGATGGAGTGTCTCCACACTCCCCAATGATCCAGAACTGCATCCTCACCATCGACCACTATATCGGCTACGGATGTAGAATCCGCCGATTACATACGTGTTGAGGGATATGACTCCCCACGCCCACGAGGGTCTTGGGTATGATACTAAACTGCTTTTGATGGTGAGGTTCCAGTGCTGGAGCTTTGAGGAATGTGAAGTACCCCTTCATTGCTATTACTCCTAAGTCTACTCTGACCCGGAGTGGTAATACCTGTTAGGGTCCCATCTATTGGTCAAATAGAACTGTTCAATCATTTACAATAGATCATTACTTATTTGAAACCCTACACCTGTGTACAAATTATTTATATTGCATAAGAATACTTGATAAACAGAATTACTAATGTTAAATAGTAATAGCTCCAACCATTTAAGTGTGTGCAAACAAATAATTAATATCAAAAAGTATTATTTGTATTAGATAGCAATACTTGAAACTATCTAAGTGTGTACAAATAAATGATAAATATTAAATTGAATTATAATTATTATTATTCAGATAGGATTACTTGAAACCATTTAACAGTAAGCAAACAGATGATTGATAATGAAGAGAATTATTATTGTTAGATCGGAATACTTGAAACCATTTAACCGTGAGCAAACAAATGAGGTCAAATGGTTCGTTTAAAAATAGAGTAACCAACAAACTATTCATAGACAACACACACACATATAAACAGGATTTTGCATTAAATAATCCGCACGAACAGGATATGAAACAAGGTCAATTTTTAAGTGGAGTTTAACAGGTTTGAATTCAGAGTTTTCTGAGACTGGTTGCCTAACCAAGACTGAAGAAGCCAGGTCACCCTACTATTTACCCATTGCTGGAGGGAAAATAGTTGGATTCATACCTTTCCCAAGGTTATTAGTGTATTGTGAAACGCAATCAGCCTAGTCCAGGAATTGAACACGTTTCACCGTGTCCATTTTCTACGACGTTAACCATTACACTATGGGCACCTCCGCTAAGACATATATGAGATGGAAACGAAGAATCAAAAATCATTTCAAGCCAAATATTATCATACCTACAATGGCAGACAAACACAAGTGCAAATGTCTTAAACATTCTAAAAGATTTCAGACACGAAATATCTTATATTCATTTTAGCTATTTTCCATCATCATTAAGATGTTTCTTGAACATAAATACACTATTCAGTAATATACTAATTGTTTTGAGCATAAATATACTCTATGCAGTACTAATATGCTGTTAAGAAGGGTGGATGGCGTGATGGTTATTGGCTCAGAAAAAAAAGGTATCGGCAAGTTGATGTGGCATAGAGGGATTAACAGGCGTTGTTACTTGCTGTCACTTATTCCTGAATGTTTTGAATTTCCGTGATCCTATTTACCAACCCCTCCGCTCGGGCAGGATATGACACAAGGTCAATTTTTAAACTGATTTTGACAGGTTTGAATTCAGAGTTTTCCTTCTCCTAGACTAGTTGCCTCACCAAGGCTGAAGAACCCAGTCTGTCCTACTATTTATCCATAGCTGGAGGGAGAATAATTGGATTCATACCTTTTCCAAGGGTATTAGTGCTATGTGAAATGCAATCAGCCTCGTCCAGGATTTGAACTCGTGTCGCCGTGTCCATTTCCTACGACGATAACCATTACACAGTGGCTTTTATAAAGTGATTGAAGAAAGAACCCAAATATCTGCTGATAATTTATATACGTTATTCTATTTCTGCGGGTCGGTTTTTAGAGTGTATGTTTTTAATGTAGTCGGTTCCAAATAATGAATTTACGATATTTTGATCTGTTGCCGACACATGTGTCTCAGACTGCAGAAAAACTTTGAATCTCTTCCGCCTATTCTTACATTTGCTATTACAAGACATTCCACCAATCACGTGATCTGTTACCCAACAATCAAGTCCAATCTCCAATTTTACATTTTTTAAGTGACATTTGCAGTTTTTCATTCGGCAACAGGAAACACTAAGGTCATTAATAGGTCCTGACATTGCACAGCTGTCTGCACGCAGTGGCTTTATACATTTGTTAACCGTTGCTTGACCCCGAGTTCAAATTCTGACTGAAACACTTTGTGCTTATTTTGCACAAATAAGAAAGGTATAAATGTATCTCTTCTAGTTACATGAAAGTAGTAGAGCAGATGAGACTCTCAAGCCTTGGTGTACAACCCGTCTAGGAGAAGGGTTACGGTTACAAAACTAGCTGCAACAAGCTTAGCGGTCTGGCGTTGGATGGCAATTGCTTGAGAAAAATAAAACAAAACATTAAATCAGCGATTTTTTCGCTTCTTGACACTTTCATTAGAGAAGCGATTATAAAGAAAATTAAACTGATATAATATTAATCTTGAACATAAAAATACTATATATTGATGACTTTTATTTGATTTCTCAATGAATAAGACATTCTTGATTAATGTTAAGCTAAATTGATTTGGGCATTTCCGAGAGCGGAGAAAGAGCTCTGCTTTCCCAACAAATACCATTAAAACACTCACATGTAAGGAAAGTTCTGAATGCAGATTCAAATTCAGCGTACTTTATTTTAGTCACTTGTAGCATATTATTAGTTTGGGTAGCAGACAAAAATATTTTTGTTGGCCAGTGTAATTGTTGTTCTCAATGTTGAGCTAATCATTGTAAGAGTAATTAAAATGATCTTAAGAAAAATTAAAAACAAAACAACCTCAAAAACAGTTTTTACAAGAGAACCGTGCTAATAGGATGAGTGAAAAATTTTGCAATATTTTGTTTGCACGTGCGTATATCACGCGACTAAATCACTTAGAGACAGAGTTAGGGTACCCTCTGTGGGTGTTAGTATCGTGGTAGTTGATGCGTTGACACATTGAGCATTACTTCCCTGTGTGTATGTGTGTGTGTGTGTGTGCGATTTGAATGCTGTACAGATGAACGTACAACGTAGTCTCATTCGGAAAGTTATATTCAACAATCCTGAACTGGGCCATAACGCCGTGGAAGCGGGCAAAAAGATTTCTGGCGAGAAAAGTGAAGGTACAAAAGATCAGAGTACTGCAATCAGATGGTTGAAGAAATTTCGCTCGAGTTGCAAGAACCTTGACGATCAGGTAAGGACCTAAAACCGTGGACTCCAAGGCCGTTCTCCGAGCCATAGAGACATATTCGGCAAGTAGCACTCGAAGAATATCAGACAGGTTCGGCATCTTCACAACCTCGACAAAAGCATCTGGAACTGCCGAATTGCGACTCATGCCACTAAAATATTGCAAAACCTTTGACTCACCTTTGTATATGAAAGCAAGCTAAAATAATTTGAAAATCTTTCGGAATATTGTCTTCATCTTTTTTCCTTCTTTCTTTCTAATACAGCATTTCGTGCTGATATATACTTCGGTCGCCTTTTTTTAAAGCGAAAAACAAACAAAGAAAACCCCTTTTTCTTCCTTCTATTCAAGAACGAAAGAAAGTACAAATCGACTGCTAAGGACAACCGGCTGTAGTATATACATGAGGAAAGCCGAAAAACATATCGGTCCAATTATACTGTTAACAAGTAAGATGAGGACAACAATCCCAAAAATATAGCAGAACTGCATAAAACAATGATTTAAAGATAATTCTAATTATTAACCTATAAAATATGACTGACATAAATATCGGTGAGGTCATTAATTGAAAGTATTTCTAGTTTTGAAATTAATGAAAGTAAGACAGCACTAGAATCACCCGCAAAAACAACTTTTAAAAGAAATCGAAATAGTCGAATAATTGTTATCATTATTATTACCAATATGAATATTATGACTATTATTATTATTATTATTATTATTGCTAAAAAGTATTGTAATTGTGTCAGTAGAATTTATAGGGAAATATATATTGAAATAAAAATGCAATAAAACTTAAATATGAAACTAAAATCAGTTGTTGGTTTAGAAGCTGTAAAAGAACTTGCTATGTTAAAAGAAATAATAATAATAATAATAATAATAATAATAATAATAATAATAATAATAAGTGGCAGTAACGTTTTAGATCCAGTATTTTTTTCGAGGCCATAATGGAACATTGATCAGAAAGTTCTTCTTATCAATAAATCGATAAAACTGGATAAGAATAAAATGAACTGAATCAGTTGGAGGGAAAAAAATAGAAAAGAAAAGAGAAGAATAACAAATAAGAAAATGAAGAACAAACGGGAAGAAGAAGAACAACAACAACACTAAATAAATACATAAATAAATGAATAGATAAATAAATAAATAAACAAAACAGAAGGGTCAGTAGTTGTACATAAAACAGACACAAAACGCTTTCAAACTAAAATGAATTTCCGGTCAAAAACGATATTTAATATAATTCAATATAAAACAATAATTATAAAGGGAATAAATGACAAAGAAGACTTCTGCGTAAAAAAAACAACAAAAAACAACATGCGGGAACGGTAACATACATACATAAGTACATACATACATATAAAATAGTCACGTCTGTTTTGATATCTACGTGTCGACTTAAAACCCAGAAAAAAGGTGTCGTTATTCATTACACTTTAATATGTTTATAAAAAGGAAAAGTACAAAATTTACTTTTTGATTTTTACTGATTAAGTGATATAATTCAATTGTTAAGACTTAATCGATCTGTGAAACTGTAAAGTTATTCTTAAATAAGTACAAAAAGGGGAACTCTTCAATTCTTAAGACTTGTCATGTTTAAATATCACATGGATTCCAGAGGAAAAAATTGAATTTAATGCTTTTTCGAAAATTGTTTTTTAATTTAGTACTAACGTTATATAAAAAAAAAAAAGAAAAAAAATTTTGAGGACTATGATAATGCTTCAAACTAAAGGTTACTTTTTCAAAATATTATTTTAAATGCAAAAAAATAAAATAAAATAAAATAAATAAATAAAAAGGAAAAAGAAAGGAAATTGTTATGCGAAAAAATTGACATTTTAATTCTTAGCTTCTTAGAATTCTTCTTCTTTGATTATTGTTTGTTAGCGACTTTTTATTGTATCTACTAAAAATGTTACATTTTTAGATGGTAATAAATGTTAAAAAAATCAAAATTATACGAAAGCATTGTTTATCGATAACTAAAAAACTGATTTTTTAAATGAATTATTTTTGATTTTTCTAAGAACATATTAATTCTTAATCAGTGTTACTAAAAAACTTTTTTTTTTTGGAAAGAAATAAACTATTTATATAATAAACGAATACTTTTCATTTGAATTAATATTTGGAATTTCCCACCAAAAATAAGGACACATTTGAAATTCTTAGCTTCTTTTTATGTTTACATTTGTAGTGAATAAAAAAGAAAATGAATTCAATAAATACATTTTTCATCACTGTTACTCAACAGGCAATTAAAAACTGAATTTAAATTTTTGTCATTTTCGGAAAAAAGTCTTTAGAAAAATAGAATTATAATAAGAGTTCAAGGTTACATGTTTTAAAAATTACATTTTAAATTTAAACAAAAACGAAAATTCTTAAAACAAAAGAATTTTGTCATAGACAAATTTTTAGATTCTTTTATCGATAAATATTTAGAGGGTAAATTTAAATGGAGAAATACTTTTTATCTGAAATTAATGGGCGATATCTTTCAACTACAAATAAGGACAATTTTAATTCTTAGTTTACTCCACTCTTCGTCCTTACTATCTCACTCGTGTTCATAAAACTCTTTCAGTCCGGACATGGACCTGGCGCTTCTGCTAGAATGAACACACACACACACACACACACACACACACACACACACACACACACACACACACACACACACACACACACACACACACACAAATAAAGAATATTAAATAAAAAAAATCCCATTAAATTTTCTTACAACTCGAGTTTCATAAGTGTCCATCTTTAGGTAGGCAGTAAAATGAAGCCAATGAGGAAGTAATATATATATATATATATATATATATATATATATATATATATGAACACAATTATGCCACAATTATGACTATTTCACGAAAATCTCCTTTGCAAATTCACGAAATCTTAAGCTTCCCTATTAGTCACAAAAATAAAAATTCTCTTAATAACTGTGAGGCAACGGATTTATTATGCATTTTCATATATATATATATATATATATATATATATATATATATATATATATATATATATATATATATTATTCAGTACAGTTAAACCGGAGTCGGGAATAATTCAGTCAGGACAAAAAATCATTCAACTATGAACATTTAAATTTTCCTAGTAAAGAGCTCAATGTAACTGACATCACAGAGCAATAATTCCTTTAATGATTTTATCCATTAGATCTGAAGAAGACCTGCTATTTTTGTATTATTGATTCATATTAATACCCACAATAGGATGGAAATAAATTTATAATCCTAATGTGATCGGTTTTGTTTTCCTTAAAAGTATATATATATATATATATATATATATATATATGCAGGAATAAAGCAGCAACGCTCAGAAGAACAATTTTGACATGAGTATCGTGTGCTCATGATTTCTGAGTATTTCCTTTATACTCCTTCTTTTGGAACATGCGCGCGCACACACACACACACACACACACACACACACACACACACACACATATATATATATGATTAAAACTTGATGCTAACTAGGAAATGATTTTACAGTGTTTTATGAGCATCAAGGCAAATCAATATTAAAATATTTTCAACTATTGAATAGGATGATAATAAAAAAAAGATAAAAACTTCCGGCTTTGAGTTTAACATTGCCCATCAGCAAGTGAGCCAGTCACTGGCTGATTTAGGGAGGGGAAATATTCTAAGAAAATAAAGTATTATATATATATATATATATATATATTTATATAAAAGTAATAAGTTGTCGACCGTAGTCAATGTCGACCCGAAGGCTCCCTTTTCAATAGCTACTACACCGAGTTGACGAGGAGGACGCAACTCCTTTTTATGGATTGCTCCACTTTACCCTTGATATGTACCTTATAATGCTGAGTGGTTATGCAAGGAGTTATCAAGTACCATTTTTGAGTCTTTGGTATAACTCGACCTGGGATCGAATCCCAATCTCCCAGGTCATTGATGCACACTCTACCCACTAGTTTAATGGTCCAGTATATATATATATATATATATATATATATATATATATATATATATATATATATATGGTATAATAGAGTGTTCACCTATGGTTCGCCACTGGACCGGGATTCAATCCCAAAAACTCAAAAATTGCACTTGTTGCCATCTTACTTAATACTCAACATTAGAAGGTACGGATAAAGGTCAAATGGAGCAATCCGGGGAAAGGAGTAGCGCCTCCCATAGACCTTGGTGTTGTAGCTATTGAAAAAGGGAGCCGTAGGGTCACCTTCGGCTATGGTTGGCCCACTTATATATATGTATAAATATATATATATAGAGAGAGAGAGGGAGAGAGAGAGAAGAGACAGAGACAATGCATCAATAAATCCGTAGCCAAATAATCCTTAAAAAATATTCACTTTTTAGCTTATCTTTTTATTCCTTGCTAATATACTTGATGAATGTTTCGCTGTTAATCACATAGATTAAGTATTATATAATGAACATTTTTCATATGGATTCAGCAGTTATCAAATTATATATGTATATATATATATATATAAATAAAATTATATATATATATATATATATATATATATATATATATATATATATATATATATATGGCCCGGGAGACCTGGGTTCAATCCCAGGTTGAGTCATACCAAAGACTTTAAAAATGGAACTTGATACCACCTTGCTTAACACTCAGCATTATAAGGTACGGTTCAAGGGTAAAGTGGAGCAATCCAGGGAATGGAGTAGCGCCCTCCCCTACACCTTGGTGTAGTAGCTATCGAAAAGGGAGCCTTCGGGTCACCCTCGACTATGGTCGCTAACTTTACTTTATTTATATATATATATATATATATAAAACTATATATATATAGTTTGATATATATATATATAAATAAAACTATATATATATATAGTTTGGTATATATATATATATATATATATATAAAACTATATGTATATATATATATATAGTTTGATATATATATATAGTTTGATATATATATATATATATATACATATATAAATAAAACTATATATATATATATATATATATATAAACCAGTGTTTGTCAAAAAGTTATAAGTCTCACCTAAAAAGAAGTGCCATAGCTGAACATTTTTGTTGTGGCGGAAACACACTACAATTTCTTAACGAGAAAAACAAATTCAGATTTCTATTTTAATTTCTCTTCTGTTTAGACCCATAAAAAGGTGAGAGGTTTGCGATAATTGTAAAATCTGGGTAAGACTTAGAACTTTTTGAACGACTCTCGATTATATATATATATATATATATATATATATATATATATATATATATATATATATATATATATATATATATATAAAACTATATATATATATCTATCTCATTAGGTTGGATGTGAATTCATTATAGAGTAAAATCTACAAGCGTCCAATTAGTGAGTTTAACCGTTTAGTCGTGAGAAAATTTGGAAGTCAGTTCTATGTGATCGTCATTTTAAATCTGGCATGGAAGCGGTCCACACGAGGAGACATGCCTCATCATCAGCCGAGTCACTCTACTAAAAGGATTATTGGTGATTTTACTTTTAAAGAACCTCAACTATTTTCACTACAGAAGACCATACACGTAATCATCTATTTTAGAAATTGGGGAAAAAAAAACTGATCTAGATTTTTTCTATAAAAAATTACAGTTTGCACGTTATTGCTTTAAATTAAAAAGTCTAACTTATTTACTCATTGAACATGTTGAAGTCCCTAAAGCTCAATAAACCAAACATTTTTCTATGTATTCTTCAGTTTTAGATTTTTTGGTAAAATTATATACGGGGTAGCCGGTCTGGTTTCTTGTCTTTTAAATTTAAACAGTTCCAGAAATGGGTCATCATTCTACATTGAATTAAAATGTGAAAGTGAATCCTCTTTATAAATGTGAAATGATTATTTTTCTTTCTCAGACAAACAAAAAAAAATGCGTTGAGTTTTAGGGTCTACTTAGTTCAAATAACACACACACACACACACACACACACACACACACACACACACACACACACACACACACACACACACACACACACACACAGAAAAAAGTAAAAGAATTTCTAGAAAGATTTTCTAGGTGAATTTGAACGGGTGCACGTTTAGAATAATATCCTTTTTTCTCTCTACAGTATACTAATAATTCAACGGACTATCTTTAATCTAATTTATCACTGTACAAATAAACGTTAATAGCCTTCAATAAACGTCCAGTTAATATAAACGTGAAAACTTAATGAGGAGAAATAATGAAAATAATGATAATAAGAATAGCAACCATTAGAAGTAAATACACTTGCACCTAAAACAAAATGCAACTCTTGAGATAAAATACCAAATATCAGAAAATTGTACATAGTAATTCCATTATTATAAAAAGCAAATACACCAAGCAAACAAAAAACGTGTTTTGCGAATGTCTTGTGAGAATATGGTGATTTGAGTTCCAAAAAGCAAGCCAAACGATGCGATGCATTCTTATAAGGGAATAAAAATTTAAAAAAGCAAGAAAGAAAAAACAACAAAAAAACAGAAAGCAAAACATCCTGGATAAATTTTCAAGAAAAAGAAAAAGATCCTTATAAAGCCAAGGAAAGAAGCAAGAAAAATAAATGAACTCTTTTGTTTTGTAATACAACACATAAGAACAGTTAAGAAAAGCCAATCCTTAAGAAAGAAAGAAAGAAACAAACAAACAAAAATAAAACAAAGAAAGAAAACGGAGCAGAACCAGCCACACAATTCTAGGAAATTATTATATCATTGCATCTGTAATATTTGATATCTGATAACTCTATTCTAAATTACCAGAATGATATCGAACATGTTCACACCTATTTGTACAGTTCTAAAACTGTTGGTTAAAACTTCATAATACGATTCTATCAACATAGCTACTCCCTAAGTTGATAAGATATATAAGGCTTTATGGGTTTAGAAAAGGCAATAATGATGGAAAAGCAACATCGAATATAACAACAGTTTCGTGAATCTTGCAGTAACAGCAACTAGTTCCTAAATCAAAGATTTTTAATTCGTTTTTTAAATACTTTGAGATACGAACGAATCACCAAATCCCGGCCAGAAGACCAGACCTAGTATTAATTAACAAGAAAAAAGAACTTGTCATCTTGTAGTTTTTACCATTCCAGTTGACCACAGAGTGAAAATAAAAGAAAACGTCAAGATAGACAAATACTTGGATCTTTACAGAGATTTAAAAAAGCCGTGAAACATGACGTTGACAGTGATGCTAATTGTAGCTGGCGCACTCGAAACAATCCACAAAATCTGGAAAACGGATTGGGAGAACTGGAGATCAGAAGAAGTATCGAGACCATCCAGACCACAGCACTGTAAAGATCAGCTAGAATGCTTAGAAGAATCCAAGAGAATCAAAAAGACTTGGTGTCACTCAGACTTCAGTGAAAACTTACCAGTTAAAACTAGTGTGATAATAACAGATTGAAACAACACAAAACAACGACATAACAACCAATTGTGTTAAAGCAAAAATAGATAAGACGCAACAGAATAGCAAGTGTAGGTTATGTGGAGTTAGAGACGAAATGATTGATCACATAATAAGCGAATGTAGCAAACTTGCACAAAAAGAGAACATGAATTGAACATGAATAAACACGGCTAGGTGGGCAAAGGTGAGCCAATGGGGATTGTGCAAGAAATTGAAATTTGACCATACGAATAAATGGTATATGCACAACCCAGAATCCGTCCTACACACAGAATTCTCAGGGATTTTGAGATATGAACAGATTACCAAATCATGGCCAGAAGACCAGACCTGGTAATAACTTGGCTGTCCCAGCAGACCATTGAGGGACCCCCCCCAAAAAAAAACAAAACGAAAAGAGACAAGTACTTAAACCTTATTAGAGAACTAAAAAAAGCTATTGAACATGAGGGTGAGGGTGAGGGTGATACTAATTGTAATTGGTGCGGTTGGAACGATCCCCAAAGGCTTGGTAGTGGGGCGGGAAGAGTTGGAGATCGGAGGACGAACCGAAACCATCTAAACTACAGTATTGTTAAGATCGGCTTGAATACTGAGAAGAGTCCTGGAAGCTTGAGGTGAGTTGCAGTCACTCAGATTCCAATGAAAGTCCTTCAGGTAACGCTGATGTGAAAAACTCTCAAAGAGTAATAATAATAGAATCCCCTGGGACTTAAAGATGAAAACGAACCATCCATTTCAAGCCAGAAGGCCAGATTTAGTTGTAATAAACCAGAAAAAAAGAATGTGTCATCTGGTAGACTTGGCCGTTCCAGCAGGTCATTGAATTAAAATTGAAGAAAGCGAAAAACTAGAGAAATATCCAAAGCTTGGCAGAGTTTTAAAAAGTTATGGAATATGAACGTGACAGTTATATTAAGCATAGTCAAAGCACTTGGAACAATCCTCAAGAACCTAGAAAGTGGGAAGTAGAAATCCAGGGAAGAATTAGAACCGTTTAGACCACAACACTGTTAAGATCGGCAAGAATATTTGGGGGAGTCCTGAAGACTTCAGTAAAAACCATCACTTACTATTGATGGGATAACAAGATATTTATGGAGGAAAGGGAAAATGCATAGAATATTTCTAATAGCATACTTTCCTTGTATTACTTTTGTCTGAAGTTCTTTGAGATGCCACAGATCCTCGTTGGATAATATATATGTATAAAGAGGATTTGCCATTGAATAACCTACAATGTTTGATATACCATAAAGCCCAACCCAGCCAAATCATATACATTATATATACGTGTATAAAGAGGATTTGGCATTGAATAACTTACAATGTTTGATTTACCATAAAGCCCAACCCAACTAAATCATATACCTTATATATATGTGTATAAAGAGGATTGGGCATTAAATAACCTACAATATTTGATATGCCATAAAACGCAACCCGACCGAATCATATACATTATATATATATATATATATATGTATAAAGAGGATTTAGCATTAAATAACCTACAGTGTTTGATGTGCCATAAAACCCAACCCAACCAAATCATATAAATTATATATATGTATATAAAGAGGATTTGGCATTGAATAACCTACAATATTTGATATGCTATAAAACCCAACCCAACCAAACTAACCAGATAAAAGCATAAAATTAGTGTTCTGTTCTTTGCGATCTAATCAATAACACAAATGGGTGACTTGTTTACAAACAAAATGAGAAGTGTGGTTCCTGCACAGGCCCTCAAAACTGATTAAATCACTATGTCCTAAATATTAGGTTGTTCAGAAAGGAATTACGTTTTTACCAGAGAAGATATAAAACAAATCTATGTTAAATTTGTTAAAATATTATCATCGAAATATTATCACACCCATTTTCAACGACTGCAGCTTAACAGAAAAGTAAAATTTTGATTCCATTCTTTAAAATGTCTGGTGTTTTCTTCGTAAAAAGGACGTTTTCAACTTCTTTGTGTCTGAATATTTTGCCACTAATGAAATATTCTCTTGATAGAATTGAATGGAAATCTGTAGTTGCCCAATCTTGAGAGTATGGAGGATATGAAATAACTTCTTATCCAAATAATTTTACCTTTCCTTGAGTTTGTTTGACAGCGGTCATTGAAAAGGAAGGTGATTACATTATATATGATAATACTAAAATGAATTTAACCTGCCTTTGCGCTCTGGTAAAAACGTAATTACTTTCTGAATACCATAATAAAACGGTTTGAACTTTTGATACCTTTCTAAAATCAGACCCCATGGGTTTAGTGAATATGATATTTAGCTGACGACAGAAGCAGAATTCATGTCATGAATATATAAATAAATTTTACCTCAAAAGGTACATTCAAATTCTCAAAACGCAAGTTATTCTCTCAAGCAAGGAAACCACTTTCTAACGGCGCCTGATAAAAAGTAATAGAGTTCTTCACAGTACAAGATCATGGCTACTGT
>OY757912.1:107542991-107605491 GCA_963585895.1 Sepioteuthis lessoniana | reverse complement strand
GCTTACTTTGTTCAGATGATCAGAATGTAAAAAATATCTATCTATCGTTAATTTTTTTTTCTTTATTCCGACATACACCCTCTTTTATATATATATATATATATATATATATATATATATATATATATATATATATATATATATATATATATATATATATATATATATATATATATATGAGAATGTATACAGATGAAAAAACACAAGTTCTTCAGAGGATGATTTTATTTGTAGAAATATTTGCTGACGTTAAACGTTTTGATTTTTAAACCTTCTTCAAGGCGCGTAAGTTATTTTATGAAACGAAAAAAAGAAAAGAAAGTTTGAACAAAAATGACCAGATCCAATTTTACTCATCATATCAGGGGATGTCCTCGTGGTGTAAATTAAAGCGATGGACTGCGGAATCGTAGTACGCGAGTTCGTACTCCAGTCACCCTATTACGTTCACTTTCGGGCAAATACCCTTGGGAAAGGTATGAACCCCCTTATCCTCCCAGCTATGGGTTACATAGTACCATTACTATTCTTCTAGGAGAATGCCTTAGGTATTAAATAACCGACAAAGGCTGATATGCCATTAAACAAAAAAACCAAACCAATCATATCATAACATTAAAACAAAATGGCGAATTATTATAGTTTTTTTTTAATCACAGTGCTGTTGGGATTTCCACAAACAAATTTTTAAATGATGAATTAGACGATAAAGAAAATGCCTTCACTCAACTTCACTGTCCTAAATAATCTATATAACATGCTAAAATAAAAGCTCTTAAAATTCACAAACGTAAGTGTTCTTCAGAAATTAAAAACAATAATTTTTCCAATAGTAATAATAATACATGACAGATATATCATTTTACCCAACAATTTAACCACAAACATCATCGAAAAAACTCAAACAACTTAGAAACTAAAACACTCAATAATTCTTCAAAGACAATTAGGAATTTAACTAATATTAAAAATAATAGTAAAGTAAAGTTGGCGACCATAGTCGAGGGTAACCCGAAGGCTCCCTTTTCGATAGCTACTACACCAAGGTGTAGGGGAGGGCGCTACTCCTTCCCTGGTTAATATCCACAAAGAATCCAGAACAGGGGTGTATGAAATTCCATGTCTGGATTGTAAGAAAAAAAGATGCAGGTGAAACTTCCCGTTGTATTGATGAACGAATTTACGAGCTTAGAGCAGACATAAATAACGGTTTTGTCAAATATAATTTAGAAACTAATCACGGCTTTATTTTTCAAAGATAACAAGATGTTAGTTCACATACATCATAAAAAACGCTGGAAAATTGTGGAATCTATATTAATTTCAAACCTCAATTCTATCAAACCGACAGGTTTTTCTTTCAGTTTATCTCCTTATTTGGTCAGATTTGTGCTGAAAAGTTACAAAATCCCTTATTTAAAATAATTCGGTTTAATTGTTTATATATATTTTGAAAGATTTATTGATAAAGAGACGAATTAAATGGATAGATATCATAAGAGGAGCGTTAACTGATAAAGACGAATAGATATACTATAGAATGTTTATAATAGGTAAATATGAATTAAGTAATATAAATATTAACATAGATAGATAGATAGATAGATAGATAGATAGATAGATAGATAGATGTGATATGGATTAAAAAAAATTGGAATGCTCATTACGTCACACAAATTTGAAACAACGCTACCAACGGAAATAGAATGTTTAAAAATTTTCTCATCTTTTTCGTTTCATTTAATAATTTACACACCTTCATGAAAGTCTAAAAAACGAAACGTTTAACGTTGGCAAATTTCGATGTTTTCCCTTGATATATATATATATATATATATATATATATATATATATATATATATATATAGAGAGAGAGAGAGAGAGAGAGAGAGAGAGGCACAATGAGATGGAAAAGTGATCGGTCCGACCAAAGAGGGACTGGTGTCGAGCAATATATTCATATATTCATCCTGCAACACATTTGGAATATCGTATTTCAAGTTTCTTTAAATTTTCCTAAAGTTTTACAAAAAATAAAAAAAGAACCCTCTTTTCTTCTTACTTAGAGTGGGAACTATTCAGAATCCTTCGTATATCTATCTCTATATATATAGTATATATTAGCATAATGGATAAAATATGATCAAAACTAATGACTTAGACTTTCACGCTGTCGATACTCATGAGGTCAGGAGAGTTGAATACTAACTCTCCTGAGGATCGGCAACGTGAAACTGTTAGTTGTGAGTTTTTATCCTCTTTAATTATTATCTACTTTCAAACTTAAAATATATTTGGATATTGCTCTGAATTTTCAACACACTGTAAAGATTTTACGGATTAAAAAATAACAAACTTTTTGCGTTAAATTCTAATTATCTATTTTTGGTGATTTAATAGATGATCAATATAACGATGAAAGGAAAAGACAAATAAGTGATGGACTGAAAAACTGATTGAAACGAAGAATAATGATTAAGAAAGGAAAATAAGAAAAGATTGAGAGAATCGATAAAATTGAAAAATGAGAAATAGTGAATAAAAATGCCAACTACAAAGAATTATGGTAAATACCCGTGTATAAGTCGATCTAAGGTATTGGTCGAACTTTGATTTTTCAACAATAATTCATTATAGATATATTATTTTTATATTCTGTCAGTAAAATTCCTTTTACTCGTGCGTCGCTGGTTAATGGTGGTCATAAGGTCACTAGATCCAATGTGAACTCTGCGAGTCGTTGCTAATTATCCTGGTACGAAACCTGGTGATCTTACTGGTTATAGATTCACTAGACCCAAAGAACTAGTGCAATGTGAATATATGCTTGTCATTGTTTGTCCACCTGGCATTCATGCCTGGCGGCCCAATGCTAGACTGGAAAAGTAAATTAATACTTTTGATCTTAGCTCATTTTAATTCCTGATCACTAAAAAATTTCTTTTTTTCAAGATTCAACACACTGGGACGAAATTTCAAGGAAGAAATTTTAGATTTAAAGAAAATTACAAACTTCGGTATTTAGAAAAAGTAGATTAATGTCTCTACTTTTATTTAAAGACTTTCTTAGAGATTTTGCCAGCATTATTATTTTTTTTATCCACGTCTTTTCTTCCAGACTTTGATGTGATAAGTGAGAATATGGTAACATTTGCTACTAGTATCTTTGCATGATCTTAAATTATTTGTTAAGCAATTATCAACGGAAACAACACAGATGGATTCAAATAAATTGTTATATTGGGAAGATATTAGGAAATTCATATTAAAAATAGAAAAATTTAAAGCTTTAAATATTGTATCCAAAAATATTAAAGTTTAACATAAATTAAGCAACAGGGAAATCAAATAAATAAATGAGGAATGTTATCTAGAATTTAGCTTTGATGAGGCATTTAAAGCTGACAATCATATTTTGTTTATGGCATCGAGGCCAAATAGAATGGCTGGATGGTTAAAAATTTTATTTCAAGGGAAGCAAATGATATTTTAGAATATAGAAGACTCTAAAAAGACTTCAGATTGAATATTGTACTTAGGCCTGGGTTCCAGTGAGAAGACATGGAAATTGGTGTGTAATTTTGAGATTAGAAGGCATACAAAGAAGAGGGACAAAATAATAAAAAGTGAAAGATTACAATTACTAGGAGAGATTATAGAAATTAGGATTAAATAATTTGGATTAATTAATAACGAGAAAGTAGAATGAATGGTGATCTAATTGAAACTTTAAAAATAATTAATGGGATTTCTAATTATGTTAGACATTTTTTCAATATTTCTCCTCAAATTGGAAATTTACTGTCAAGACAAATTTCAAAAACCAAGTTTACTAAACCATTGGATACTTTTGTTAATAGAGTAATATATTCTTAGAATAAATTGTTCTTTGGGACAAATTGCCAAATCAGAGAAAAATAACTGCACTATTGTAAAGATTTTTTAGATTAAATTGGATGATTGAATCAAAAAATGGTAAGAAAAAAGTTTAAGAGGTCATTTTTGGGCACCATCGGAATAATTACTAAGTATAATTTGATCTGTATATAGATATTGTAGCGGTTAGAGTGTTCACTAATGGCCCGGGAGACCTGGGTTCAATCCCAGGTCGAGTCAAACCAAAGACTCAAAAAATGGTACTTGATGCCTCCTTGCTTAACACTCAGCATTATAAGGTACGTGTTCAAGGGTAAAGTGGAGCAATTCAGGGAAAGGAATAGCGCCCTCCCCTACACCTTGGTGTAGTAGCTATCGAGAAGGGAGCCTTCAAGTCACCCTCGACCATGGTCGCCAACAACTTATCAATAGTGTGTATGTTCTGTGCAAAGATTATTTTTTTAAAGGTTTATGTGAGAAGATAATAAAAAGCGGAGATGCCCATGGAGACATAATAAATAGATAAATAAACAAATGTCTCTCCTAATGGTATTAGCGCCAGATGAAATATAAACAACCTAGACCAGAATTTGAACTCAGCTCACCAATTTAATTTTCTTTAACAACCGACGCCTCTAGTTCTGTATTTAAACGCTAAAAGACGATAAAAATTAGTTTTTTTTAAGATTTGATTAGAGATTTTGCCAGCATTATTTTTTAAATCTTTGTCTTCTCTTCTAGACTTTTATGTAATAAGTGAGAACATGGTAACATTTGCCCCATGTACCTCCACACCATATTTCTCTTTTCCGCCTTCTTCTCAATCTATCGAAATAGAAAAAAAAGTTGTTTCCGAAGTGGCTATAGTAAAAAAAATAAGAAAAAAAATGTGGTATATAAATCGTATAGACAAAAAATATTAACTGACAGTTCACAGGTTGTTGGCCTGTCAGGATTGGAGCCCAAGCAATTTTAAACAATCTTGCGATTTTTTTTTTTACTCAAGATCTTTCTTTTATTGAATTTATTTTTAAGACCAGACGTGTTTTGTGTTTCTTTTTTTATTCTCAAAGATAAAAAAACAATGATTTAAATGCTGGCTACAATTATTTATTTTGTTTTGTTGAATATACGAAACCTTCGCAAATATAGCGTTTCCTCTTTTCAAAATGTCAGAAGATTTTTTTTAACAAAAGTGGACAATGGTCGAATAACCTTTTCAGGAAATAATTGTAATAAAAAATGTCAAATTAAAAAAGAAAAAGTGATATACGAAACAGTTATTTGGTAAAAAGTTTTTCCGACCTTTGTCACTCGTGTCGAAATCTCTTTTGTCCTTTTGATGTAAAGAAAAAACGTTATTTGACATTCATCATGTCTGATGACAATCGAAAAAGTTCGCAGTCGGGCCCAGCAAATATGAAACAAAAAATGGATGCCTTACTGTGGGGTAACGTTATGCAAGTTAGTCTTGCAGATAATTACTACTTTAATAAGTTTGATCCTTACGGTGTGCTCCTTTTTCTTGACCATGCACCTGACTAATGTGGTTTTCCTGTGAGGCAATGTTTTGGAATCAAGCCACATAAAATTTATTGAATTTTCTAAGGCTTTACATTGCTGACAATACTAGCCGTTTCTAAGGGGCCACTCATCAAAGTAGTGAGTAGTCTAATCGTTGCTTAACTTCGATGATCTCTGTGAAATAAGGCCTTGACTGTAATTAAGAAAACCACTCTCATAGAATATTACTAGTGTAGTAAATTCAGAGGCACTTGTAGCGTAACGTTTATCATCGTAGGAAATGAAGTTAGTGATCCGAGTTCAAATCCTGACGAGGCTATTTGCATTTTAAATATTGTTTCAGCTAAAGATGGCGGAATTCAGTAATAGTCTATAATGCCAACCCTTATAAACAGGTCCTCAAGTTATTCCGTCATTTAAATATTTAAGGGAAAGTTGTGTAATCTAACAATGAAGAAAGACAGTTTTGGTTTGGTTTCTTTATTTAATGACATATCAATCTTTGTAGGCTATTTAATGCACAAACCATCCTTGTAGAAGAACATCAGTGGTACTATATAACCCATAGCTACTGAGATAAGTAGGTCCATACCTTTTCCAAAAGTATTAGTCTAAAGGTGAACACCATAGTACGACCGGAGTTCGAACTCACTGACTATAACGTCGCAATCTAGAACATAAGCCACTACGCCCCTGAGAACCCTTCTTCCAAAAAATCCAGGTTACCAAAAGAGAAATTACTTTTACCAAAAGTATTACTTGTTATTTTTATCATTAAAGATTTTCGGACTATTGTCTTCATCGTTTTTCCACAACGCTTCAGCTGATATGTCCTCCGGCCTTCTTCAGGTGTTTGTCGAACTCGGGAACCTACGCAGAACTTCGAACTACGTCCTATATTGAATCCACGGGGGTCACCTGTTTTGATTCCGTTTGCCATAACCGGGTACAAGTATTAAGCATTCCTATATTGTTACTCTCCTGCAGTCAGGATTGAACCTGCCACCTCCAGATGATTGTCTCCTAAGAAGCTTAGGGAATCAACGCCCATAACCGTTACGCTATGTGTCCTGGTGGACAGTTTAGAGTGAATTTTTGGGACTTATAAAGTAAATATTCTTACTTGACTAGGATTACTACTATTATGTATGATTTTTTTACCTGTGCTCATATTCAGAATTTTTTTAATCTAACCTTTTTAATTATCGGTTCCCATATTGTATTAATCTCTATACTTGGTCTACTCAGCAGGTTATTGTAGCCCAACATATGTGTTAATTCCTTAAGGCGTCTAATCCTACAATTATTTCAACTTCATCTCATAAGGGCAGATGGTTTCCCTTTTCCTTCCATATATGGTCCACCATACCCGACTTTTCAATCTCACCTCGTACTACTGCCTTCCGTTGTTCTTCTAGCCTTACTTTTAGTGGGCGACCTGTCTCGCCTTTGTATATTTTACCACAATTGCAAGGGATGGAGTAAACACAGTTCTTGATCATGTTGAATTCCGTTGGTGGCTTGACCCGGAAGAGATATCTCCGGAGAGTTGAACCACTTGTGAATACTGTCCTGATGTCATAAGGACTCCATATCTTTGGGATCTTTTCGGCTAGTTCTTTGACATTACTCACCAGTAGAAGTCATGGTCAACATCAGTAAGCGACTGCTAACAACTCTGGAAAAATCAGTGCTAAACAAAAGTTTCAACTTCACCACTAACATCAAGCGGATTCCTTACTTAGATATTATAGCGTCGATCAAAGATGCAGCTTTAAAAATTCCCAAGGCAAGAGCCGATGAACTAAGATGGAAAGTGAGACAAACACTTGAGAAATCAAAGCCTCCGAAACCAAACATCTGACTGCAGGCGAGTAACAAAACAGGAATACTTAACACTTGTTCCCGGTTATGGCTAACAGAATCAGAACAGATGAACCCCGTGGATTCAATAAAGGACGTAGTTCGAAGTTCTGTGTAGGTTTCCGAGTTCGACAAACACCTGAAGAAGGCCGGATAACATATCGGCCGAAACGTTGTGAAAATAACTCTAAAGATGAAGACAATAGTCCGAAAACCCTTAATGATAAAAAATCATCAAGCTACGTCTCAGAAATTTGTCTCTATTATTTATCATATTTTAAATAGTTAAAATATCCTTTTCATTTGTTTTGTTGATCTGTTTTATTCAGTTTAGTGGGTAGAGTGTTTGCCAATGGCTCGCCAATGGACCGGGGTTCAATCCCAGGTCGAATCATACCAAAGACTAAAAAAATAGTACTTGATTCCTCCTAGTCAACTGGGGCTGTAGAATACACCGACTGCATCTCTGCAGAAGAGTAAGACTCTCTCCCAACAAGAGTTCTAGATATTATGATGAGATTCCAGAAATACTGGAACTTTGGGGAATGTGGAGTACTCCTTCATTGCCATTCTGGTCCGAAGTGGCAGCACCTATCTATGGGTCAAATCGAACTGTTTAATATCAAAACAAATGACTTATGCTAAATTGAATTGTTAGTAATATAACGATTTGATCATATAACTTTTTATATGACTAATGTTTAATTGAATTGTTAATGATACATAGCAATACTTGGAAGGATTTAACTGTGTGCAAGTTAATGAGCCAAAGCTCATTATCAACGAAATGTATTTACAAATCATATATATATTTAGTATATATGTATAAAGAGGATTTGGCCTTAAATAACCTAAAATGGTTGATATGCCATAAAAGCAAACCAAACCAAACCAAATCCTATGTATTTAACAAATATTTATAAAAAGGATTTGGCATTAAATAACCTACAATAGTTGATATGCCATAAAACCTAACCAAACCTAATCATAAGTATTTAATATATATGTATAAAAAAGGATTTGGCGTTAAATAACCTGAAATGGTTGATATGCCATAAAACCAAACCAAACCTAACCAAACCAAACTAATTAGTAAACAATTGTAGCTTAAAGTAACATTTTTTAAAATCAAATTTACAGTTAAATACCCTCAAGTATTCCTATTAATTACAAACGATTTTTAAATAGATCAATAGGAACCATAGATAGGACAGATACCACTACTACTCCCATCTATAGGTCAAACCGAACTGTTTGACATTTAAACTGTGTGCAAACAAATGACTTATGCTAAATTGAATTTAATAGAAATAGAACTGTTGGATCATTTAACTGGGTGTAAGGACTGATATTTAATTGAAATGTTAGTGATACATAGCAATACTTGAAACCATTTAAATGTGTGAAAAAATGAGCGCAGGCTGGTTTAAAAATGTTATCAATAAAATGTGTTTACAAATCATATATATTTAAAATATGTATAAAGAGGATTTGGCATTAAATAAGCCTCAATAGTTGATATGCCATAAAACCCAACCAAACCAAATCATATATATTTCATATAGATGTATAAAAAGGATTTGGCATTAAATAACCTACAATGGTTGATATGCCATAAAACCCAACCAAACCAAATCCTATATATTTAATGTATATGTTTAAAGAGGATTTGGTATTAAATCACCTACAATGTTTGATATGCCATAAAACCCAACCCAACCAAACCAAACCATTTAGTTTACAGCATATGATTTAATTTGGCTGCACATTTAGCATCGTCTCGTTTCTAAATGCAAGTGCAACTCATTTTGCTTCTAAGAACAGCTGAAATCTGGAACCAAGTACACACTCCTTCTGTGAATGTTTTCCAATTAGATATGATTCTGGGCTCTTAAGTTAACAGGTTAATAAGTATTATTTTCGTTCTTAGTCACCTTTCATTCAATACGTTCATGTTCAGATCTTCATCCATCCTACACCCTCCGTTCATTATTTATATGTATTTGATTCATCTCTTTGTCATATCATTGTAACCCTTTGCTGACTAGTGGTCAATTTGGCCTTGATTATAGTGACTCTTAGTAACCATGTACAAAAAAGGACAACGACAACATGAAGAAAATATCACAAAAGCAGCTGAGTTTTTAAGATATTGCTAATTATGTCAGCATAAAACAGATATCATTTGGTATTATTTATTACGAAAATCTAGGAGTTTAATACATAGGGATTATTAAATTAGTAGATTTTAAAATTAAAAATAAAACAAATAATAAAATACGAAAATAAAATCAATAATTAAACAAAGCAAACAATGAAATGCAAAAATAAAATAAAACAAGATATCCCACAATTCCACTTCTGCAGAAAATTTTAAAAGAACCGTCTCTTCGGACTTTCCCACCCACTGGATAACCAATGCATTTTACAGTCTATCGTAATGAGCAGTGCATACACCACAACCGTTATAATAATAATAATAATAATAATAATAATAATAATAATAATAATAATAATAATAATTCTTGGACTTAAAGAGAAAATATTCCATAAGAGAAACCCCTAAGACCTAAACTAGCATCAAGTTTACCATCATATTGTAAATTCTGAATATTAAAGCGTTCTTCTTTATTTCTGAAATCAGATTTCCAAAATAGAATAATAATAGGAAAAAAAGAAGAAAAAAAGAAAAGGAAATCCTGATAACGAAAGAGAAGTTAGTTATACTAAAAGTATTGTTTATTATGGTGTTTTAAATAAGTTAAATATTCTATTTTGTCGTTTAGTTTATCGTTTTAATTCGTTCGTTTCATTTTGTATCACATTTAAAGTTTTCTGAGATAAAAAAAACCCCAAACAAACAAACATATGAACTCAATTAGAATTCACGTTAGAATTTCATTTTAATATTTGAAATACAAATTATGTCCGTCTTTTTTTGTTTGTTCTACGTAAAAAATCTATTGTTATTCGTGAAAAGTAAGCATAAGATATTACAGTTGACCAAAACAAAAACAAGTAAAAAAACAAAATAAAAATAAACAAAAACAAACGAAAAAAAAAAAAAACAAGTAAAAACAAAAAACAAAACAAAGCAAAACAAAAAAACCAAGACTCCCCCCCCAAAAAAACCCCAAAACAAATAAACAACCTCTGCCAAAAGAAACCAAAAGAAACAAATGATTTTTTTTAAAATGAAAAACGATTTTGCAAATCACAAATAAAAACGAAATAAAAAAGTGCGAAGTGTTTGAGCAACATAACTAAACAAAATAATTTAATAATAAAAAAAAAAAGAATTTGATTATGAAAAACTTGAAACAAAATGAAATGATAATAAGAAGTAAAAAAATATCACGAAAATTGACACACGAAAGAATAACGCCCCCACCCCACAACCCCCCCCCAAGTATTAAAACTTCCTCAAAACCAATAAAAGCGTTAAAAGAAATCTGTATAAACGCAAACAGATGTTGATATATCACAGCCAAACAAAAAACAAAGCGAAACAAAACCAAAAAAAAAAAAAAAATAATATAAGAACAAAAAAAAAAAAAATGAGAAAGAAAGAAAGAAAGAAAAAATCGGTATGATTTAATGAGGTTGTGGCTTCCAAATTTTTATAAAAATGATCAAAATTGAGAATAAAAAAATAAGATGGCGGCACCTGTGTGTTAAATGGACATGGGAGTTAAATGTTTTTTTTTATTTTGTAGGTTTTTGCATAAATTTTTGTAGATTTTATTTACATATCGTGCTGGCTCGTATTTTGTACCCTCCGACCCTTAACGACTCATTGGGTACTCCTTTCATATGGCCTTGAGCCAGATCTAAGCAAAAAGCTTAGTAAATTACACCTCCAACCCTTAACGAAATAAAAACAAAACAAAAAACAAACAAACAAAAAACAAAGAAAAGAAAATAGACAAAGCAAAAAACAATAAAACTCAAGCCACTTTCTTATTTCAGCCGGACAACTCCGTATAGCGGCCGCTCTTAAAAATGGGAAAAATTTTGTTGAAATTCTAATAAGTTACAGGTCATATTTCCTGGGGTAGAAGATTCACTTCTGTTCCTTTCGGACACAGGAATTGTGTTATATCGAGACCTGTACGTAAATATAAAAAAAAACAAAAACAAAAAAAACAAAAACCACACACATACAAAAACAAATAAAAAAATAAAGATTGCTGTAAAACTTATAAAAATGTTGGAAAAATCAGTTAAAAGAAATTAAAAGCAAAACGAAGAGAAAGCGAAAAATCTGTAAACACAATAAGAAAAAAAAAATTAAAGAAAATCATGAAAAACATAGCAAAAATTAAAAAAACAAAATGTTATAAAATTAATCAATTTCTTTCTTTCTTTCTTTCTTTCTTTCTTTCTTTCTTTCTTTCTTTCTTTCTTTCTTTCTTTCTTTCTTTCTTTCTTTCTTTCTTTCACAATATTTTCTGCCGATTTATCAGATGAGTGAGAGTTGATATGACTACAACTTCGAGTGTGTATGCATATGTGCGTATGTGAGCGTATATGTATGTGAACAGGGGTGTGTGTGTTTGTGTGGGCTCACGCATACATTTGTGTGTAGGAGAGAGAGAGAGAGAGAGAGAGAGAGAGAGAGAGAGAGAGAGAGAGAGAAGCTTGATGCGTGAGTAGGCACACACACACACACACACACACACACACACAGACATACATGCACATGTACACATACACACACAAATGCTTAGATACACACATACACCTACTCATGTATATTCGGATATACAATGAACTATATATATAGTAACAGGAACATTTTGCCAATATACTTCCATTGACTTTTCTATAAGCCCTGTCGGCGCTGACTGTACTTTTGCTGAGGGGTAAGACCCCCTCCCCCCTCCAGCAACAAGCGTCCAGAGTATCAGACTAAACATCTGATAGTCAGACTCCAGTCCTAGAGCTTAGGGGAATGTATTTTCCTTCATTGCAATTACTCCCAGGCTCACTGTTCAGTCTTTCACTCGGGATTATTATTAATATGAAATAGAATTGTATTAAGTAACGATACTTGAAACAATTTAACTGTGAGAAAACATTTGAGCCCTGGCTCGTTTCATAATAGTGCTACCTACAAACACTTTGCTTACAAAGCATATATATATATATATATATATACATATACGTGTGTGTGTGTGTGTGTGTGTGTGTGTGTGTGTATAATCAGGATTAGGCATTAAATTACCCACAAGAGTTGATATACCATAAACCAAACCAAACCAAACCAAACTTAACCAAATCTGTGTGCATATGTGCGCGCGCACACACACAGAGACGCGCGTGCATATATATATATATATATATATATATATATATATATATATATATATATATATATATTCTGCTCACCAAACTAAAAAATTATATATATATATATATATATATATATATATATATATATAAATTTTTAGTTTGGTGAGCAGAATATTTTTTTAATCTAAAGAGCGGACGGATGTGTACATAAATATTTTGTTAAAAGAATAGACACACACACACACACACACACACACACACACACACACACACACACACACACATATATATATATATATATATATATATATTAATATGTGTATGTTTGCGTGTACACGTGAGTGCGTGTGTGCGTGTGCATGGATGTCTGAGTGCCCGTTTCTGTTTAAAAATATTTTCAAAAGTATCGATTTGGGTGCTGCTTTGTTTTAAATAAACATACACGTACGCATATATGTAATCATTATATATATATATATATATATATATATATATATATATATATATATATATATATATATATATATATTTCTTTAAGAAAAACAAAAACCGGTCACAGGAGGATTATAAATTTATTTCCATCCTATTATGGGTATTGATATGAATCAATAACACCAAAAATAACAGGGCTTCTTCAGATCTCATGGATAAAATAATTTTATCCATTAGATCTGAAAAAGTCCTGTTATTTTTGATGTTATTGATTCATATCAATACCCAATACAGGATGGAAATAAATTTATAATATTAATGTGATCGGTTTCTGTTTTTCTTAAAGAAATTATTGCTCTGTGATGACAGTTGCATTGAGCTATTTACCAGGAAAATTTAAATGTTCATAATTGAATTTTTTCCGACTCCGGTTTAACTGGACTGAATAGTATATATATATATATATATATATATATATGTGTGTGTGTGTGTGTGTGTGTGTGTGTGCGAGTGTGTTTATAAGGCTTTTTATTTATGCATATATGTATAAACAGAATAAAAAGTAAAATCATGTGAAACTGATCACACACGCACATACACACACACATATATATATATATATATATACTTTCTTTAAGAAAAAACAAAACCGGTCACATCAGGATTATAAATTTATTTCCATCCTGTTATGTGTTTTTAATATAAATCAAAAACACGAAAAAAATTTACTGGACTTCTTCAGATCTTATGGATAAAATAATTCAGAATAGACACAGGAAAGAAGACTGGGAGGGGAAAGAAGAGGGCTGAAGTGTTTTCTCATTTAGCCCACTTCCGTTTTTTTATTGCTGGTAGAATCAAAGCAAATTAATTTTTTTATTTTTGTTTTTTAAATTCTAATTACTTTTCGACTTAAAACTCCAGATTAAATACTAATTTAGATGAAATAACTTTATTTAATAACTTTACGTAAGGATACAGTAACACTTATATTAAATTAAATTCAAGATTTAAAATGAAAATGAAAATTAATTTAATTTCAATTTTGTTTTCGAGCCTATTAATTCATCTACCCTTTTATTGAAGAGTACGTATACATATGGTTTCTTCTCATTTTTTTATTTTATTTTATTTTTATTCATTTACCTTAAATCTCAATTTAATCCTATGTTTTTTTTTTCATTTATTCATTATCTACGATACTTTTTCTATAGTTTAAATTTAGTCCTATGTCTACGTCTAGCTATTAATTCACATCTCTTATTCAACAATTTTTCAGGGTCTGGGTATATCATTATTTGAATTTTTCCCTCTAGGCATAGATTACATCTACTATCAAAACATTTTGGAGTATTTGACTTTTTCGATATGGACCATTGAATCTCAACTCCAAAAATGCTTAGGTATGGCTGTTTGGTGTTTCAGATGTTCATGGGAGAAAGAATATTTGTGATTCGAGTATCTAATTTTCCATTTCGTGGAGGAAATTCCGATATAAGTTTTTTTATCCATAATATTCTCTTTTGGGTAAATAATTCCTTGATATACTACATTATTTAAGTTACATAATCCATTCATAGGACAATTATTTCGAGTTTTACAATTACATTCGTTTTGTTTATTATTATTATTATTGTTATTTGTTCGGTCCTGAAATTCCTTAATTATCTCTTTATTATGATTATTGATTATTTGAAAAATATTTTTCGTGCTGGAGTAACTAATTTTTAACATTTTTCTGTTAAATATTTTATGCAGTATATTATTATGTTTAAAGAGCTTATCTATAAGTTTCAAAAAATATTTACCTACATTTATACTAGCTAGTCTACAAAAAGGGGGGTTAAACTATATGATTTTTCTTTTTCTATTTTTATGACCATACTTCTTATTTTTTTCTTTATTAATATCATTAGGTATATTTTCTTCTTGATAGGTAAACTCTTTCCTAAAACCGCTATTT
Source organism: Sepioteuthis lessoniana (assembly GCA_963585895.1). NCBI lineage: Eukaryota > Metazoa > Mollusca > Cephalopoda > Myopsida > Loliginidae > Sepioteuthis > Sepioteuthis lessoniana. The sequence goes on along the minus strand of OY757912.1, from coordinate 107,590,538 downwards.
TTAAGGGCATCCATATATATCTTATTACTCTCTTGGAATATTTTCTCATTTGCTGATAAATTTCTTATTCTCAAATTTATCGCTTTTGGGACTTGTTTAATAATGGTCTTAGGGTGATTAGAGTTAACATTAATATATGAAGGCTGCTGATCAGTTTTTTATAAACGGTTTATAAGTGTTATTCGAAGGGTCTAGGGTCACATCCAGGAAATTAACTATCTTATTATTTGATGAGATTTCTATTTTGAATCCTAAAAATGTTCACTGTTGAATGTTTTTTTTTTGTCCTGATGGAATTACTCCCAAGTCCGGTTTAACAGGAAAGAATAATACTATATATATATATACATATATATATATAGCCACATACACAGGAATAAATGCGCACGAACCAATCTCTCCGCACGACTCAAGGTCAATTTTTTTAGCAGAATTTAACAGGTTTGAACTCAAAGTTTTCCTTCTCCTAGACCGGTTGCCTTACCAAGAATAAAGAGCCCAGTATGTCTTACTATTTGCTCATTAACTGAGGAGAGAATAGTTGGATTCATACCTTCCCCAGTAGTGTTAATGCTATATGAAATGCCAACAGCTTCGTCCAGGATTTGAATTTGGGTCACCGTGTCCGTGATAATAACCATTACACCTCGAACGCTTCATATGAATGAAACTTATAACTATAAATTATAAATCAATTGCTTAAAAAGGAAGAAAAATAAAGAAAAAAGCACTCCCAATAACCCTAAAAAATAAAAAAATAAAAAACAAATGGGAAAACAAAACAAAAATACAAACATTTCGTACGATAATTATACGGTTAGGGGTAGTGAGATTTTACAAGAATATGACAGTCTGGTCGCAGACAAGAGGATTATAATACGCCAAGAGGTATATTAAAAGAGCCCATACCCGGACTTTAAAGTGAATTTAAATATCGACAGCTAACGGTGTTAACAAATTTACTATACTGGGCACCTCACGTGGTGTAATGGTTAGTAAGCTAGGAGAGGAAACCATTGATAATGAGTTCGATTCTTACTGTGTGCTTCACACTGACATTCTACTTGGCATAGTCTTGTAAATTACAAAATACTCATTATTAAATCTAAAATACGTTTTTGATAAAACAATATCTTACATATATATATATAATATATATATATATATATATATACATATATATGTATATATAAGATTATTGTTATATATATATATATATGGAAGTAAATAATGGAAAAGAATCCGACGATGTGGAGAAAAATTGAAAAACAAAGTAATCCAAAGTGAAGAATTTGATATGAAATAAAGTCGACGTACTAACGTTTCGGTAACAATAAACCATCATCAGGACTTTGAAAAGCTGTTATCAAGTATTGTTAGATCACCGCTGGATGCTTAATAAAAAATAAACATCCATCGGTAATCTAATAACACTTTTCTAAGTCTTGTAGATGGTTTATTGAAACCGAAACGTTATAACGTCGACTTTCTTACATATTAAATTCTTCACTTTGGATAACTTTGTCTTTCATTTTTTCTCCACACACACACACACACACACATATATATATATTAAGAGAGAGAGAGAGAGAGAGAGAGAGAGAGAGAGAGAGAGAGAGAGAGAGATTCAGTGAATGACTTTATTTCAAGAAATATTTGCCAACATTGAATGTTTTAGTTTTTATACCTTCAACAGAGTGTCTAAGTTACTATATGAAACGAAAGAGATAAGAAACCTTTAAAAATTCTATTTTCGCTGGTAACGCTCTGTTTCAAATTTCTGTGATGCAATGAGCGTTGCAAAATTTTAATAAAAAAAAACGAAACGTTTAACTTTGGCAAATATTTCTTCAAATAAAATCGTCCTCTGAAAATCTGGTGTTTTACATATGTGTACATTTTGTCACGTGATAGCTCACGGAGACGAAGAGGTAAGAATGATACTATCCTCCCGTGTTGCTATTAGCACTATCTAGCAGTCAAAAAGTGACCGTTAAGAGAGAATGTGGGTCACAGAGGAGATAGACCAGATGTTCACACTTAGTGACCTCAGGTCGCCGGACATCGGAAGGGGAAAGAGAGAGAAGCCAAATGATTGGCGGGGACCCCAAAGGGAAGTGGGGTTCCCTTCTCCTCAGCGGAAGTAAAGGACAAAAAAGTCAGTGTTTGAGCAAGGCTCGTGGCAGACGGACCATAGCCATTTTACTCCGGGCTGAAGACAAAAAGATTAACTGAGACATGAGAGACCCGAGTCCCTCAAGCCAGTACTAAAAACAGAACAAAGTCTAGTAGCCCGTGAAAGAAGAAAATTCTCCAGTGGAACCCCGTCGAAAATAAGATAAGTAACTTTGGGGACATTTTTTCCTTTACATCCAAATTTCGTTTACCACTCTCTCTCTCTCTCAATTTGAAGAAGGACAAAAATCAGAAAAGACGTTTATATTCGTGGACTGTCCAATTATATGTTTTTGACACTCTGAACGTGTATATATAAGTAGTAAAGGAATTTATGTATTTTCATTTTACCATGTGGTCTATGTTGTTACTTCATGCTTTCTTTCCAGCTTCTATTCGCCTTATGTTATCTTGCTTAGAATTGTCCTATTAATTCCTAAAGTATCACACGGGAAACCGGAGTTGCCGATTACTACAATTTAATATTATTACAACTAATACCTATAGGCTCATTATCTTCCATTGTCTCGGGGAAGGAAGAAAGCTGCCTGGTGGGTGTGTGATAGTGTGAAATTTGGAACCCCTTGCCAGCGGCGGTCAGTCTGGCCCTAAATTATTCCCTCACGTAATATGCCAGTTCTTATCTGCCTGAGAGAAGAACTCTGAACAGGACTTATTCTGTAGGGGATCAAGTGCCAACCTGCCCCGTCTTCACACGTGCGAAAATAAAGTCCCGTTTTGGGATTATTGTCAATTTCGCGTCACAATTTTCATATTGTCAGATTTATTTCCAGTTTTAACACACACACACACACACACACGCATATATATAATTTTTAGTTAGTTTTTAATGAAATATTTAAGATATATTGATAAAATGAAATAAATCTTTTAAAAAAATCAAGTGTATGGTACTTGTTTTTTTTTGTACATCTTATAATTAAGTTTATGCAAATTAATCAACACGGCGCATGCGTACATGCTTTTCCGTGTATACAAGTATCTCTGTTTCTGAACATAGCTTCGTCTGGTACATAACTGCAAATGAGAGAAACCTAGTGAGAATCGAACTCACTGCACTAATATAGCTTGATATAAATTGCGCAAAGACACAACACTTCTGTTCTCTTTCTTTAAAACTCTTTAAACTTATCAAAGCCCCCTTCCATATATATATATATATACATTTGTCAAAGGAACGAATCAACGTGAATAAAAGGGAAGTTCTGTAGACTATTTAATTTCTTTCTTTCTTTCTCGTTATACATTTTTTATATTCCAGTTTTCTTTATTCTTTGCATTACTTCATGATCTTTCTCTATTCTCTTCTTGAAGTTAGCTTTATTCTGTCTCCAATTTCTTACTTAGCGAGTTTTCTTTCTTTCTTTCTGTTTACAAGAGTGATGATTTCTATTAAGCAATGCTCCTGCGTTCTCAAGTCACAAGACTGGAACCCATCGATAAGCAGAAATCTCAAATTCATACATAATCCCTTGATAAGTGACAGGAACAATCCCTTAATATATATATATATATATATATTGGAAGTCAGACCTGACCGATAAAATGAAACGCGGTTTCTTCCAAGCTGCGGTCGTATCGATATTGCTATATGGATGCACTACCTGGATGCTAACAAAACAGCTGGAGAAAAAAGCTAGACAGCAATTACACAAGAATGCTGCGAGCAATATTGAACAAGTCCTGGAGGCAACACCCCACAAAGCACCAGCTATACGGCCACCTACCTTCCATCACGAAAACTATCCAAGTTAGACGAACCAGACATGCAGGACACTGCTGGAGAAGTAGGGATGAGCTCATAAGTAATGTACTCCTATGGACCCCCACATATAGCCGTTCAAAAGCAGGACGACCTGCTCGAACATACATACAGCAGCTCTGTGAGGATACGGGTTGTAGCCCTGAAGATCTACCAGAAGCGATGAACGATAGGGAGAAGTGGCGAGAGAGGGTCAGGGATATCCGTGCCTGTGGCACAACATGATGATGCTGATGATATATGTATATATATATAGGTTCAAGGGACTGAGTAATGGAAAGTTTCTTGTTTTTTCATACTTAAAAAATTAAGCAAACTTCTTTTGTTCTTTCACTTTTTCTTTTATGCTTTTATTCATTAGACATACATGGTATTCATTAACCGTAAATTGCGGCATATATGTTGACCTTTTAATCCTGAAAAAATCTCTACAAAATTAGTTTTGTTGATGTTTTTTTTCAGGTTTAAAAGGTCGACTTATATGCCGCTATTTGCAGCAATTAATGTCTGGCATTTTCTAGTGCGGTGAGTATCTTAATTTAATTTTTTTCTATTCCGTTCATAAATTGTTCTAGAAACTTATTCTTTTTGATAAAGCATGTTTTGTGTATTGTTCTAACAGAAATCTCGCTATGATGTACTGTTTTTTTTTGCTTAGTTACAGATTATTGATGTACTTAGATTAGTCTCTTTTTTTCAAAAGCCGATAAAAAAAAAAGAAAAAGAAAACTGAAAACTGGAAGAACTTTTTGGTCATGTGTATGAATTAATAAATAAACGCTAAAAGGGAACTCATATATGCTTGGTTGATGGGATCCGTTGGTCTCACAAAACCATGGACCCGTGCCTGGATCTGGGTGTAGGCTTTGAGAAGATTGGAACGCAGGCCTCGGGAAGACCTGCAGTTACTTACGCGGAAAACCTTCTTTGTCCATGCTACTGATATTAACCAAAGGGAGATCAAAGGATGTTATGCAGTGTTCGGCAGAAATACCTCTCCCATTTTAAGTTGTCACTTTTATAGTGCAAGTGAACTTAGGCAAGTGGCAATGGTAGCTGTATCTAGCTAATATCTTATCTTTTTTCACATACAATTAACTGTGATCGTTGCACACCATAGAAATATTTTTTTAAAGACTGGTGAATCTGTAATTACTACACAGAGATCCTTTCGTGCTCATTTCATGTTATGTCGGAATGATGCAGTTCCGAATAGAAAATCAATATTGCTTTGGATTGAAAATTTCAGGACCTTATTTAAGCAACAGTGAAATACATTTTTAATATCAGTCACCTTAGTCTTTTTGTCAACCTTTAAAAATATGGTCGGTCCAAACCCTGATCGTAACTGATCATATCAGTAAAAAGATGTAAGATATTAGCTCGATGGAGCTACCACTACCACTTGCCTAAGTTCACTTGCACCACACGTGATAGTTTAAAACGTGGGAGGTATTTCTCTCACATCCTGTAGTTTGGTACCAGCGTAGTGGCAGGAATTTGTTAGAACGATTTTGAAGACAACTTTGAACTGCTTTAAGAACTCCTTGCTTTGGTTTTGAATTCAGAGTTCTCCTTCTCCTGTTTATCCAGCAAAGAACCCAGTCTGCCCAACTATTTTACCCATGGCTGAAGGAAACGAAATATACCCACTTTCTTATGCACATACACGGATACATTCAATCGCTCCCACACTCATCTGCGTGTTCCGGTGTCATTTATATAAAAATACAACGAAATCAAATTAAAACTAAAATTAAAATGTATAATAAAAACCAAAATATCAGGTTAGAGCGAGTGTAATATGTGATTTTAGTGTATGCATAATAAAGGAAAAAAAGTTATGTATATACCAATTTTAAGTATTAAATATTGCTAGAGATATAAGTTTCTTTTCCTTTAAGGCTATCAACGTCGTCCATTTCTTCTTAGGAACTAATAACATCAGTTAACAACTTTATAAATGTCATGCTGGTAAAATTCTTTAGGTTTTGAGACCAATTCATATTCAACTTCTTCTTCTGTTGTTAATTTAAGACCATCTAAATTTTTCTGTAATCCCCAAAACAGGTATTAATCAAAATGAGCAAAGTCAGGAGAATATGAAGGATGAAGCAATTTTTCCCAACCGAACTCTTTCGTAAATTAAAAGGACGGAAATTATCATGATGGAGGATGACTCTCTTTCTGTTTACTAAGAAAAGACGTTTTTGTTGTAAGCTGTTTTCAAACGACGACGTTGATTGCAGAAGAAATTAGAGGTGAATTTTATTTTCTATTATTGTCTAACAGTACATAATGAATAATTCTTTGAATATCCCAGCATACACTTAACATGAATTTCTCTGAACCTCAGTTGTTGAGCGGGTCTATTTTCTTGACTGGTCCATAGACAACGGCGTTTAAATTTGCGATAAACGATCTACCTCTCATCTCCAATAACAAACCTGTCTAAAAATGGTACCTGACGTTGTCATATAAACCATGACTCACAAGTGATTACTGATGAATGACTGATAGAATGAGGTTTTTGGAAGAAACAGAGGTTTATGTTAATGATTAAATATTTCTATTGGCATAATTTTTTTAAATATATACTCTAAAATCGAACATTACATCCTTTCCAGCCTGATACAAAGAAAATGAAATAATCAAATAATAAAGAAATAAATATTGTTAAAAATGAACTCAAAAAGTTTCTCCTTTGATATTTCAATGTAAAAAAAAATCAGACGAATGACTTACATTAGTGGAATGAATTGGTGTGTCCCTTTCTAGACTCGATCCCTCGTTGTTGCTGTAGAGGCTTTCCATGCTCGAACCTCCTTTGAACCTTTTGTAGCCGTCACTCGGTTGCACTTCGTAGACGTTGTTGTCTACAAAAGGACTCTCTTGGACGCTCGTGCCGCCGCCGCCCCCGCAACCATTGCTACCAGAAACCGTGTCTAGTTCATCCGCTAACGTCATATTCGTATTTCCCTGTGAGTGGCTCATTTTCTGTTTGAATCCTTTGCCCTTTGGGTCTCCCTTGGCCAGATCTGCTTTGGCTTTGTCCAGATTATCTGTACTGTAGAGACTTCTGGGTTATAAAAAAGAAAGAGGAAAAAAGAAAAAAAAATAGAAATATGGATCAGAATAAGGAGTGAGTTAATAATGAATGAATGAAAAAAAAAAAAAAACTCATAAAAAACGAACAACATAGAGCGGGAAAGAGGAATAGACGGGAGAGAAAAAGAATTGAATTGAAGAATGAAAAGCAGCGCGTGTTGCGAATAAGCTAAATATATACTGCGCTATTACTACAGGCCAGTTCAGTGGTTGAGAAAGTTGCGCACTTCCCATTTTCGACAGTTATCAGTGTTCGAGTCCAAGTAGAAGCCAATATTTCAAGATAGATATGAGGAAAGTTTAAAAACAGGAATGAGTTATTTGTATTATTCTATAAGTTGCAATGACTCACTTATCTTGGTTGGTGAAATCTTTGGCCTTCTTCATTGCCTGAATTCCGATTGTGATTCGTGATCATCACTTCACTGATTTTACTTTGAATTTCCGAGACACATGAGTATCATTAGTATACACTTGTATTTAGACTAGTCTTCTCATTTTGGTTGTTATTATAGACACAACATTCGGCCGTTGCACTCTCTGGTCTTCCTCAGGTGTCTATCGTTTTCGTTAAACTCATCGGAATTTGTAAAATCTTCCTTGTTAATATCTATTCATTATATCGCTTGTCTGTCTGTTCATTTTAAGTAGAATATTCCTTTTATACGCTTAGTTTGGTACAAGGCCAGAAGTATGGGGAGCCCAGTGAGAATAGAACTCACTAATAATAGGCTTTGATTTTGCCCATGAGACAATGGCCTAGATGATAAAAGCATTGGTTAAAGATTTCTAATTGGAGTCTACCTGAAAGTCACGCGTTCAATTCCTGGGCCCAGGTTCAATGGAAAGGAAAGCAACATAACAAAGGTGAAATAACTCTGGAAGTTTTGGGTTCAGTCCCCTTCATCGGAAATATAAACGACATCTCAAGTCCGAAACGGTGTGAATATAACAACCAAGACGATGACAATAGTCTGAAATGTGTAAATAATGTAAACAATTTTTGTGTTGTTATTACTTAGAATATTCGGACTATTGATTTTATCCTTAATGTTATACTCACAACGTTTCGACCGATATGTCCTTCGACCTTCTTCAGGTGTTTCATGACGATGTCGACAGTCCACACATAATCTCGAACTGAATCCTTTATTTGAACTACAGGGCCGAAGAACATATCGACCGAAACGTTGTGAATCTAACAATAAAGATGAGGTCAATATTCCAAATATTCTAATAATAATTATCAAGCTTCATCACAGAAATTTAAACAAGTTCTTGTGTCGGAGGTACAACAAACTTGTATTGAAATTTAAATTTTGAAAGCTGGCCTTTACTTGGACTCGTACACTAACCATTGGGGATGTTACAACGAAGGTGACAACTATGTTCCTATCTGTAAAAGAAATAAGCAACCTGTTAAGGGTAGAGATGTGCTTAACTGAAACGATATTTACAATAATAGATTTTCAAATAATTCTATTTAAGTTGATAGCAGCAAAATAACATGTTAAACACCCAAACAATACTTACACCATGGTTTGGAGAGATTTCATGTTTTTATACTATAGATATATACATAGCTTAGCTTAATATGGTAAAAGGACACAAGTTTGGAGCATCTAGGGAATGGTTTGTGAAACAAGTGTATTTACTATAACAACACAGAAATGGTGCTAAGTATTTATTGATAATATATTGATATTTATATTGATAAACTTTTATCAAGTCTGCTACAAAGCCATGAGTGTGGTGCACTCAGTGACGAGCGAAATAGACTAACTTATTAATCATTGCCTTAAATTAAGGTAGTCTGTTATTTTTAAGCTCAGTTTGATCTAGTGCTGAAGTACAAGTGTAGGGTACATGGTAAGGATAGAACTCAGTATAATGGTAGGGATTAGCGAGATGAGCTTGATGGGCAGTCATTACTCCAAAGTGAGTAACAAGTGTCATTGAAAAATGCTTGTTTAATTAAACTAAAACCTTTCTATGTAGAACTAGTATTTTTGTCGTTGGATCTTTGGCAATGATAATACGGTGTCTTTAGATTAAAACATCCCACCGGTATGGTGGATTTTCTGTTAGTTATCTAAATGAACATATAAGTGTTTATTTTTTCTTTTTACTTTAAGTATTTCAGAAAGTTTTCAGAGCGCAAGATTTTTGTTGGATTGTAGATTGCGATCATCGTGCGTGGAATGGAATCGTTTTTTTTTAAAAATATTTCTTGCGTTTTTTCCTTCGTTCACAATTTGCAGTTATCAAAAGGGGTGGGAGGTTAATGGCACAGGAAGTATGTGCACTGAATTTTTTTTTGACGCAGGGGTGGAGTAGGCCCACAGTGAGGGTAGTGGATGATAATGTTGTGCAGGATTCAAAAATCAAAAGTCTTCTACACTCACGTATTCTGGGGAAGTATTCTCAGAAAAGATGGATTTCAGGCATTCAATCTTTGACGTCTTGGATTGATCCTTTGAGAAATATTTGAAGATTTTGTTTTTTACCTGTGATCCTGTGATTGGTATATATATGTGATTGGTGAGATCGATCCATTTGTTTTCAGTTCAGAATCTCGTATAGATTTTTTAAAATGTTTTTCGGGTTTAGCTTGTTCCGTGTTTGTTGGTTCGATTTTCTGGAAACAAGTGCGATTTGCACTATGCGATGAACGTTAAAACATGATCCATATAGGTGAAGATAAATCGTTTTATTGATTCCTTTCCCCACCCGAAAATCGAAATATCTGATTGTACTTTGGCTGGAATGATTTTAGGAATTGTCTTTGATCTCACCTTTTACGAAATCCCATGATCAATAATACGTGACAAAACAGACGCTTAGCATTCAGCTTACCAATAAACGAAATCTTTCGAATATTTGTTATTCATGAAAGGAGATATCAGTCTTGAGATGAAGCCTACTTTCCTTGAATCGAAATCTAAACGATCCTTTCGAAGCCAATCGGTTCGCTTACTGATTGCAGAGGGGGTGGGAAAGAAAGTCACAAAATAAATAAAGGATAAACCTGAGAAACTGAAAGTAAATGGCTGTTAGGGATAAATTTTGTACTAGGGTGAGTCAAAAATTTTGCACTATTTTGATAACGTGATGATTTTACCGAGGTCGTAAAGGTTTGGTTTGATTTCTTTGTTTAATGGCATATCAACCTTTGTAGGTTATTTAATGCCAAAGCCATTCTCCTAGAAGAACAGTATTATTTAACCCATAGCTGGGAGGATAAGGGGGTTCATACCTTTCCCAAGGGTATTTGCCCGAAAGTGAACGTAATAGTGCGACTGGAGTACGAACTCGCTTACTACGAACCCGCAGTCCATCGCTTTAACCATTACACCACGAGGACACCCCACTAAAGGTTACGACCCACATTGGACTGCAAGATGCCAAACTCTTTGAGTGTTTCTCGCTGGATTTTCCTTCTATGCCTTGAAGCACGGTCTCGGAATCTATTGTTTTAGGCCTACCTGACTTTTTCAGATCGTCGAAGTTCTTGCAATCCGAGCGAAATTTCTTCAATCAACTGGCTACTGTGCTATGATCAACTGCATAGCCATCTTTCGCACAACAAATATTTTCGGGGCTTCCGGTGTATTATCTCCCAGTCCTAACTCGTAAAGCATGAGTTCCCAAATTAGACTACATTGCACGTTCAATTTGTGCAGCTTTCAAATCACACATTAAAAAAAACAATACACAATGTGTCAGCGTACCATCTACCACGCAGCCCAGTCGGTAGGGGCTGTAGAATATACTGACTGCATCTCTGCAGAGGGGTAAGACTCCCTCATCGAGAGCCCAGTCGGATGGGGCTGTAGAGTACACCGACTGAATTTCTACAGAGGGGTAAGACCCCACCCTGCATGAATGTCCTAGATATGACATTAAACAATTTAATAGTGACGCTCTAGTAATGCTGGAGTTTTGGGGAATGCAGAGTACCCCTTGATTGCCATCGCTTCCAGGTCCACTCTTGTCCAAAGTGGTAAGGCCTGTTAGGATCCTATCAATGGGTCAAATAGAACTGTTTGGCATTTAAACTAAGGGCAAACAAATGATTTATGCTGAATTGAATTGTTTGAAATAGAACTGTTTAATCATTTTACTGTGTATAAAAAAATGACCGATGTTTAATTGGATTGTCAGTGACACATAGAAATACTTGGAACTATTTAACTTTGTTGACTTATGCAATATAAAGTTGTTTGAAATAGAAGAATTTGATGATTTAACTGTGTATAAACAAATGGCTGATGTTTAATTGATTTGCTAGCGATAAATAGCATTACTTGAAACTTTTTGATTTTATTGACTTATGTTTACAAGTTATATATATCTAATATGTAAGTATAAACAGGATTTGGCATTAACCTACAACGGTTGATATGTCATAAAACAAAACTTTTAATCACCAGCCACGATACTACTAATCACTGAAGGTACCTTCCATGACTTGAACTGTTTCAGTCACGTGATAAATGTGCTGCAAACAAGCACGTACTAAAAATATTACAAATCATATGACTCATTCTTATATATATATATATATATATATACAGTAATGGTAGATTTTAGTAAAAATTATCAGATAATAGAAATTAGTGAAAAAGTGGATAAACATACATTGACAACAGATTCAGTGATGTTTCATTCTTTATTAGATACAGAACTTTATCAGAGAGAATTTCGAAAGTAAGCCTTATTTGGCAATAAATTTTGCCAAACAAGGTGCACTCAATGAATACTTAGTAAATATACTAAATCTAAATTGTAAACCTATAGTTTATAAATTAGTTTGAATTATATATATATATACATATATATATATATATATATATATATATATATATATATATATGAGAGGGAAGAATAAATAAAACAAAACAAAAAACAAGCAAAAGAAAAACGACCGTATATACACATGCATGAACACGAGCGCCCATGCAGACACAAACACATAAAATACACTCTTGTAAAAAGAAAAAGAAGAGGAGAAAAAGAGAAAGAGAGAAACAACACCAGCAACGACAAAAATGTGTCACGGACAATTAACTAAAACTGAAAATTCGCAGGCACAAATCCTGGAATTAAAATGAACCACAACCTTATCAAAACAGTCGCCACTATATAAATCAAACGGAACTCAAGAACAAACCATTTTAATTCCTGAAGAAGACGTTGAAGAAAATAAATAACTCAAAAACCAATCTTCTTATGGACCTATTCATTTTAAAGTATACTTATATACATCTAAAATTTAATTCTAAAAGTGCCTCTAAATTGTAAAATCTTTACAATGCTCCATACACAAAAATGTGAAGCAATTTTGCAATATATTATCGAATCATATAAAATGTACAAGTTAATCTGAGTAAAACTCACAGCTCCGCGTTCCCTGGCTTCGATCATCAGGTGAGCAAGTAATTAACATCAGATGACTGCGTTCCTTTTACATTTTATCAATTGATGATATATTGCACACACACACACACACACACACACACACACACACACACACACACACACACACACACACACACACAAATATATATATATATATATATATATATATATAGTTTTTAAGGTGAGTTTAACAGGTTTGAATTAAGAGATTTCCTTCTCCTATACTGGTTGCCTAATCAAGGAAAAAGATACTGGTCTGCCCCCTTATTTACTCACAACTGGATGGAGAATAATTGAATTCATACCTTTCCTGAGGGTATTAGTGCTATGTGAAATGCAATCAGTCTCGTCCAGGATTTGAACTCGTGTCGCCGTGTTCATTTCCTACGACGATAACTATTACACCACGGGCACCAGCAAAATATGATGTGACAAGAGTTCAATTTTAATTGGAGTACAGAGTTTTCCTTTAACTAGCATGGTTGCCTTACCAAGGCTAAAGAAACCAGTCTGTCTTTCCATTTAATCGTAGGGGGGGGGGCGATAGGGGAAAGATATGGATTCATATTTTCTCAAGAACATCAACACGAAATGAAACCAAACAGCCATGTACGGGATTTGAACTCGGATTAACGATTCCATTTCCTATATGATAACCGTTACGCTAAGCGTGCCTCCTAAGATATACCAATAATTTTAGTAGCGTAATTTCGCTAAGTATATCAATCAATATCTATATATTTCTCTAAATGTAGATATAGGTTTATACACTTTGCAAAATTACACTAGTGAAAGCAGATACTTGAAAAGGTTCGTTTGTAATGTTGGTTTTGATTATGGATAGAGTTAAATAAAAGCCTCTTTCCAGTCGGGGATGTTTTATCCTTTTTAGGATGGTCTGTTGTGGGGGCTCATGGTGTATGGGTTGGGCTACTTGAGGTGTAGCACCATACACAAAGCAAACGGACTATATAAAAAGCTTTTCCATAAGTCTGGACCGGATAAAACAGACCCACTCCTTTTTGAAGTATTTACATCACATTTGCAGCGCACCGAACATAATGCAAAAATATCAAAGTATAAAATATACCAATGAGAGGGAAAAAAAGAAGCTTAAAATAAAAATATTACAGAAGAAAACAAGGTAATAAAAACAGATATCTCCGAGAAAATGACAAAGCCCAATTCATTGTCAACCTTTTACTCTGTATTTTGGCTTTCGTTGTTGAGGTCATCCAATACGCATTTCTCTGGTGTTAACCAGAAAAAAAGAAGAAAGATGATGACAGTAATGAAACGAAGGGAGTTTGGCTGAATAAAAAAAAAAAGAAAAAGAAAAAAAACCTTTATGTCTTCCAAGCCATAAATACTGTAATTTTCATGAGTTCTATTAGTTGTATTGCAAATAAGTTCTTTCAGGAGAAGAGTAATGATTTTAGTTATATATAAGTCATAGTCGTTGTAATGGTTTTTAGTTCTAAATTTGCAACATCTATCTATCTATCTATCTATCTATCTATCTATCTATCTATCTATCTATCTATCTATCTATCTATCTATCTGACTTTTCCTTTGCTTTGGTTATTTACTATGCTCTTTCTATATCAGTATCACCATATTCTTTCTTTCTTTCTTTCTTTCTTTCTTTCATAGTATCAATTTATTTGTCTCAGTTACGTAGTATCATTTTCTCGTTATCTATCTATCTATCTATCTATCTATCTATCTATCTATCTATCTATCTATCTATCTGTTTTTTTTTCCATATCTATCTATCTATCTATCTATCTATCTAAAGATAGCAACCTAACAACACACACACACACACACACACACACACACACACACACACACACACACACACACACACACACACACACACATATATATATAAAAGATACAACAACGAAACAAGATCATCTGCAAAGGGTAAACCTGTGAAACAAAATTTGTTTAACTTTTATCTTGCGCTAAAACAATTCTTAGAAAAACAAAAATATTTATATGCAAACCATACACTTATAACTTATAACGCTTATATATATATATATATATATATATATATATATATATATATATATATATATATATATATATATATATATATTAAATGAGTAGGTCCACGAAGAGATTTGTATTTTTTAGGATTTATTTAGATCCTAAAAAAATAAAAATCTTTTCGTGGACCTACTCATTTAAAAATATTTCTTTCTCTCTTTAGACCTACAACAAAAATTATATATATATACACACACACACACACACACACACACACACACACACACACACACACACATATATATATATATATATATATATATATATATATATATATATATATATATGTATAAAGGTTTGGAAATAGTTAAACCACAAGGATTGATATACCATCAAAGCAAATAACCAACCAAAATCTATCTATCTATCTATCTATCTATCTATCTATCTATCTATCTATCTATCTATCTATCACAGTCTTATTATCTACGTCAATTCAGTTGACCTGGAAGTAATGATAAATTCCACAAGCTTGAAGCCGAGAGCATCACCGTTAAATGCAGTTTTATTTCATACCAAGGTCACAGCTTACTTTGTACATATCATCTGAATTTTCTATCTATCACAGATGTGTTGTGAAAGCGCCCCAATACTCTCAAGAGGGGTGGGATATTTACATTTTATAATTACAACAGTACCCCCACTACGTAAAAAAACCGAGATAAGCAAGACTCCTCCCACCCCTAAAAAAAGGCAACCCCCTTAAAAAACAAACAAACCAAGAAACAAAAAACAAAACAAAACAAAAACAAAACACAATAAAACAAAAAAGCACTCAAAGGTAAACAGAAAAATAGAGATAATAAATTGAACGATATAAACACCTTTAAAGGCAAACTAAAGAAACTGCGCATAAGATGACGTAGACATGGCTACGCAGAAGTAATCTAATGAGAGAAACCAAACCACTATAAATAGTATCCCATAAGAACCAACTGAGGAAAAGGTAGAAGAGATAAATAAAACTTAGGAGAAAGCGCGTGTAGTTTGTTTAGAAAGATGAATGAGGTAATCAATCATATAAATTAATGTAGTATATATATATATATATATATATATATATATATATATATGTGTGTGTGTGTGTGTGTGTGTGTGTGTGTTTATGTGTATGTATATATATATATATAAGTATATTATATTTTACGAGTGTTGGTTGTCACTAAATCACATTGTGGCTATGTGTCGAACCAAGTGCAATATAATATGGAGAGTGCTCAATATCAAGGATAGAGCTATTATATAATAATAAATAAATAAATATATATATTGGTCACGTAATCTGGTCTCACGAAAGGGTAATTAGACATTCGATCGTAGTCTAAAGCTTCTATTATGGCTTCTATTGGGGACACAGAAATATGAGTTTATGTTATGTTTAATTTAATAAAGAAAATTATATTATTGTTCACTGACCCAAAATGCAGATTTTGTGGTTAGATAACCGAATTAATCCTCTAGTTGCTGGCTGTAGTGTTCTTGTTATTTCTAATTATAATCAGTCATGACATGGGAAAAGTCACAAGCAACGAAGATCGAAATTCGTTCTCAGTAGTAATGATTTGTAAGACTGACAGGTTATCAAATTTGGGGCGCAATCTTTGTGCTGTTATGTGATCTGTGGAGGAATTATTGTTGGTTTAGTTTGTTTTGCTTTTTATGGCATATCAAACATTGTAGGTTATTTAATACCAAATCCTCTTTATACGCATATATTAATACACATATTATATATATATATATATATATATATATAGGGCGTCTCAATATACATGGGACCCATGTGACTGCTCATGACACTACTAATAATAATGTTGTGTTCTTTTTTGTTTCAGATTTGAAAATAGTAATCGATAGCAACAATTAATCGTCGATCACAATGCCTTGGATTAGAGAGAAAAATATTTTGGGTTACTATTTATGTTAAGACAAAAATCATGCAAAACTGTTTCAAAATAGATACAACCCATTAATATGATAATGATTTATCACTGGGACAAGAAACTAAAAAAAGATTGCATGTCCTGGAAGCTGAGATAATAACAATAAAAATAAGCATTGATTTGATGTCTCTAGCTCAAAGGATGCTTTTTTAACAGAACATGTTCCAAATGACCTTCATTGCGCTTGCCTCAGTAATAAATCATTATCATATTTGTATCTATTTTGAGACACCCTGTATGTATATGTTTTGTTAAAAAATTTTTAATGGATAACATTTTTAAATAAGCCTGTGCTTATTTTTTTGCGTACAATTCATCATCATCCTGTCACGCCATCAGCATGGATATCCCTGATCCTCTCTCGCCACCCTTCCATATCGTCCATTGCTTCCTGCAGGTCTTCAGGGCTACATCCCGTATCGGCAAAGAATTGCTGTATGGACGTTCGAGTTGGTCGTCCTGCCTTTGCTCGTCCATGTGAAGGGGTCCACTGGAGTACATCACTTATGGACTCGTTTGTTTACACACACTTGAATTATCAAACAGTCCTATTTCTAACAATTCAATTTAGTATAAGCCATTTGTTTGCACGCAGTTTAAATGTCAAACAGCTCTATTTGACCCATAGATAGGACCCTATCAGATGCTACCTCTCCGGGCCAGAGTGCATGTAAAAAAGAGCCCAGACTAGTTTAAAAATGTTTTCAACAAAATATGTTCACAAGTCTTTATATATTCAATACACACACACACATACACACACACACACACACACACACACACACACACACACACACATATATATATATATATAAAGAGGATTGGAATTAAATAACCAAAAATGTTTGATATGCCATAAACCCAACCAAAGTAAATCATGTATATTTAATATATATGTATAAGGAGGATTTGGCATCAAATAACCTGCAATGGTTGATATGTCATAAAACCCAACCCAACCAAACCAAATCATATATATTTAATATATATGTATAAAGAGGATTTCGCAGTAAATAACCTACAATGGTTGACATGCCATAAAACCAAACCAGGTCACCAGGACTCTTCTCAGTATTCTGGCTGATCTCAACAATGCTGTAATTTGGATGGTCTCAATTCATACTTCAAATGTCAGCTCTTCTAGTCCCATTTCCAAGTCTTTGGGGACCGTTCCAAACGTGCCAATTACAATTGGTATCACCTTCACCCTCATGGTATGCTCGTCATCCACGGTTTAGTTATCATTATTATTATTATTATTATTATTAATTTTAAGTTTTCATTTTAGAAATTATAATAAAGTCATATTCATTTTGAAATCAACATTATGGGGATTTTAAATTTCGATTCCAAACGAAAAAAATGTAAGAAATTGGTGTTTATTGGATTCGAACTGGCTTTTCAATTAGCCATCTCCCCAATATCTTTCCGAAGAGAGAGAGAGAGAGAGAGAGAGAGAGAGAGAGAGAGAGAGGTTTGTTGGTTGTTTTTTTACGGTCTATCAAACTTTGTGAGTTACTTAATGCCAAGTCCTGTTCAAAATTAAGATTAAATATGATTAGTGAACGAATAGTTAGTCGGTAACAAATTTTAAACGAGCCAAAAGTCATTTTTTTGCGCACAGTTAAATGGTTTCACGTATTCTTATCTTAACCGAGTAATTCTATCCAGTATTACAGTTAAATGGTTTCAAGTTTAGGATAGGATTACATTGTTCTATTTGATCCATAGATCGGACCCTAGCAGGTACTACCACTCCTGGTCTGAGTGAACATAGGAGTAATGACAATGAAGGGGTTCTCTACATTCTCCAAAGCTCCAGAACTGGAGCCTCACCATTAGATAGTTTTATGTCAAATCCAGGACACTCTTTGGGGAGGGAGGTCTTACCTCTTTGCAGAGATGCAGTCGATATATTCTACCGCCCCAAATGACTGGGCGAGAGAGAGAGAGAGAGAGAGAGAGAGAGAGAGAGAGAGAGAGAGAGAGAGAGAGAGAGCTATGTATATGTTTCTCAGCGTTAATTCAAACGCGTTTTGTTCAATACTGGAATTTATTGACGAGCGTTTTTATCTCAAAGGATTTGTGATTCTACAGTCGTTGTCGGCCATTATGTGTGCATCGATTATCATTGCAACTTCTTAAAAAAAAAATCGATGTTATCCGTTGATTAAGTTTCTAAGTCGTGTGTCCCTGAGGTGTTACGCATGCGTGTAAAAAAAATGAATTCCTCTTATTGCGAACAGCAGTCGACAGTCATGAATAATTGATGTCCAGAAATCGATAGATAGCAGAAATAATTAATATTCTCCAATCAATACATATCACATTACAAATCGTCACGAGTCTTACAGAAAATTGCAATTAATTAACAAGAAAACTCTTTTTCTTTTCTTACCGTCACCCTACCATCTAACATCACGATGGTGATGAGATTTAAATAAATTTCGATTTAGAAATGGCTGCTATTTCTGAAGCATAACACCATTTGTTGAACTGGTACACCAATTTACTTGTAAAATCCTATTATGATTAATCGATAGGTTATGTATCTCAGGTGTTAGAATGGTTGACCTCACCCCTCGAGTCAAATCGGTGGGCATGCCGTAGAGCGATTGTCTCGCATTCAGCCACGGATATAGTAGCCGTTTTTTTTTGTAAACATTAATTTAAACCTGAACTGAGGAAAAATGTTCACCAAGGTCACCAGCTGACATAAACGAATACTTTTATGCCAAGACAGAAATCATTCAGTCAATGTGGCTGGGAATACGTTAAGTTTAACTCGTACTGAAGGGTAAAAGACCCCCACCCTCACTCGCCTCCCCCAAAGGAGGGTCCTGGGTATGACACTAAACAGCATTTTATGGCGAGGTTCCACTTCTGTATTCCTGTTCTATCTATCTATCTATCTATCTATCTATCTATCTATCTATCTATCTATCCTGAATATGCAATATATCTGTTTATATTTAAATCTATCTATCTATCTATCTATCTATCTATCTATCTATCTATCTATCTATCTATCTATCCTGAATATGCAATATATCTGTTTATATTTAAATCTATCTATCTATCTATCTATCTATCTATCTATCTATCTATCTATCTATCTATCTAAACATGAATCTATCCTACCCTGAACTCGCCATATCAGGACATTTCAGTGGAAGAGGAAACTCGATACAATAGTTAATTGTACTCCGGACTATTTTGTTAATCATCGCTCTAAGCTAGGTGCATATATCTACATTTATTACATACAATACAATCCCCCACCAGATATATAGACGAATATCTTAGATATATATTAAGCATTTATGATAGCATCGTCTCTATAATAAATAGCAGTATTATTTTTGCATAGCTCGGTCTTTTTTCTAGTTTCACGAGGAGGTAGCGAGAGCAGAGTTGGCGAATTGAAAATGCAAGAACATTAGTCGATTGAAATCCATTTAAAGCATACTAGTTAAGAGAAAAAGAAAGAAAGAAAGAAAGAAAAAAAATAAAGGACGTAAGAAAAAAAAAAGAAAGAAAGTAAAAAGAAAGCCATTGACAAACTGAAAAAGAAGACGAATTTGTGTAGCGGAATATAACGATTTATACAGAGAGAGAGAGAGAGAGAGAGAGAGAGAGAGAGAGAGAGAGAGAGAGAGAGAGAGAGAGAGAGATGTGTAGCGGAATATAAAGATTTATACTAAAACAGAGAGAGAGAGAGAGAGAGAGAGAGAGAGAGAGAGAGATGTGTAGCGGAATATAAAGATTTATACTAAAACAGAGAGAGAGAGAGAGAGAGAGAGAGAGAGAGAGAGAGAGAGAGAGTTATCATAAGCTAAAACGTATTGTGATAATCTTTGTCTCGGATTAGATGGACAATTGGGATATACAGAAAATAGAATCTGTTATAGAACATGAGATAGAAAAAATTCTCACGAACATTGAGGCCTGGAAAAGAGATTTGTGGGAACTGGAGATCAAAGAAAGCATCGAGAACATTTAGACCACAGCACTGATAAAATCAGCTGGAATCCAAGAGACCTGACCAGACTTGGTATCACTCTGACTTTGATGAAATCACCCCGGTTAAAACGTGTGTGAAAAACCCGCAACGACTTGTTGGGGAAGGTGATCCACTAGGAATTGGGCAAGAAAATAAAATTGGACCATGCTACCTATGCACAAACCAGAATCCGTTCTGGAGAATGAGATACACAAAATTCTCTTGGATTGTGAAATACAAATAGATTATCTAATCTTGGCCAGAAGAACAGACTTAGTGATAATAAAAAAAAACCCAAAACAAAACAAAAAGAAAAAAAAACGAGAACTTGCTGTATAAGGAAGTTTACCTATTGTAATTGGTAGACTTAGAACGATCTCTAAAAATTGGTTAGGGGGCTGGAAGAGTTTGAAATTGGAGTACGAATTGAGACCATCCTAACTACACCATTGTTGAGATCGGTCAGAATACTGAGTAGAGTCCTGGAGACTTGAGGAGACTCCAGTGAAAGACCATCAGCTAAAGCTGGTGGGAAAGACTCGTTAGACGTAAAAATATAATAAACAAAAACCAGAATCCGCTCTAGAAAAGGAGAATTATAAAAACGGATTACCTAGTTCCGGCCAGAAGGCCAAATCTAATGTTAATTAACAAGAAAATAACTTGTCATCTAATCGATTTTGCTGTTCCGGTGGATGCCAGTGTTAAAATGAAAGGAAATGAAAAGATTGATAGATACTTGGATCTTGCAAGAGAGCTGGAACCCCCCCCCAAAGAAAACGAACCAAAAAGAAAAAAAAATTGTGGAAGATGAAGGCAGCGGTGGTACCAGTTGTAATTGGCTCACTAGGAACAGTTTCTAAAGGCCCTGCAAAAAGACTGGAGGAACTGGAGATCAGAGGAAGGATCGAAAACATATTGACTACAGCGTTGACAAGATTGGTTTGAATACTCAGAAGACATCTGGGGGACCAGTCTGTCACTCAGACTCCAGCGAAAGACCACCAACTTAAAAAAAAGAGAACCTGACGAATAGTGGACTTTTCCGTTCCGGTAGACGACCGAGTAAAATTTTTAAAAAGTGAAAAGAGGGATAAATATTTAAATCTTGCTAGAAAACTAAAAAAAAAAAAGCAAACTATGAAAGTGACAGTGATACCAATTGTAATTGGGGCACTTGGAACATTCCCAAAAAGATTGATGAAGGGGCTAAAAGATTTAGAATCAGGGGACAAGTAGAGGCCACCCAGACTACAGCATAATTAAGATCGGCCAGAATACTGAGAAGAGTCCTGAAGACTTGATGAGACTTGCTGTCACTCAAACTCAAGTGAGAAACCATCAGCTAACGTTGGTGTGAAAAACTCTTAAAAGAGTATAATAATAGTAATAATAATAAAGGCCTGGAGGATTTGCAAGTTAGCGGACGGGTAGTGGCTATCCAAACGACAGCATTGCCAAGAACGGCCAGAATCCTGAGACGAGTCCTGGAGACTTGAGGAGACTTGCTGTCACTCAAACTCCAGTGAAAAACCATTAGCTAACGCTGATGTGAAAAACTCTAAAGGAGTTGAAATAATGATAATAATAATAAAGGGAGTGGAGGAACTGAAAGTTGCCGGACGAGTGGAGACCATCCAAACTACTACATTATTGAGAACGGTCAGAATACTGAGAAGAATCCTGGAGACTTGAGGAGACTTGCTGTCACTCAAAGTCCAGTGAAAAACCATCAGCTAACGCTGATGTGAAAAACTATAATGTTTAGCATATCTTTTCATCGTCTTCATCTGTATATCTAGGTTAGAGTGGTCCGCAGCAAAAGTCTATAGATCTATAAGTCTCCTCTCTCTCTCCGAGACAGCAGTCATTTGTCACTGCGAAAGAGTAGATAAATTCAGTTTTATTCTTTAGGAATACTTTTAAAATCTCGTTCGAAGTCACGCAGAGTAGTCTTTATACATTATTATCTAATTTCATAAGTTGAGCTGCTTTAACAAATTGTGCGATAAGCTTAAGAAAAGCAAATTTGCCAGAATTAAACCTATTCACCCAATTTGACGGCACACAATGAAAAATGCTTCAGGAAACTTTGCTAAATGCTTTTCAGTCAAGGCAGATATTATTCTATGAAAGAAACTGATTTGAGAGAACTTAAAATCGATCTCTATACAGAAGTAGATACATATATCTGTTCATACTTATACTAGTTGAAGTATATGACTACGTCTGGTACTATTTACCAACCCCTCCGCTCGGGCAGGATATGACACAAGGTCAATTTTTAAGCGGAGTTTAACAGGTTTGAATTCAGAGTTTTCCTTCTAGACTAGTTGCCTAACCAAGGCTGAAGAACCTAGTCTGTCCTACTATTTACCCATAAGTAAATGGGAGGGAGAATAATTGGATTCATACCTTTCCCAAGGGTATTAGTGCTATGTGAAATGCAATCAGTCTCATCCAGGATTTGAACACGTATCGCCGTGTTCATTTCCTACGGCGATAACGACTACACCACGGGCACCTCCATTACGTCTGGTAAGTAATCAAAACTTGGATCATTGAAACAGTTGGCGTAAGAGACGTTATTTGTTAGATAAAAAATGATTGGCTGTTTTTTGGGGGGTTGGTTTCATGGTATGTTAAACCATTTTGGTTTATTTTATTTGTAGTCAGTTTTTTGAATCACACTCTCCAAAAATCTAACTTCAATCATCTTTAACGAATAAATTCTACATAGTTGTAATATCAACAAATTTATGTAGAACCAATGTATTGATACAGTTCAAAATTATTTTAAATATTATGTCAAACATATCTCTTTGACCCATAAATAGTACCCTTACTTGCATCCCGAGTCATAGTGGACCCGGAAGTAATGGTAAAAGAGGGATTGGTCCAAATCTATCTATCTATCTATCTATCTATCTATCTATCTATCTTAGTATATATGTATCTCAGTGTGTGCATATATATGTATGTTCTATTTCAGTATCTATCTGTCTATCGATAAATTTATTCATGTATTGTATTTGATCTTTTGTAGATGCCCGAACGTTACAGATTTGAGCCAGATGAAGTTAGACTATGTAAATAACAATGAAATCACCCATAGTGTCCGCTGTATTCATAAATTAATTCATTAGTGTAATTGGTGACCCACTACTGTGTCTTTGTGTCAGCACAAGTCAAGCCAAGTAAATAAGTATAAAAAATTCATATTAAAATTTGGCTTTACATAAACGTAACAAGCGAATATGAAAAAAGCCTTCATTCACAGTATTTTAATTTCAATATAAAAACCTGTATTATAAGCAGATATTTTGCAAAAAGCAATAAGCAATTTTAATAAATGCGAGGCAGTGTTTTCCATTGTACCAATGAAGCGTTTAGTAAGTGTATGATTAGAAGTATTAGTATTTAATAATATCAGTAGTGAGTTTTTATTTCGTATGTGATGGACCCGCACCAACTTATAGAAGAAAAAAATAATTGCCAGTTAAAAATTAAAATCTTGTTTTGTTTTTGCTGCGACTGTGTTTTTAACAAAAGTGACTTGTACCTGAAAAACCATTTCGTGCTTGAAGAATCTTGTTCGACTCTTTTGCATCTGCAATAAGTTAACAATGAACAATCATTTTTGATTTTTATTTTCGTTTTTTTTCTTTTAAATTAATTAATTATTATTTCTTTAACCAAAAATTGTTCGGAAAATTTGTATTCTTGATGTTCGATGTAGGAGACCCCCTACCAGTATAACTTAGAATTGTCCGGACGCTTGATGCACCTAGTGCTAATAGAATGGATCGTTCTGGTTCAGAGGTTTCATAAATGTGTATCACGAAACATTGATAATTGTTAGTACAGAAGAATCTCAGCTGTCGAACATAACTCGTTCCAAAATTATATAATTGACTACTGATTTGTTAGAAAACTGAAAAAATGTTGCTCGGGTTGACTCGGCCAGCCGTTCGGCCGTTTTCAGTTTGCTTCGGCAGTCATTCGCGTGCGTTCCATTTTCATCGGCTCGACTCATGTGTTCGAGCTCCGAACATTTTTCCAATCACCGAGGCATTTTTTGCTCAAATGTTTCGGTCGAGCTCTGAATTGTCCGACTTAAGAGTCGTTCGATAACCGAGGTTCCACTGTAATTTTTTATCCGTCCTTTAAGTATCAACGACATTTTTTATTGAATTAATTCTTTTGTTGCTTGTATAGAATTGTTTAATTAAGAAAAATTTTGTTATTCCTGCGGTAACGTACAAAATATTATATAAAAATCTAATACTTACATTCACCATCTAGATAAGAGAAAATTTAGTAATTTGATCCATTTTTTTACTGAACTGTTAGATTGAAGTCCCCAAATTATATATCTGACGTATGTAATTACTAGTTATTTACTAAGCTTTTTGCTTAACTGTGGCACGAGGCCGCATGAATGGGGTACCCAATGAGACTCGAATTCACTCATGAAGGTTTAGTCTAGCTTACTAACCATTACACTACCCGAGGTGCCTAACGTATGCCATCACTAGATATTTCAGTGGTTGGGAGAGTGACAGAATCAATAATTATGACTGCTGAGTGAATTCTAGCGAATTGAAGACGAATTTTTTTGCATCTAATTGTTCAGTAAAAAAACAAAGCAAAACAAAACAACCTTGATAAAGCAAAAAACAAAACAAAACAAAACAAAAAAAACAACCCACCCCAAAAAAAAACAAAACAAAACAAAACAAACAAACGAAAAGAGCAAAACAAAGAACAACGAAACAAATAATTGAAACTTATCTTAATGAGGAATGTAAAAATGACATTTCGGTATAACATTTTGTATTTTACAACGGGAAAATGTTCTCATTTAACTATTCTATACAAGCGCCTTTTTTCTTTATATATTTTAAAATGTATGTTTGACAAAAAGTCTCCTTTTTAAAAAGTGTGTAACTAATAATCTGGTTCGTATATTTGTGGCTACTTTCAGCGCCATTTTGTTTTTTCCTTTTTGGGTGAATAAAGAGGAGGCGTTTAAGTAGGTGGAGGGTCAGCTCTCTTTTCCCCCCTCTCAGGTCATACAACTGATGAAGAACTGATCTGTCGAAATATTATCTTAATAACAAGCATACGAAGAAAAGATTGTATTGTTCGAACAATTTTTGATATGTCAATGAACCTTCTTAAAATTATCGACAATAATTATTTCTTTTTTTTTTTTTTTTTTTTTTACTGTTGATGGCATTTTGAAAAAAAATCATTGTTTGTTGATTCTGAATACACTGAAACTGAAATATACTTGACGCTATTCTGTCATCTTGCACGCACCATTTTTCTTTGAGATCATTGGATAATATAGAAAGAAATTTGGAAATAAACAGATAAAAAAATAATGAGCACTCTTTCAATATTGTTCCTTTAGAAATGCAAGGAATATTAATAACTGACAACATTTGCCCTTTACTTGTTGGAGAAGTAGTCAATTATATTACAGTTGTTGATATTGCAATTTTAGTATATTTAACTTTTTAAACAATTTTTTGTCGCGTTGGAATTCTATAGAATTTCAACTTCTTCATGTATTCTTTGTATTTAATGGCATATCAACCTTTGTTGGTTATTTAATGCCAAAGCAGAACAGTAGTGGTACTATTTAACCCACAGCTGGGAGGATAAGAGAGTTCATACCTTTCCCAAGGGTATTTGCCTGAAAGTGAACGTAATAGCGCGACTGGAGTACGAACTCGCGTACTACGATTCCACAGTCCATCGCTTCAACCATTACACCACGAGGACACCCCAACTTCTTTATGGTGGCCGTAACAAATAACCAACAATATAAAAACAGACAAAAGTTTTTTTTCTTCTTTGGGGGGTTAAAGAGTAGAAAAACCTATCAGGCATCAGATATCTTCTTTCTCATTTTTAGCAGATATCTATTTGATCTATTTGAATATATTTAAAAATTAAATTCTTCGGATTCATTACTTGAGATATATAAACAGAACCGGCTCATTGGTCTTGTGGGTAGAGTGTTCACCAATGGTGCAGGAGACCTGGATGCAATCCCAGGTCGCGTCATACCAAATACTTTAAAAATGGTACTTGACACCTCCTTGCTTAACACTCAGCGATATAAGGTACGTATCAAGGGTAAAGTGGAACAACCCAGGGAAAGGACTAGCGCCCTGTCCTACATCTCGGTGTAGTAGCTATTGAAAAGGGAGCCCGCTGGTCGCCCTCGACTACGGTTGCCAACTTCACTTTATTTACATATTTATTCCTTCGATATTTTTGGTCCTCTTACAGAAACTCAAAATGAGTTAGATTTATCCGTGTTACATTAGTCACATTCTGCTTTGATATTTATGATTTTAATACATTAAGGTACTTCATTATAATAAACGTTGTACATATGTATACCGTATATGTTTAATTCATAGATATTCAGAATATTATTTCTGATCATAAGAGGTCGAAAGAATGTTCCTTTCGAATCTTAATTGAGAATACAAAAAACTATCTTTTTTAAATTGTATAGTTATTTCAATTTTGTTTTATTTACACTTCAGCAAACAATTATTTCGTATAAAACATACGGGTTAACAAATAGTATAGTTGCTTCATAGTAACATTGTTGAGGTATTTTCGTGCCTGATATAATTTTACAATTTGGATCGAAATTAAACATCTTATTTGTTGTTTCATCGCAAAAAGTTATATGAAATGATTAAAGTTATATGAAATAATTATAAAGTTATATGAAATAATTAAAGTTATATGAAATAATTAAAGTAATTATAAAATTATATATATAGTAATTAGAAAGTTATGTATAAAGTAATTATAAAGTTATTTGAAATAATTAAACCTCTTCGTCACGGGGAGGACGTGATACAAGGTCAATATTTTAGCGGAGAAAAGCTGGTTTGAATTCAGAGTTTTTCTTCTTCTGGACAGGCAACTTAAGAACCAAGTCTGTCCTACTATTTACCCATGATGAGCTCATAAGTTCTTCCATGAACTCCTACATATGGACACTCCAGGGTTAGCCGACCAGCAAAAACTAACACTTACGTGGTGCATTCAATAAGTTTACAGACTTTTTTGTACAGGTATTTAAAATTGTCGTAGACTCTTGAAAATTCAGTATGTTATTGCTATACATCTTATGAGATGACTGACCAATTTTTATGATTTCAGGTTCAAATGAACAGCTACAGCTAGAATTGGAATACACCCTACTAAAGCCTGATTGACACTGCTGGTGAATTTCAAAAATGCAATCTGGACGTGAGGACACTTTAGAAGAACGATATGCAATAAAGATCTGTTTTAAACTTAGAAAAAATGCCACAGAAACGTATGGAATACTTCAGACTGCTTTTCAACCGTCTTGCATGAACCGAGCATCATTTTTTGAGTGGCATAAGAGATTCAAGGAAGGCAGGGAGTCTGTGAGGGATGATGAGAGGTGTGGGAGGTGTAAGGAAGTCAATATACCAGAGTTGATTGACCAAAGGGTTAGGGTTAAGGTTACTATGTTGAGGTTTTAAGGGAGTTCAGAAAGAGATTCCGTCAGAAGAGGCCAGCACTCTTCAAATCGGGTCGGTGGCATTTCCACCAGGACAATGCACCAGTCCACTACTTCATCCTTGTCACAGACTATTTGACCAAGATGGGCATCAAGACAGTTCCTCACACTTCCTATAGTCCAGCCCTTGCTCCCTGTGACTTTAGGTTATTTCCTAAGCTCAGAGACAGTCATTATGAGACAATTGAGGAGATGAGAGAGGCTGTGACGAAGGTCATTGACACGCTCACACAAGAGGACTTCCATGGGTCCTTCCAGAAGTTGTTAGAATGGTGTAACAAGTGTATTGCAGACGGAGGAGATTACTTCGAAGGGGATTAGAGTTTCATACGTGTACTATCAATAAAAGTGCCCATACGAAAAAAGTCTGGAAACTTATTTAATGATCTTCGTATATTACATGTATTTTCCTTCTTTCCGTACTAATTGACAACGTTTAAATTTCCAAAGGTTTCATATAATTTTGAAAGTAAGTTTTGCTTTCAATATTCGTACTGTAGTGAGTGCGATAGCAGAATGGCGCCAAATACTTTTTAAACATTAGAATGAAAGGACAGAAAAAATGAAAGCTGAAAAATGCATATGTAATCAGACATGATAATCAATTTCTTTCATCTGAATTCTTGTTGCTTTTTTCGATTATGCAAATAATCTGTCAGATGTCTGAATAACGATGCCATGAATTTATATGTTTATATGAATAAAACTTTTTGTTAAAAATGATGGGTAATTTTACATGAGTTAAATAATTACTTTCTGAAAATTTATTAATCGCTTGAAAATCTATTATAATATATGATATTTCGATTCGATGTCGTGCGAACTCATAAGAGATGTACTCTTATGGACCCCCACACATGGCCGTGCAAAAGCAGAACGACCAGCACGAACATACATTCAGCAGCTGTGTGAGGATACGGGATGCTGTCCTGAGGACCTGCCTAGGGCGATGAACGATAGGGAGGAGTAGCGAGAGAGGGTCAGGGATATCCGTGCTACCAGCGCGACATGATGATGATGATGATATATATATATATTATCCTATATAATATGTTAGCATTGCTTCTTTGCTTAATGGCATATCATACCAAAGATATCCTTGAAGAAGAACGATAGTGATACTATTTAATTTATTGCCGGGAGGACGAGGGGTCAATACCTTTCCTAAGGGTATTTGTTTGAAAGTGAACGTAATAGTGCCACTGAAGTTCGAACTCGCTTACCTCGAGACCGCAGTGCAGCACACAAGCCATTACGCCACAGGGATTCCTCTATTAATATCTTGTAAATCTATTATATTTTATATTTCGATATCTTATATGTATTAACATCTTGTATATCTTTTATATAGTATGAAATATTGGAATCTTCTATATACATTATATTGAATAATATTTCGACATCTTTTACATATATTATCTTGTAAACTACTTTGGAATCTTATATATCTACTATATTGTATAAAATGTTGACATATATAGATTTCATTGTATAATATTTTGACATCTTGTATATATAATGAATAACATAATTGTATTTTGCTTATTATTTCCTATATGTTGGCATCTTGTACATATACTCTATAAAATATTGATATCTTGCACGTATATCACATGGTATATGTTTACATATTGTCCATTATATATATTGACATTTTGTATATATATTATATTGTATAATATGCTGATATCATCTATGTATATTATATTATATTATATCATATTATATTATAGGATAACCAATTCCAGTTCTGAGGTTATTGTCCTTTTCCTTGTAAATAGATCTTAAAATATCACCTGTTGTTTCTTAAAGCGAAAAAGAAAACAGAAAACTGTTTTCGATTTAAACAACTTAATATTCATTCAGAAAAAAAAATGAACGATGAAGAAAACAGGAATTATAAACATGACACATACACAAAGAGTATTCGTTTTTTAAAGATTGTCATTAGTTTACGATCTAATCCAGAAATAAATGTCGTTTTTAGATAAAACAGCATTTAAAAGTATTCCCCTTCCCTTTTGAAAGTAGAACGAAATAGGAGAATCTCTGTTTTGGCTCGTCGAGCATATTCTTCAAATCCTTCATCAACTCATAAGCCTGTCCAGTGGCACCAGTGGCATAACAATTATGGTAAAATATGGAATCGACGAAATTTTGGACAAGGGAGTTTGCATTTCAATTTGCGCTAATGCTCTTGAGAAAGGTATAAATACATCTGTTATTTCCCTCGCTATAGGTAAATTGTAAATTGTAGCGGGTTTTCTAGCCTTGGAGGACAATCAGTCTAGAAGGTGAAATTTTGAATTTTGAATTCAAAACCTGAGGAGGGTTGTTCTGAGGAATCTGTTGCATATCAGCCCAATCGGCTGAGGATGTAGAATATGTCGACTGCATCTCTGCAGAGGGGTAAGACTTCCCAAATTAGTGTCCTGGATATGACACTAAACCATCTGATGATGAGGCTCCAGTTCTGGAGCTTTGGGGAATATAGAGTACTCATTCATTGCCATTACTCCCAGGTCCACTCAGACTTAGAATGATAGTACTTCTTATGGTCCCATCTATGGGTCAAGTAGACCTGTATAACCATTTAACTGAGTGCAAACAAATGGCCTGAATTAATTAGAATTGTTAGTGTTAGATAGCAATATTTGAAACTATTTAGTTAACTGTGTGCAAACAAATGAGCTCTGGTTTGTTTGAAATGTTACCTACAAACTATTCGTTTACAAATCATATACACATAATATATATTTATAAACAGGAGTTAGCATTAAATAACCTACAAGGGTTGATATGCCCTAAAACCAACCAACCATCTGTGGCATATTGGTGCACCATTTTTCTATTATTAGCTCATCTAAAAAAGCATGACTGATTCTCTACTGCCTTTCACCACTATAAACAAATCTGAGTAGGTAATCTAGTAGTTCGTATTTTTAACTGAACAGTTGAGCTCCTATACGTCGTGTTTGACGGAAGAACCTTAGTAATTGGGGAATATTCAAAAGAATAATTGCTTTTTATTTTTAAATCAAGCTGCTGCAGAAGAGATCATCTGGGAGTTTACGATACCCACAAATTCAAATGTTTGGAACAAGGACATGAAGAGGATTATTAGGTAATTGTAGAAGAAGAATCTTGAGGTCTGGGATGATGAATTGATTGAATCATTCTTTGAAAAACTGGGTTGTTACTTTAGAATTTGTTATAATTTCAAAACGACATTTATAATTGGATAAGAACGAAAAAAAATCCCCTCAACAAAAACAAAAACAAAAAAACCCAACAAAAACATAACCCACCCCGAAAAAAAGTAAAAAAACAAAACAAAACAAAACAAAAAAAAAAAAACTAAAACAAAACAAAATCCCCCAACAAAAGAAATAAACAAAAGAAAAACGCTGCCTTTGGCGGATAATTGTTATATTTGCACATAAATTTCATACAGCAAACGTAACAACCATTACGAGACAGACATATAAATAAATAATAATGCAAAATAATAATAAAAAAACAATGAATAAAATAACGTACAAATGAATGGCGGAACAATTTTAACACGATAAAAAGCCAATAGCTTAGCTTGTATAAAAATGACAAAATAAAAGCAATTTCTTCAGGTAAATTAAAAAAAAAACAAAACAGAATGAACTTAAAGTAAACGGCCAATTTCTTAAATCCGAAATAAAACCAGAAATGAACTGGACATTAGATGTACTGATATATTTAAAAAATGGCCACTTTCACTCCAGTCCGAATGAACTTTTAAAGATGATTAAAGTTTCTTAAGTTCCGTTCGTTGTCGTGTTCCCATTTAAATCGTTATTACACTTAGCATTTCCATAGAAGGAGATGTATAATGAAGTTAGGAAATATGTTGTAATTGTGAATAATTACGTTGAAATGAGAAATGAAATGATAAAATCTGATTCATAAGTTAGATGAAGTTGGGATTAAAGTGGTGAAGTATGTTAGAAAAATTTCTTAGATTGTTAATTAATTAAATAACGATTTTCGATTAATCAGCAAATACCATCCCCCCCCACCGAATCAAGGTGGAGCCAAAAGAGATTCATGGACCAAGTTAGGCTGTGTTGGAAAGTTTTAGAAATCTCGTTTAGAACGAGATTTAAATTCTTGTTGATTTTTTTTTTTGATGATGGAAGTTAAGAGTGAAGAAAAAGAAAAAGATGTAAAACAAGAAATGTTCTTTAAAAGCAGGACAGAAGTGTTGAATGTTGTGATTTTTTTTGCTCAGCCATCCTTGGGTTTTAGAGTAACTAATAATTAATAAAGGTTTAAAGTAAAGTTATATTTAAACCAATATTAAATAAAATAATGGTATATTGATGATAAAACGAAAAAAAAAAGTTAATCACTGTAAATTAGCAATGATCACACACTGGCTGCAAAATTGACACCTATGGAAAAAAAAACACTAATCTATGCACAAAGAACTGTTTAATCAATTTTCAGAAAATGTTTATCCTTAAAATGAAGAATTGGAGAGAAACAAAAAAATTCATTTGGTTTCGTTAATTAGTTAACTGTAATACATTTTTAAAATGTGAGTATTTAGCACTGAAAATATTCGAACTGATTTTTTTCAAATCAGTTTGTGGATTTAAAAACGCAATAAGTTTGTCACACACACACACGAACGCAGGCACTCACATATATATAATTGCTGTGCATATATTTGTTTATATTTGTACTAGTTGAAGTATATGACTACGTCGGGAAAGCAGTCAAGACTTGAATCAGAGAAACAGTGAGAGTAACTGACGAATATCATATATTTTTTCGACTTATTTTTATCCTTGTAGACGGGGCTTTGACTGTATCCGCAACAGAAGGTAAAGACCCCCATAAGGAGTCCTGGATATGACACAAAACTACATCTGATGATGAGACTGCAGTTCTCTAGATCTTGAGATCTTTCAATCAATACGATATATATATATATATTTGAGTGTGTGTGTGTGTGTGTGTGTGTGTGTGTGTGTGTGTGAGAATTTCTTTCTCTCTCTCTCTCTCTCTCTCTCTCTCTCTCTCTGTGTTCTTTTTATTTTTAAGTCTATTTTGTTTTAAGTCCCAGCCGCACTCATGCTCGGAGTGGGAGCGCCTGTTGTATTCGCATGTATGGGTCAAATAGATCTGTTTAAAAAATATATGTATTCAATAGGAACATGTGTAAAAAAAAACAAACCAAAATCTTAAGAAACAACTACACCAAAAGATAAATATGAAAATATCAGGAATATGATTCCCTTACCTCGAGTCATAAAATAACTCTAAACGGGGTGTATTGCCATTAAAATAGGTCAATTAATCAACGATTCAATCATTTTTATTTGAAAAATATCCTATGTACTTTTAAGAGTACTCAATAGGGTAAATCTATTGCACACACACACACACACACACACACACACACACACACACACACACACACACACATATATATATATATATATATATATATGTATATATACACTGATATTG
Source organism: Sepioteuthis lessoniana (assembly GCA_963585895.1). Lineage (NCBI taxonomy): Eukaryota > Metazoa > Mollusca > Cephalopoda > Myopsida > Loliginidae > Sepioteuthis > Sepioteuthis lessoniana. The sequence continues at coordinate 107,556,945 of OY757912.1, read as the reverse complement.
TTATTTCTAAGTCTTCTTGTGTACTTGTTAGAGTAACCAATACGGCGTAACTCTTATATATATATATATATATATATATATATATATATCTTATTCATTGGTCTGGTTCTACACAAGAAAATAATGTCTATATAAAATTTTTCTCCAATTTTTCTACTTACAGAAATAAAGTACATGAAAATTGATTAAGCATTTTGTGGTATTATGGGATTGAATATGAATGGGTGTGAATATTTTCACCAGTGTTACAGTCATAGCTACCGTATATACTCGTGTATTAGTCGATCTCATATTTTGGCTTGATTTTACCGTAAAGAAATCATTAATTCAAAGAATTCATTTTTGGAACCAATAGTTATTACGAGTTATTCCTATTATGTTTGAATTTCAACTTTACAAGATTTTGTACCATTTTCTATTTATATCTCTTACTTTATTCACTTGTTAATTTCTAATATATATATGTATATATATATATAACAATATTTGTTAATTTCTCCGTAAAATTTGTAGGCCATCTGAAGAGGCGAGATATCATTCGTCGAAATAAGTTTATAATGACACGGTAACTGTACGTTGAGTTTTCTTCCTTTGCGTTACAGATATATATATATATATATATATATAAACGGGTTTTGCTAAAAAAATTGGCTCTTCCAAATTTGATTTATACGCGAGTGCATTCGATAATTTTTTGTTTGATTTGTAAATCATATTTACTCGAGTAATAAGCTAATTAACTTTTTAAGGCACATAATGTTTGAATGTTTACATTATAAAATTATTACTATAAGTTCATCTGTTTTTGCTTTAAAATTATGTCTTCTAAATGTCGACTTATACACGAATATATATCAAAATTTATAAAAAAAATTAGGCAAAATCAAAAGTTAGTGAATAAAAAAATGTTATGTAAAAGAAATCATTAAATGATTCTGTTAGTTGAATTCATAATATAAAATAATGTTCGTAAGTAAAGTCACTCAATAAATAACGCTTGTTAGTAGAAAGTCACTTGGACTAAAAAGGTAAAAGCAACGTTCGTAAATAGAATCGTAGATATAAAAGAGAATGTTCGTAAGTAGAGTGAAAGTCAATGCTGGACAATTTCAAAATAAGTATTAATAAGAAGCTTAATTGCCCATTCAAGATCCTGTACGTACCGTCGTGCAATGTAGATACTAAGAAAGACAGCCAGAATAACAAATATGGCCAAAAAGACCCCGAGAACGATCAGTAAGGTATCACTCTGGCTTAAACCGCTTCCCGATGAAGGTCCAGCCACTACTAAGGCCGGAAAGTTGACTGTAACGTTGACCAGCGTCCGACGGGGAGGTTTCCCGCCATCATCCACCATTATCATCAGTTGGTATGAACTTTTGGTCAATTTGCTTGGATCTGTGATTATCTTGATTTCTCCCTTTTCAGTAACATTGAAATATCTGTGTGAGAGAAAAAAAAGTGAAAGAGAGTAAGTGAGTGAGTGAGTGAGATAAAAAAAGGAACAAGAAGACAGATTTTCGATAGCAATAATAATTAGCTCCTTTATATATATATATATATATATATATATATCCACATGTATAAAATGCATATATATATCCACATGTATAAAATGCACCATCCAACTTGGGAGAGGGGACTTCATCTTAGGCAATACCTGCTTGAGAGAGTCGAGTTCATAGCTTGACGCCTGAGGTGCCCTAAAAATGGGGGGACGCTGTCGGGATCTTGCATTTTTTGGTGACGGCTGGGCATATCTCGATTTTTGCTCCCTCCTGTAAAATGACCTTGTGTCCAATCCGGCCTGGTGGTAAGTTGGATAAATATCAAACGCACCATCCAACTCAAGAAGACTTGCTGAAGGGCTTCTCGTCAAAAGAACGAGCATTATTAAGGGGAGTGGTTGACGCAACGCATTTAGTCGGCCATTATTATTATCATTATTATTATTATTATTGTTATTATTATTATTATTATTACTTCCTGAGAGTTTTTTTTACATCAGCGTTAGACGATGGTTTCTCAATGGTGTTTGAGTGACAGCAAGTCTCCTCAAGTCACCAGGACTCTTCTCAGTATTCTGACTGATCTCAATAATGCAGTAGTTTGGATGGTCTCCAGTCGTCCTCTTATTTCCAAGTCCTCCAGCCCTTGAACCAATCCTTTGGTGACTGTACCAAGAGCACCAATTACAATTGGTATAATCGTCGCTTTCATGTTCCATTTCTCTAGCAAGGTCGAGGTACTTATCCTTCTTTTCACTTTCTTTCAATTTTACTCTGTAGTCAGCTGGGACAACAAATTCAGAAAATTCTTTTTTTCTAATTATTATTACCAGGTCTTTATTATTATTATTATTATCATTATAATATACTCTTTTAGAGTTTTTCACATCAGCGTTAACTGATGGTTTTACACTGGAGTTTGAGTGACAGCAAGTCTCCTCAAGTCTCCAGGACTCATCTCAGGATTCTGGCCGTTCTTAGCAATGCTGTCGTTTGGATAGTTTCTACCCGTCCGCCAATTTCCAAGTCTTCCAGGCCTTTTAATAATCCTTTAGTTATTGTGCCTAACGCACCAATCACAATTGGCACAATCGTTACTTTCATGTTCCTCAGCATTTTCAATTCTCATGCAAGGTCGAGGTACTTATCTTTCTTTTCACTTTCCTTCAGATTTATTCTGTGGTCCGCCAGGACAGCAAAGTCGACAATTTTACAATTTTTTTTTTTTACGTACTCCTTTAGAGTTTTTCACACCAGCATTAGCTGATTGTCGTTCACTGGAGTCTGAGTAATAGCATGTGTGACGGCAAATCGACTAAAATCCCAAAACGGGACTTTATTTTCGCACGTGTGAAGACGGGGCAGGTTGGCACTTGATCCCCTACAGAATAAGTCCTGTTCAGAGTTCTTCTCTCAGGCACATAAGAACTGGCATATTACGTGAGGGAATAATTTAGGGCCAGACTGACCACCGCTGGCAAAGGGGTTCCAAATTTCACACTATCACACACCCACCAGGCCGCTAAACTTCTTTCCCTTAGATAACAGAAGAATACGGGCCTATAGGTCTTAGTCGTAATAATATTAATATTGTAGTAGTCGGCAACTCCGGTTTCCCGTGTGATACTTTAGGAATTAATAGGACAATTCTAAGCAAGATAACATAAGGCGAATAGAAGCTGGAAAGAAAGCATGAAGTAACAACATAGACCACATGGTAAAATGAAAATACATAAATTCCTTTACTACTTATATATACACGTTCAGAGTGTCAAAAACATATAATTGGACAGTCCACGAGTATAAACGTCTTTTCTGACTTTTGTCCTTCTTCAAATTGAGAGAGAGAGAGTGGTAAACAAAATTTGGGTGTAAAGGAAAAATGTCCCAAAGTTACTTATCTTATTTTCGACGGGGTTCCACTGGAGAATTTTCTTCTTTCACGGGCTACTAGACTTGGTTCTGTTTTTAGTACTGGCTTGAGGGACTCGGGTCTCTCATGTCTCAGTTAATCTTTTTGTCTTCAGCCCGGAGTAAAATGGCTATGGTCCGTCTGCCACGAGCCTTGCTCAAAAACTGACTTTTTGTCCTTTACTTCCCCTGAGGGGAAGGGAACCCCACTTCCGTTTGGGGTCCCCGCCAATCATTTGGCTTCTCTCTCTTTCCCCTTCCGATGTCCGGCGACCTGAGGTCACTAAGTGCGAACATCTGGTCTATCTCCTCTGTGACCCACATTCTCTCTCAACGGTCACTTTTTGACTGCTAGATAGTGCTAGTTCAACGGGAGAATAGTATCAGTCTTACCTCTTCGTCTCCGTGAGCTATCACGTGACACATGTCTCCTCAAGTCACCAGGACTCTTATCAGTATTCTGGCTGATCTCAGCAATGGTGCAGTTTGGATGGTCTCGACTCGTCCTCCAATTTCCAACGCTTCCAGCCCCTTTTACCAAGCCTTTGGAGATCATTCCAACGCTTCCAGCCCCTTTTACCAAGCCTTTGGAGATCATTCCAACGCTTCCAGCCCCTTTTACCAAGCCTTTGGAGATCATTCCAAGTGCACCAATTAGAATTAGTATCACCGTCACCTTCAAGTTCCTTAGCTTTATATCATTTTTCTCTTGAGAATTTTTCTTACCAAGGTTAGCTGGTGGTTTCTCATTTGAGTTTGGGTGACCGTAAGGCTCCTCAAGTCTTCAGAACTCTTCTCGGTACTCTGGCCGATCTTAATAATGCTGTAATTTGGATGAGCTCTACGTGTCCTCTTATTGCCATGTCCCCCAGACCCTTTACCAATTCTTTGGAGATTGTTCCAAGTGCACCAATTACAATTGGTATCACTGCCACCCTCATGTTACACAGTTCTTTAGTTCTCTGGCAAGGTGTAGATATTTATCTCTCTTTTCGATTTCTTTTAATTTCATTTTATAGTCTACCAGAACGGTAAAGTCCACCCACTATTTTGCAGGTTCTCCTTTTCTTGCTTACTATTACATGGTCTGGACGTCTGGCCGAGATTAAGTGATCCGTGTATATCTCAAAATCCCGGAGAAATTTGTGCGTCTCATACTTTTGGACGGATTCCGGGCTGTGTTCCTACCACTCTTAAGTATGGTCAAATTCAAATTTCTTGCAAAATTCCAAGTGGATCACCTTGCCCATCAAGTGGTGTCTAGTCTTATACTCTTTTTGCGACACTTTACTACATTCTCTTATTATATAGTTGATTGTTTCGTCTCTATCACCACATAACTTACATTCACTATTTTACTGTGTCTTATCTACTTTTCTTTAACATAGTTTATCCATTAAAGTTTTTCCCATCAGCGTTACTTGATGGTCTTCCCTGGAGTTTGAGTGACAGCAAATCTCCTCAAGTCTCCAGGACTCTTCTCAGTATTCTGGCCGTTCTCAATAATGCTGTCGTTTGGATGGTCTCCACTCGTCCGCCAATTTCGAAGTCCTCCAGTCCCTTTAGTAATACTTTAGTTACTGTTCCAAACGCACCAATTATAATTGGTATAATTGTCACCTGCATGTTCCATAATTTTTTCAAATCTCTAGCAAGGTCGTGGTACTTACCTTTCTTTTCACATTCTTTCAGTTTTATTCTGTGGTCAGTCGAGACAGTAAAGTTCACAATTTTGCAAGTTTTCTTTTTTTGTTGATTATTATTAGGTCTTGTCTTCTGGTCGTGATCTGTGTGTATGTCAAAGTCCCACAGGAGTTTGTGCGTGTCATTTTCTCGGACAGGTGCTGGGTTGTGCATATACCATTTGTTGGTATGGTCAAATTCAAATTTCTTGCACATCTCCCAGTGGATCACCTTGCCGACCCAATCGTGTCTAGTCTTATATTCCTCCTGTGTTAATTATTATTATTACTATATAATTTTCCGTATTACGTTCGGTTTCTTATAACACATCAACCAGTCTTTATTAACGGCCAAGGATACTGGATATATATATATATATATATATATATATATATATAAATTTTATTAAACATAATAGACATTTTCTGTCTACATATTTTCTTCTGGATCCGTTCGTATTCCCGTATTGCTTTCATCGTATTCGGCGGGAATTGATTTATGTATTGTCCATAGTTGTATGTATCCCTAGTACTTTCTGCCCGACTTTGAGCCATCATCAGGGGAGGATCTATTACAAAAGTGATGTAACTTTTGTTTTTACATATTACTACTATGTAAGAGCGTCTTTGCCGTTGAAGATTATAGCGTTTGCTTTTAAATGGGTTTCTATAAATAGTGTCAGTAGCTAAAGACATTTAAGTACATTAGCACTGGTTTGAAAATTAATTCTATTAAGTGTCGGTTGCATGTTTCTGATATGTATTCTAATATTCTAATAGAATGAGACGCATAAATTTCTCCGGGATTTTGAGATACATGCATATATATATATATAGTACAATTAAATGGAGACTCAAACTCGGTTAAGCCGTCATAATAAATTTATTTCGGCGGACCGACCGTAGTCTAGAGCAGTCCGAAGGATTCCTTTTCAGTAGCTAATACCCTCTAGCGGAGAGCGCTTCTACTTTACCTGGATTGCTTCACTTATCCTTGATCCGTACATTAGCTAAGTGCTAAACAAGAAAGCATGAAGTACAATTTTTTGAGTTTTTGGTATGACCCAACCAGAGAATGAAACCCAATCTCCTAGACCGTTAGTGAACATTCTACCCACTATAAGGTGCAGATCAAGGGTAAAGTGGAGCAATCCTCGGAAAGGAGCAGCGCTTTCCACTACACATCGGTGTAGTAGCTCGTGAAAAGGGAGCCTTGTGTTCGCCCTCGACTACAGTAGCCAATTTTATTTTTAACTTTCTATATACATATATTTAGTTAATTCTTTTGTGCGTTATATTTCCAATCAAATTGATAGCGAGGAGATGAACAGTTCCGCAAAGTACAATTTTTCGTACTCTCCTAAAGAGATTAGCAATTCTTCTTCCTATTACTCATTTGAGAGTTTTTCACACCAGAGCTAGCTGATGGTTTTTCACTGAAGTTTGAGTGACAAGTCTCCTCAAGTCTCCAGGATTCTTCTGAGTATTCTGGCCGATTTCAATAATGCAGTAGTTTAGATGGTCTCCACTTGTCCTCTTATTTCCAAGTTCTCCAGTCTTTGTATCCATCCTTTGGTGACTGTACAAAGAGCACCAATTACAACTGATATAATCGTCACTATCATGTTCCAGTTTTTCAATTCCCAAGCAAGGTCGAGTTATTTATCCTTCTTTTCACTATCTTTCAATTTTACTCTGTGATGAGCCTGGACAGCTAAGTTCCACAATTCAGCAAGTTCTCTTTTTTGTTGTTGATTATTACTCGGTCTGATCGTCTGGCTGAGATTAGGCGTTCCGTTTGTATCACAAAATCCCCGAGGAGTTTGTGCGTCTCATTTTCCCGGACAGATGCTGGGTTATTATTATTATTATTAACAATTCTCCTATAGTTATGTTGTAAAAACAAAGAATGCAAAGAGAACTGTAGGGACGAATAAATAAATAAAAAATTTAAATTAAATAAAAAAAAAGAAAAAGAAAAAGAAAACTATTAAATTTGCAGAAACTCCCATAGGTCCCTAACAGGAAAAAGGGATGGCGCATGCGTAAAAGAAAAAAGGCATCCTCTTGACAAAGAGGACCAGCCATTATTTTCTCTTTCAGGCAGTGCCCGTCGAAGCAACAACACCTTTTTGCTGTCTGGTGTTTGGGCACCACGCATACGTCTTTGGACGTAGCGTTGGTTAGCCCCTTTCACCCAGTAGCAGCTCTCTCTCGGTCAGCATTATGCTGAAATATACAAGACCCGCAAATGAACTATAAACTAACCCTTACTGGAGTTTGACAAACTTCCAAAAGAAAACTAACCCTTATGGAAGCCCGAAATACCAAATGAGGACAAATACATACATGAAACGATTTAACGTATTTTTGACACCTTAATTGGGGGATTCAACCATTTCAATGTATTCAGGAAAAACTCCCTCATCCATGGAATGGTTGTTGAACCCAGTAAATAAAGGAAAGTATAAAAGAAACGTCTTCGTCTCTTATCAGTTGCCTTTCTTTTCTTTTGTATAATTCTTTTTGGGACTTTCTTGGGCAAGGCGTTACACCGACTAACCAACGTGGGGGTAAAATAAAATAACCAAAATATGGAGTTAGATATCTTGACGGCAACACAGCCTTGCCCATTGCCCCTGGCCTTCAGCCACAAACCCCACAGAACAAAGAAGAAGGGCTAGCCGAAAGACTAATCAGCAAAACTTCCATAGACGAAAAGGCGCAAGCGACGTCTATAAAAGAGCAGATAAAGAGTGGAATGTGGATTCAAGTCCTCTCTGCCACTGGTTCTTTACCTCGTTTTTCACGCTGTTTGTTTTAATGGTTGAAGATTGGTATATCGACCCAGAGTGTGGTGATAAAAAGTAACAATAAGTTAGTGTAAAACTAGCCATAAAATAATAAGAGTAAAAAGGCTTCGTTTGATAATTTTAAAGTAAATAATGCAACTTCATATGCAAATTCCTTTTATGTTTTTATGAGAAAATTCATTATATTTTGTTTGCCCAGTCGGCTGGGGCTGTAGAATACACCGACTGCTTCTCTGCAGAGGTTTAAGACCACCCCAACGAGTGTCCTGATATGACACTAAACAATATGATGGTGAGGTTCCAGCAGTGCTGGAGCTTTGGGGAATGCGGAGTACCCCGTCATTACCATCACTCCCAGTTCCACTCTGGCCCGGAGTGGTAGCACCTGATAGGGCCCTATCTATGGGTTAAATAGAACTAACAGCATTCTTATGCTAAACTGAATTGTTTGAGTAAACTGAATAGTTTGAAATAGATATGTTTTTGACAATAAAACCGTACTTACATTTAAACTGCGTGCTTATGCTTAATTGAATTATTTCAAATAGAACTGTTTTTCGACATTAAAATTGTATTTACACTTAACTGAATTATTACATATAACTTCTTGAATAATTTGAAATAAATGTTTTTGACAATTAAACTGTGTATTTATGCTAAACTAAATCGTTCTAAATAGAACAGATTATTTACATAAAAATGGTTTGGGCGTTAAATAACCTAGAAAGGTTGATATGCCATAAAACCCGACAAACCAAACCTCATTATATTTTCATTCTGACTAATCAACTATATTTAAATGTTTAATGACTCTAAGAAGTTGTCAGCTATCCACAAATGTGAAATTGACAATATCTCAATCTTAAAAATATCATTTACGTGATAGTTGATATATTTACAGAAATAATTGTTATTTTTCATGTTTTAGGAAACTAGAATCAATCAATCAATCAAACAATAAATGACTACATTCTACTATCAATCTATTATCCATGTATACATTTTAGAGATATGAATCCTTTTAGATCATCAATACTTGTGCTATCAAAATCTAGCTGATTAGAATTGTTTATGCTCTTTTCCGGTCGCCATTACGCATCCTCTATTCAAATAGGATTAGATAATAGGGCAGAGTGGGTTCTTTAGTACTCTAGAAGAAAGAAAAATCTGAATTGTATTCTGCTTAAAATTGATCTTCTTAATTCAAAAGATATGTCTTGTCACTAGTAGACTGCAAGATGGTATGGTAATGAAGATAATTTGCCCATTCTCATATATGTCTTTACACGTCGCTGATTGGCCGATCTACTCCTGCTACTAACTGGTATGTTGGTAAATACCATGTACCAGATTGTGGACGTCTTGTACCCACTTCCCACCAAATAGTCTAACAATTGAACTTTAGAAACAATAGCAATACTAGTGTACAAATTTGTTCAGACTCATTTAAAAATAAAAATACCAACAAACTATGTATACAAACAAATGATTGATGTTAAATTCTGACTATAATATAGCAATATTTGAAAACATTCAACTGTGTTAAAATGAAATGAACTCAGGTTCGTTTAAAAATGTTATCAACAAAATGTGTTTACAAATCATATATTTAATATATTTGTACCGAGGATTTGGCATTAAATAACCTATAATAGTTGATATGCCATAAAACCAAACCCAACCCAACCAATCTCTCTCTCTCTCTCTTACGTGTACATCAAACTCTTATTACACTCACCTCAATCCCTTCTTTACTCTCTTTCCATACGTGTGCTTCAAACCCTTATTTACTCTTTCTCTCTATATATGACATGTACTTTTGGCCTTTGTTTATACGTACTTCAATCACCTACGTACTCTTTTCTCTTCCGCAGACACACAAAATTAATAATTTATTCTCTCTTTCATTCTATTCATTGCAAGTACTTAACTTTATTATTTACTATTTTTCTTCAATCTCTTAATTACTTTTTTCAACACTTCATTTGATTGTTGATTCTCTCTTCCCATTGCATGAACTTCAATACATTATTTTCTATTATTCCCCTACTCTTTCCCTCCATATCACACGTTCTTCAAGCTCTCATTAACTGGTACTTCAATCTTTTATGTGCTCTTTCTCTTACATATCCACTCGCTTATTTACTCTCTCTTTCTCCATTACAAGTACTTCAATCTTGTAATAATTCTATTCCGCATATCAATCCGTTATTTTACCTCTCTCTCTCTCTCTCTCTCTCTCTCTCTCAATATATATATATATATATATATATATATATATTGTCATCCACAGAGAGATATGTTACCCCACCGCTCGGGCAGGATATGACACAAGGAGTTTAACAGGTTTAAATTCAGAGTTTTCCTTCTAGATTAGTTGTCTCACCAAGAGCTGAAGAACGTAGTCTGCCCTACTATTTACCCATAGCTGGAGGGAGAAATATTGGATTCATACCTTTCCCAAGGGTATTAGTGCTATGTGAAATGCAATCAGTCTCGCCCAGGATTTGATCTCGTGTCGCCGTGTCCATTTCCTACGACGATAACCATTACACTACGGGCACCTCCTGAACACTACGGGCACCTCCCGAATAGTTTACTGTTAACAATTTTAAAACTAGCCAGAGCTCATTTCTCTACACACAGTTAAATGGTTTCAAGTATTGTTATTTATTGTTTGCACACAGTTAAATGGTTTCAAGTATACGAAGTAATTAAGTATTTCTATCTGAACAATAGATACTACCACTACCGGTCAGAGTGGACCTGGAAGTAATGGCAATGAAAGGATACACTACATTTCCCAAAGCTCCAGGACTATTTATTGTCATATCCAGTACGCCTTGGGTGGTGGTGGTGATGGGTCTTATCCCTCTACAGAGATGCAGTCGGTATATTCTATAGCCCCAGATGACTAGGATATCATTTAAATGGACAACTAGGTCAGCAATGTGACATTTTTTGCTTTTCAGATTGCACTGTTCTGGCTTCGCACCCTCTCCATATTTTTTGCCTTCTATGAGAGCTGTTTCGTCACAGCATTTTCAACCCACTTCTTATTACGGTCTTACCTATTTCACTTTTATCGGTCGAGTAAGTTAGATGGATATCAAAACAGGGTGTACACCTGTGTCTTAAGGTAAACAAAAGACAGCAGAGATGCCACGTTAATTGCGTGAGTGGGATGCCGGAAGGAAGAGTCAGCACGAGGTGCGTAAGCGTCTGCAACAAATTATGTAATAGCAGATTTCGAGCCCGAGTCAGTGAGAGAGAAGAAGGTAGAGTGACTAGACGTTACGCCACCTTGGACGTTGGCCTTGCGTCGAGTGAGAAAAGTCTAAAATGTACAAGACTCACAATGTCGAAAATGGGTATGATCCCAAAAGGAAAAGGAGATGACCAGCGAAGACTCAATCACCTAATTGGAAGACAAATAGAGGCTAAGATGATTAAATGCCTGAGATAATGTAGAGAAATGTAAAGAAACAAGCTCGTTAAGTCGAAAATGGATATGTTCCTGATTTATAGAAGTTAAGATGAGCAGATGTTGGAGTTTGACCAGCACCAGTATTGTGAAAGAAGCATGAAGAAAAAACGAAGATGCTTAAATCTTTTTAAGTCGGCCCTGTTCCAGTCTCCCGAAAGAAGAGAGATGATTAAACGTTTTTAGGCGGCCCTGTGCCAGCTATGTGGAGTCAGAGAGAAGAGGAAAGGTCCCCCGATGATATTATCTCTCTCTGGTGTAAATCTTTGCAGTTCTGTCCCTTTCCTCACGCAACCATGTCAACTATTGCGTAATGAATAAGATTATATCTTTATAACGGGGCCATTGGTCTAATGAGTAGAGTGTTCGCTAATGGCCCGGGAGACCGGAGTTCAATTCCAGGTCACGTCATACCAAAGACTCAAAAATGGTACTTGATGCAGCCTTGTTTAACACTCAGCATTATAAGGTAAGGATCAAGGGTAAAGTGTAGCAATCCAGGGAATAGAGTAGCACCTTCCCCTACACCGACTGCAACTCTGCAGAGAGGTAAGACACCCCCCAACGAGTGTCCTGATATGACACTAAACAATCTGATGGTGAGGTTCCAGTAATGCTGGAGCTTTGGGGAATGCAGTGTACCCATTTATTGCCATCGCTCCCAGGTTCACTTTGGCCCGGCGTGGTAGCACCTGATAAGGGCCCTATCTATGGGTTAAATAGAACTAACGGCATACTGATGCTAAACTGAACTGTTTGACTAATCTGAATAGCTTAAAATAATGCTTTTGACAATTAAACCCTACTTACATTTAAACTGCATGTTTATGCAAAACTGAGTCATTTGAAATAGAATTTTTTTTTTTTGACATTGAAACTGTATTTACATTAAACTGAATTGTTATATATAGAACTGTTTTGACATTTTACTGTGTAAACAAAATCTGTACATACGCTAAACTGAATTAGCTGAATTAGAACTGTTTGAATAAACTGAATAGTTTGAAATAGTAATGTTTTTTACAATTAAACTGTGTACTCATGCTAAACTGAATTGTTTTAAATAGAACTGATTATTTACATAAAAATGGATTTGGCGTTAAATAACCTACAAAGGTTGATATGCCATAAAACCCAACCAACCAAGCAACCAATCAATGTTAAAAACAGTTCTATTTTAAACAATTCAGTTTAGCACAAGCACGATGTTTAAATGTAAGTACAGTTTCATAGTCAAAAGCATTTCTATTAAGCTATTCAGTTTAGTGAAACAGTTCTAATTCAAACGATTCAGTTTAGCATAAGTATGTAGTTAGTTCTATTTAAGCCATTGATAGGGCCCTATCAGGTGCTACCAATCCGGGCCAGAGTAAACCTGGAAGCAATGGCAATGAAGGGGTGTTCCGCGTTCCCTAAAGCTCCAGCATCACTGAAACCTCACCATCAGATTGTTTCGTGTCATATCCGGTGGTGGTGGGGTCTTACCCCTCTGCAGAGAAGCAGTCGTCGTATTCTACAGCCCCAGCCGACCGGGCAAAGAATCATAAGAGTTATATTGCAATAATTGAAACCATTTAATTGTGTGTAGAAACAATATTAATACTAGTATGCGAACAAATCAATTATAACTCATTTAAAAATGAAATTCCCGACAAGCTCATCTCTTAAATATCATGTACATCTATTTAAGTGTGCGCAAACTAGTGGCTGATGTTATATTGAAAGTGTTACATCACAGTATTTGAATACATTTAACTGTGTGCAAAAAAAAAAAAAAATGAGCTCAATACATATGTATAAAGAGGATTTGGCATTAAATAACCTACAATGGTTGATATGCCATTAAACTAAATCAAACCAAACAAGTAACAAGATCGTTGTTTTACCCATTAGGTATGCCTGATAGTGCCACATTGGAGGAAATAGAACCCCCTTTTTTATACGCTAGCAAAACTTGAATGAATCACACGTCAACTCGTTTCGTTTTAATGTTTTGTATCATTTGAAAAAGGTAAAAAATGTTAATAAGATTCAAAGAAAAGTTAATAAGTATATGCCAAAAAGATACACTGAAGTAAAACAGAATGAAGACGGAAGAAAGGTGTTCTTTTTACACTCGCACATGCGTACTAGACGCATTTTAACCTGAGTGCAATCAATTGTTGGTTTGCGGCTGAACTCAGATGATAATACTACGAAGAGCCCCGTCTTTTTGGAAAAGAGTGGATAAAAAGGAAGAGAACCAATCGATTTGCTGGATAGTGAACAGCGATTGGTCGATGTATTTATGTAGAGCCTTTCTTATAGCCGAGAGCAGCCCTCTTCGTTCGCCATTTTGTTTTTGTTTTGCTTGTTTTTAACAACTTCTTTCAAATCAAACGACAGAGAGCGATAGATAGATAGATTGTAACAAGAGAAATTATTTAAGACCAACGCGACATGAAGAAAATGAGATAGAGCGATAGAGAGGGAGAAAGCAAAAGATCGATTGATCATATCGATAGATACATAAAGAGATAGAGATAGATAGATAATTAGATAGATAGAGAGAGAGAG